>JAOXNO010000001.1:186154269-186254548 GCA_028565335.1 Limnodromus scolopaceus | reverse complement strand
TCTCCAGGCTAAAGAGTCCCAGCTCTCTCAGCCTTTCTTCATAAGGGAGATGCTCCAATCCTTGAATCATCTTTGTTCCTCCAGTTTTAACTGGGGTTTTGCTGTTTATTGAGAGATCATATCACAACTCTGCCTGAGAGACATAGTGAAATCAGTAAAAATTTGGAGACAAGACCTGCACAGAGCTGCGCTCTAAGGGAGAACATTAAACCCTAACTTCCGCAGGAGGCAAAGTCCCTACAGAGCCTAGGGCGGAAAATCAGACTTCAATATCTTTTTGCAAACTTAATTTGTTACAGGTTATCTAGAAACTTGCAAAGGGTCAATGTAGATCAGATTATTTCTTGCAGTTATTGATTGCCTTACTTTCTGCAATGTTGAATTTCATCTGCCATTGTGCTGTTCATATACCTAGCTTAATTATATCCTGTTTAGGTCTCTTTATCTTCTGCTGTTTGGATTAATTAAATATTTTTGTGTCTTCTGCAACTTCTGACATGTCTTCCATACTTTTGCCATAGATAATTAAACAGCTTAACTATATGTCACACAATTCCCAAAATGAAATTTCAGGGCAGCCCAATAAAAACCAATGACCTTAGTGAAAATGTATGTTTATTCCTCTTCCTTGTATTGCCCTCAAGTTCTTGACAACCCTGTGGTCATATATTCTGTTAAGATTTGGGGACTGTGGGTTTAAGTCCCTTCTGACTGGTGGGCAGATACCTCAAGGCATTAAAGTATTATGCAAAATGTGTCACTTTGTACTTTGACAGCTGTTTTGCAAGAAACTAGCCATCAGGTGGTCTGTGCACAAATATACACCTTGGGCAGTTCAGCGCGGAAGAGAATTTTGACTTGTACATCATTTTACAAGGATACTTTGTGGTAGCCACAGTGTTTTGGCGGATGCCCCCTCACCTCGGTGGGCTGAGGCTGCCTGCCCTCCCCACATGGGCTGACAGGGACCCTCTGGCCCCAGTGCTTGGCTTGTCCTCATGCAATGCATAGAGATGCCCATGCTGGAGCTCATGCTGTGATTGCAACTCCCAAACCAGTGCCCAGGGAAGAACTGGGCAAAGCGGTGCCTTGAGCTGTTCTTGGGACTGGTCAAATTTAGCCAGAGGAGGCCAAGATGTGGCGGCATTCATGAAAACAACAGGTTTTTTTTTAAGAAGACAGAATTCTGTTGGTTCATTAGCAAATGAAAAATGTAGGAAGTAGCATGAGCATCCTTTCACCTTAGGTGAAACAGAGACGGGGAGGGAGGGAGGTGCCTGCGGATGGGGAGGTGCATCCCCACTTCACACTTCCAGCCCCAGCTCTGCTGGGTGTCATGCAGCTCCTCTTGCCAACGCTAAAAGAGAAGCCAGGTCCTTATCTCTAACATATTCCAGTTAGCAGGCGGCCCTGAGAGCAACCCCAGGTGTTCACGTACTCGCTAATCCCATTAGGGCTATTCTAAAGCAAGTTTTTTTTTTTTTCTGGTGTCACATAAGTTACACTTAATGGGTTTGCAGTTATTAGGCAGTTAGAAAAGTTATTTGCACTTTGCGATTTGCTGCCAGAAGTGTAGTAAGAGACAAGCACTGAAGTCCTTGTGAATCCCACAGCTGCTGCTGTGACTTTTCCATGTGAGGAAGGAACAGTTGCTTGAGGCATTTTAGAGATATGCAAGAACACAGGAGCAGTTTATTAATACTGGAAGTGAGTTTGCAATTACTGAGAGCAGATGGTCAGCTTGCACAGCGAATGAACCTTAAACCATCTAGACTTACAGGACTACTGCAAACATTGAAACCATACCAAATTCACTAAAAGAAATCCTACGTGCTCACAGTCAGCAGTCAGCTCAGATTTGGATCCTATATACCTTGGCTTAAATCCAGATAAAGCTGTCAATATTAAACTGAGTCAGTGGATTTATCCCAGAGTAAATGCCCCTTCTCTTTACTTGCATACCTAATTCTCAGAGCAGTCAAAGATAAGCTAAAATAAGAAGGACCTTAATAAAATAACTATATCAGCATCATTAGTAAAGCCAGGAATCAAGCTAATCCTCCCTTACACGACTGCGACTCTGCGGTATCAGAGATGTGGTAGCAGCACTAACAAGACTGGAAATACAGAGCTGAAGTTACATGACTAAGTTTTTCATTAATCTATAGTCCATTAACAAAAAATAGCCATACACACATTACTTTAACACACGTTAACTGTGATACGCTCCAGAGCTTTTGAATTCTTTCCATATACCAGCTCCTTGTACAGATTCTGTGAAACAGCTCAAGAGAGATCTGTATCTTGAAATTACCTCTCAATGCAACCCATGGACAAATTAGAATTATTATTGCTATAGGCATGTAATAGTATGTATGTGCAAAGGGAAGGGCTTCCTTAGTACCATGTGCCTTTCAGCCTACATTTCAGCCTGCCAGCTCTTCATTTGCCTAAGCAAATGTAATTATTAAGGGAAAGAAGGGAGGCTATAAGCAAAAAGCTCTGCTGTGTGGCACTTTCTCCATGTGTTGAGGGAGTGAACCCCAATGGGTTGACCAGCCCCTGAGAGGAGTCATCCTCCAAAATCTTACCTGGGACATAAAATTTCAGCATCCCAGCTGAGTGCTTCTGGACTGCAAAGAGTGAAGGATCATTAAGGTTAATTTGACCTGCAGTTTCCAGGGCTTTGTGACTGGGTAAACAAGTGCTTGAATGTTGTGTGGCAGCCAAAGGCAGCAGGCAGGGAGGGGCCAGCAACTGCCAGATCTGCCTTGAGTGAGAAAGTAATGGCACACTGGACTGCAGTAGGGTCCAGCCAAAAGGTTAAAACAGCAAGAATGACACAAAAGGATTGAAAAAAGGATGACAATTGTTTTTTTTCAGCAGAGGAAGGGATGTTGGTTTGGTGGCACTCGTGATCGGTGCGACTTGGCGACCAAGGAACAGCGATAACTTCAGACAGATCCCTCTAGTCCCGATCAACTGCTAAAAAAGCACCTAAAGATTTTGCCGTGTTTTCTGTCACATAGCTCAGGGTGCGTGAACCTTCTTTCCTTGCAAGGAGGCTAGAATTTAGATTTTCAGGGACATACTTATGGCGGGAAAGCTCAGGTTTACATCGCACAACCAGCTTTATTCCCCTCTTAAACCAGAAATCTGCATAGCAGGCTAGTTTATTTCCAGATCTCTATATAAGGCAGCAATTTCACAGTCTGGCTTCACGGCACAAGGTACAAGAGTGTGTTGATGCATGGGACAAGCTTATGCTGCCAAAAGGCTATTCCCATACCTGCAGCAAGGGAAAGTGTGGAAGGTCGTAGCCATTTTCAGAATCCTTCCCTTTACGCTTCCTTTTCTAACACTCAAGCTGAAAATCACAGGATACTTAAAGAGTCCTGCAGTGCCAGCTTCGACATTGTTAAGACATTAGTGTGTTGACTCAGTACCTCAGAACTGCTTTGAAGTTTTCCAAACCCTTAAGAAAACAAAGTTTATACAAGACGTTATTTTGACAGAATGTGATTTACATATGCATCTACTTAGTATGTTGAAATTTAGTATTAAAATATCTGTTGACTATAAAAGACTGTTTCTAGCAATATCTTAATAACCCTGGTTATTCTTGGAAACATTTTGCATTTCCTTGTAATTTATGTGATCCCACAACGATTTTAGTAGCTTATGCTATTGTACATGCCATGGCAATTCTATTTAGTGTTGTGCAAAAACCTCCCAACTTTCTAAAAACCTTTGGGTACAATTCTGCAGCTGGTTTTGGCCATTAAAAATTAAAAATTGAAAACTGTTGTGATCACACAATACTTGGACTTGTCTCCATTAGCAAAGAAATATCTGGAGCAGACGCAGGCTTACATACTCAAGGATTTCAGATTTCCAGACATATTTCTAATTTTGTATAAACTGTTAGGTTTTTTTGTTCTTTCTAAATCTGACATTGCTCTTCATTAAGGGCTGGGATTTGGGGAAAAAAAAAAAAAGGCAGAAAATCCCATGGGATTGAAAACAACAGATGTTGTTTGTTTTAAGCTTCCTTTATTCTAAATCGATGAATTTAGTGCTTTTAAGATTTTCTTGCTTCTCTTTTCAGAGGCCTATGATTTGCTTTTTAAATGGATTTCAAGAGACTGACTCTGACTGGAATGCATAGAGAAAAGAGATTTTCAACTTACAACGTACCATTTTTCAGGGAAGCTACTAGAAACATACTAAAAATATGACAGAACCAATATCAGAGCAATATCATTGCATATCCATCCTGTGAGCAATAAGTCAAACATATTACTGTCCCAGCAGATGGGAGGCACATGCTACTCACTTCCCACCCCAATGCTTTCGTGTTTGCTGCTCCTCCATTTCAACACAACTGGACTGTCATGCTCAAAATGCAGCATCCTGCCCCATGACTACCGCAAAGGGATTTTCAGGCTTCCCTTAGAAACAAATTTATTTTTTTCCTCATAATCTGTAGCTTTTGTGCACTTCTCACCTGCCCTGTATCACTGCAGATACAGCCAAAAAGAGCTCCTGCCCTTAGGAGGTAAAACTCATTCCTTCTTCAGATGAGTGACTGCAGCCTTCAAAAAGATGCTGTGATCATGATGTCAGTGATTCCAAAAAGGACTGAGTGGAAAAACAGCTGTGTAATAGTGTGGAAAAAAAATACCTGAGTAATTAGATCCTCAGAGATATGTCAGGGAAATAATAATTCGAGATGGATACTGGGGACAGCTTTGACATCATTTTTGAAAAAACTGAAAGGTTTCAAAAAACAGCCACAGGAATTGTGTAAGTATTAGATAAAGTAATGGCAGCAGTCAATTAATCTATCTAGAAAAGAAGTTTGAGAAACAGTTTTATTAGAGTGCAGTGGTATCTGACAGCGAACATGTCTTCATTCCAGGAAGAGAGCACAAAAGAATGTCTGGAATGTGAGGACAGACAAATTCAAATTAAAAGTTAAGCGTATGGTTTTCATACAAGGGAAGTTAAGTCTAGATCAAGCTACCAAGGAATGTGGTTGATTCTGCTTTTTTTTTTTTTTTTTTTTAGATTTTGTCTCCAAGGCAAGATAGGATGAGTTTCAGGGAAGGATGCTGATGCTCAACAACCAAATTCTGTTCTCAACACAAGCCATGAGATAGACAGGAGGCCAGGCCAAATGAACTAATGGGTTTAAGCTTTACAAGGTCAAATCTTTGTATTAAGAGTCAGAAACTCTGTGTTTACAGAGATTATAGCTGTGGTCATTAATAATAATAATTGGAACTGACTACCCCTTTGATTTAATCAGATTTGCATTGGTGCGAGTTCATTGACTTGCAAATGGAAGAAATATTAAACCTCGTCTCTTCACAGATGGCAAGATTTTAACAATGCCTTCATAAAGCCTTGATTCATGTTTTACGCTGTGACTTCCTCTTGTATCCTATTTTTTTACAACACCAATTGCACTACAGAAGCAACAGAAGATAAGGCCTAATACATTTTTGTTGATTGCCAAGCTTGAATGGATGCAAACATCAGTCCTTGGGGAATTAGTATGCCATTCATACTAGAAATAAAAATCTATTTTCAGGTTAGAAAATAGGAAAAAAAATGCAGATTTTCTGGTCATCACTAAGGCCATCTCTGCTTCGTATTCTGTCAAGCTTTTAATAGAATTATAGTGTAGGTTGGGTTGGAAGGGATGTTTAAAGGTCATGTAGTCCAACCCCCCTGCAATGAGCAGGGACATCTTCAACTAGATCAGGTTGCTAAGAACCCTGTCCAACCTGACCTTGAATGTTTCTTGGATGGGACATCTACTGCCTCTCTGGGCAGCCTGTTCCAGTGTTTTACCACCTTCATCATAAAAAAATTTCTTCCTTATATCTAGTCTAAATCAACCTTCTTTTAGTTTAAAACTATTACCCCTTGTCCTATCGTAGCAGGCCCTTTTGTTCCTCCTTAAACTCATGAACACTGCCATTACTTCTCACATTCTTCTGCTTGCTCTGGGGTTGTTGAGTACCTGGGAAGGTATGTGCCCATGCTATTTGCCACATGCAGGAGATGTAGAAGTTCGGTTTAATTTTGAGCAGGATCAAAAGAAATTTTTCTAAATTTTCTTCCAAACTGAAATTCAACAGGTAAAAAGTGTTTGGCTTCAGCCTTTGCCAATGCCTCTTGATTTCCCACCTGAAGGACAAGGATGCAATGACACATTTTTTGATATGAAATCAAGAGCAAGTCATTGACAACAGCAACACCAGGAGCAGCTAGCACCTGTCATGAACTCCAAGCTTGAGGGTTTTGAGGTATTTTGAGGTCACCTGTCTTAAGTCCATGGACTCAGAAGACCTATGTATAAAGAGAAGTGCCCTGAGCTGCACATATAAAGTCCTTGCTGTGATTTCCAGGCTCCTCACTAGGACACAGGGAAGCTGTACCTGCACAGGGGACCCTGAAAGTTCTGGCTCCCCTCACAGCCCACCAGCTGAGCTATTGAAGGACACTTTGGTTCACCAGATGTTTGTCAAATCTGGCATGCTTTTACTGAATGTTTCAAACCCATCATGTCACCATAGAAGGCTTGAAAAAGTTTAAGTCTGAGTGATTAAAAGACCAGTATGCCCAGTAACACTTTGGGAGGTGTGTTTGGACTGAGCTGCTGGGGCAGCTGAGATGGCTGAGGTGTTGAGAAACAAAGCAGAAGGGAAAAAGATTTCAAACTTGTGTGGAGAGTGTGTACCTAGATCAGTCAAGAAGGAGAAGCACACATCCAGGGATATCGTGGAATAGTACTGGCAAGAGAACAGCAGCAGCTGAGGGGTCAGGGGAGAGAGATGCACAAGATTACCTGGGATATCTGCTGATAAAGGACTTCAGCTAATTTTCAATAATGACTAAAGAAATCCTCAAATATATGGCAGTTCAGTCAGTGGCTGCTATCTTGTTACTCAAAAGTGTCTATTAAAAGAGGGGTACCAGGTAAACTGAAATTTGGAAAATTGTACAAATTTAGAAATATTGAAGTTCAGTACTTGGTAACACATTCACTCCTGATGGCTTTTTAGAAAGAATATGTAAACTTTGACACATTCATTGTTTTCAACCTTTTGTTCCCATGTATAAAAATCATCGTCATAGCTCTGCAGATTTATTGACTGCTCTGATCTGTAAATTGCAGACCTGCTGCAAGATCTGAAATTCACACTAGCTCCCAAGAAAACTATGGAAACTAAATTTGTCTGACAATCTGTGTGGATGAACCATGTCCTGTAAATTTCTGTAATTTAACTTTATGAGAAGTATGTAAAGGTTTCCTAAACAGTAAGGAGAAAGTGTAGTTGCAAAGAAATAGAATAAAAAGCATGTCTATCAGCTTTAACATGCTCATCTGGAGAAGTCAACTACTGTGAGAAGAGACATAAAGATAACATGTTTTCAAGAAGCAGCAGCAAGTTGTATCCTTCCAGTATGTTCCTGGGAAAACCCTGATGAGTGCAAAGAGAACAACTGCGAAACACTAAACATGCTGCTAATGCGCGAAGCCCTATGTTCTGGGGAGAGAAGAGCATTCAGCAATAATTGAATCATCCAGGCTGTGCTCAGTGGATACCCTAAGGTGATTATGTTCAGAATAGAAGCTTTCAGAATGTCATTTAGTAAATGAAAACAGAGTTGGATACCAGTAATAAACCAGTGCCCTCAAGCTACTCATTTTTTATAGCAACTTAATTGAAACATACAAATCACTGAATGCCAGATGCCTAGGAAAGGGGGCAGCACTGAGACCAGAACCATAGACACCGAAATCAAGCAACAAGGTATGATTTTGCTTCCAGTGAAGAAGAGTTTACAGATACAATTTTCTTTTCTGGTGATAAATAGGAGCCTGTCGTATTCCGAGTGCTGAATTCTATTCTCAGGATGGGTATAGAGCTGGGTATCAGGTTGTTCTCAACTTTCCAATTGCTGATGAACCCAGTAAAGTGAAACCAAGAGCAAAATTTAGTTTTCTCCTTCTTATTTTAACAAGAAAGTTTTTTTAAATTGCATTAGCTCGTTGATCACATGATTTCTATTACCTAATTTCCAAGAAGCAGGACTCTATTATCTTTAAAAAGCAAGCACAACTATAATTCATGCTATTGTCATTTAAATGACATATAACTATTACATTTTGGATTCTTGCCTTTTTATGTACATTTAGTACTTTTTATTATAAAACTCAAAGAAAACTTCAGCAAGACTTATTCAAAGTTTTTCAAATTACGAGTACTTCTTTCAGAGAGATATCCCTAACACAGCTGTTCTATTTAACTGCATACCAGAAGAACTAAATTGGCTTTGGAAATGTAGAATTGTAATTTTCCAAAGCTGCAGCTTAAGAAGAAAAAGCAACTCTTTGGATGTAATAAATCATCAGTGAGAGTAAAATATGAAGGAAGCCTCTCTCTTCTTGAGAGCAGAGGACACTCCCTTCCTTTCTAATAACGTACTGCAAGACGGAAAACCCAGCCTGTCATTTTACACGCTAACAGTTCAGTGGAGTTGTTGGGAAAGAGTCAGGCCTGAGTCTGAACATGAGTTTGGGCACTGGCACTGCTTGCTCAAACCTGAATTGAATCATCCTGGGAGGGGCAAAGACGCTGGAGAACAACATCCTCAGCCTCCAAAGGCAAAGAACCACCCCCAGCCTGCCCGTGCAGCCCTTCCTACCAAGCGTTGCTTCACTCAGGAGTTTTGGCTGCAAGATTTCTACAAAGCCTGAGTCGCCAGCCACTGTCCCATACTCTTGTCCTGCCTGTTCTCAGCCCTTTCTTCCATTGCTGAAGACTGAGCATATCACATGACCCCAGCTACCAGAGGATTTTGCAGCCATACAAGAGAACTTCATCATTTTGTGCAGAAGATTAGTTAGTATTACTTACTTTGAAGATAATTGCTCAACAACAAATTCAGTTCTTAACCCTCATTTGCATTTCCTAGAAGTTCTGTCAAACTAGTGCCTTTGGGGCTGACGCTTTCTGGGCTTAATCTCAGCCCAGAGGTGATTTTCATGCATGTAAATGTAAATTCAAACAGTTTACCTGTTCTCAAATCAGACACACATATGAGACATATTCTCCTCGGGAGCCACATCCAAAAAGCTCCGTAATTGCTCAAGATTAGAAAAATATTTCACACATCTCATTGAGCTCTAAGGAATACGCCAAGTAAGAAGAAAATCTGGTTTCAGAGACTTGAAAAAATGAAAGGCAAAATATAATTAATGCAGAACGGCATTGAAATGCCTGATTTTCTCACTGGGGTCAGTACAAGAAACTCCAGCGACACAGAGTACCCGGAGTAAGTAACTAATGTAAAGCCTGAGAAGCTTAGTTTTGTCCCCAGCCTCTCTGTCGGAGCTGTGACCATCTCTGTTGTGCTCAGGACCCCCTGAGTACTTGCATCTGCCCAAGCATGTGGGTGCTCTGAGCAGCATCCCGATCTTGGGGACATCAAGCCCTGTAAAGGGAGCAACAGCACCAACCGATGTGGGCACCCACCTGCTCAATCACTGCATCGCGTCAGACAATATTGATTACCCAAGTTTTCAACAGTTCAGATCCCATCCTGATATGCATGAAAAGAGCTAAGAGTTACCATCTTTACTTCCCCTAAAAGGTGGGAGCTGGGGTTAAAAATCTGGTTTTATTCATTGCACATCAAACTTCTAAGTGTGCGGTATGCTATCACTGTTCACACTTGGGAGAGCGAGCCTTAACTTAATTATGGCAACTGGTGTGGGGAAATTAATGATCACTGAGTACGGTAAAATAGAAATCAATACTTTTGTGTCTTTCCCAAATGGTCTATTGCTAGACAGATATTCATGGTTATATTTCTCCCATCCTGTGAATATTAATAAGGTAGCAAAGACTGGCTATATACATATATCAAAGCTTCGGAAGCAAGGCTACTGCTAATGCAGGGCCCCAGCAATAACATGTTACAACTACCAACCAACTGATTTGTGGGATGCTAACTAATAGCTCTGGTATAATACAATCCTTTATTTTCTATTCTGGTACTTGTTTACTTCTGTCACCATTTATTAAAATACTGTCCTGCTATAATTAAAAAAGACAGGACAGCAATAACCTTTAGTACCTTCTTGCCGTGATAAGCGGGATGCTTAAACAAGAGCTCAGACACTTGACAGACGAGTACAAATGGAGCTAAATTCACTCTGATGAGCTCTGTGATGGCTTCTTCCACGAGTGAGGCACAACAGAGATGCAGGTCATTAGAAATTACCCTGCAATGGGATGACTGGCATGTACAGCCTCTGCAATCCTATTAAGCTGTTGCCACCAAATGAAAGAACCTGCTCATTGCAGGCGTAGGGAAGAGCTGTCGTACGTACCTGATGTGTTGAGACACTGTGTGTCCCTGAGACACTGCGCTTGGGTAAATATACCCAGTACCTCATGCATCTGGACTCAGGTCCTGATTCAGCCTTGGCGGTGACACTGATCTTAAATGAATTTCTAGGCATAAAACTATTAGAAAATGGACTTAAGGCTGAAAGCCTGTATTGCTGTATCTGTTTCACTATGTTGTATCATTACTTAATAAAACAGAACGTATAGAGGTAACAAATGGGTAGGCAGCCCAATGGGTTTAAAGTGTACATTGTGGTGCCACCTAATGCATAGGCCCCTCCAGCCCGGACATGGGACCCTGGGGGGAAAGAAGTCTCAGCTTGCTTCAGCCTCTGACCAGAGACATCAGGTGCTCCATGTACAGGGTATTTGCTATGGTAGCCATGTCCCATATGAAAGGCACACAGGATGTAACTTCTCCTGAATTTTTGCAGCAACAGGTTGGTTTTTAGATGCCCAAGAGCACACATGATGACCTGTGCATGCGGGATTATCAGTCCAGGACTAGGCACTCCCAGTCAGCCCTGGGTGTGGGCTTTCAATAAGGCCATGAAGACGACCCTGCGGCATTACAGTAACATAATGAAGCAACTATACAATTATGACTAAGGTCCATTGGTATTTATGACCTAAGAATATTTTTGTCCCTACTATAGGGCAAAGTGGAGACAAATGTTATATGATAGTCTCATTTTACCATTTAATACAATTATATACCACTTCTTAACATAAGAAACCTAAATTTCCCAGCAGACAATGATTTAAGTATCTTAATTACTGAGTGGCGAAGAAACCCTGTATCTGTACACATCATAAGCCATATGTACATACCATGTGCCTCTGGCCTTGCTGTGTTTTCAACTGCCGATAGTCATATCTTTCTTAGCATGTGCTCCTCCCGTCTGTTGTAACCAACTGTTGTCCCTAAGCCTACACTCAGCTTCGATCCTACAATGACTCACACGGTTGCTCAACATAACCTCCTTTGTTTGGGTGGAACTACACGCAGTGCATAAAGATAAGGGCTACAGCCACCGCTGTTACTGCTTTTTGAGGCAGTAAATTTATTTTGTCAAATGCCTGTTGAAAGCCTGGAGCAATGGGGCTGAGACTGTGGCTGCAATAGCGCGAACAGCACTATACCCTGAGCTGACAGGGGCTGATTTAAGAGCTGTAGTCACTGTGAGCAGATTTGAACTCCCCCAGTAATGCCAGAGCTCCTGGACAGATATGACACCATGAAATGTAAATAAGGGCATTGCAAAAGAAGTCCGTGAACTGGCAAGTCAGATGTCCATGTCCATTAGGTGAAGGTGTCTAAGATCCCACGGATGGTTCCTTTAACTGAGGTAGGTTACTTTTGAACAAATACCATTGCTGTTTCAGGCCTTGCTTTGGGCTTTCTCTCATGCTGCATTTGAAAACCAGGGGGAAGGTTCCCATTTATAAGCTGAAAGTCTCTTCTACCTATTATTATAAGCCAATTTTTAATTTAAAACTCGCAAAAAAAATATATGAAAGAGATCTAATCGACAAAGACTTCTTCTAAGAATTTGTTTGTGCAATGCATATTTAGACTGATTTCCTAAGGAAATGCTGCTCACAGGACCATGGTTTGCACGTTGTTCTGTCTGTGTCAGGCTCCTCATCACCTCCCCCAATAACTTTTCAACAAATTGGCTGATTTGAAAGAGAGACAGATGGCTCAAAGGTATTAAACTCTTACAAGTTTTGTGAAAATAAGCAGCAGGGTAATGGAAAGAGAGCCTCTTAGTGGCTCACTAAAGAAAAGGCTTTGGCACAAATTCGATCCTTATTAAGCCAAAGAAAATCCGTACAAAGCTCAGCCCCACCATGCAAACTCACCACAAAGAAGCCTTCACTGGGTCTAATGTTCATGAACTTGTTATCTATTGCTAAGCAAACATCATCATGTTTACTGCAGAAATAGCAAGTTAAATTTTTAATAAGGACACTGCTGAGGCAGTTAATATGCAATGCAATGATATTCATTAATATGATAACCTAAGCCACGAGCCTTGCCGTACTTACACCCTGCCTAACTTTGACATTGCATCTGAGGAAAGTATTATCGCAGCATTTAGGGCTCAGATTAAGATATCTGACGTTGGCAAGTGCATCTAACCCCACTCAGGAGGTTTGGCATTAAACAAATAGCACTCGGCAGTCGTGGAACAAGCCCTTGAGCACTCCTCCCACAATACACACATTGTCCTACAAAGACCCTAGGTGGAGAAAGTCTACACTTGAATCTGACAAGAAGCTTTGATCAGACAAATTAGGCCAGGCTTTTATGTGGAGTTCCTGGCTCTACAGAGGGTGTGTTTGATGGCAGCGTCCCTGCTGGAGACTTCACTTCCATTATCACTCACCGCTTGATGCTCAGCTTACAAAGGACACTGCACTTCCCGATTTTCTTGCCTATTCTGCACCACTTAATTGCTATGAGAACACTTGAAAAGTTGGTATTTTAATGCTTTCTTATTTTTTAATCAAATGTTATGACCCAGAACTACACCAGTCTCTGAAAGGTAAGAAAGAAGAGGCACAAACCTGTATCTAGAGCTTTTAGTCTTTTCAGTCCCATGTAGGGACACAACAAGCAGTGTCAAAATAAACAACTGCAACATCACACAGCACTGCACTCCTGCTATAGTGCTACTGAGCAGCTACAGTGATGAAAATTGCATTTTCTGGGTGCATTCAAAGACACCGAGAACACTGGCCCCTAATGGGCTTTGTAGGCACCACCATCTAGGCTTCAGTCAGCCAAATGTGCACTCTACCAACCAAACCGGTGATGCGATTTTCTTCCTGCGCTTGCTGTCATCCCAGATGCCGTTTCAATACAAACAGCAACCAGGTAAGTGCAAGCACTGCCACTGAAAAGGTAATTATTCTCTTCAGAGCAAAAGGAGATTCCTTCTCCTCAAGCAAGTTAAACGCCAGACCTGCTGGTCATGTCAGTACCATGCACATTGCCAGGAGATCCCCTCCTACCTGCTTTTGGGGCTACCTTATATCTGCAATTCTTTCTATTGATGTGCTCCTCAAGGCAAACAAATATTGCCACCACCAGCCCAACTTGACCAAGCTAACTCTTCTTGAGGCAAATACTATCTTATGTACTAGCCTTGTTCATCATCCCTGGGTCCTGTCTCAAATCCCCACAGGGACACTGCTTATTGACTTCTAGCACCAAGACACCACTCATTAAAGCCACTATTTAAACCTGTCACAGTTTAGTGATGGCACCTAACTTCTGGGCTGGGGTGATGTTCAAAACCCACATCTAGACAGTTGCCTCTAGCTAACCTCAAGAACCTTACGCAAAGCTACTCGATGCATTCCTGGTTGTCTTAATCTCTGTGACCGTGTAATCCCCTCGCTGGCGTACTCCCTCCGTGCCAGACATTCCTGTCTGCATGCAGCTGTGCCACAGGGATTGCAACAGGCAGCAGCTGCCGCCCCGGCGGTCCCGACAGTATTCAGTGCTCATGTTCTCACCATTCGTGTCCTGGGTCACAAGCCGTTTTGTAATACCCCACAAATATCTCCTACACTGCATCTATACCATGCTGCAAGGATGGCGCAGCCCACTGGAGAACAATCCATCTCCATGCGCCGGCTCCACACCTGGCCATAGCTACAAGGGTCAGAAAGGAGGAGTGCACAGCCAAAGGCCTTTTGATTACCCTGTTACCCAAAAGCTCAACAGGGACAGCCACAGTGCCCCACAATAAACTGCCACACAATTAATCGAGTGGTCAAGCTCACAAGGTGCTAAGACCCACCCTGGGATACACCTCCTGGAGCACTGCCCTTGGGTGTCCACGGGGCAGAGCAGAATGTCCTGCGTGGGTTTGAGCTGGGACATTCACAGGTGAAACTAGAAATAAACCTTGTGGGAGACAGGAAGAAACATATGACTGATGGATGCCTTGTTGCTGGGGCACTTCCAAAATTTTCATGTGCAAAGTCAACAGTAGAGAGTGTCTTCCATAGATGTGTTTCATCTTCTCTGTGATGCATGGAAGAGTTATTCAGAACACATTGAGAATATACGCCGTGTTTGTACAGCTGAACCATGGCTTATTGCAAGTGTCTTAGAACATGTATGGGGTAGACTAGGAACCTTAACTCAGTCTACCTTCTGTGAGCTTTAAATTTGCATGCGTTATTGCAGTGCCTGAATATCTAACATTATGGGAAGACGCACTCAAAAGTAAGACATGAGAGCATGTGGTTCACAAGTAGCCATACTCCTATGGGTATGATCGCTTTTGGTACCACTTCAGGGCAAGGGCACATGAATAAGCTATGGACAAGAAATCACACTAAAGCAAAAAGAACTGAGGACACCTTAAATGAAGTAAATCACCCCAACCCTAGGAAACGAGGACATTTTCCTGCTGCCTGTCTGGTGGTGTCCCTGTAGGGTCAGGCTGTTGCTCAGAACAGTGCATGGCCACCCAAAGGGACTTCCAGAGACTCATCTTGGGTTCCCCTCTGTCAGAGAAGCTCTGTCAGCACTGCCTTCCACCCAGTCCTGTTTTCCCAGCTGCTGGGAAATTTGTACTACAGCCTCCCCAGATGACACCAACTTGGGAACGTGTTATTTTTGCTCATGAGTGTGTCTGCAGACAAGTGTTGATTTCTCTGATTTGTAAATGTGCAGCAAAGTAGGCTCCCAAATATAAAGCTGCATATTTTTAGCTACCGGGGATATATAATGAAAACATTCCAAATCTGTGATTTTTTTTTAAATGATCAGCTTATGGGCATATTTCCACTTCATTTTGTTTACAGAGAAGGGAGGCAGGAGGAGAAGAAAAAAGGGTGAAAGGTGTAACTATACAAGCAAACTCTGTGCAATCAAATTAAAATATGCATAAACACTGAAATAAAATGTACATAAACTAAAAATAAATATGAGGATTTTGTTTAGACAGCTTCTTTTTATTGATCAGTGATCTTATGCACACTAGAATTCTGTCAAACGTGTAAAAGCACATTGTTAGCATACTTTGTAAGAAGATTTGGAAGAGGTAGCACGTGTGTAGTGTGATAAGGAAGGGGAAAATACCAAAATGAAAATGACAGTTACAGAAAGTTATCTCTGTAGGCAGATGCAAAATATAGGGCCAAAATCTGTGTTGTTATTTCTTGTGGTAGAGAGTGATAAGGCAAGAAAGTAAAGCAAATAGAGGAGAAAAATTGGACTAGTAGAAAGATAAGCAATTAAATCAAGAGCTTAGACCTGTTTTGAATCTCTGCATTTCCCAAGCATGCTGAAGAGCACTATGATATTACTGGCACATTTGAACCTCCTACCTGGTGATTCACATGAGCTCCCAGTATTTTTCTTTATGAATAATGCCAAGAGAATCTGGCTTTCCTCTGCCTAGGCACTGTGTACTTTGCTTGCGCTGGTCTCTCTTGAAATGTCAACTTTACATTTCCAATATCCATGAAGAAATTCTTAATAAAAAGATACAATCTGCATTTCAGAATGAGACCTTTAAATCCTTTAGGCCTGCCAGTTTCTAGGGAACTTTTGTTAAGAATGAGAGACCCTGTTTAATAACACCACTTTCCAACAGTAATCAAGAGAGTTGCAAACATCAGTGTACCACAGACAATAAAGGTAGGACAATCCAGGCAAACAATTTTATTCTGGATTCTTCTACACAAATGCGGAACTGAAATTTTGAATTTGTTCTGTGCATAACTTTGATATATTTTAATTGGATTTCTAATTAAGATACTTTGAAATGTCTATTTAAAGTAATTCTGCTGAGTTATGAAATAAGGACACATTAGAAATGTGCAAACAAATCCAATACATGGAGTTGCTTTTTTTGCCTCTCTATACGTTTCTTGTGTAGGTACAGTCTTATTTTGTTTTTAATTCAGTAACGCTGCTGATTGACACAAAAAGAAGTGGTCTCATTCCTTGCTACATATTCTTACCACTTCTCTTGTAATAAAACCATACAAGCGCAATCATTTATTTTCTTTTGGACAAAAGACCTGATGTAAGTCATTCTGCAGTTGCACTTTTACCAAGCTCAATCCAAGGGAAGGAAGAAGCGGCCAAGAACAAACCCACCCCTTTTTGGCAAGAACATGCATTTCAGCTGGATTGTGTGTCCAGTGACACTGCCCAGCATGGGGGGCTGAGCAGTGACCTGCTCCCTTCTCCACACCAGCACCCAGGCCACAGCCAGCGCTGCAGGAATGAGCCCCAGCCCTTAGCCCGCTCACTCTGAGACTCAAACCCATTACTGATATTGCTGTCAGTATAAGAAACTTTGTTCGAGTGTTTAATGGAGATAATTTTAGCTATAGTTTCAGCTCAGTTATAAGATAGAGGTGTTGTGGGCTGTTGTTTTTAAAAAAGGTCAAGGATTGCCCCCAGGGTGCTCCATGCCAGCTACATGTCCTGACTGGTGCCATCTTACTGATGTGCAGAGGTTTTATGTACCCAATGGCTGCCACATCTGTCACCTTGCTACTGCCATACCAGTATCTTTGTCAATTCCTTTGGAAAGAGCTGCAGGTGCAATGCCCCACGAAATAAATGCTATTACTTTAGTGCTGGCTTGCCTTTTGTATGTTCTTCTGTTCTGGAAAGGCAGTGTGATCTAGTGTATTTGAACACAGCGCTGGGGAATCTGGAACTGTAACTCTGGCTTTGCTGCTCTGTTACCATCTATCCTTCATCAAAATCTGTCAGCTTTGCTGGGTCCTTCTTCTGATCTTCAAATTGCAGTAACAGCTACAG
Source organism: Limnodromus scolopaceus (assembly GCA_028565335.1). Classification (NCBI taxonomy): domain Eukaryota; kingdom Metazoa; phylum Chordata; class Aves; order Charadriiformes; family Scolopacidae; genus Limnodromus; species Limnodromus scolopaceus. Next base: position 186,237,307 of record JAOXNO010000001.1, on the reverse strand, counting down.
ATCCCACGTTCCTGAGCTGCTACCAGCATTTTCAAAGGGTGCTGAACACCTCACATTTCTGCTTACCTCAAGGGTTTTGAATGGTCTGGGGAGGAGGGCCAGGGAGGTTCAAATAATACATCTTTAAAGTCACATTTTACTCTGAAAACACACAGCACCACTTATAATAAATGGTAAACTTAATTATTTCTGCTAGCCAGTGGGAGCTGCTTCTGGTTTTGATGTGGTAAAAAACATTCTGTTGAAGAGGAGACCCTAGTAAGGTTTTCTAGGTTTTCTAGATGCAGAATCACAGTGGACTCCTTATAATCTAAAGTCCTTCAGGCTTTTTTTAGGTCAAAATCCTTTAAACTGGTACTTCAGAGCTTCTTTTTTTTTTTTTTAATGAATGACTTATTATTAAAGCCGACAACAGTGAAACCTAGTAAAACTGTTTATCTGGCTAATTCCTCCAGACAACTACCATGATCATAAAAAAGAAGTCTGTGATAGCCATTTAAATGTTTGCAAGAAAGAATAAGTAATTTTTTTATATGGGTTATCTGGGGTTTTTATTTTTCTTCTACTGATAGGAATTGGGGCACAAGATATAAAAAAATGGTAGGTAACAATAACTAGATGCCTATTTTTAGCTCCAAACTCTTCTGTTTTCACAGGAACAAAAAACTGTGCAGCTTCATTTTCTTGTGTGTACATCCCTGCTGTAGACCTGCATGTACTTGCCCTCATTTACCTGAGTCATATTTGTAATCCTGGATGGGGAAAGGCAGTTTAAATACTGCCGCTGGCAAGAGCAAGACTCAGAAGTCAGGCTGAAAAACAACTTGTGATTCAGCAGCCCTGGATATTTTTGGTGGACTCCTTTATCTCCTGCAGTAGTGACAGCAGTGACCCACCTCGTGTGTCTCCTTACCCCTCCTTTGCCATATATTTATCTCAGTTGTGGCTTCTTCACCTGCTCTGCTGCTATGGCCCCACCTCATGCTGTACACGTACACGGGAAGTAAAAATACTGGGAAGGGTGGAACAGACCTGCCACTCCCCTGTTATCTTGCCCTGTATCTCTCCTTTGCCCTGTATTTTCTTAAACTAATCTGCACCTCCTCAGGCTAGTAGAAAACAATTTAATTGAAATGGCATCAACCCATTGGACTTGACTGAATACACATCAACAGCTTTCCAAGACAAATCACAACTAAGCAAGGCTTCAGAGTTAATTCATTTTTCTCTGCTTTCTCATATATTCCTATTTAAAGACAGCAGAGGAAAACTATAGGTTAGTTCCATTCAATGAATTACGGATACAATATGGAGTACCTTACAAAACTGGAAAGTTTACAGGGGTTGACTTTGCAGCCTAGTGCTTATGGCACAGGTCAGCGGAGGTGAAGGTCCTGGTTCAATTATCTGTGCTGACATATATAGTTACTAATTTATATCATAGAATCATAGAATTGTCTAGGTTGGAAGAGAACTGAAGAGGACAAGAGTTACAAGAAGGATTTACTATTGCTTATGTCATAGGAACATGGGTAACATTTGAGCCTTGGTCATTCATAGACATGATATTAAGTACACCATAACCAATGGGCTGTTCTCTGCTGGTTTTTAGGGAAGGAGACAGACCAAGTAGGCTTATCGTTAACTTGGTCTCCCACAGCATGCTAGTAGCCAAATTAGGTCAGTGACTGATAGATAGTGTGGGTGACAACTGGCTGGAACACTAGTTGTGGATGATACCAAACTATGCAGAAGTGCTTGATATGTTGGAGGATTGCTCTTCAAAGTGATCTTGACAGGCTGAAGAAATTGGCGGACAAAAATCTCATACCGTTCAACATAGGTAAAGTCCTGCAGCTGGGATGGAATAACCCTCTGGAACAAGGCAGGCTGGGGCTACCTGGATGGGGACAGTCCTTGCAGAAAAGAACTCCAGAGTCCTGTTGGAAAACAAATTGAATACAAGTAGGCACTGTGCCTTTTTGGCCAAGGAGGCCACCCTCATACTGGACTAAGGTGTTAGGAAGGATGGAGCCAACCAATCAAGGTAAGTGATTGTTCCTCTCTAATCCACATTTGTGAGACTACTCAGTTCAGTTTGTGGTTCCCCATTGCAAGAAAGTCATGGGTGTACAAGAGGAAGCCCTGCAGAGGGTCATCAAGATGGTCACAGGGCTGAAGCACTTGACATAGGAGGAAAGATGGGCAGAGCTGGGTTTGTTCAACCTTAAGAAGAAAGGCTAAAGCTAGGAGAGCTTATTGCTGGCTTCATCTACTTAACAGGAAAGTGGGGCCAGACTCTTTTTAGAGGTACACAGCTGTAGGATGAAAGGCAATGGAAACAAGTTGCAGCATTGTAAATCCAATTAGATAAGAGAAAAGAAAATTCACCATAAGAGTGGTCAAATGCTGGCACAAGTTGCCCACAGAAATTGTGGAAGTTGTGGTATATCAGTCCTTGGAGCTACTCAGAACTAACCTTGACAAAGCCCACAGCAACCTGATTTAGCTGTCCCTCCTCTGAGCAGGGGTTGTTCTGTGATTCTGTGAAGTCTTTGGTCTTGATGCCTGGGAGGTTCTTCTTCATTGAAGTTTTGGAGGCTCTAATAAGCTTCAGTGAAGTATGCTGTTATCAAACCAGCAGTCATGGTTTCTGAACACCAGACTATAACCAGGTGTATTTCTTGAACTTTGTGATGCTCCTGTGATGCTCCTGCACAGATTACTTGCCTGCAAACTAGAGCTATTTTGTTTCAGCACAGTGTTTTTCTTTGCTGGGATCTCTTCAGGGATCTGAACTCTGGGTATCTGAGACAGGAAAGAAAAATGTCCCTTAGATAGCTAGCGTGAAGACAGTATGTAACCATATGTGCACTGCCTTTTTTCTAGGAGTGAATGTCACCCAAGTCCTACTTAAAACTAAAGTCTGAACTGTATTTCAGTACATTGTAATTTGATTAAAGAACACATGGGATGAAAAATCAAGTCCAAAAGTAAATAATATTTTCAGTAAAACACTGCTATGTGGAGTGTCATGGATATTTTTAATCCACATTTAAGAAGAACTTAAAATGTCAAGAGTCCAGTTTGCTGAATGTAAAACTTCCCTCCAGGTTAAGACTCAGATTGCCTGATATCTTTTGCACTTACTCTGTCATTGCAAAATTAAAAGGCATAATGGAGAAATAAGGTAATGGAAAATCAAGTTAATCACAAACTTCCCAGTTTGGAGAAGATGAAGGCTCTAGATATATTGAAAAAGAATCTACCATACCTATGTGTCTTTCTACAGGACACTGAAGCATAAATGTTGCATATATTTCTTGGTGTCTCGGATTCTATAGAGTACATTATTTTCATTAAAAAAACAAACTACTAAATTACGCAATAAACAAAACTGCAGCATCTGATTTGACAACAGTCACTGCCATAAAGATCTCCATTTCTGCTAACAGAAGGATGACATGTAAAAGATGAAGATTTCTCTTTAAATCATCAAATTAATTTGTATCTTTTTCATTGTGGTAAAGTTGTAGTGATTGTTACTTAAAGGCAGAAAGTCAAATTTCACTTTTACGCAAGTGCTAAAACCATAACAGGGAATTTGATTCTTTTTAATTAATTGTTAAAAAAGCACCACAGTTCAATATTTTAAATTCCTATTCCATGCTATTTGCACCTCATACATGAAACATTAATCGTGGTTTTATGTAATTTTATTACATCTTAAACAAAGACGCGAACCCAAATTCAGTACGAATTACATCAGTAGTTAAGTATCTAACAAGAAATGATCATCACTATAAATCTATTTTACATTTTACAATGATTGTTTAAGACAGCTGGGCCTCATATGAGCTGAAAGAGTATGTCAGCATACAGCAGCTGCTGATAATAACCAGCATGTGTTGGCAAGAGCTTTTTGTTTTCTGAAGATAATTAAAACTTGCTATAGTTTTCCAGTTGCTACATAGTCAATAAGGAATACTTTTTAAATATGGGTGGTGTATATTTGATGCACTTTAAATGGATTGTGGCCATCTCTACTGAACAGTCACTCAAGACATTTATTCTATGAATTCAGGTTTTCATGTTTTCTACAAAAGAAACTCTATGGCAATATTTTAGACCAGAAAATTATTAGCTGCCAGCTTCAGGTGCCCAGGAGGATGAAAGCATTGTAATAACAGAAATGTTTTGCTGAACAAAAAAACATATGCACACAACTACTTGCATCCTTATCCTTAAAATTCTATATAATCTGTATTCAGCTTGTATTTTAAAAGCTACAGTCTCTCTTTTCTGGGAAAACCACTTTTTGAAAAAGTTTCTGCTCTCAGAATCTATCAGAAGGCACCATGGAGCTATAAAAAGTCCTGCCAGTGTGGGGATTAAATGGTTCTGTATGCAAGCAGTTTTATATTGGTCCTCATTAAAGCCTTAATATGGGGTATTTCCAGTATTTTTAAACTACAGTGTTTCTTTAGTTCTCACATAACTTCAAACACGGTGGCTGATGAAGACAGTCTTCCTGCAGTACAGTTACTGTGGGCCACATGCCCAACAAGAGTCCAACAGCAATGCAGCATTTTTCTTAACCAAAGTCTTCTACAGAAGTGGTCTAAAACACAAATTTCTAGAACAATGCAACTTCAAAGGTCTGAGCCATTTCTGACAATTACTTCATTAAAGTCAAGTAGGTGAGTGGTTTCTTGAATAACCTGAATGCACTTAGTTATGAAAAAATAACTGGTTTGAATTAAAACCTCTGATGTCAGGGCACAATGAGTCCAAAATACTGTTATTGTCAAGGAAATGGGAAACATTCCCAACTCAGGGCTATGATAAAATAATATACACTTTTTTCCATATTGCATGTTTTGCAGGCTCTTGTTTGTAGAGCCAGTCCAGATGAGGATGCCTCGAGCAATCCTGGCCTGTGGTCCTAATTTGAGCAACCTGGTCTAGTGGGAGGTGTCCCTGCCCATGGCAGGGGGGTTGGAACTCAATGGTCTTTAAGGTCCCTTCCAACCCGAACCATTCTATGATTCGGTGATTCTATGACTCTAATTGAAGGCTATCAGAGAGCTAATGAACAAAGCTTTCTGGAGAGCAGCTCCTCCAGTGCCAGAAAAGTGCAGACAGGAGTACTGTCAGAATAAGCAAAGCAGGATGGTGAAATGATAGTTGTGTGGGGCAAAACTTTTGATTTCTATATTTTTTTAAATCTTAATTTCTATATAAACCAGTTAAATCACTACAGAATTATATTTGTTTCACATGTCTAAGAGCTTGACAGGATACTCCACAGGAAGATGAGGGTGGATTGCTGGGTCTGGTACTGAGCAGTGCTCCCTGCGCTCTGGGCAGATGAGAAAATTCTGGGTCACTGGAACTTCCAGCAACAGTGAACTGTTTAAATCTTTGTACTTGGTCTGCCTAGTGCCCTCAGATATCTAATTTTCAGGCTTATAAGATTATATAGAATATCTATAAGAATACCTACACAAAGATAGATAGGTAGATAGATAGATAGATAGATAGATAGATAGATAGATAGATAGATAGATAGACAGACAGACACATGGATAGACAAAACCAAGCAAACTCTGGCTGCTCAGCTTCTACACCATAGTCCAATCAGCCAACATGATCTTACTCTGCTTTCATATATGTTCACCTGATGCCTCATGTCCATACACCTGAGCTCCATCCCCTGGCAAGCTTGGCCGCCAGCAGTGACAGAGCCACAGCAATACTTCATGGGTGGGTTGTGGGACACGCGCTGGGCTCTAGGCCACCCGCTGTGTGTCAGGAGTAGCCTTTGGACTAGTGACCATGGGAGGTAGCTATGCACGACAGGGCTAACAGGAACATAAGTGATCCCTCCTCACAGCTCTCATTGCTACTGGCTTTCCGTAAGCACCCGAGGTACAAAGTGGTTTGCACTTTCAGACTAAAAAAGATAATCCAAATAACAGAAAAGGTAATACATTTCCCTCAATGATAGTCCGTTTCTCTCACCCAGCTTCACAACTCAGCTGTGGATGTCAGAAGCCAGATTACAGCCTTGAAATATGGATCATCTGCTTTGTCAGTCTTAAAATAAACTTTCAGAACCCGGTATTAGAGAAAATAGGTATTGCTGAAAAAAATTTAATTTAATCTTTTTTTTATCAACTGCAATTGTTTCCTCTTAAACTTCAGAGGCCGAAATTAATGAATTGATCTTAAGATGAGAGGCCACTTGAAATAATAAGACTTTCAGCAAATAACACTGCCATTATGCGCCTGGGAGCTGAAATGCTTATTATGCAGTTCGGCGAAAACTCAAAAGACACAAAGCGTTTGACATGACTGGCAGCAGCGCCCTCTAAAAATAGCTTCACATAAAAAGAAACAAAATGTCACCAGAAATTTTTTCCTTCCTTCAGAAGCTGCTGGTGAATAGATCGTTCTTGGTCTGAACAGACAAAGCCTCGTGCACCCTGTGCCAGCGCAAGGGCACCCCATCGGCACCCGCGGCCCCTCGACGAGGACATCAAGGCTGGGAGCTGCTGGGGTGGGATGGCCTGAAGTAGCTCAGAGATGAACCACAGCCACAGCATCCCCTTAGGTAGCACCACTCACGTGATGTCTGAATGGCCATCGGTGGGATGAAGGCAGCTCTGGCTTTGGGCGTGAAGTGCTGGATGAAGATATAATAATCCCAGCCATGAATCAGCACTGGTATTATTCGATCCAGCCTACATCACTCAAGCAGTGGTATGAAAGGTAGCTTTTGCTGCAATGGCTTGGGTTTTGGCAGGGGTGTCAGGATTTAATGCAGAATCAGCCATCTGAGTGATAAAGTGATTTTGGACAAAGTATTCTGAATAATTTGGAAGGGACTTTTAAACCAGATATAGTCCGACACATTCTGAATGAATGAATTTAGAAAATGAAAATTAAGAAATGAAACTCCTTTTAACTCTGCATAAGACCTAGGCAGATCACCACACTTTTAACGAAGTGAAGCCAACAGAATGGCAGTTTTAAAAAGTCCTCAGAAATATATATAAATATAACTGTAAAAATAAAAAGAAAAAAATTTATAGCCAAGGACTTACTGCCTCACTGTCTGTGCCAAGCATTGACTTTGGATTTTACATTATCCCCTTCAGATAAATGTTTGAAGGAAGAGAAAGCCATTATCTTTGAAGTTACAAAATGATTAGATATTCAGCTGCCGCCATCAGATGCAATTAAAGACACAGAACTTAGATTCATCCCACAGAACATTTGAGTTTGCCAAATATATTATGAAAAAGCCACATTGTGCAGTCTGAGAGTCCTGTCCTGTCCAGACTCCCACTCCCATACCAGTCGGAGACTAGGAAATACTAATGGTTCTGCCTTTTCCTGAAGCCAAAAGGATGCAAAAGGACTGTGCCTTTCACACGAGTCCTGTGACAGACACTCCCTTCTCAAATATAGAGTCATCCTACATCTTTGGTCCCTTTTCAAATCTCAGGTCCTTTGGAAGGATGCTTGATGATGCTGCAGTTATTGGGATGAGCAATATGATCTAATTATTTCGAGTAATCTTTGCAGGTTCCAATTTTACACAAATTTGTGATATTGATTTCAAAAGAACAGGGTTGTGGTTAGCTAATGTGAACTGTCTGCTGCATAGTATAAAATTATGAAAAAAGACATAAGTATTTGGCTTTTTAGCAGAATTTACTTCTGCATTTATGGAGGAATGGAAAGGCATTTCACAATAAGAAACATTATTTTTGCATCTCCCATTCCTCTAATTCAGCAGTTCAGACATGCCCACTCTGACTTAGAGGGACATTTTGCATGCAAAGGATGTATATAGTAAGGAAGAGGGAAGACTTGTTAGAGAGCTAGGGAAAAAACCACAGGGTTCAGGACATGCCGGGGGGGTTAGCAGAGGCTGCAGCTCCCTCACAGAGAAGTGTTGGAGAAGAGTAAAAGCTGTTCTATCATCCTCACTTCTGGACACATTCGGCAGTAAGAGCTGTACTGCAGCCTACAAGGAAATGCCTTTCCTTAATGAGAAAGCATCATATTTTCCTGCAAATGTAATTTCAAGAAGGAAGCTGAGAAATCTCCCAGAAAGATGGCAGGTTTTGGGGGTGAGGGATGCTGGCGGGTACGTGTTTGTGACTGAAGAGGATAAGAACTAGAATTAAATGTAGAGATTCCACTTTGAACTTAGTGCTTTTTTCCATAGTTCTAAACCACTCGAGTGATGGAGAATTAGAAATAAACACAGCACAATCAATAAAGTAAACAAACCATGAAAGATACTAGTGACACGTTAAGAGGGAACAAAGTCAGATACCTTTTAGGCCATAGAACTAAATGAGAGAGACAACCATAAACATATAGACAGATTTTGCTTCCAAATCCTGAAAACTTTGCTCACACAAACAGACCTTCCTCCAACCACAATCCTATTAAAAGAGAGCACAACTATTGCCAAAGACCTGTAATATCTAGCTCATTAAAACAATACCAGTTGACATTATTAGGATTTATTATTTTGCTCCTCTAGTACAGAGGAAGATTTGTCTGAGTAAGTTGCAGGGCAGAGTCCTTCTTTGGCATAGGACTTTGAGTGGAAAGCAAAGTGTTTGGTATGTTCCAGCACGGCAGCTTCCACGCTTGGCAGATGGTATTTACTTAAGATGTACTGTGCAGCCCATATTTTAAATTAAGTTATTTCTCTGAGTTCACCTAACTTGTCACAAGGACAGAAACTTTTGGTCATCTGCGGGTGTGTGTTAGTCAAAACCCCACATAGTCTGAAGTGTTATGGAGTGAATTTCTTCTCCCAGTGGAATTAACCTTCTCAGACCTATAACAGATGAGAGATGAAAAGCCACAACGTGTTTTCAGACTGAGTCACACACATTCTTTTCAGCTAAGCCATAATGCTCCCAAGTTCTTTGAATCATGATGTCTGCTCTTAAATAGCTTCTAAACAGTCCAGCTCAAGGTGCTCAAGCCCTCCTCTCCCCCACTATATTATGGTGTGCAATTAGTGTTGTCATGATTTGCTTTAGTAAGCTCAGCTGACCTGTTGAACTGAACCTGAGGGGAAACTCAACAGGTTTTTAAGCAAAAGCACACAGAAGAATTTTATGAGGCATGAAGATGAGGATTTACTGACTTGCCCACATTCAAATACCTATAAAATAAGTATAAATAAGAAATTACACAACTAGCATATACTGTATCAAGCCCACAGGCCACGTAAGTCAGCATTTTGCCCTCAGAAGCGGCTATTGCAAGATGTAACAAACTCAACTACAGACAACTGTTTAATAACCTAATAACCTAACTACAAGGGACCTGTTTTCTCAGTACCTTCCATTAGGGGCTTAGGCACTAGCCTAGATATATGTGATGCCCTATAAGAAACATTTCATATAATTGTTTAAGTACAACTAAAAGTCTGAGAATATTATATGATACAAGTAACAAAAAAAAATGACTATGGCTAAGATGCTATCAATGACTTCGTAGTGTTTGCATTTGAACCAAAATGGAGAAAAAAAAGTCCATAAGGATCTATTGCCTAGAGATGAAAACAGTATCTGGCTGGAACGTAAATCTGCAGATTTTTTTAATTAACAGTTATGGTGCTCAGGGCACAAATACAGCACTTTATTTTCAGGGATTTATGTATAAATACAGACATAAGAGTCTCCCAGTAACAAAAGTGCCATGTGCAGATTCTTTTAATTAAATCTATTTTTGTGAGTAATTTCTATTTTACTTCTGTTAAGTAGCATGTTATATACCCCAGTGACTTATCACTATTTCTTCTAAATTTAAACTAAAAAAAATTATAATTTTTATCACATGAATGATTCGTTTATATAGCACACATCCTGTATTTATTGGGCCAAATGTATTTTAGTATTACTGGCTCTAATTATACAATAAAGTTAATGTGAAAATTAAGTCTCTTCAGTGATCAATACAGAAGATATATAGCACAAGTGCAGCTGTTCATTTCACCACAAACAATTTCAAAACAAAAATGTCCCAAGTTAAGATTTCACCTTGGCTTAAGTCCTGCTTTCAGTGAAATCGAGAGCAAAAGTCCCCAAACTTAAAAGAACAGCCAAGATTTCCTTCTTAGTGTCCAGCCTGCATGTGTCAGCAGAAGTGTCACCAACACTAAGTGGCTGTGAAGCTATAAGGCCAGAAGGAACCAGTATCATCATGGAGTCTGATCTGCAGTACCACACAGGCCATTCCTTGATATATGCCATATAGATATTCCTTGATAATTTCAGCCTTTGAACCTCTTTGCCAGGTAGTGGCTCCAGTGAAAGTTTCTCCCTTTCAAATTGTATTCCCATTGTCTATGAAGTACAACTTTGTTAAATTTTAATTAGCTGGATTGCAATCTTTCACACTGCTATTTTTTTTAATTTATTTTATTTTTTATAAACACACCTCAGGGCACTTTCAGTTTATAAATACCCCTCAGGATGTTACATTGTTCACATTTTTTGTCTGAAAGTTTCACATAAATACTTCAATTATTTCAGAGTACAAGTTTAGAAAAAAATACTTTTAAAGAAATTCTACAATTCAATTGAAGAACTCCAGTTTCTCCAAGTTTAAGGCTAAGGACTTGAGGAAAGAATGAGTAAGGAAGGAAATATGACGGTGAAGAAGCTTCATGTGAGGTAGGGTCTCAGTTTGCAATGAACCTTCAGATACTGTAAGAAACACAGTTTTCACAGACTTAATCAAGACTTGATATTGTGTAATGGACTCAAAGATCCCTCTGCTGTGAGCACAGTCCTGCCCAACACATGTTTAACACAGGAGAGGGTGACAGACCATGCCCCAGCTGAGGTCTGCAAGGCAGCTCTGCAGCTGAGGATGTTTCTCTTGATGCTCTGGGCCACCCCAGCCCCAGCCCTGACCACTCCTGTGTCCCTGGGCTGGAGAGCAGACACAGGGCCACTGCAAGCAGAGGCACCAGGGGTTAAATGGGAACTACAAACTGCTACAGCCAGGAGTCATCCCACAAGCTCAAGAGGCAGTAGGTCACTGGCACTGGTCAGAGACAACCTAAGCTGGGGTGTTTGCACCGTTACCACCGAGGCTGAATCTTATTGGTTAATCTTTTACTATCCTGGGTTCGGATAATGAGGTTTAAAGATGTGTAGGTAAAGTGGCTGGCATCCAGAATGTGGGAAATACTATGGTTCATGTTGCCTGAACAGCCATATTTTGGTCTCTTTCTATTTCTGAACAAAACCACAGTCTTTAATTACAAAAGTGTATCCTGTTCCAGGGATGGACAAGTATTGCATACAAGTGTGTGCATCCGGAATGTGATCCAGGCTTTTATAATGCAGACTATGACTGCAACATTTTCACTTACATAACTTCCAAGTCCTCCTTTTGAGTATGGGAATATATCACAGCCATCTATTGCTGATACTTGGTTTGTTTTACATTAACAGTTGAAATTTAAAGTCGCATAAAATGCACAATTTTTGCCAAGTCACTCACTTCCCTCTGTAACACTTTCCACAAACTGTACTCATGCATAGAAAAGAGAAGACTTCAACATGTTGAACTAGCTCCAAAGGGAAGGCTGTAGACAGAAAAAAGCATTTGTTTGTATCTCTAACTCTCACTCAAACCAGACAAACACAGGCGAGACAGAGGTAACGGTACTCAAAAAAGATCAAAAATGAACTTGCAACATATAAGAGTATAAAATATCTGCTGAGTGTTGAACAGAGAGTTTGCCTTGAAAAGTTATAGTATGCTTTAACATCGGTCCATCGAATGATTCTCTTCAACTTCTCTTGCCTGTGGGCATGAAGTGAGACAAATCACAGAGCATTGCTCACTCTGGGCAGGAATTTACTCACTGAGAATAGGGATTTGTCTTATTTTCATTTATTTCTTCATATTATTTTCTTACTGAAAGTGCAGTCTTAAGAATCAAATTGTACTCTAGATGAATGGGGACATTTCTTTACTGGCGATGCCAGGCTGTGTAGGGGCAGATGTGACTTCGTTCACCTTGACTTACGCTCTACCTGTACTGCACAGTCAGTGATTTCAACTTAACATTTTCAGATTATGTCTTTAATTCTTAGTTTCTTTTTACCTACAGCGACTTTTTATATTTTCTGTTCTCCACATAATTTAGCCATGTACTCTGAAAGAAATAACAACTTTGTGACTCATGTAATATAAATTCTTGAAAGTCACCACCTTATTTATTTAAAGAGAACATGACTAATCATTTATGAATTCCCATACAGTTACTGCATACACAGTTTGAATAAATACCTCAGACCAAGCATGCTACACCCTGTTCCTTTTTGCTGAGGCATGTGTCCCCTTCAGCATGGAAACTAACGGGCTTATGGGGGAAAGGGAATCATCAAAAGATCACATTTTGAAAATACCTATTTAATATCAGACAGATAATTACTACTCACATTCACAGGCCACCACATAATTCTGCCTCAAGGAGTCGGTGGTGTACATAAACCAAATATTTAGGACTTTCAAAGTATGATCTGATTAAAGTAACATTCTAGTTCCTTTCATTTCCCTTGTGGTGGTTTTCTTTTTAGAGATGATTAAATAGCATAATTCCTCTAATGACTCATTTAGTTTATTTTTAACTAACACCAAAGGAAAATACAAAGGAAAGATTCTTCAGCAAATGTGTTTTTCAAGGAGGTATGATAGAGTATTTAGCATCGTTTGGAATAGTACATGCAGCTAATGACTGAAAAGATAGAAGTACATGCAACGCATTATATTACACTGCATTAGTGAATCTGGTTCCTCTCCTGGAATGGAAACTTTGAGTGCTCCAAACATTGTACATTGTATAAATTGTGATTTTGAAAATCATTCCTTTCACTAAGGAAAAATATCCCCGATGTAAAAACTTCAGTGTTTCCTACTGTGGGTGCCTCCAGTGGAAAAGCAGCAACTGAAAAATACCTGCACAAGAAGTAGAGAGCAGGTATTCAAACAAGCCCCAAGGCAACTTAGCACTTAAACATGTGGCAGATCTGTTTTCAGCAAAGCAATTAACCAGGCAGGATTCACCATTCCAGCGATATTAAAATGCAAGCTGGATGTTTTTCTAAACATACACTATAATTCAAACAGTGATTAGATGGGGAGGAGTTAACACAAGAATTGGGTAGCAGCATTCAAATGCATTGTCTTAATGTCCTTAAAATGTATGATTCAAGGACATATGAATTCAAGGAGACTACATAATGATTTACATGCTTTACTCATTTTGGTGACTGAAAGCAAGTTTCGGGTTTCATCTTGCATCTCCTGACTTACTTGTCAATACCTTCTTGATAAGCTGCTCTGTGGCACTCCATTAGTAGCGAAGCTCGCTTGCCAATGAGGTAAAACTCATTCACCTCTAAAGGGACAGGCTGATTCCTCCATCCATATTACACTGCTCTTCCAGTACCCTCTGGGACTGAGACTGGGATTGACCGCAGTACCCTCAGAACCCTCACACCGTGTACACTCTGAACAAGGCAGGCACAGAGGGAGACACGTTCACCCAGCAAACCCTCCTTAAAAGTCTTGTCAGGGTTTCATCCACTGAGGGTAAATTGGAGCCTTCAGACTGAGTTATGCTAGATAGACTTAGCATTTTTGGTATTACTAGCATGGCTATTTTTAACAAAATTACTATTCAGTAGTTGGGGCACTGCAGAAAAGATATGCACCTTGCATATGATTTTCTATGAGATGGGTACATTCCTACATATGGACTCAGACATCAGCATCTATTTGCACACACAATTTCATGTGAATGAACTGACACGACAAAGAAGAGACTCTGTCCCCTGTTTTCTATCAATAAAAGAAGTGAAGGAATCAACAATGTATTCCGAGTGATCCAAAACACACAAATATTTCATATACTGAACTGTAACATATATCACATCATCAAAGCGCAATACAAACATCATCTCCCACAGCTCAGTGTGGCACAGGTTGGAAAGCCGTGGCAGGGCAGCAGAGATCATCTACCACAGATTGACCCTGCATGCAAGGAGCTGCAGAAAAGTTACATCTTGGAAACTCCTCCCTGTGCCACCATGCAGCCTCTCAAAAGCCTCAGCACCACTGGGTGGCTTTGGCAGCCCTGGCTGTCCCAGACAGCTGATGGGTTACAGGTTACAAGAGGGAACATTAAACAGCACCAGGACAGAGAGAGAAGTTGTGTTGATCCATCCCCTCCACAGCTGCTGCTTGAAAATTCAGCTGGTACTAGCACTGCACCCAAAACATGTTCAAATAAACCTGGAGAGAAATCAATTACCCTTTCTTTCCATTCAACCCAGGCTGTACACTGGGTACACAGAATGACATAATATCCTTCCTGAAATTAGAGCTGCGGTGAGGACCAGTATCCTTCAAACACAACCAGTTCCCAAGACTGCCTTGCAAACAACTGCGTTTTCCTAATTGCCACAGAAACTATCTTTTTCATCTTTTTTAAAAAGCTGGCCAAAGAATTATGTATTGTTTTCTTTATAAATGCAATAAAAGTTTCATCGCTATATCCCTGTACTTCTGCCAGAGTTTGACAGCCACGGATATAAAGAATCTTACTGGAAAGCAGCACACAGAAATAGCCACTCCATTTAACTGATGCTGGTCAGAAGCTCACACCAATTTCTGTGATACTTGCCAGATATGACAGCAAACAATGTTAACTCTATGCGTTCCCCTAGTTAGCAGAATCAAACATCTTTTTGCAAGCTGTCAAGAAAGTGATTGTTATTTTCAGGATTTTATTTTTCTTTCATGACAAATACACAACATACTCTTTTTCTCCATGTAGGACCATGTCCACTTTGGAAACTGATATTCTTGGAGACAGGATGCTATGCAAAACTGTGATCAATACAAAACTATGTATTGATTTGCTTTGTAATCTGCAAAAATCCATACAGTGGGCTTTTATTTTTTTATCTTTGTATTACCGATTCTGAATATGATTTTAAATTGCATGCACAGGCCAAATGATTTGTTCTGAGGCCAATCTGCATTTAGCTTTAGTGCTGTGGATATATATTCAGAAAAGGAAAACCAATATATCTGTAATGTCTGCCTAGATAACTGCATAAGCAGCTGCAGAAAGCCAAGTCAGCGATTATTTTTAAGGACATGTGACAAGCTCTCTAATCCTCTGACAGTTACACACTCTTGTTTCCAAAGGCTGTTATCCCAGCTGCCTTCTTCCAGACGCTCTGGACTTCTGTTTTGTTTTTAGCTGGATGATCATCTGTTCTCTCTCTGTGCTTTACCCCAGGCAGGTTTTACCTGTGGCAATCGGAGCAGATGTACTGCTGCCAGTAACTGCTCTGCCAGTCGGAAAAGACGAACTTCAGCACCTAAGCTACTGCATAGTTTATGATTAAAAGATAATTTAGTTAAATAGCTAAGCAGGCACTAGCGTTTGTCTCTGGGTTCTCTGTGTATGTGTGCATATGTAAAAACAGAAAGGTATGAATGACTATTTCAAACTCTGACTCTAGCCAGATTAGTTCAGAATAGAGACAGGAAAAGAGCCTGAAATATGAGGCATTGAAACCTGCTCCCCTATGAAGAGGGGACCCGCAGAACCTGTGACAACGCCAGGCTAAGGAGAGCTTCTGCCAGTAACTCACCTTGCTGAATTTTTGTCAGCAGCTGGTGACGTGCGAGAATCCTGCTCATCCTGTAGGGAGGGCGCCGGGCGGTTTGATCGAATCGCAAGTACATCTCCTGGCCTTCAGGTGACACCGAGTTTAGGTAGTAACAGCCGGTGCCAGAAGTCCTGGGCACCTGCTTAAACATCTCTGCTCCTTTAAAATCACTCCGTCGGTCTCTGCTGTGGCTACTCCAGATTATAATCAGGGTAATGAAAGGAGGGAGGAAACAAGCCCTAGGGAGCTGAAAAGAGCAAGCGCTTTAAAAGCAAAAGGAGTGCCAAAAGCTACAACTCAGGATTCCTGCTTCTCCCACATGATCCGCACGGGCCAATCGCTCCGAGTCCAGCCTGTGGAAGCAGAGCCTGCCGGAGCGGGACAGCCAGCCTGCCCCAGCCCCAGAGAAGGACAACCAGCCTGCCCCAGCCCCAGCAGCCCCCCGGCTCGATGGAGCTTACCCGGCACGGAGGGGGCTGCACCAGGCTGCTTCCGAAAGCAAAGAAGAAAAAGTTGAAGACAGTCGGGAATGACTGTTTTAGAGTGCACAGGGCGGAAAACCTTTTCCTCCTCCGCTCCACACCGCCCAGCTGTCGACTCATCTCTGTAGAAGATGCCCTTGCTAATTTTCTAAAAATCATACCCCTGTTTGCCAGGAAAAAGTCCATTTACGGAAGGGCTGTCTGAATCCTCAAAACCGCACGGTACAACGAGCACTGGAACAAATGAAGCCCTTGGGATAAAAAAAATAAATCAACACTGCCTAGCAGCAGGCACTCAGCAGTAAACAAGACCCAAAATTCCCTAATACTAGTGTTACCAAGAACTGGTCACAACCTGGGAGAAGGGAAGGGGATGGAGAGATTCTATTCTTCAGGCTCCTCACCATAACACCTTCTGGGTTTTTTTAACAGACAGAGGGGGATCTGTTTTCATTCAGACTTACATATCAGCCATTGAGTTTGCAAAACATGCCATTTCTTTAGTTAATCAAATGGAAGCAGAACATTGCCATTTTTATCAGCAAGTGGGCAGCAAATTTGACTAAAAATATACTGAAAATGCCCTCCTAGTATGCCTGCCACAAATAATTTTCCACCACATTTTAAAATACTAATATTTTGGTTTAATACACCCCTAGCATGAGCTGATTTCTAAGGGAGCAAAGCTCTTGCCAGGGAGTTCTGTGATCAAGACAGTTTCTGATACGAGCCCCGCTGGCCCATGGGAAACAATTTCACAGCCCTGGAGATCAATTTCACAGTGTCACAAAATCGGAAATCACAACAACTCACAAGGCTCTTCCACCCACCCAACTGAAGGGGCCCCTGCCAAAACCCATGTGCAGGCAGCAGGGCAGGGAAAGGCAGAAGGGAGGCAGCAGGGTGGCTGGCCAGACAGCTTGGGAACTGTGTTGCCACCTCCCAAATTCATGCCCCTTCCCATGAGGCCAGTCTCAGGCAGGGGGATGCTGGAGTGGCTGCAAGTCCTGGGCAGAAAGGGCTCAACCCCAGTCCCAACCTATGGGGGATCTTGACCTCCCTAGATTCCACTTGGACATCTACCTGTGTCCTGTTCTCCAGCCTTGAGGCCAACAATGTGTCACGATGCGCCTTCATATGATGGAGCTCTCCTCTAAACCCCAGCCTGGATGATGCTGCCCATCAGGGCAGGGCCGTGGGGTGGCATTGCCTGTGACCTGCCTGCTCATTTAGGACAGGCTCAGGCTAGCTTGCAAGGGCAGAGGTGGCCACCTAAGTGTGAGGGGGGAAACTTGCCTCATTCACAATTATTCATTAAAATTTCACTCTGTGCAAAACCCTTAGGGTAGAGTTTTATTGAGATGCAATCTGTTCTCGTTACACCTTATGAATTTTATTCCTCATTGATGTGGGACTTTTGCAGTGCTGCAAAATAGAGAAATATAATTCCGGGTACTAGAAGCTTAAAATTAATGCTCTAGACTGAAAGCCTCCATTACCCTTTTTACCATACACAGCACCCGCAAGTCCTGTACTTACTGGTTTTTGCGTGGCTGTACTGACTTCTCTGAGACTCCCAGCAGGGACTTTAAACTCAAGATAAAAGAGGTGGCACCACTACCATCTATGCTCCCAAACAGGTTGGTCGCTGGCAGCCAGGAAGTGGGAATGACCAGTATCCTCCCTCCCTTGCTGTGCAAAGTGGAAAGGCAGAAGAGCCACACAGGTGCAGGCAGAGAGAGCCTGAGAAGCAGGGAAGGGATGGTTTCTATTCCCACCCCAGCTTGCCAACTCAGCCTGTCAGTCACTCAGCTGCTGTCTTTTGAAGAATAAATATCCCAGAGACTCTCAAGTGTCAATGATGTGCACAGTATTTATCCAAAGAGACATTACCACCACGTGGGGAAATTCTTATTCGATTAATCTACAGTCCTTTGATCTAATTCTACTTATAAAATACTATTGCTAGTGGAAAAAGCAATTACTAACATTCCGTAGCACTCTGTTTAAATTTTCTGTTGGAAAACGCATTGACTTTTTCAGCTAATGGGATTCTGTATTGCTCCTTGCTATATTCCCAAAGACTAGGAAGCGGTTTAACAGAAATGTAATGCTTCAAAAGTCAGGCCAAAGACACAAAAGCCAAGGCAAGAGCCTCAGAAAAGTATTGACTAGGGAACAAGACTATTAAGGGTTCAACGAACCTAGTTATATGCTTGTAACAGAGAACAAAGCACCAGCCCCAGTACTCCTGTGGCTGCCCATCCTTCCCATGTCCCTGCTAGAGGGTAAGTGACAGGGCAGAGCTGTCCTCCCAGCTTCCCCAGCAGCACATCTCAGTGGTCATGATGGGCAGAATGAAGAGCCTCCATTTGCCATTTTTCCTGCCTTTCTTGCAAAAAGTCATTTTCCCTTCCTCACGGACACAACTTCAGAGCCAGAGGGCTGCTCCAGGCTCGGCGCTGCCTCTACCGAGGCTGAATTCTTTGGCTTCAGTCCAGCACTTACATAGTAGTCAAATAAAACAAGAAACAACAAGAGTTAGCTGGTCTTGCAGCACTCATTTGAAAGCTCCTGTGCTTGAAGTTGTGCACGGTAGAGGAAAGAAGTAGTCCTCATGGCATACTTTTAAAACTACTGTCTCTTCATTTGGTGACTGCCTTGACACTCACTGTTTATTTTCAAAAATACATCATTCAAATGAGGAAATCCCTTTGGCCGTCAACCTTTTAGACGAAAAGCACTACAGAAGCTTAAACTGTTATATAAGAGAGCTAATTAATATTTCAGTCTCAGTTTACAGACTGTTTCTGGAATAGTTAATAGAGCAACACTGAACTCCATGCTAATGCACCTCATAAAACCAAGATGAAAGCTTTCCCATGCATTTTACAAAGGCTGCAGGGAAGCCCCAGCACACACCTGAAATCGCTGCCTGTCACAACAGCAGCACAGCCCAACAGATGGAAAGCCAACGCCACATTCCCATTTAGCGATCATTCCATGCAGGAATGAAGATTCCCTCATAAAACCACAGCTGGAATTAGTGATTTTAAACCTGAATCAGAAATGTCTGCCCTTGTATCTATAGTGTAATACCTACGTGTCACAGCTGGACATCTAACATGACAAACAGTGATTTGATGGGTACTAAAATTTTCTGAAAGATCAGGAAGTTTCACTTAAAGTTTTATTAATAAAGCACAGCACTACTGACACCTGTGTAGCATTTATTAGTATAACTGACAAAGTCAGCTCAAGGATGCGTACTGTTCTCTGTATGCATTCACAGGCAGAACTGCAACACTTGATTTTCTGTTCATTGATTTTTATGTCTCTCTTCCACCTTTCCTACCTGAAATTGCATTTGGTGCGAGAGGGAAAGAGGAGACTCTTTGCAGAAAATAAAACTTCCCCAGGGCTACCCAGATATATAGCAAACTATCACAGGCAGTACTTGACATCTGCTTCCATTTTACTGCAAGTGGGGTGCGTTAATCAGCTGGAGAGACCAGTGTGGTGTACTCTAGAAACACTAAGATGTATAATGAACTATACATTTACGACCAGTTTTGCTGAGCACAACAACAGTGTGAGTTTCTACACACCACCTTGGCCTTAGAGGATGACCCATGTAGGCATGAGGCAATGCTATAAGCAGTGGGGTAGTTGAGGGTAAATTGAGATGAACTTTCCCACTTGTATCCACATATAACAGGACCACTTACTCATGTCTTACAAGGCAACCTTCTGAATTAACTGTGAGATAGGTCCACAGTGTCGTACTTGGCGTGGAGTTCTTTGGGCTCGGATTGAACCTGTAGTTCTCACACAGTAATCAGTCACTTGATCTTCCTGCCGTGACCCATTTCCCTTTTATTGTTAGTCACACTTATCTTGTTATATCGCATCTAAAATTAAATGTCAACTTGATGGCTTCTCTTCATTTGAAAGCATTGGTGCTCTGAGAACAACACAGCTTCCTAATCACTGGAGGAGCACAGTTGTTATTAACATTAGTGACATGCAGTTAGGAGAAGCCGGAAATTCTTGTTTTCATGTCACAGAAGAAAAAAAAGCCAAGCATCTACTTTTAACTTGTTGCTCTCTGGATTCCCTTTTATAATCCTGGAGGTAGGAGAACAGTTCAGTTTGCTGGACTGTGGCCAAAACTCCAATATCCTATATATGCAATATATCCTATATTGGATGTTGGAGTCCTATCCCCATACCCTGCCCCTATCCTATCCGCACATCCTATTATGTCTCACCCATACCTGCCTTTACAGATGCCTGCACAGCAGCTCATGTGTTAACAGCAAACAATACCTCTTTCTGAAATTTAGGAAGAGAAAAAAGTCATATGTGGGGAGCCCAAAGCTGTGTTTATGATGAGGGTTTCACTTACTTCACATCTTTTGAATCCTATCTCTGGGCCCGGGACTTTTAAAAGCAGAAATTCATTGCCTGCTGTTTAGGAAAAATGTTTTATGTTTGAACACAGATGTTTGAGACCTGACTGGCATTACTACAGGCTGCAAACTCATGTATACAGGCCATGAAACAGCAGGGCCTCCCGAGCAGCCAGAAATGCTTCCCTCTGGCTCAGCGACACTTCGACCGTCTTCCTGAGGCCGTGCCAGGGCGCCGAGGGTCTGGGGCTTGTCTGGGGCTGCCTGGAATAGGACTGGGGCAAAAGGAAAATAGTTTCTGCGAGATTTCAACATAGCCAGGAAGCAGGATGGAAGTGGCTAATAGCTGCACAGCATTACAACACAGGATCGTTCAACTGGAAAGCAACGTGTTATGGAGGCAAGTCAGCCGCTATGTCAAATGTCTGATAGTGAGTTTTAAAAATGGTAGAATCATAGAATAGTTTAGGTTGGAAGGACCTTTAAAGGTCATCTAGTCCAACCTTTCCTGCAATAAGAGGGACATCTTCAACTAGAGCAGGTTGCTCAGAGCCCGATACAACCTGACCTTGAATGTTTCCAGGGATGGGGCATCTACCATCTCTCTGGGCAACACATGCCAGTCTTTTACCACCTTCACTGTAAAAAACGTCTTCCTTATATCTAGTCTGAAACTTCACTCTTTTAATTTAAAATCATTACCTCTTGTCCTGTCGCAACAGGCCCTGCTAAAAAGTTTGTCCCCATCTTTCCCATTTAAAGGAAAATCCCCATTTAAGTACTGAGAGGTCGCCATAACATCTCCCCATAATGGAGACCCATAAATGGGTCACAGCAGGGCTTTCTCTTCTCCGGGTTTAACAACCCCAACTCTCTCGGCCTGTCCTCATAGAAGAGGTGTTCCATCCCGGTGATCATTTTTGCGTCCCTTCTCTAGACCCGCTCCAACAGGTCCATGTCTTGTGCTGGGGACCCCACAGTCGGACACAGCACTCCAGGTGGGGTCTCATCAGAGCAAAGTAGAGGGGCAGAATCACCTCCCTCAACCTGCTGGCCATGCTTATTTTGATGCAGCCCAGGATACAGCTGGCTTTCTGAGCTGCGAGTGCACTTCATCAGCTCATGTCCAGCTTTTCATCCACCAGTACACCCAAGTCCTTCTCAGTAGAGCTGCTCTCAATCCCTTCATCCCCAAATGAGTACTTCTAAGCAAGACTTCCTCTTATGCATGAAAGACAGGCTTAGAGACACCTTTGATAAACTTCAAACCAGGAGAAGAGGCTTCTGAATAGTACATTGTACCCTGGGAAACCTGGTCTAGTTGGGGGTGTCCCTGTGACTGCAGGGGGGTCAGACTAGATGACCTTTGAAGGTCCCTTCCGGCCCAGATGATTCTATGATTCTATGATTCTTTTCCTCTGTTACAGCATCCCCATTGCAGCATGAGAGGATTAGCCATTTGCATTTTAAGATCCGAATATTTTGTGATTAGTACCGGTATAAAAAGTATCTCCAGATTACAAAAGCACTAGTGGCCTGGCCAAACCACAGAAGGCAGGTCCAATACAAGCAGAGGATTAGAAATAATATGCAGGCTCAGAACAACAACAGTAGTTTGTTTATGGGCACAAAGGATGGTAGGGAGAAAAAGGAGGCAACTGCCCCACCAGCCACCCAGGCAAACTTAGAGAAATAAGGACACATGCAAAAAGCTGAGAAAATGAGGGTCATAGCAAGACAGCTGAAGTGATTCCTCTCATCAGTCCTCCCACAGAGGAGCTCAGGGATGTCAAATCCACAAAATGAATAGCAACAGATTTGAAAAAGGCTCCTCCAAGATCCTCTACCAAGAGATCCTAAAGAAGCTCAGCTATCAGGGATAAAAAGGAAAAGGCCACTTGTGGCTTAATAGCTGCTTAAAGACAGGAAACAAAAGTAGTAATAAATATTCCATGTTCACAATGGTGTGAGGTTCCCAGTGGACTCCCACAGAGATTAGCACTGGAACCTGTTTTGTCCACTATCCACACATGATTTTTATAAAGAGACTGAGTAGTGAGGTGGCAAAATGTAATGACAACACCAAATTAGTGTGGAAGTCAAAATAGAAATTGGTTGGAAACACTGAAAGTTCTTACAATATTGATTGAGAAGGCATTAAAACTGTAGCTTTTGAGTGTTGATAAATGTACCTGAGAAAAAACACCCTAAACCACACCGTTATGGGATTTAATGGAACTGTTATCACTGAGGAAACAGATCTTGGATAGGTTTGCAAAAATACAATAAAAGTGCTTAGTAGGAACAAAAAAGCAAAGAGGATTTTAAAACTTTTTCGAAAAGCAATTGAGAGCAAACCAACAAACATCATTATGCTATTACAAAGGTCTGTCCACCACTTGGCAGTTGGGAACAGTAAGTGAAATGATCATGGAGCAGGTTCAAAAAGAATGGACATAAATATTTCTTCATCTTTGCATACCTGACCCCTGGAAGTCATTGTTAGAGGATGCTGCAGCTGCCAGAAGTTAGAAGAGTTCAAAAAATATCAGGTAAATTCCTGCAAGAAAAACCTGGCAAGGGCCATTAAGCACAAAATTCCAGCTTGTGGCTCAGGGCGGGGTTGGACTAGATGATCTCCAGAGGTCCCTTCCAACTCCATATCATTCTGTGATTCTGTGATTCTATGACTTCCCTGAATCACATCAATGCAGGTAGGATATATAATGTATTCAGCATCACTACATGATTATCACAGTGTTATATTTTTCCCAAAGTAGTTGCAACTGCCTGGCTGGCCAATGCATGATAGTGGGTTGGATGGGGCTGTGGTCTGACCTTGAGTGGCTGATGTGTACTCCTACGTGAGCTAACCAGCCTGCAACCACCCCGTGGACTATATAAAAGTGGGATTCTAATAGCATTGCTAGTGCATAAATGCATCAAAATAACCACTCCTGTGGTCTGTGGCTGGAGTATTTCCCTGGGCACAACCTCTCCATGCCTTCTTCGCACATTTATTGGTGAAGCTTAAGCCGGTGGGTGGTCTGTTGGCTGTGGTGGCAGGCTCAGACGATGTGACCTTCCTGTCCCTTCTGCTCTCCTGGGAGGTTAGAAGGGACCAGGCGCTCCTGGTCAGTGGGTAAAGTCATTGCAAGGAGTTGGTTGTTTTGTCCCCTGTCTGGCTGCTAATTTAGGTGTTATGGTCTCGCTCCTGTTCAGTTTTAAACATCACATTTTTTCTCAGTCAAACCACACCAGCATATGAATATAGACTCCACTGGCCTCAGCTGAACTCTTCCCAAGCCGAGAATAGCCAGCAACCCACAGCATGGATTCTTTAAAGACAGTGGTTCTCAACAG
Organism: Limnodromus scolopaceus; assembly: GCA_028565335.1. Classification (NCBI taxonomy): domain Eukaryota; kingdom Metazoa; phylum Chordata; class Aves; order Charadriiformes; family Scolopacidae; genus Limnodromus; species Limnodromus scolopaceus. Next base: position 186,213,301 of record JAOXNO010000001.1, on the reverse strand, counting down.
TAAATTAAAAAAAAAAAAAAAAAAAAAAAGGGTTGAATAATAAATAGAGGTCAAAATAGAAGTCAAAAAGAGAGGAAGACACTAAGACACTTCAGGTGGCAGACCACCTCTGCCAAAGCATTCAGAGAGTATTATGCCAGGAATGAGCTAAAAGTAGTTTCCATACCCTTCATGCAACTCCGTCTGCTAAATCTATACCCAAGTTCCAAAAACTAAAGCCACAGGAACTGTGTAAATATATTTAAGTAGTGGTGGGCTAACACACATCCTCATCTCCCAGTCTTACTAACAAAGTGTTTGGATAACACAGTGATAACATAAGAAAGTGTTTAGATAAACTTAGTTTCTTATGTTATCCAAATACATTGTAAATCCCTACACAGCACTACTGCTGGTGTCACTCTGAACCACAGGCAAACATTCCTATCTCAGCTGAAGATTCATGCCTTAGCAGACTTCCTGTGAGGGCTTTGCTATTTCTTTTCTTTTCAACAGGACTCCAGTACCATGGCGATGAAACAGGCAAGAAAGAAAATATTCAGGTTTTGATGTGGTTTTGAGAGAGGGTTTTTTCATCTCTGTGCTAGAGAGACAATGCCGAAGTTAGATTTTGTAAAAGATTAAAAAAAAACAAACCCAAAACCAAGACAGAACAGAATAGCTCTTAGCAACACTACTTCAAACATAACAGTGTGGGACTGGTGCATGGGAACATCAAATTCTCCAGGCTCCTTGAAATCAGTGAATATTCATTGCATGATTTCAATCCCTGGTCCAGTGAGACAGATTGGCACAATGATTAGGGCACAGGACTACCTGCCAGTGATTTGCTGTAGGACTTCCGGGAAGTTGTATAACCTGTCTCTGTACCAATTTCCTGACTGATAACACTAATTTTTGCCTTGCTTAACTACTTTGATACCTAAAAAAAAAAGGAAATAAAATTTTGTAGGCGTTTCCATTTTCCTTACAAGCAATGTCAATCCACTGAAGATGGGCTAAAGTCTACTGTAACTGCATGAATCAAGGAGAAAATAAATAGCCTTCAAAATGATCCTACACCTGTGGTGGGTTCCTTCAGATGAGACATCATTGCCTAAACTTGCAGAATGCCACAGGTTTCCCAATGTATTTTTAATGCATGTTATCGGATCTTGTGAATACTGCGTAACAAGGATGTAGTATTCATACATGTGGCTCTACAGAGCAACACACACTAACTGATAAGCTGAGTCTCAACTCTAGGGCAGGACTGCATCTTTGCACGCAAGGAAGTACTCTGCAGGATGCACATAAAGCATTTTGTCTGCTAATAGTTATAATATCTCCTGTTTTTCTACAGTCCCCAGGCCATCACCACCAAGACAGCCACTAGATACAGCAAAGCCATCCCTTTGCTGGTTACTCTTCCTGGAGACCCAGGAAAGCTGGGGGTTTGGCTGGTGCGTGGTGGGAGTTTGGGCTACACAGGGTGTTCCTGGGAGGGATGCTCTATGCAGAAGTGCAGTGACCCTTTCTACCTCCACCTCTCCCATCTCCCTGACAAAGCAAACTGAATTAAGTCTCATGGCAGCCAGCATCCCTGGTACAGTGCAGGACCATCCAGCCTGACACATGGCAGTCCCATGCCTGAGTGAAGGCACTGAATTCAGCACAGAGCTGAGGTCCACCTCCATGGCATCTAGGTATGTGCTCGCCCATGCCCCGAGGAACAGGGTGCACATGACATTTCTTCCCTCCCCTTGATTACTGGCTTGGGCGTCCCAGAACCAGAGAAAAGGCTCTGCACAGAAAATAATATGGATGAGCAGTGAACTTGGTCACTAGCCCAGCTTTAAGGCTGACCCACCATGTCACTGCAAGTGCAACCAACACACTTGCACACTTAGCTGGGTGCATAATTTCAGCCATACTGGTGTCTACATAGCAACGTCACAAATAAAGAAGCCGGGGGAAAATGGAACATGCACATATGACTTATCTCTCACTCAAAGCTAGAATTTAGCATCATCTACATCAGTTGCTCTGTACAGTACAGTATTTGCTTTGTATATCTGAAAGAGAATGTATGATGCCCATAGCTTTTAATCCCAAATTATTATTTTTTCATATCAGAAGATCTAGGAGTATCAAACAATTACAACTTTTTTTTTTCTAAAACAAAGCCCAAACCACAATAATCCCTGGCAGACCTTTCACAATAAACCAGCAGTGGAGCAGTTTACCATATAAAGAGATATTCATGAATTGGACAAGACCCTGACCAGGATTTTCTGTCTCCCAGCAATCAACTGCTCTGTGCACAACTCAAGCTTTTAATTTCTAGACACTGTATTTCTTTCTTGCACCCTTTTTTTTTTCACTCACAGTTTGCACTGCACTGTATAGACACTATGGAGCTGATGTATCTGGATAAAGTTATTTTGGCCAACAAGCTGCAGGTGTTTGGGTTTTTGTGGGGTTTTTTTGGTTTTGTTTTTTTTTGTTTTTTTTACAGAGTGGAAGCCTGCCAAATAGCAGGAGCGATGCAGAGGAAAGGGTTTCCCATAGCTCCCTTGCCAGCCACCATGCTGCTTCTCCTGAGAAAGAGCAAGCAGCCTGCTCCTCCTTCCCCAGAGCCTGCCTTTGGAAAATGCTTCCAGTGAGCAGGAAGGACCAGAGAGAGCCTAGAACCTGTGGCAATGCAGATGGGGTGAATTATTCTCCAGCAGACATTCCCTCCTTCTTCCCCCACCCCCATATCATGCTTGCCTTGGAGCATATTCTCTCTTTCCACCTCTCCCCTCTCTAGCCCTGTACACCTATCCACTCCCTTGCACATCCTCTCACCTCCTCCAGCAACCACTTACCAAGACTTCTTCTCCTCCTCTGTTGATTCCCCCTCCGTTGCAAACAGGCAGACCAAGAGAATAGGTTGACAAGGTTCATACCAGCCGTGAATTTCTGTTTTACTCTCTCAATTCCAGCATGATGAAAATATTGCTGTCTACTCTCTGTTTATCCTGGCATCCTATCGAGCCCCTCCACCAGGCTTCCTCCCTGTCCCACCTTCTGAATATACAGCTCTCTTTCAAATCAACTCCACGGTTTTCCTCATTTGTTGTTGTCTACTTAAGGTGTTGCTCCATGTTTATGGAATGTAGTTTTACTGGAAAAATTCCTCGGCCAAAACCTTCAAAAGGAACGACTCATCTTGGGTCGATTTTCCATGACACTTGCGAAGCTCTGACTTTCTGGGAGCTTTGGTTTCCTCAGTCTGAACATAAGAATTCTTTGAAGTATCTCGAGTTGGGCAACTAAAAATTGCAGAACTGAAATTGCACCTGACCTCTGAGAAAGGTCGGTCCTGTTTATGTTTGCCAATTATTTTTTCCTCTCATTCCATTAGATTTTGACAGGTAAGTGCTGTTCTCGGCTCTAAGGACATGAAATTAAGGCAAAACTGGGCCCTGAGAAAAGAGCTTCCAGAACATGCTGCTGTGGAGGTCTTTTACTCCAAACCAGAATTCACTGATTACCCTGTAAGTGCTCAGAATTTGAACTTGTGTAGCTGAGATAAGAATTGGCTTTAAAGTACTTTGCATGTACTCTGTACTTGGATTGCAAAAGAATGAACCAGAGATGCATATATTTCAATCTTTACTTTTCCTTCTTTTATGTCCTGGGGAACCTATGACATATAGTATACTCACTGGTTCATAACATGTTACCAAACATAGTATGTTGGGTGATAAATTGAAACCAAATGGAGTTCTTAACATTTTGCTTTCAAGCCACTAATAAACCCATGTTACTTTAAAAATAAACTTTGTTCCCATTTTGCTCAGACTAGTGAAAGTTCATGTGACAGGGAGGCAACTCTGGCCGTGACACCTGTGAATGGTTTGAAAATAACTTTTTAAAATAGCAGTTGTGATGTGAGGGATTACACGTCTCCAGAAGATTACAAAGGGGAAACAGACTCTGTGTCTCACCAGCTTAGGTGTAGCTCAGCTAGGAAGTGAACAGTCACATCATAAACCTCCCTCTTACTTTGTTCCTAATTGGCAGCCTTGTTAACAACATCAGCAAAGACTGTTTACTGAAACCTGGAAGCTACGAGGTCATACCATAAACTTGTCGTGCGCTTATACTCTTTCCTAAGTATCCACTAGCAGCTGTTGTGAAAAACAGGATACCTGAGGCTGGCAGACTTTTGCTCTGACTAAGGACGCTGTACCGAATACAACAACTATTCACACATCAGGTAACTAACTAGTAGTTTGAAAACTGAACCTTAAAACACACTTTAAAGCATGCAGTATGAAATTTGCATGGCTGCTGCCCTTGCTCCTTAGCTAAACTAGCCTGGGATCACAAATAAAATCACACAGCTTTTATTACGATAACTTTGGTATGTCTTCTAAAGACGTGTAATTCACAATCTGCCTTCCTAGAATAATCTGGAAATATAGAAATACATTTATGCAACGTTCAGGTACACTTGCTGGCTACTGTCAGAACATGTAACTTTAAGTCCATGTTGAAGTGCCACTGAAGTCGCAGGCGCCTTGTCAGCTCAATCTCCTGCTTTGTTTACTTGAGCAGGTACCTTAAAATGAAGCCAGAAATGCTATAAGTAGCAATATTTAAAATTAAACTTCTGCCATGCTAGTGGCTTGCTGATTTCCATATCAAATGGACTCAGGTGGCAGCTGAAGAGATGGCTTTTTCTCCACTTGTCACTGATGCAGGCAGGTCTTTGGTGCTGTCACTTGGCTAGGATTATGGAAAGAAATAAGCACCACCAGAGGGCAATTCATCCCCCTTGTCTCACACACCTATTTCAGGATGACAGGACTTGCTTTCAGAGGTACCTATTTCTGTCCTAGCTGTAAAGGACCTTGTGTGACTAGCTCAATCCTTTTAGAAAGCATTCCCACTAGACTTGCTGCTTTCAAGTCAGGGCAGATGCTTCTCACCCTATATGTTATTTATAACATGAATCAAGACTGTGTGGGTAAAGCATAACGTAATGCCCGTACTCCAAGGACCAAACGAAACCTAAGTGTAAAAGGAGTGAAGATTTCTTTTCTCAAGTATTTCTGTCAGTCGGTACAGCTTGGCAGTAGCTTGGCTGCTACACTCCCATTTTGGGATCCAGCCTTGATCTGGAGATCAAGTTGAAACTGTGCTTCAACAGGGCTGACAGGTACATCAATGGCTGTGCCACATAACTCAGGAAAGCCAGGGAAACACTGGCATGGATTGTATTCACACCTTCATCGACAACCCAGGTCTTAGGATGCTGTCCTAAGGATGGGTGTCTTTGTCTCTACCATTTCACTAGCAGGGTCTGCATAGAGAAAGACTGAAAACTGCTACGTGGTAAGGAACCCAGGGAAGAATTAAATGTTAACTTTATGAGAACTACTGTATTCCACAACTTCCTACTGATTATTTCCTATTTATCATGTTACTGCTGACTGTTTCATCCCCTGAAATTGTGTGGACATGTATGTTTTACTCAGGCATCTACTGGCAAAACTAATGCAGAGACAAGATTTCCGGTGCAAAACAATGCCCGCTATTAAAGAAATAAGTCATTAAATAAGAGCATCCATAAATAGAAATGGTTGTAAAAACAAATAGGGGAAAGCATCTGGTTTGCAACATCTTTGCACAATTTGCAGTAGCTAAATCTGGACCCAATTAATGACCTGTTTATTTTCCAAAATTTCAATAAAATGCCTTGGCAAAAACTTAATCTGTCTCTGGAGAACGTCTTACTTCCTTCCATATGTTGCCCGATCTGTCACAGCAATAAACTTCTTCCCAGTTTCACGATCCCTAACGATTGCACCAACCGATCCTTTCCATAAAATAAGAGATAATGGTTCCAGCCCTCTGAAAGTCATGATCCTCCCTCAAGAGAAATCAGCACAAGGGAGTGAAAGAGTGAGTGTGTGCCCTGTGTTATAGCCTCTATTGTGACCTAGAATCCAGAGATTTAAAACAGTTTCTACCTACAATTCATCCCAGCTGTTTTGTAGTCCCTCGGAATTTGATAGTTTCTTTAAAATGCTGCTATGCCATGACTAATGTACATGCCTTGGCTTTGTAACACTTGTCCTGCTGTCCTTGTTGTTCAGGGTGCCTTCAAAAGAAACAGCTTAGGCCGTTTTGTAATTACGCATGTTTATGGCTTCGTATAAAACAAAACAGATGTTTCAGAGTCTATTTTTTTATTTGATGGTGTCTTGTCTAACCTGGATTCTGAAATGTATTTGATCTCTGTTTGAATCAGATTAGGTATAGTATCCTCTATTTTTTTATATGCCAGAAATATGGATGTTCTGATACTTTCATGTTTCTGATGAACTCATGCATCCTACCACGCTGATTTAATAGATAATAAATAGATAATATTTTTAACAAGAATATGCTGTTGGTTTAGAGGTTAAATGCAACAAAACAGATGAATCCACATGAATTGAACACTTATGTGTTTAAATTTACAAAGTATTTATGTGCTCTGATGAATTAATACCATAATCAAATTATAAGTTTTATTCTGAAATAAAAGCACTGGAGTTGTTAGGGACATCTAGAGAGAGAGCAACTGTAATTACCAAAATACTCGTTTACCAAGCTGATGTAAAACTATACGCTTCTGACTCTAGGAACTAATGCTTCTCTTTTTTTTTCAGGAGCGATGGAATGAGTTAAGTTAGGACTTACATCCTAAGCCATCCTTACATCAGAACCCAGACTGTTTCTGCTGATTTTGGATAAGTTGCTCCTTATTTTCCTTGATGTAACTGGCAGAAACAAAAATGGTCCAAATCTTTAACTGTTAGATATCGAAGCTGTAACAAAGTTTCTTCCCCAGGAAGAAAATTCTTCCCCAGGAAAGAAACTGAGCAAAACCCCAAACACCTCACCGTGTGGTAGAAATTCAGGTAGAAATTCAACACACGTATGTTTGGTTATGCATGCTAATGGCAGTTACTGACATTTTGAAAGCTGACTGTGCCTTTTCGGCTGTGTAATTTCCCAGTCTGTTCAAAGGTAGCTGATGGGCTAATGCTGCCATGGGACTTTGAAATTCTCAACTGAGAAAAGTAAGAGAAGATATAGTAAAGGTGGATGAAGTAATAAATCATGCAGAAAAGAGGAATCAGTAGTCATCTTCCTATGATACCAGAAATATAGTGATGTTCAGTAAAATTTTAAAGTTACAAATTAAAGTTTAAAAACTGAAGAGAAATAATGTATGCCACGCGTTGGTTTTACTTGAAAGGACATGATCTGAGTCACTAGTTACACTATTACACAGCAGTCCTCTTCCCATCAGTTTTCTCATATCAGCTCCTCTAGTGCTTGCCCATATTGTAATATTTTCTTCTATTTCTGCTACTTTATCTAGAGAGCTATTCTGAAGATGCACATTTACCTTGTCTTAGACAGTGACTTCCACAAATAGAAATATTTTTTCCTGAAAAAAAGTGATGCCAGCCTTTGCTGAACATCCTCATTTCACTACATCTATAAAGACACCCTACCCTCTGTGACTTACTATAATTCAAAACATTTATTGCATCAAGGCATAACTATTCTCCAGTAAAAGCGCTCCTTCCTAAATTTCAAGTGAATATTGTATGCATATTCAACCCGCAGTATTTTAAAGTCACTCACGACTCTTTTATTTCGTGCTTTGAGACAGACAGATAGCTCCATATTTGTTTTTGAAGTAGCATTTGCAACTTGAGATTGCTGCAAAATATTTGCTAAAAAATAGTGTGAATAGTTCATAGACTTGTCAGAATCCATCTGTTTGAGTCTATTAATGGGTGCATTCCCAGCTGTGGTCTTTTCAACATCATAAATAAAAAGTTTCTTTCTTACTACAAATCCAATGGCTGAAATCTCCCTGTAAAATCGATTCATTTAGATAAAATCTGTCTTTATGTTAAAGAGACCTCTTAAAATGAGTGAGACTATGAGATGCCAATTGCATATTCTTTCAGCAGTCAACTGACACATAAACAACACACAGTCTCAAATAATTTACCACAGCATTATTCTGGATAAGCTATGAAACAGCATGTCATTCAGATCAGGATGAGTGGGACTGGGGTGGGGAACAAGAGATGCATTTACCAGAGGAATGAGAGGCAAAAAAACGCTCCTCCAGGCAATGAATCCAAAATAAACCTATATATATATATATGCAATACATACATTTTAGGGAAGCCAAAGCTATGAACCAATGCAGGAGGTTCCTAAATCTTAAGGAACCCTTTTTTGTAATGCTAAGTGTAATTTTTCAGTATTTTGACACTCAGAAATATAATTTGTAACATTGATTTTGACTTAACTCTTTCAACATTCCCTCAAGCTATTCCCTTCCTGGAGCTGGCAGCTGCCCTGAATTTCTTCTTAAATTACAGTAACAGAAGCCCTAATACAAAGATGTTTCAAGCTGCTCTTAGCTCAGATTCAGACAGACCTACATACAATATAAGGTACATTCGAACCACACTTCTGTGCTGAAGGTAATTTCCTCTTAAATTCTTTCTATGACAAAACCAACTCCAGTTACTTCAGTTCAGGGATTTTTTAAAAGTGCTTCTGTATTAAACAGCCTGTGAAGGTTCAGTGCCTTCTGCAACATCATGGCCTGGGACACAAGTCCCTCCTCCCCAGAAAACATGCTGCTTGGCTTCTCGGAGCACCAGTGCCATTCATTTAGTTCAAGCAATGCAAGAAACCTATTATCCCCACATTATTTTAGATCTGTGACAAGAAATATTTGTAAAGTATTGACAGAATTAAAAAAGCTGTTTTGGAGTTACTGAATTTATCTTGCTGCTTAAGAAATACTTGCAGTTTAAACAATTTTTAGCTAAGCGTAAATTTCAAGTGTTTTTGAAACAGATTCGGAATCAAATTCTTACAGCTTAAAGAAACACAATGATTATAACTTTCAGTGACTCCTCTTCCACTGTCCTACACCATGTTGCTGGATCTGTAAAAATTACTTCTGGACACAAAAACTTTTCTATGATGTACTTACTATTCAACAGCAGCAGCAAAAAATCAGTACTCAATGAAATCTGTTGAAATACGATTTACTCGGATGACTCTATACAGCAGAGTATGTTTGAGGTTTGATTGGCATGCTAGCTGAAAACATCTCAGTTTTTTTTAATTCTCATGAATTTTTATCTACTTCACCACTGCTAAGTGTAGTAATTGCTGGAAGTAATTTCAGGCCTCTGTGCCAAAGGATGGAGAGTTCGTTTGTACACACTGCTCCGGACTAGCACCCAGCAGGTGAGAGAGGCCGTACCTGCACTGCATGGTTTTGGACTTTGTGTGATTACCTTGGGAGACAAACACGTACTTTTTGGCATGTTTTCTTGCCTTAAGTGACCCAAATAATGTAAGAGCTGAGCCACAGTCCCTCAGACTGGGGGGTTTATGGCATTTAACTAGGGGCACATGTTGCACACCTCTGCATGTAGCATTGGGGCATGTGGAGGTGATTTAGTTTAGTGAGCTGAGCACAACTAGCATAAACTCTAATTAAATGTAATTAAGTCCTGCTGCAAAAGCATAGAGAATAAGACTTCTGGATGGCACTCTGTCCTTGGGGGACTTAGTATGCCTTAAATATTGCCCCATCTTAATAAAACCACTTACTGTGTCTCGTATTCTGCGATGCATGTTGTGTTCACATACCAACTGGTATTACTGTATGTAAATTACTGCCCTCTACTGGAATGACAGGCAGAGTATTTCACATGAAGTTGATTATTACGTAAATAAATTAAATTCATTTTCAGAGTTTGGGATTGTTTTTTTTTGGAACCAACTGCCATGAATTGTAGATGTTCCTGATCCCTTCTGGTACCACAACTACTTGCTGCACTCATATCTGTGTGCATTCAGTCTTTGCTTATTTGCAGTATAAACTGCACCAAGATGGTCTGATTGTCAAAATATTTTCATTTCTGAACTGTAAACAGGATGTGCAAAGGAGCTACAGAAGTGCACGCTTTAATATTAGTCAAGCAACCTCCTACACTGTTGTACTTTTAAGCCTGTAATAATCTAACAAAACCATCACAAATTCTTTATTAATTGAAAATAGTATTCCCGAAACTAAATTTTCAAGAATCATAAGACAGGCATCACTTCTTTAAAATCATGAAGCTGGCTTCAAACTATGACATTTCACAAAATACATATTTGTTTTGTTTTCTGTCTTTTCTGACTCTGAAGTTCACATTTTCAAGCTTTCTTTTCAAATTTGATATTGAAATACGCCTCAGTTGAAGTGAAAGCTGGGTTTCTCAATGAATTGTGACTCAAGGAGATGATTATTAAAGGAATTATGTTATATAGCAGCACAGGAAATGGCCATGCTATAACAGAAAAAAAGCAAGACTGAACATCTGTCTCAGAAGAAATGCAAGAAATACAAAATACAAGAAGACAAATGTAAGTCAAACCACTGCTGTGCAGTAAGGCCATTGCATGGCAAGTATTGCACAAATCAAATTGGTAAGTCATCTAAGTTCTCAGAATCCTTAAAAACATTACCATATGGGACATTTTTGAAGAAGTTTTTTCATTCAAACAAAAAGCAGTAACAAAATTCAGAACTGAGACTTCACTGATTCCTGAAACTAAACACCACGTCCTACTGTAGCTGGGAAAGCAGAAGAGGGGGAGTTCAGTCTCCAGGGCCTTAGTGAGTCCAGAAATTTCCCATGTTTAGGAATTTGATGGCCAGCCACCAACAAGGCTGTATTGATGGGAATTATTACAGTGTTCACTTAGCAGCTAAAAGTTTATCGTGGATATAAATGTTCTATATAAATGTTCTGGCATAGTTATTATTATAAATAAAGTCACTTGCATGGGGATTGGAAAGTGGTTTGTAGGATTACAGGCCTACAAATAAACACAAAACACCTAATAGGAAAAAACTGAGAAGATACATAATTTAATATGCCACAACTGGTATTAAGAAGCAATCTTGGGATGGAAGAATGTCATTACAGTTTAATGTCAGACAAATAAGTTAAGTATTTGTATCAGTCTATATGAGCTCCTATGTGTCACAGAAAAATATGAGTACCAATAAACACATCTATCTAAACACAGAGGAACTTAAAAAATGTTGTATTATATATAGTGCTTCTGGAAAACTAGTACTATGATTTGTTTCCACAGTTATGGTCTGCAAACAGCAGCAATAATGACAATGCTTACAGGAATCCTCCATAAAGGCATGGTGTAGCATACTGACGAGGCATCAGCCTTCTAGTCACATAGGAAACATCTACAGGTGAAATGAACTGAGGCCAGGTATATATGCAGAAAAACAAGGAGAAATATTTGTCTACTGAGAACTGAAGGAGCCTTGTGGATGCTCAAGGAACCACACAAAGTCATTAGCAAAAAAAAAAAAAACACCCAAAACCAAAACAAAACAAGAAACTTGTACTATAAAAAGGACTGACATCATAACTTTCTAGGAAAAAAAAAAGTTTATTTTCTAAAGATTAATGTGTCATTGAAATCAGTGAACAGCCAAGCTCCAGAAAGAAAGAGACCTATCAAGAACCTTTTCTAAACAGCTATCAAATAGAACTGGATACCATCTGAATCAGTCAGTTTCTATTACCAGCACTGGTTCCCCAAGTCATCAGCAGAGTTTTCTGTCTCATAATGTTAGGAAATTAAGTAATCAAAACTTAATTTCTCCTAGGAAATCTCTGATGTAGTTCTCTGATGGAAGCAGGATTTGTTCAAAGACAGAATTTACGTATTGAATGTAAAACCAGGAGATGAATGTTGTTGTCACCCCAGGAACCTCCACTGCCTCTCCATAGTCACTCCAAACCTTACGCAGCACATGGCAGCAGAGCCACAGCAGTGAGTATGAGAAAATCACATCTTTCTCTGGACTTTGAGACAGTAGGGAGTCCTCCATCACCCCCCTCTGCAGTCTCATGCTGATACAGAAATACTTGGCAGGTCAAGCATATTGGTATTTTTGTAATTGTATTTCTGGAATTAACTTCTTGTTGCTGAGGGTCATGAGAACCCGGCAGCAGCAGAACTAACAATGGTGGTATTTTGCCACCATCGCCCCCTTTTCAGATTCAAACCACTGGCCTTCAGGGAGTGCCTAGGGAAGGAGACAGAAATTACAGAATACTGACATAACATGCATGCAAAGAAGAGTATCTATATACTTTACAGAAATTCACCTACAAAGTTCTAACTTTAATATAGAATATATAGCATGATTAATATAATTAATGAGATCAATGTCTACTTTTTTTGCTACTAGGTTTTCTTTAGGCCTGATACAAGAGCAGAAAATTTCCTGGCATGCCTGACCAAATGAATCAGTCATAACTCACTCTCTTTCTTCCCTGAAGCACTCCATCCCGAATAAAGAACATCTTTCATAACTTCTCTCCTTGACAAAGGACAGTCTTTTCCCATTGATGGGGTCGGGTTAGGGGGGAATTTACACATATACATCTTATCAACATATATGGGAACCAGCATTTTCTCCTCTCCAGTGCACTGGTAGGGATACAGACTGCAACACCTCCTCTTTGCTTTCTAAAAATATATTGTATAATTGTAAAACACACCATAAAAGTATGCCCACCAAACGGCCACAGCCAATACCAGATTTTTCATACACACATCTCCGACACTCCCTACTGAAAACTGACCTGGCAAAATTATTTCATTAAAAAATGGCTTTAATTAAATGAACCTGCCACATTTGTACTGTACACAAAGGTCTTCATTAAGATGAAATTTCAATAATAGAATAATATGAAGATGCAGCAGACTCAAGGTTGGCCCCATACCGGGACTCTTGCCTTTGCTCAGGGAGCCAGGCACACATGTTTCCTTTGGGCTCTCCTAACACTGACCTCAGGATACGTGACACCAGAAATAAAGAGTTCTGCTTTGCAGGGTACAAACTTGCAGAAGCAAGTTCTTAAAAATGTTTCATTTTCACTGAAAACTAAAAACTATGAGGCACCTACAGTTTCGATGCTTCTTTAATTAGGCTCCAGAAATATGGCTGCTCTTGCTTCCATACAGGCATGACTGAAAATGGTGCTAAAATTCATATAGTTCTGGTTGTGACCACTAGTTTTATAAGACCCATTTTTCCCTTCCCTGTTCCTCAGGATCAACAGATCAGCCGGTGCCAGGGAGCACCATGTCGCCAGAGGTGCAATTACAAACTTAGGCTTGCTAATTTGCACCCAGTAAAAATACAATAACCCACAAACCAACCACAAGTTACTTTTGAGAGGAGAAGGGTCATTGCCTTGGCATCTTTGCCAAATGCTGAATGTGGCAATTACTTTCTGCTGGAGAAATTATTCTCCATTTTCTACCCTGCTTTACCTAACGTTGTTTCATCTCTGATATTGCCGTCAAGTTTAAAGGGATACTTGTAGCTGCAAATCAGTGTATAAGGTCTTACTGAACAGTTAAGGATACCTAAGAGTAGATCTTCTAAACCTTTCCTTTTAAAGATCTTAATTTTTGGCTTCTTTAGACTAAAATTTTCTTTTAATCATGAGCCTGCCTCATGCTCCTATTTCAATTTTTTGTGCTGTAGGTCATCCATTTCTAAGATAAAACTGGTGCATGGTATGTTGTCCCACTGTACATTTTCATGCTGCTTGATTGACAAACTAGTGCTTCATCCTTTCAAAGACAAACTTGTAATTGGTCTCGGAAGAATCTGTCCAAACTTGGCCAACTTATAAAACTTCGGAATGTCAAACCTAGCAAACTACTGGAGACTTGGTGGAAAACTTGTCCCCAGATGCCAATCACCCAGGCCAAGCCCAAAACAGAGTGGGAGCATCCAAGATCCTTCCCCAAAATCATCCCATCATCCCCAGGCAGTTGCTCCCAGAGAGCTCTGCAGCGAAGTAGGATCTAGCATGGAGCTCAGGAGTATCCTGTCCTGTGCTGCTGTCGCAGTCAGGTAGTAGGGAGAACATCAATGAAGAGATAAGAGAAATTGTACCTGAAGAGCTAGAGGAAATTAAATGGGGATGTAATATTTTCAAGAACACAGAACATAGAGTGTTGTGGGACACAAAGCTCGGGTGAGGAGAGATCTGGCAGAAAGGCTGAGGGTGTATCTATGCTGCAGACAAAGCAGAGCAGAAATCCCAACAGCAATCTGTGGATTGCTAAACCACAGCTAAAAGCTAAACCTAGAAAATTAGAGACAAAACTTCCTATTATTAGAAGAATGTTAGGGTCACAAAGTCAAGTGCTCAAACTTCAGGAAGTCTCAGAATTGAAGTCACCTGTTCAATCTAACTCAACCTTCCTCCCAATAGGCACTCTGACAGTCTTTACCTCGTCTGCACATGCACTTCTTGAGGATCCTGTCTGATGATGGACAATGATCTAGTCATGTATCAGAGTCTCGTACCCAGCTAAGCCAGCTGCTTGCTGCAGGACTCCTGCTACACCTCTAGCAGATGCTGGAAGGCACGCAGGAAAGGGTGGGAGACAGCACACAGGAAAAAATTGTGTTTCTGGGACTATGCCAAGTAAACGGTGCCCCTGCGGTTCCATCCCTCTCTGTCTGGTTTTCAGCAAGTCACTTGAAACAAAATCTAACCAGACTGCCAGGAATTGCAAGTTACTCATTCCCTGGGTGCAGTACAATTAGATCCTGGAGGCTGATTTGCACAATAGGAGACACCGAGAGCTGTCATTTGAATATTAAAGTAGAAAATTCAAGTTCTAACAATCAGAATTATTGATACTCCTGAGTTCAGTCTTACTGTGCCTCTGGTTCCTATCTGAAAAATGGGAACAATATAACCTTACAGCTTCTAGGAATACAATTAAAACATTAACAGTACAAAGTACATAAGACTCAGTACTCCCAAGCACCATGCTCGTAAGCACTTGAGGGAATTTGTAATTCTGTGCTCAGTCCCAGATTTGAGAAGGCTGCACTGTATCAGGCTCTAGGTTAACAGATTCAGCAATGGGGATTGTTGCTTTCTGCACTCTATGAGGCAGAAAAGCTCTGTGCAGAAAAGGGGGATGTGATCATGTCACTAAAAGACAATCCTACACTGCGAGGAGGCTGCACAATAAGGCAGCAACAGGCACCTTACCTCTGGCATTTCCTGACTTTGAAGTACTGAGCTTCAAAGCTTAAATATATTCTTTGTGACTTTTTTTTTTTTTAATATAGAAACTGAAAGAATGCCAGATAGAAGGTGGCACTTTTTACCTACATACAATGGATGTAAAAACTACAACTTGTCTTTTACTGTAACAGGTGATCATGATTTGAGCAGGGATCTCAGAATCACCTTATGGTCACCACTTTTAAAGAGTCTGTTAAATACACAAGTCAAATTCCTAAAGCAATGGCTTTCAATAATCACACAGAAGTTCAGAATTACATTAAACCAACATTATTTTATATAGCATTTCAGACAAATAGGTCCCCACTCCTAAATTCTGGAGTAAAACTTAGCTCCTAAATAAGGAGCTAAAATTCTGGTTCATTTCCTGATCAGTTTGTGAAACTCAACTTAAACCGTAAGCATAGTGGGAACACAGACAGTGTAAACTACCTCTGCAAAAATTATGAAAAGCACAGAAAAACTAAAGCTGGCACTTGTGGCACTGTAGCGGGTACACTCATTGTTTAAAAAGCAAATCCTCATCAGTGAATCAAAAAGAGTGACAGAGCTGGGCACCACAGACCCATCCTGATTAAGAGACAGTACAGAGCAGCCCTGTCCCAGGAGCATGCCAGGAGCCAGGCCACTGCTCATCACCTCTGCTGTGAAGGGCGAAGGAGGGAGGGAGAACACTGTAGCAGTCTTTTTGTGCACAGCGTACTTCCCACAGCAACCCAGCCACGCTGTCTGCCTCTTTGAGAGCGGCCAAGCCAAGGTTCAGCTCTCTCCTTGCTCTAGCCAGGGCTCAGCTCCTTGCTCCAGCTCACACACTCGCTGCCCAACCGTGTACTGCTGTCCTCTGCTCCAGCACATGGACATCGGGGACAAAACTGTTCCACTGGGGAAAGCCCTGAGCAACCTGCCCTGCTCCCAGTGATGATCCTGCTCTGATCCAGAGGCTGGACTAGACAGCTCCTGGTGTCTTATCTAACCCCAACGATTATATCATCTTTATGAATTAAGCTGTCTCGAGTTTACTTTCTTTACAGGTATAAGTTGCTCAACTAGTGTCTACAACCTTAACAAAGAGATTAAAAACTAAAATAGACCAAAAGTGCCTGAAAAGCCGTCATCACAAAGGTGATTTAATCACAAGTCTTTATTTGACTTGATGGTTGGAAGAATGACAGCACACTGATTGCTCTTAAACACTAGTTACCAGTTACACTTCTGCTCCAACTGTCAGTCAGGAGCTGAACCACAATGTCAGCTTTGAGAGGAGAAAAAAAAGGAAACTTGTGCAACTATCTACCTGACTGGGATTGGATCTATTGTGATGGAGAAGAAACTGGTCTGGCAACCTGCAAATAATGAGACGTTTAGATCAGTTTAAATTCCCTGCCTTCTCATTAATGAAAGCTGGAAGAGGAGGCATAGGAACATGCACTGCAGCTATGGGGGCCAAAGGGACAAATAAATATAAAAACAAGGACAAAAATCCCAGAGACATAAAAGCATCTCTGATGAGATGAGGTGAACAAGAGAACATCTCTGCAATCC
Organism: Limnodromus scolopaceus; assembly: GCA_028565335.1. NCBI lineage: Eukaryota > Metazoa > Chordata > Aves > Charadriiformes > Scolopacidae > Limnodromus > Limnodromus scolopaceus. The sequence continues at coordinate 186,196,529 of JAOXNO010000001.1, read as the reverse complement.
ACAGATGTTATTTGTACACATTTTGTTATGTTGTCAGATAATTCATTTAATTAAAGGGCATGTGTATTAGTATCTCACCAGAAGATTATGAATAGCACTTAAATTATGGCAGCACATAAACTCAGGACATTAGCATTCTATCCACCTTAAATAAAAAGTCTGACTCTATCAATTTTAATACCCAGTGGCTTCAAGAAGTTGGCTACAGCTTCATGGCAGCCTGCCCAGGTCCTTTGCTCAATCAAGCAATAGTTGTCTTTGACCAAAAAAGAAAAAAATAGCCAACAGTCTCCTTGCTGAATGTCTGTTGGCATCTGCTATTAATATAGGAATAAGTACATTACATGTAAAGACAGATTAATATTTTGGGTAACCTTAACACTACAAAATTAGCTGGTCTAGGAATTCATTATTGAAGCTGCCCAGTTGAGATTCATTTTGCAAAAAATTGCCATGCAGTTTTTATCCGTTATTTTAATGGAATGTACATAAGAACTAATGTGCTATAGACACAGTTTAGACACCTATATCATACGCTATTTACCTTTGTATTATACAATGCCAGCATGTCACAGTGCCCTAGGCAAGGTCACCAAACTCCTAACAATGCTGTAGAATGTGGCTGAGGAATTCATCTTTACAAATTAGCCTTCATTATACATGATTCTGCTCATGAATCTTGATTTATTGTTTTCCGGTATAATTTTACCTTGCACTTGGATGTACCCTCTAGATCTTTTAATTCATGAAGTATTTTACAGATGCAAATTAGCGGTAAGTTTGCATGTGTAAAGTGAATGTGCTGCTGCAACAGCAGCGCTCTAAATATGACCCAACCTACTGGAGCTCTGTGTCCTTATGGTCTCCACCTTGGCTTGGTGTGACTGCAGGAGCCTGGTTTTCCAGAGCACTTAGGAGACCTAAAGCTATAAAAGCGCCTGTAATGAAACAGACCATTTCTCTTTGGGAGTTGCGGTCCTCCTCCCATGGAAATCTACGAGGAACCAACCTGGTCCTGCAAAGTGACTAAGAAAACTGATCAGACCAGCAGGTGAGCCCGCTTCCCAGAGACAGTCACTTTGAGTTTGTCATTGACTATAGGCAAAGGATGAAACCCTGTGTCAAAATACAAATGCTGAGCACAGTTCCATGGTCCCAGGTCAGAGAAAAGATCCATTTGATTCATAAGAGATATTTGGTTGGGGAGCAATTGGGAAAGCACCACCCTGGCTTGTAATAGCTCCTGGTTGCAAACTCTAACTATGGATACATCTGCAGAAGAGAGAGGAATTGATTTCTGAGATGCTCAGAAGGTGCCTCCGACGTGGGGCTACCTCCAGCTTCAGCCCCGAGCCCGACCGCTTGTGGCATCATCCCCACCGTGCTCGCCAGGAACCGGGCAGGTGCTGCTGGGGGGCTCCGACCTGCCTGCACCCCGCCTCTTGCCTGCAGCCCGACCTGCCCGGCCCCTGCCAACCGCATCCCCGCCGGCAGCACCCGGCATGAAGCCCCGAGGTCTCCGCGCTCCGTCGCGGCGGCGGCAGCGAGGCATGTGCCCCCCACCCCCCTCCAGCCTCCCCGGCTGCCCCCGGGGGCGTCCCCTCGGAGCGGGGAGCCCCGGGGTGTCCCCCCTCCGGCGGCGGCGGGCGGGTAGCGGCACAGCCGCGGCGCGGCGGGACTGACCTGCGAGCCGCCGCTCCCGGACATTCCTCCACAGCAAGTCCCAGGCTTTGGCGGTGGAGTCCCGCAGCTGCTCGCTCAGCGACCTCCGGAGCTGCGCCTTGGCCGGGCGGCGCTGGCTGCTCATCCTCGGCAGCTCCGCATGCCGCCCCGGGCAGCCCCGCTCCTCAGCGCCGCCGGCGGCTCCCCTCACCGGGGACGGGCAGGGGCGGCGGTGGCCACATGGGGCCGGCGGGGCAGCCCCGCCGCGCTGCAGCCCGCCTCACCGCCGCTCCGGGCGGGCGGGACCCTTCACCTGAGCGCCGCCCGCCCCGGCCCCCGGGGCAGCCAGCAGCGTCGCCGCCAGCCTCCCTCAGCGGCCCGTCGGCTCCGCCGCCCGCCTCCCTCCTTCCCTCCCCCGCACCTCAGCCCCCCGCCGGGGCGGGGAAGGTGACCCGGGGTCCGGCGCTGGCTCCTGCCCCCGCCTGCGGCCCGGGGGTCGCCCGTGAGGGAAATGGCCGCCCCCGCCCTCCGGCCCGCCCGGGACCCCGCGCCCCTCGGGCTCAGGCACCAACGGCAGCCCCGGGCCCCGCTCGCCAATTCCGTGCCTGCGACCCTTCCTGCGGGAACCGTCCGGCCGAGCGCTCCCCGGCCGCCCCTCCTGTCAGCGCCCGGCCGTGGGCTGCCGCTCGCCGCCGCCCGCCTCAGCTCGCCCGGGGCTCGGTGGTCTCTCGGACCAAGGCTCCAGGGAGCCGCCCGCCGCCGCCCCAGCCCCGCTGCCGGGAGCCGGCGTCCGCCGCGCCCGGGAGAGGTCACCGGCGACGAGGTGACAGAAAACCTGGCTGGCAGCGGGTGGTCTTTTCCTTTCTCGGGAAGCTGTAATAGGTGTTTCACGACTTTTGCCAAAAGAGAGTTGTGTTTTTTTCCCGAGGTCTCTGTTTTATCAACTCTCCACTCGAGCTCAAGCCACACTCCTCGCCACACAGCCTCTGCATCTCTTTCCCTCTTTTTCTGTGTTTCACCTGCTTACTTCCCACCTCCTCCCCCGCTTCATCCCTTCCACCCCCCTGCAGCATCTCCTCTTCTCTAACAAGTGCTTACACTCCTAAAAGGTTTCAAAACTAAACCCCGGCAGCCACTTTTTTCATGGATTTATAGACTAAAAGGAATCCCGAGTCCTCCATCCCTAGATGAGCCAGATAGCAATGTCAGGGCCCTTATCCCATTTAGGAAACCAGTTTTGGGTCTCTGCTTCCTCTGTGATCTGTGAAAAACTGTTGTAACAGTGGTCCCTTCCCTACCCTGGCCACCGCAGGAGCGGATGGTTCTCAGCACGGCTGGCAGCAGAGTCCCATAGCTGAGAAGGACAACACGGGCTTCGTTTCATTTAGTCACAAACCATTACTTATTGCTTACTCTTTTTGCAGAGTATTCGTGACATGCAACGAAGAGGCCGATGTTCCTGTGCCACACACTGAAACAGCTGAATACCCTGGTAAAGCAGCCATGTTAAACATTATCGATATCCCCGTCTTGTTTAAATTAAAACCATAGCCGTGATGTCAGCAATACCCATTGAAGCTAAAAGCAAACAAACAGACGTATTCTGTGTTACCACTCAGTTTTAATAGCGTCTTCTGCTTACTCTCTGATGTGACTTTGTTTTCCATTGTCCCTGCTCTTAAAAGGTTGATCTTAAACCGCTCTACTTTATCTGATATAGTGGAGACGATGTGCTTGCTGAGAACTTGTGAAGATGTTATATGTCACTCCTCCTCCTGCAATTCCAGCTACAGTGTCCTCCAAATGACTGCACAAACTCTAACAAGAAAAGGGATGCCTTCCAGGGATGGATGCATCCAAGATCTGGAAGGGGGACAGCATAATTATGTAAATACTCCCACATCCCATGATCCAGAGCAAACACCTGCTGATGGTAATGGGAGAAGAGAGGATTACAGTTCCTACAATCAGCTCCCCTGCTCCGTAAATCTGCCTCTGACCTCTGCCTCACTTTATTTAATTCCCTATCAACACAGCCATTAATGGTACATAAGACCTACGATGCCTGTTTTCTGCCATGGGCTCCTGTCCGCTAGGAACCAGGTAGAGATGAGAAATTCATTTCTGACATTGTACTCGGCTGCCCTATAAAGATCAGCAGCAACACACAGTTTGAAGGTGAAATCATAAAATCAGTTTTGAAGGTTTTGTATCATACTGCTGTGTCACTACCCACAAACACCAGTGTCAGCCAGTGCTGTAAACCTTCAACAGTGCTCTTCTGCCAGCCACGCTTGACTGTGCCCTCTTACTGTGTCCAGGCTGTCTGGAAGACAGATCTCCCTTTCTTCAGTTGCTTTCTGTGATGGCCAGAATGTAGCGATACAACAAAAGATGCTCTCTTCCTTTCTACACTATTTTTGAAGATGTTACCTTATCAAAAATGTCCCTAGACTTTTAGGCTTACTGAAAGCAGCTAATTAGCAATGAGATACTAGCAATTGCTAATACCATGTTATCTCACTGCAGGTTACTAAGATAAACTCCAGTGATACGGCTGGATTTCATAATCGGCAGCAGAACTGAACTGGCAAGCCTAGACCTAATTCCGTGGCAGGCACTGACAAAAATCTTACTAATTTCAGGTACTTTATTATGGAAAACTAAATCCAGCAGCAAGATCAGATACTGTACTTTTCTCCCCAAAGAAACAGTGTTATTGAGTAATGAGAAAATATCTCATGCAGCAACTGGCCCATTCCTATTTTATGCCTTTAATCATAGTCAGCTGTTCAGGAGTCAAGTTACCAACACAGGTATTTTTGATGTATTACACCTAGTAGTAGCAGTTACAATAAAAGCTGTTCTACACAACCTGATTGAAGAAAGGTATGTGTTAGGGATCATTCATAGGTCAAAGATGTTTCACTTCCTTTTAGAATGTCAGAAAGCATGACTAAATGGTAGAGTTCTGGTCTCCCTCCATGCATTTTCATCTGTTGGTTAAGTGTGTAAGTAGCCAACTGATCAGTGCTCCTGTCTACAGCTTGAAACATTTTGACATCCTGAAGAAGATGGATAACATTTCTGGCAGAAAGAAAAGGAAAGCGCATTTTCCACAGAAACAGCAGCTTTTCTGCTTGATACTAGTTATACCAAATGGTTCTCTTCAGAGTAATTGCAATAAAAACACTATATATGATGAACAGAAAGAAGGATATTCCCAGTTACCTTAAAAGAAGCTGAACTATTGTATTTGTCTTCTGTCATTGATAACAGCACATTGGCAGGAATGAAAGCGGTATTTGTCTGTCTTAAAATCTTGCAAACATGTAAAATGTTGGGGGGAAATCTAAGCTAATTACACCCACGCTCTTGATGCCACTGTGGCACAGAAGTCTGATGTTCTAATTATATATTTAGCAATTTATGGTTCTTCCCAATCACCATGGTAATTAAACACCAAGTTAATTGATACTACATAATAATATGGCCTCTAATTAGCAGTGTGTTTTTAATTTGTTACAGATTCCATTATGCAGCCTGATCTAGTCCTCATAAAGTCACTGTAAAAGCTCCCGTGCATCTGGTAAGAAGAGAATCAGGCCTAAGGAAAGAGAAAAATGACTACATCTTCGTTTGCCATTTCTAAATACTGAAATACTATGATAAAAGTACAACTTTCCTTTTTTTCCTCTAGTCCTTAATTATGGTGAGCCAGGATTTTTTGTTAGTTTAACCACTTCACAATATTTGTCTGCTTGAAGAGGAATAAAACAGGGTGCGTCTCGCAGAGGAAAATGTGAGAAGAGTACATCCTTGGTTACTGTGTCCTGTTTAGCGGACACAAGCTCCTTACACTTGTATCGCTTAAAAAGCAATAGTAAAGCAAAAGAGGAAATCCATTAGTACTATAGGATCACTAATGCAGTCTGATGCTAATCAGTGCAATACCAAATTTTATAAAACACCTAATTCTTCAGGAACTGACTGTAAAGGAAAAAAGCTTCTTGAAATTTATTATATAGAGTTCCTGTGCTTTTGTAGCTTCAAATAGTAGCTCAGACATCCTAGATATAAATACATCAAGTAATATTTATAACTTTGGCAATGATCTTTCGGGGTCCTAGAGCTCTGGAATTTGTTTTCTATCACAGGCTAAATGTCCCGAGTGTGATGTTGTAAGTCTGGGTTACCACTGGAAGGGAAGAAAAGATTTGAGGTTTTCCATTGCTTGTTTTCCTAATAGCAGACTGCAGTGAAACGCATACTAATTCTGTGGTTGAAGTTATGTGAAAAGCACCAAGGGCATATGAGTAGGTGTCCTCTTTGACATCTAAGTAAACAAACAAACATTTTGGATAGAGAAAAATACGAATCATTGTGAACAAGGACAAAATGTTCCAGCCTGTTCCCTGGCACCCTCTCCTTGCTTGTTATTTACATATGCAAAGTATCATCATTTTAAGGTAGCTTTAATAAGGATCAATTATAAAGCAGTTTTGCCCTTTCCCAGTTTATCAAGAGATTGGCACCTATCTGTTCATCCTTCTCCATTTCAGCTTTCTGAAGCTCTGGGAAAGGATCGCTCCGCACTTTGCCAAGAGCCGAGCACTGCTGGCTTTCATTAGTCGGGGCCAAATTCTTTCACTTTTGTTCGCAGTGATTAATGCTGAAATAAACGGGCCTTCTTGCAGTATTCACTGTGAAAAGGCTCCAAGTATGCTCAGATACAGACCACAGTAACAAAGTATCTGCTGTTTGACTGTGCTCCCTCTCCTTTGCTAAAACCGGCGCGGAGGGGATGGGGGGAATTAAACTTCGGTTCATAGGACAGAGGATGGTACTCTATTACTATTATTAATAATAAACTGTATTATCAAAGCATTTAGAACCAGAAACTGGATGGAGCAAAAAAACGATCTTTGCCCTCGGGATATTACAAGCTAAATATAAAACAAGACACCAGTGGAGAGAAGAGCTAATTGGGGTAGGAAGGGTGGAGTACAAGAGAACAATAAAACAATACTGGCCGGCGGCATAACTACTGGTGTTAGCACACCAGAATTAGGTTTTGGAGGCACTGACGCAAAGCAAGTTAGCAAGAGGGTCTCCAAGGAGGTTAATGTGGTATCTTTCTATATTCAGAAGACCAACTCCCAAGGATAAGAGGCACTTCTAGAGAAAGCATGCAAATGTGTATTAGAAGACACATAGTAGACACAGAAAATGCAGTAGACAGCAGAAGTCATCCTGTACTCCTCTCCTGTACAGAGAGACTGTGGGAATCAAGCCTTTAATATTAAACGAATGATAGATGGGGCAGGGAAGGGCCTTCAGCCTTAAGCCAAGTAGCCTCCACTTGATGCAACATAAAGGCAGGATGAACTGCAATGAATAGCGACAGCAGAGAACTGCCAATTCGCATCTGAGATGCACTGAAGTTGACCAGATTGTGTCTATCGTGGTAGAGTAAGTGAGAACAAAGATGAGATGGTAAACACGGGATGAAAGTTTTTACAACCATGAATTTTCACCCAGAAAACTCCTTCTGACCAAAAAAAAACCCAAACCATTTCTTACAGAATAAAAATTAGAGAAAGTGTCATTTTTTTTCCCCTGGAAAATAACTGCCATTTTCCCGGTTTTACCATGGAGCAGGATTTTCACATTCTGGCCAGCCTTACCTTGGACTTTCTCTCCATCTCACGTGCTAGTTGTGTCTAGCTTTTGCAGATTATTTTTTTAAAAAACCCTCTACATCTCCAATATTGTCTCCTTAGCTTAGCCTAAGTTGTCACAGGAGAATGACAGACTCCAGGTGAAAGGCCTGTGTGACAGGTAGGAGGATGCTCCGTTCTGTGAGAATGGTGAAAAAGGGGACAGGGAGGTAACTGTGGGACAAATGATCATTGGATGGATTCCTGTCTAAGCAAACAGAGCACTTCCACTGAACAGTAGACAATAAAGCTGATACTTAAGCCAAAATTCTGAAGAATTGCAGCCACAAAAGCCCTTGCACATTTCTCGGATAGCAGGGGAGAAGATTGGACAAAACAAACCAAGTGCCAATAAACTTTCGCTTCCTTTCGTAAGATGTTCTGTGGACATCTTTAAAATATAGTATGTTGCAGATATGAAAGCTGGGTCTGGGAAAAAGCTGGTCACTGTAAAAATACCCAATTCTTCAACAATTAAGCAACTGGGAAAGCAAAATACATTTTATGTGTGTAGATACAGTGGTTTCTTACCGGAGCAGAACTTGAAATTTTGAGGTGATTAATGCCCTTGAAAAATTGAGCAGCTATGTTGAAACAAGAAATGTCTCAGCAAAGAATATTTCCCCTGTTCTCCTCATTCCAGCTTCTGGTGTCTGATTTTTCCCCTCCTTTTTAGTTGCTTGACAAAAATATGTTATTCTAAACTACATCTTTCTTTGCTCTCAAAGTGCTCACTTCCTTAATATTGTATTGGGACCTTGTCTAAACCAAGATTATATTTTTTTTCCAAACTTCCAACTGTTATTACCATCACAGTAGAAATAATTGGAACATTTGTGTAAAAAAGCCTTGCAGCAGTCAGTGGCAATTTAGCACACACCATATCTGGATAGTGGTTCAGAGACCTGGGAGCTTGTTCCATTTTTTATAACTCTCCTGGATTACACAGGAAAACATGATCGATTTTGACAACAGGTTCTAATAACAATGCAAAGGAATTGTTCCCAAAACCAATTTACTTATAAGAGTAAGAACTTTCTTCAGATACACAAATACTCATGAGCACATGCCTTCCTAGTAATCAGGCTACTGACTGCTGGGAGCATGTTTGCCAAGTACGAATATATTGCAAGCTATGGATTTTTACAGAGCTTCCTTCACTACTGGTCACACAGCTACTACTTTAACTTATTTAACAGATTTTTAATACATATATTTAATAGAATTGAAATGCAAAGCTGCTAGTAATTTTTGGACAGGAAATAAAGAATGTCATGGCCAGTTGCAATAGGGGATAGAATTTCAGGTAGGCAGATTATAATGACCAGAATCAAAATTTGTCTGAGGCCCAAGTCAGCCCCTATTAATTTAAACAATTCTACAGGATCTCGAATCATCAAGACTGATTTTAAATTTCTTCTTGCTTCCACAGTCAAGAAGGGCCAATCTGCTGCTCGCAGTATTGTCTGAGTCTCATTGGAAGTGAAGGCTGGTGGCGATTCGATTGTAAGCATCATTTCCCACAGCCTCATTGGGAAGGCTTCCCAGCCGGCTCAGAGCCTGCCTAAGCCCACTCCATCACCCAGCTCTGGCACCACAGAACTCTCTGTTCCAGCAGGATAAGTGGTACGGCCGCTCCTGCTAGCATAAAGGAGCTTAAGCTTAGGAAGAATGCTTGTTTTCATGACATTTAACATATCTGGCTATTCCCACTGAGAAGCAGGATATTCATGCTGTGAAGAAGGGGCTGGACTAGGTGGATCTGCAGCTCTTTCTATCCAAAAATGTCTCTGTTTCTGTGAGAACATTTTGGTAGAGTCAGGCAGCACCTGTATTCCATTAACTCCAAAAGCATTTCAGTGTTTACAGTAACCAGGAAATGTCGATGTCTGTGTTATATTAACAAGTCAGCAGTAACAACTGCAGTAACTGCAGTTTCAGTTTTTAGAGCTGTGCAGAGAACAGTTTACTGTGAGTCGCTGAGAGTTTTACTTTTTTTGGTTGAAACGCGAACAGGCCTGTAGTACTGCCCTTGAAACCATTACAGAAAGCTTTGGAGAAAAAAGAGTTATCAAAAGAAGTCCAATATTGCTTCAGCAATGGCTTCACATAATCAGGTAAGCAGAAACTGAAAGCCTAAAAAACACTCGTGACACCAAATTTGTAGCTTCTTCATCTCAGTTTTGCTTACACTCTTCCTGCCTTTTGCATGTAGGCTGAGGAGGTTCACATAATGACATAATTTCATTCAAGATTCAGTACCTTGGAGACAAAGCTATGGTATATTTTTATGTGGATGACACTACATATACGCACAGTGAGGTGGGCTATAAGGTGTCACTGCATAGTAGGCAGCAGACTTTATGAGAGCACTGATGTGCTGCTGTGTATTAGCAGTCTTTATAAAAGAATTCCACTGTGAGAAATGAAATAGTCCACCTTGCAAAGCATAACTTATTGTGGTCTTCCAAATAGACTCCAACTTCTGCATGCAAGAGTCAAAAAAAATCTATGTTATGCACTCATTTGCTTTTCACAGAACTGAATGTTAATACTGACCTTAAATTACTATTACGTAAATAGTAACATCAAATAACATGGGAGAAACCTAGAAAATATTAAGATATTTTTCTTTTCTCTTTTGGGATTGAAAGCAACAACTTAATTACCAAGAAAGGCAATAACAGGGACTGCTCTGTATCTGGCCCAGCATACCAAAGGCAGAGGGAGCTTGAGGAGGTGTTTCCCCATCACCCGCTGCTGCGTACAGCGATGTGACCAGAATGAAATGATGACAGAGGTCACAGCCACTGCCCTCTACTGATACCGCCAAGACTCGCTTTCCAGAAAGGGACATCTTTTTTATTTAGTATTACTTGAAAACATGATTCCAGAAAGAACAGAGCAGGCTTCACCTCTACCTTGTAGTCCCTTCGAGCACTGTATTCTACCTGGCCCCACTCTCCCTCTTACCATTAATAGACACTTTTTTGAGACTCCACGTGCACAACTCCCCTCTACTTCAATTAAGTGGCATGCAAATGAAGGAGATACGCATTCAGGACTGCTCAAAAAGGCAAGAGAAAGTTGTTATTTTGCTTTTACTTACTGCTGGTTCCAAAGTTTGTTTTCAGCATTACAATTGTTTGTAGTGAAATTAGTTCCTATGGATGATGTCAAAACACCTTTACGGTGCTGCAGATACAGGTGTTGGTCATATTGTTTACTTATACTACTGTCATGCAGGTTCACTACAACAGCTTTTCATCATGTTGTGCTGACATAAATCTGCTCAGTAGTAATTACCTGCGATTGTTCAACATTTCAGGGAAAATTTTTGAACCATTTACATTACAAAACCCTATGTAAATAGCTTGCAGAGTAGGTGATAAAGGGATTATAACTCAGCAGGATCTTACGTAGTGTTAGTTTTTGAGACAGAGGATCAGTTAATTTACCTGACAGAGAATATCTATACTAAGTAATCCTTGACGTTAATTTCATCAAAATTATCAGATACACAGTTGAGTTCAGGCCTTAAAAATATTTTAGTGAATGTCACTGCTAAAGGGGAAAAAAGTGTAAGAAGTAAATCTGAAACCCAAAAACTAGACCTCTTATGCCTCAAATCGCAGGCTATTCCCAATTTCTCTTCTGAAATGTTGCTAAATGGTTTTGCAATGATCTAAAGTAGCTCACTGCTGTCAGTCAAGTCATAAGGAATACAGTTTCATCTGAAAAACATTATCATCCTTTAGGACTTAAATAGATTAGGGTTTATCCTCCTCCTTGCTGTCCTATAGTTCATCTTTTATAGCTGGGGAGGATAAATATGAAGTGGTTTGTGTATACTACTATAAAGTAATAGTAGGCTCTTACTCTACTTTTTACAGGTAAAAATTACCATAGAGTCATAGAATCATAGAATGGTTTGGGTTGGAAGTGACCTTAAAGATCATCGAGTCCCAACCCCCCTGCCATGGGCAGGGACACCTCCCACTAGAGCAGGTTGCTCAAAGCCTCATCCAGCCTGGCCTTGAACACCTCCAGGGATGGGGCATCCACAACTTCTCTGGGCAACCTGTTCCAGTGGCTCACCACCCTCACAGTAAAGAATTTCTTCCTTATATCTAGTCTAAATCTCCCCTCTCTCTGTTTAAAACCATTACCCCTTCCCCTATCGCTCCACTCCCTGATCTAGAGTCCCTCCTCATCCGTCCACCCTTTTAATTCAGAATTGGTGAAACTCGAGGTCTTCTCAACAATCACCAGGGATGGCCTCCCTTTCTACAAGAACTGCTTTAATCATTCTTTTAAAAAAACCCCACAATTTAGACCAAACACTAGTGACAATCTCACATTAATGGTGAAATTCTTGACTTGCTGAAGTAATTGTAAAAATTCCCATATGCTTCACTGAAAATTTCATCCAGGGTGGGTACTTCCCTTTCTCTGCTCACTCCCATCATACTTCCTAAGCATATGTGAGCATAAAGCCCTCAGTTTCTTGCTAATTTGATGATCATCGTTAATCGGGGAAACAGGTTCCAGCACATGAGGGTGCTACATGTTCTGTATCTTATGTTCTTTGGACATCTCTAGGACTTAAAAGGTGAGTAGAAATTTAATGCCATGACATTTTTCATTAGTTAAGTAAAATGATTTTATGTTCCCTGCATGTCATCCTTCACTGACTTCTCTGAATGTTTCTTTTTGTAGTCAGGTTTGTTGACAATGCCAGACGTCACTGTGATATAGTTCCTGAATTTATATGATGACATTATAATAATAGCAATGCTGTTCTTTATGGTTCATATAAATTAGCATTTTATTTGCTTTCATGACTAGTGCTGCAAATTGAACAGCTGCTTTGACGGAGCTGTTTTAATTAAGTTGTCCATAATGTTGTCTAGGTATTTTTCTGAGCTGGCAACACTTCATTAAGTATGCAGTATCAGTGAACACTTCAGATCGTTCCTGAGCATTACCTCACACTTAGGTAAATTGAAATCCCATCTGCTTTGAGGTTGTCAAATCACCTCGCTTTGGTGATTTGAATTTGGTTCTCAGAAATCTTTCTAATCTTTAGTACCCTAGGAAATCTTGAGTTTGCTACAGATTTTGCCATCTGTTCACTCACTTGTCAAGATAATGAAGCTTTAAATGGTATTTGTCCTAGTAAAAATCTTAGTGGCAACCTATTCTTAGTCTCTCTTCATTCCGAAAACTGACAAGTTTAATTTGGGTGCCTTTGGATCTTTTATGAAGTTTACGTTCTATGACCAAAATTTCCTTCCCACACTGATTTCTCACGTTATTTCCTCTCTGTTTTGAAGATCTCTGCAATATTAGTTTGGAAAGCCTAGATAAGTTTTATCTCTTCCTGTTTTCCTGAGCAAAAGCTGTTTCTCTTTCTTTTACAGAGCCATACTGAATCCTACATCTGTATTCTCATCTGGGCGTATTATAGCTTGCTTTGTTTTTTTTCAGAAACATATATGATAATTAATATGGGAAGCTGTAATTTTTTTCGCTGCCCACAATGGCTTCTTTTCATCTTTAAATATGATACATTCTAGCTGCCTTGGACAGCTGAATCTGAAGAGTGTATTCCAACACTTCCACTTTTAACTCTGTTTCTGACAGTGCCTCATCTGTTATTTGCAAAGAGGACTCCAGAATGCACTCACATCCGAGCATTAAGTATGGAAATACTCTGCCCCGGCACAAAAGATTAAGGATTTTTAAAACTATGTCCCTAAGTCTTAAACCATAAGTCACTGTCTGATTTTCAGAACTGGTTAACATTCATCAGCCACTTCTGAAATCCCTTCTGAAAATCAGGTGATTTATTTAAAGACATAAACAGGAATCTGGAAGTTCAGCTTTTAGTCCTCAGTTTTTAAACCCTGCTTCTTACTACCCAGAAATTTGTCTAATGTTCAGCCAGTCAAGGAAAAATAACACATGGGTCATTTCATGATACGCCATGATAGGTCCATTAACCAGCAAAAGGAAAAGCAAGAAATTGTTTTGATTGCAAGGGTAGAGAGGGAGTATTGTGCCTGGCTTTAGAGATCTTGCAGAGCGATTTGCCCATTTCACTGAGAACCAAAGCTCTGGAGAACATAGAAGTACGGGGTGGAGGCAATAGGAGAGGCAGAAGGAAGAGAAGGAAGGAAGACCACCGTAAGGCATCAGGAGCAGAAAAGTAACCAGACTGTGAAGTGGCATTGCCTTTAAGGGGAAACTGAATAGTGAAATGAATAGTAAGGAGGAAAACTGAAACTGGATTTTGCAAAGAAGGAAATGGAGAGAAAACCAACAGATACAGGGGAGTCCAGAAGATTATAAAAGACAAAAACAGTAGATAGAATATATATGAGCATGATGTAGAAAAGTGTGCAGGAGGAATGAACAAAGTACTCTGGATACACTGTTGGCTGTTTGCACTGCTAGTCCAGGTTAACTGAATTAACTGAGTTAAACTTAACTTTAAAATGCTTGGTTTTATACTTCATTCATTTTAATTTAATCTGTGAATCAGAAATGCTAATATAATTTCAAAAGTAATAGGTGTAAGGTTTCTATTCCTTGAATTTTAGGGACCCATGGTTAAAAGAGAACTGAGGGAGGTGGGAAGCTAGGAGGGAGAGGGATATCCCTCGGAGGTGACTCATTCCACCCCAAATCAGCTGCCCAGTAGTAGATCTGTGGAGGAGAACTTGATCCAGCTGAAGAAGATGTTACACTCTGAAAATGCCTCTTATCTCATTGACAGAAGAGGTGTTAGAAAGCCATCTTAGACTGCAGGTAAAGCTGGAGGTATCAATTCCATCTCAAGTTTCCTGCTTCTGTGGAATTTTAATAGTATTTCAGTATTTAAACATTGTAGGCTCATTTGAAAATTTCAGGTTGAGTATGTTTTGGTTTTACTCTTGTCTTTTTTAAAGCCTGTACTAGATTTAAAAGCACAGTCCTCATAATTTTTGATAGAAATTGTGTTCTGAAATCCTATGACTTATTTCTCCTTTTGTTCTTTTTTAACATGGGCTCCCTTTTGATCTGGAGACACTGGAACTGTTTTGCTGTTGAATAACAACTTTTCTCTTGCAGCACCAGCTGTAAAACATGAACACCTTGTTGGATCACACTACAGAAATCTGAAATGGGAATCCTGCCAAAGATCAGGGCTTCCTTTTTGTTTTGACTGTCCCACTGCTCTTGCTTCTGTTAGTATCACATTCCTACCACTTGTGCTTTTCAGACACCTATGGCCAAACTCGTTCCCAGTGTAGCTCCACTGGACTCAATGGGAACTGCAACAGAAGTGAATTTGTCTCAGTATGTCTGTAAATTAACCAGTCATTTTTGCTGGAGAGCGTGACATTGACAAGCAATAACAGCACAGGAGTGGTGAAAGGAAGATATCTCCTAGTTAGTTTTGGACAGTTGACACTAACTCTGTTGTCAGATAAGTCTTACTGACTGTGGGAAAAGCTGAGTGGGAAAAGTCACACTCGCTGCCTGCTAACCGTAGGAGGAAAGCAGATCTGGAATGCAGAGGAAATCTTGACATTATCTGTTCCCCAACCCCTACCAGCCAGGCAATCGAAATAACTAGCTGAGTATCAGCTGCCTCTGTTCTTGGCCCAAGCAAATGTGCTTTCTTGACAAAGTTTTTGCTCACAGGAGAGGAGGCAAAAGGAAGAAAAGAGTCTAAAGTGGGTGCGGGGGAGTGTTTTCTGCCAAAAAACAGGAGCTGCATTTCTGTAACATCTAAAAGGATAATGATGAAATAAGCCTAACGCTGTAGACAGAGGTGGCTCTGTGGTTTCCACAGCACAGTGATGCATACTTGACAACCCAGCAGCCCTATGCAACAGAACTCCAGTACTTCATCACTCCACTTGGCCTCTGTTGACATTGTCAAGGACACTTTGCCACAGACTTCGGTAAAAGAAGGATCAAACCCAAGGGAACAAAACAACTGGAAAGGAATTCTGCGTGCCCATCCAAATTGTGTTGTGTAAGAATTAAGTGTACCCATTGGAAATGAACACTTGAAGATTAAAGGCATTTCCTCTCCTGTGATCATAAGACACAAGGTCTATCAAGACCTAAGGAAGCACAACATACTATTCTTACATCAATGTTCCATACACGCACCACAGCAAGTCAGAGACACTCTCACATATTTCTGTATATGCTCACTTACTTACCTATGTGTAATTTAATACCTTGCATATTATCCCTGTATGCTTGTTGTTATGCTTAAAAAGATTCCAAGGCTACAGGGCCATAGAAGAGGAGCACAGCAACAAAAGCAGCAAATGAAAAGGTGAACTTTAAATTAAGTTACTGAATATTTTGAGTTCTCCAATACACTATTCAGGCATTGAGTGTACTGCATCAGTTCTGTCTGTCTGATAAATAGGTGAAAATATACAGCAGGAGTAGTTTAGCTTCACTTTGGAAACTCACCTTACATTTTTGTTACCAAATGAAAGTCCAGAAAGCTGTAAATTGAAGATTTCAACAACATTGAAAGACAAGAAAAGAAAGAGTGTGAAAAGAAGGAATCACTTTATGTACTATATATTTATAAAACAAACAGATGTCTACTAGTGCTAGTGCATCAGCAGTCTGCTAGTGATGCCAGAGTACCTCTGGCTTTGTGCCTGCTTTGTCTACTAAAAGACCCTGGAAATCCAAACTAGTGGCGTTTCTTGATGGATAGTAGGGCAACTACTGATTGGAAAGGCTGTAAGGAAGACCAGCCAGCCGTGGGATATTGCAATTATTCCCTTCCATATTCCACTGCTTTGGGAAGCAGACACAGTAGAAACAGTTCTCTGAGTCTCTCCCTCCTATTTCTGCACCCCAGATCCTTCTGTCTTTGGCAGGAGTGGAACAACAACACCCACGGGGCCTTAGCCACTTGTTCTCTGATTTTTCTGTACGAGGAAGCCTTGGCCTGCTGCTGCCTGAGACAGCGCTCAGAAGCGTGCCCTGGCATGCAGGAGCAGATACGGAGTCTCTCCATAAGCTCCTCGTGGTGCCAAGCTCTGCACGGACAAAGAGCACAGCAAGGAGCACCTGGGCAGGGTTACAGGGGCCTGTAACCTGGGCACCAATCAGCTCATGGACCAAGATGCATGAAAATAATCTCTTGACAAATGATTTGAATGATGAATTGGAAACAAATGTAAATGTTTTAAGTCATCTTTTTTTGTTGTGATGAACATTGATGATAATATAGGGCTGTAAGATTTGTGAGGGAAGGGCTCTCGTTCTGCCTGTACGGCACTCAAAAGGGCATTATTCGAGGCCTGAGGCCCACTGTCACTACCTCAGTACAAACACTTTAAAAATAATAAATTACTTAATTAGCAACCCAAGTAAGTTGTATTTTTAAGACTTTGCTAAAAGAACTACATCCATTTTATGAAATATAATGTTCCTGAGCTTCCCATTTCCTCAGTTACTTACAGGATTTTTTGATTCTGAAATGCTGTGAAAAGTGGAAGATGTTTTTTTTTCTCTTTACAGTTATAAAGAATTTTCCATAGAGCTATAAATGCATCATTAAGAGACTAATCCTACCCCCACCAAGTTACAAGTGACTGCAATTCGCACAGAATTAGGTTCTACAAAGGAGGAATCCTTAATATTCTGCAGGATAAACCTGCAAGATTCTATGATAAAATCAGTTTACTTCTCAGAATCAAGGTATTTTTAAAATGAATTTATAATTATGGACTTGAAAACCATTCAACCAATCTAACAACTTCAGTGATACTTACAGATGGGTGTTTTCCTGACTTTTAAGAGCAAGTTTTTCTCACTAGCAAGTGCTGTCTTCGCGTTAATTACATATCATATGTAATCACATATTGCCATAAGGACTGAATTTAAAGTCAGGAGAAATACGTACACCTCTGGTAAGCTAAGAATTGCAGAAAATGGCAGTTACTACTAAGCAATATACAGTGACAACTGTAACTGTTTAAGTAATTTTAAAAATATTATCAGTTGTTGTTCATGGAATAAATACATTTTTAATCAACTTTGCTTAAAAGTAAATTCAACATTTCCTTTTACATTTCCATGTGGAAGTCATCCAAATCAAATTTGAGAAATTGCACGTCACAGCCTATTCAAAAATTTGCAGCTAATACCGAAAAACCGCGTGGCAATCAGGCAGAGCTATGCCTAGCACAGAGTGTGCCAGGCAGCTTCTTGACTATTTCATCATATTGCTTAATTTTAAACCATCATTGAATTGGTTCTTAAGTCAACTCTGATGTAAAACCATTAGTTTGCACAAGAATTACACGAGGGAGAAATCTGTCCTTTTGCATTAAAACAGATTGTCCTGACATACAAACTAGCCTTATTTAACAGTGTGTTTGGGAACCAAGAAATATTCCAGGGTAGGTATGTACCTAATATAAACCAATTTAAAATAAAAACCTAAAGCCATTACCTTCTCAGACCCCATGTCAAAAGCAAACACTTCACCAAGGCTGGAATAGCAATTTCAGATCCACTTAATAATACCCATATATAATGCAACTTTTCAGCCATCTGTTTTCTTGAACTTGCCTTTCTTATTGCTCTGCCTTCATAAAGACACAGGGCCAAAATCACAACTGACAAATGCCATTATCTGCAACAGAATTATACATGGGATGGCTTCGGCATGTCTTTCGCCTTCATATGCAGCTCTGGCCTCCTCCTATTGCTGCATTTCACCCGTGGCTTGACAGCATGGTGGAAATTACTAATTTGTTTTTGTCTTGTGCTGAGCACTCAATAAATAGCAGCATCTCTACGTGGATTTCTGTCATAGCAACTTGCTGGCCTGGATGGAATCTAATACAGAGAACAGGAAGGGCAGAGACCGTATGGTTTTCAGTTGAAAAGCTTGCTAAAGCAACTCTCCTGTTTCTTAGGAAGGTGCCCCTGTAGCTGAGGTTAACACTACACAGCTCTTTGTCCTCCTCTAGTGGTCCCATTATATTTAGGGAGAGGCTTGTGCAGTGATTACTTCCTTCAAATTCATGTGGTTATTACCCAAGTACAAGGTGATGAGGCTCATGCCTAATCCTGCATTCAGTCCTTGCACGAGCAACAGTAACGGGTTTCATCACTCTGGTGCTCATGGAAGTGGAAACTGGTGTCGCCAACCATAGCCAGTCCCAGCTACGCAGATGCCGTGTCTTTTCTGTGCCATGGCCATCTCCTCTGAGCAGAGCTTGCACCATGGCAGGTTGTTCAATAGTGGCATGGTCTGACTACGGTCCCACAAAAAGTCCTACGTTGCAAAAGGTCAGAAGCCGGCTGCTTCACTGTGTAGCTTTATTGCTCCAAATAGCTTACATTAAGCATATGTTCCAGCCAGAAGCATTCCTCTGTGTTTGTCTGCTCGACTTGCAAACAAAGAAACAGCACAGAATCTATCTTGTGTCCTGGGCCTTTCAGAGAGGAGCTGTGTGTCACTCTGATAACAGCACAGAAACTCAAACTTAGGAATTGATCCTAAATAGATAATTAGCAAAACCTGAACCTGGAGAATTGCTACATGTGAGAAATATTTTCTAACGGGTAAAACTAAAATTGCTGGAATTGCTACCCATTAAAATGTTTTCTGTGAAAACAAAAGGCTCCTACAATATGTACAGATCCTCCTTCTGTATGTGTCTCTCTCAGAGCTGTAATGCTTAGTTAGCATTATAACACACTAAAGATTTATTTTGCTGCTTGCATAGTTTAAAAAGTCTAGCCTTCTTTTTAAATTATACCTTGCCCAGGAAATAAAATAGACAGACATAGCTTGCATTGTGGCTGTGAGAGAGGTCTGAGGGGAAAGGTCTAATTGAAACAGAAGACAGGTATACTAGATTTTTTTATTATTCAGTGAAAATTTTCCAGGCATTTGTTAATTTTGGAATAAATGTTAAATGCCAAAATGTGCCCTCTGGAATGACTCTTGCAAAAACCCCAATTTAAAGAAAGTTGGTTGCTCAGATGCAGTGGAGCTGAATATGGATGTTCGGACACAACCTTTGCCAGACATTTCTTCAGTCGTAGAAGAAAATTACTTGAGAATCCTATGGCTCCATGACTGACCTTAGTTTCTGGAAACCAACACGCCCTAATTCCAACAGAGGCAAAACTTTAGAGCAATTTATCAATCTGCATTAGATCCCCATTTGCAGCAAGGTTCCTGTCACACCTCAAGAGTAGTTGCAAACCCAAGCTCATCTATCAGCTGTTTAGTGTTCAGCTTTCCTTTGGAGTCCAAGTTGTAAACAATAATGAGTTAGGAAAAATGTGTATAATACCTTCATCTGAAATCACCTATATTTTGTACAACTATTGACTAGATACTATTTTTAACATTTATCAGCTCTAGTTTTTTTCAGTATTTTTCTTTCCTATTAAAAATGTTGACTGAAACCAAAGTTACAGAAAGAACTATGGAGCAGGAAAATGGAGGAAGATATTTAGAATGACATTGACTATTAGTATGTGTATAAAGTGTCTTTATACATTATTGCTTCATTTTTTCAGAAGTTTCTTTTATAAAAATCAGAGTATTCCTTAATAGATCAAGATTTTGTCTATAATTCACATACTAAACCAGTAAACATATATGTTTTTAATCTAGACCTGTTTTATTTTTTTTCTTTTTAGAAACAGCAATATCCCGAGATATATATAGTAAGGATTCTCATTTTCCTCTTGCTTTTGAGAGCAGTTTGCCCTCAGCTGCTCCAGTACATCAGTAGGAGCTGAGTAGCAAAGATTTGCCTTTTCAGAAGAACAAAGAAGGGGTTTGTTCTATCATTTCTGATTATGAAAGGAACATACAGGCAGGAAGAAGCAATCTCACTGCCTAATTTTGGGAGCCAAACTGGCACCGCACAGAAGTTAGAACAGGAGCCAAATGAAAGGACTCTCTGATGCACTGACTGCAGGACAAGCACCAAGTCTTCCTACTTCTAATTTGAGCAACACAGAGCTTAACTAGTTAACAGACCGAGGCCACCTAACAGCTGGGTTTATTCACTAGTTTACTTTCACCACACCACTGCTGAGGAAAACAGCCTGTTCATTTTTCAGTCCAAAGTAAGCATCTACACTCCATGTTGGAAACATGTCAAAGTGACCCCACTCTGCTTTCTAGAAAATGCATGGGATCATTGGATGAGGATGTTTTCTTTTCCCCAGTTATTTAAGGTCAGGTTTCATCCTGGGTAAACTCTTGTAGCTGGAGTAATGACAGCATGAGATGTGAGTACCACCTAGGTCTCAGGGGGGACTGCAGAACGTCTAACCCAGCTGCTGCTCTCCCCTCCAGAGGATGGGACAAGGGAGCTCACGGCCGCAGACTCAGCTCTACTTCCAGCACAATTGCCAGCCACCCCTGGCAAGTGAAAGGCTGAAAGAGATCACCTTCTCCATCTCCCCAGGAGCAAGAGGAAAATCCCAGAACAGGTTACGGTTCAGTGAGCCACATCCATTTCCCTGTTCACGTTGCCATCAACCCGTAACTCCTGCCTGGGGACTGCAGCAAAGGCAAAATACTAACATGAGCAGGATACAAAATTATCCATAGAGTACTATCCCAAGGTCACATGAGGATTTTATCGTATTACTGCAGTGCACCATCTTCCTTGCCAGCCCATTGCTGTTCTGCTACAGACTACATTACCATGCATCAGCAAATACACGAGCACGCTGCTATATTTAGTGTTTCATACATACCACTAAAATATAGGATGTGTCAGCTTTTAATCTGACTTCAAATTTTTGTCAGCAAAGTAAAAGCTCATTTTCCCTACCCATGATGAAGTGAGCTCTGTGTTAGTCATCTTGAGCTATGTGGTGATAACTTTAAAATACATTAGGCAGCTGGAATGCTCGAGGTGGATAGAATGATTTTTACTAAGAGATATACTAGGAGGTAGCAAGGATGCACAGCGTCAGTCAGCCGGGTTTTAATAGTGACTACCAGAGGCTACATAAAAACCCCACAGCAATCTGGTGGCAAGAGGAGGAGCTAAACAAGCTGTTCTCTGTGGTACCACAGAAAGCAATTAGGACCTGGGTTGCAAGTCCAGAATAGAGATAGGTTTGGTGATATGTTCCTGACAATATGAGAAGAAAAGAAAAGAAAAGCATTGATAATGATGATTTGAACAGTGGTCTATTGCATGGTGATGGGGCTGGGGCACTCCTATTAGCAACATCATCTATTAATGACAGCAGGAATGTAGTTTAATGGTTGGAACCACAGTTACCACTAGGATCGCCATGTTCATTCTGAAAGAAAGTAGGGCTCAGTGGATGAAGTTGGCATTTTCATAGATCTTGGTAAAGCCTCAGAATAGGATGGTTTTTACATATTCATAAAACTTACTCATTCATGTCATCACATACAAAGAGTACAAGTGTGAATTGTCTCCCTGCCTACTGCTTCTACACCAAGCCAATGGACAACTTGCTAACCTACAGACCAAGGGCAAGGCTGTCTACATGAAAAGCAACTTTTCCACTCCGAAGTGCTTATTATCTCTTACAACTGTCCCTTGCACTTTGTGAACTACATCTTAAAGGGTGTGGGTGACACCACGTTTGCAACCCAAGTCTAACTCCTAATAACATTGCATTTACTTATTAGTGTGCAGTTATATAAATATATAAATACATACATTTCCAAGTCTTTGTGGAACCCCATTTCAGGCCAACCCATGGTTGTCCATGCCAGCCCCATGAAGCTGCAGCAGGGCTGTTCTCCAGCTCTGCCACAGTCCTTCCCAGCCATGGGACCCAACCTGCAGATTGACATCCCATCCCGTCTTTGACCCATCCCCATCCTCAGGGCCCTGCCTGGCCATCCTGGGGCTGTGTCTGTCTCCACTCCCATGTGTGCCCCTGGTCCCCAGGGAGCCACCAGCCCATGCTTCCCCCTGCTGCTACTAAAGAAAATAGAAAGCAGAATGAATTCATACCTCTAGAGTCACATCTTACCATGATTTAGTATTTTTTCCTAACACACTTTTTTTTTTTTTTTTTAATGTTCAAAACATAATTGTTTCCAGTGCATGCACCAGTACCAGTGTTATTAATTCTGGAAATAACAGCACTAGGCCTGGAAACCCTGTCAGCAATACTGGTACTTCAAAGGAGGTTCCCCTGGGGTGGCTGAGCAGTCTATGCAGCTGCAGCTTTCCTTCGGACACATTTCAGGTATTCTGCTTAACATATTGCGAGGCGCTCACTGTAAATCCAGGGAATGGAAGCCCTAAAATACTGCATTTATTTGTTAAAAAAAAAAAAAAAGCAACCCAGCAAGAGAGGGAACAAGAGTTCTAAAGGGCAGGGTTTTTTTGCTCTCACACAAAAACATGGCTTATAGGGAGAACCACTAGAAGCCAAGAACAGCACAGCCCTGGGAAAGGGCTGCAGGAGTCCCTGCCCCTGGCTTCATCAGCTCTGAGCTGCATCCCCAGCTCCTGCTGGGATGGGATTACACAGGCTGTCTCCATCTGAAATGGTTGATAGTGTATGGTGGGGAGGGCAGGCTGCTGCCCCACTATGACCCACCCCTTCTCCAGGAAATGGCTCTTGTGGGCCTTGAGAGCTCTAGTTTGAGAGAGCTTTCTCCACCCCAACATGAGAAAAGAGGTCCGGAGAAGAAGGGGAAACAACAAAAGAGAATGAGAAAGAATAAGAAGTGATGACATAAAAGGAAGGTGGTGCAGAAAACGAACTTGAGCAGAAGAATGTTGTGTTCTGTATGTGGCCGATATGGGCAGCCTGGTGCTGCTTCTTACGCAAGAAATTCCAAAACAGGAAAAAAACTTCTTATCCAGAAAGCAGAGAAAATACCAGAAATGTTTAGGAACTGCAAATCTAGAAGGAACCCTGTCCCTCAGTTCAAGACATAGATTTGATCAATTTTAAAATTTAAATCATGTTTTCTCTTTTTTTTTTAATGCTTTAACGTAACAAACTTCAAAGCCAAAAGTTTCAAAGCCAAATAAAAATCAAAACTTCTCACTTTGAAAACTTAGAACATCTTGGGTTAAGATGTAACACTTATTTTACAGAAAAGATTTGAAATAGAAATTAATGGATGGTAATCTTTTCCGGTAACATGGTTCCGTTTGAAGAAATGGGCATTTTCTGCCAGAAGCATTTTAATAATAACTATATTACCAGCTCTATCATATGCTAGATTTCCATGATTAAAGTTCCACCTCAGTGACCAAACTGTGTCAGAAAATGACCTGCCATTCTTCTTTTATATCTACAGTTATGAAATTTTCAACTATCTTGTTCTACTGTAAAGACAGGTGCTAAAGTTTATCTCTTTTGGTGACAAAATTAATGTCACCAATGACAAAATAAAAGCAAAACAATTCAAATATTAATCATAGTAAAAAATCAGAATGCTGCTAAAATAATCAGTTTTATTTAAAATGTATGTGCCCTTGATGTGTTTTCCTTTTCTTTGTAAAGCAAGCCTTCAGTGTCACAGAGGTTTTGATCCAAGCAATGAAAACCGTAAAAACAATTGCTAAATCAATATCTCAAAATTGATGGGATTTCTTTAGCTTTGGAAAAGCACAGACGCATGTTTCAATGACAAATACCATCATGGAATAAATACACATACAATTCATAAAGCGGAAAAAGTTAATGTTCACAGCACTTGAATGAAAATACTTATAGTATATTCAACAGCATTCATGTTATTTTGACCTGATGTTAAGTACACGAGGGTGAAATTGCCAACAGAGACTGGAGTTTTCTAGGCCAGGGTTGCTGACATTTTGCTAAGTCAGCATGTTTGCCAGCAGAGCCATTGAATCAGTGACATTGGCTGCAAAAGGCTTCATTCATCTGTTTCTAACGGTGCTAAGGTGGCCCTTGGAAAGAACTGAGAATGCAATTTAGAGCAGAGACAGATGCAGAGCAGGAAGAAATCACTGAGTTAGCAAACTGGCTTAAACTAGTCCTTCAGGCCAAGAAAATGTTGCTAAGTCATCTAGGGACAGAGGGATAATTACAACAACAATGTCCAATTGCTTTCATTTTAATTGACACAAACTGCATACATATTGACTAATGAAACAGAAAAAGCAGTCGGAAATGGGTGACTCCAGAGGTCAGTTGTTTTATGACTGAAATATTTCTATCTGGCAAAAGCTTTTGTAGGAATGATGATTCACTTTAGACCAGGGATATTTCTTTTTGCAAAACTGTGGGGCTGTTATTAAATTCTAATAACCCGCATTCTGGGAAGCAGCTTCTTTTCTCTGTATTTCTTAATTGTTCTTCATTACAATTTAATAAGGACGTTTACCCTCAATTAAGCAAATCATCTAAGCAGTTGCTACTCCCCATTGCAATGAATTGGTTTTGTCAAATGTGGGTTTAATTGCATGTTAAGTATCTTGCTGAATCAGGATCTCTGTGTGTATATTTGCCTATCCAAACCTTTCCTTAGCTCCTGGCACACTAACGTAGGTGCGGTTCAGGGTATCCATTCCTTTAACTCCACTTACTGCTCTGATCTTGGTTCCTTGCAGCACATCAGCTGTAACTAAATAATTGCCCCAGAACAGTCAAACACATGAATGCTGTTAATACTGACAACCGCATTAACTGTCTACTGAGCTCATGCTAAGGAGTGATTCGGGCACCAGGACTCCATCACTGGGGACAAGGCCTAGAGGGGTTTACATTTTTCGGTAAATGTGCCTGTGTAAGGAGCCTCTGCACCAGACTCGACTGTGGTGTGAGCACTGAGCCAGAAAAAGCACTCAGGTACACCTCACCTCCACTCACCCTACGCCCGCCAGCGCCACTCTGACACCAATAACAAATACTTGGCTTTATCCCTCTTATTTCAGAACTCACCTTGCAAGGTGTAAGCCAAAAGTTGTTGAATTATCAGCTTTCCTGAGAACCACCTAAGTCCTACACTACTATGTCACAAACAACAGCTCAGATGTGATTGTAGCAACTGCACGAAATAACTGAAACTGAGAACAGCAGAGATTCTTGCAGGTCCTCCATGAAGGTATGCATTTCTACATAAGCCACCAAGAAACTTTCAAGAAGTAAAATAGTGTCTTACCTGCTTTTTCCTTACACAGCTTCTGAAACAGCACCTGTAATAAATAAATTAATTTTTGTTTAATAATTACACATTTTTTCCTTCAAATAAGTTTCACATTTCAGGATGACATTGTATGCCATTCTTAAACATCATCACCACCTTAAACAGGGCATAAAATCCAGAGCTCATCAATAAAAATCATGGGGAATATCTATTTTTGTTTGCTAAGGACAACCTGGTGCCCATTCCCAAAACAGGTTCACCTCCCTTCCAAGAAGGGAGCTTAGGAGCAGTCTCTGGCACAAGCAGGGTACGTGCTGCAAGGATACATCAGGTCCAGCACACTGGAATCCGCCTGGAAGTGTCTCACCATGTTGGTGGGACTCAAGGAGGCAGCACACAGGCTGCTGGCGAGGCACGTGTGGGCAGCTGTACTGACAGGTGGGAAACAGGGGACACTGCAGCTATAGCAGCTCGGAGAAGCAGTGATGGTACTTGTTCATCTGTGACCAGGAGAGGGTCCCTCTGTCTGATGGATGTGGCCAAACTGACTTGCCATGTTGCATTCTTCGTATTTTTCATCTCCCTGCTTTGAGTCTGTCACTCTAACTGGAAGTGGTACCGTTAACGTCATCTTGGACACACCTCTTGGTCTATTACTTTTCTCTTTAATAGCTTGCAATGCACAAATCAGTGATTAAATGCATATCACCCGTTCTCCTTTCATACAATAAATCCATCAACTATCCAAACAATGCAGCCTGTCAATAAAACTAGTATAATTGGTGAAACTGTACGTAATTTTTTTCTTTTTAATTAAACAGAAGGCTGAATTGATTCTTCCAGATACCAGTGAACTCACAGGCGTGAAGTGCCCAGCCTGCTGCCAGCTGAAAAGGCAGCCACTCCTCTACCTTGCAGTGACACCCTTCCTGCTCTGGTTATCTCCTTGTCCCCATATGGACAACCATCTGCACCCTTCCATCACATGCACCAAGTACTCTGTTACCTCTTGAGTAAATATTGCCTCTGCAGCCTCGATAGGAATCTGTCTATAAAAGTATGGTTTTTATTTACCTTTTATTTAATGAAGAATTTTACTGAGAGGTTGGAAAATTCCTCCTCTAAGCACAGAATGGATTGGTTAAGCATCTTTCAATAACAGGAAAAAGCACAGCTAGATTACAGTTGTTTTCCCTTCTGCAAACCAATTTCATTGTAAAAAAGACTCTTACTCAGTCTGAAGGGCTGCCTGAACAGCAGCTGAAGTTAGTCTGTCTTTAGCCAGCAGGGACCAAATGAGGTGGTCACTTCTAGATGGGAAAATAACGAGTGGCTGAATCCAAATCAGGTTTTGTTATTGGCAATCTGTAGCTTGGCTTTAGTTCCAAGTTGAGGCCTGCTCTGTCTCCCGTACACTGCCGTGCACTTCCCTGAACTGAATTGATTTGTTTAGATTTCATCCAGGCTCCTCTTTGATTTTTAGCTCAGTGATGGTGAAACGTCCACAGAGACAGGAGCTAAGCCCCTTCCCCAGTGAGGGTCCACCAGTCCCCTGGTGGGCTTGTGGTACCTGCATGGACCCTCACGCCAGACCTCTTCTCTTGCTCTTAGAGATTCACCTCCCCCTACATCTTCTACAGCCTAGAAAAGAAGAATGTGCTTTTGATTTTGGCCAAGAAGGCTAATGGTCTCCTAGGGTGCATTAAAAAGAGCGTGGCCAGCTGGTTGAGAGAGGTCATCGTCCCCCTCTAGTCTGCCCTGGTGAGGCCACATCTGGAGTATTGTGTCCAGTTCTGGGCCCTCCAGTTCAAGAAAGTTAATGAACTACTGGAGAGAGTCCAGCAGAGGGCTATGAAGATGAGCAAGGGACTGCAGCACTTCTTTATGAGGAAAGGCTGAAAGACCTAGGTCTGTTGAGACCGGAGAAGAGAAAACTGAGAAGGGAGCTCATCAATGCTTATAAATATCTAAAGGGTGAGTGTTGAGAGGATGGGGCCAGACTCTCTTCAGTGACAGGACAAGAAGCAACAGGCACAAAATGGAACACAGGAAATTCCACTCAATATGAGGAAAAACTTTATTTTGAGGGTGCCAGAGCACTGGAACAGGCTGCCCAGAGAGGTTGTGGAGTCTCTTCTCTGGAGATATTAAAAATCCGCCTGGATATGTTCCTGTCTAGCCTGCTCTAGGTGAACCTGCTTTGGCAGGGGGGGGTTGGACTAGATGATCTCCAGAGGTCCCTTCTGACCCCGACCATTCTGCAACTCTGTGATTTTGTGATTCTGTGATGAATCACAGCCATCTGGCTGAAGAGTAAATTCAACTTGTTTCCCAAGTCTTTATGCACTGTCCCATTCTGCAAAGAGTAAGAAGCAGAACTCCAGCATTAAGCCAAAATTTCTCCAGCAGCATCACTTAAAAAGAATGAGCACTGAACCCTCAGGAGAGGGCTTTCGCAAAAGCATCTCACTTACACAGAGGAATGGAAAATTCAGACACATGCTGTGTCGATTGGCAAGGGACAGGCAGGTCCCACATCAGTGTGCCAGGTTTTTGGGCTGCCTTTCTGCATGAGAAACATAATTCTGTCCCTGTGCTGTGCAGTGAGCCACGTTGTTCTCAATCACCCTGCTGGCGACAGGCACCTGATTTTTAGCATCATGATGCTGGCATAAGCACACTGGAGGCGGGTGCCTGAAGTGCCATACTGAATCTTGGGATAAGCACTTCATGAAGAATACATAAATGACATGTGAATCAAAATAAATATGTCAATCCTGCTTGGGTAGCTGCTTTCTGTGTTTTAGCACAGCCAGAAGGGCACCAGCTATTATAAGATCAAACCCAGGCTATGATAACTTCCAAAATCTTTTTAGGATGCCATATAAAAAGGATGCAAATTGTTGCTGGAACAATCCCAAGCAGCAACAGAAAGCTGCCAACTAAAGTGATTTATGGAAACAATAATGATAATGCACTATATAACTGATTGTATAACAAAATACATTTATTGGAGGACTAGCATTGCATGTGAGCAGCATGGCAGCATCTAATCAAATATATAGAAACCATGGACCAAGAGAGTACAACTCTAGCCAAAAGGCTGTTGCAGCACCTGCTGCTATGAATAATAAAGAAATCATTTGCTTACAACTCCAGCTGTAGCAATTTTGCAAGTGGAACTGTCAAAGAGAAACCAAAGACAAATATGCTCTGCTGATATAACCATGTGTTATTTGCTGAAGTATGCAAGCCAGCACGCAGAAACCAGGAATTTATAAGATCCTGGCTCTATTTCTCCCTGCTCAGCAGCCCTATGGCTCAGTGGGGCCATCCCACGTTCACCTACATGAGCAAAGGCTCCCAAGAAGCCTGCCCGTGCGGCAGATGCTTTTGCTTTCTGATCAGAGCAAGATGAGCCAGTCTTGTGAATGAGGCAAAGTCCATCCTCAGTGGTGGCACAGCTAATTCAAGGGACAACTTGCAGTGAAATGAAGCTCAGCATCTACACTGCTAAATAAAAGATGGACATTGATGAGGCCAAAGCTCCGTGCCTGGGTCTTCCCACGTGGCTCAGCAGCTCTGGCTTTGTTACCAACAGCTCTGAAGGGTTCTGCTCAGAGCCAGCCAGCTATTGGAAAGTGTGCCCCCAGCAGTGGGGATGAGGGGACACTCACTGCCACTTGGCCTTAGGCAAGGGACTGGTCCCTGGCTCACAGTTATATTGCCCTATAAACATAGTCTACAAGCCTGTAGTACTAAATTTACAGGTCTTGTATAGATGTACAACATGTCCAGAGAATTTTTTAGAAATCATTACTTGAATCTAAACCTGGTAGATCGAGATTAAAATAACATCTCTGTTCAACAGATATTTAAAACCAGGGACACACTTTAAGTATGTAAATGATCCCATTAATGCCACTTACAGAGCCATGCATGTGAAAAAGTGTATTTGGGGCACAGAGCAAAGGAGGGAAGAGAGGCTGCGGATATATCAGTGGGAGGAAAGTGAATATAGTGCATTTATAAAGAACTTGAAAGATTTTCCTGAAAAACATTCTGTGCAGAAACAAATTACTCAAATGAACTCACTGGATTAAGTGGAAGTGAAGGTAGAAGCAAAACAACAGCATTATAAACTCAACAAGGAAAATAAACACACTCATCAAAAAATTGTTTCTCTGATGTATACATAATCTTTCATGGTTATAAGCGATCAGGGCATGGAACTCATCAAACAACTGGATTAAATGATTTAATAATGTGCCAGTAAGCTTATTGTCACATAAAAGCTTTTTTCTGTCAGAGAAGATGAATACGAAATAGTTGACTTTAACAACTTCAAAACCATTTTAATTTGCAACAGCACAGGGATTCTGCAATGCTAGCCAATCCCAAAATACCACATACCATATATAAGGAAAAAAGACCATTTTCTATCCAAGTCTTTTGCTTCCCTCTTCCCCGTCAACTCCTATTAGTTATTAGCTATTTTATGCTCTAATTTCAAATACGCACAAATCTGCCACTGGTATTTCAGAATACCTGTCAAACTGTAATCATTCACTCTCAGGAAATCACACCCTCCAAAAAAAAAAAAAAAAAAAAGGCAATTAGTGTATCTGTCCAACATGCAAATAACTCCTCTGGATGTTTAATAAAAAGCCAGAGAATTTATTCAACATAGATATGGTATCAAAATTATCACTGCTATCAAATAAATGCTGGCATTTTGATAGGACTACTTGACATCTGCTGTTAATAAAAAAGGCTTTGGATTCTGCATGCTTATGTTCTGCGGTGAGCAACCAGCAGCACCACCCTGAAACACCACACTTCCTTCAGAGGAAAAAAGGATAAATCTCTATGACTTCTTACTGGTTAACTGATATAGAAGGAAAGCACTCTGAGCTGGAAAAGGTCCTGCAAAGTATAAAGACTGAAAATCCTGCTGGGTCTTCATTCTACTGATTTAAAAATCTGCTGGGCTTTAATTAAAGTGACACATAGACAGTTCTAAAGAAGGAAACCAGCAATCCACATGCAAAACTTAATCATCTGATTAGCAGGTTTATTAGATCCTTTCAGAAAGATGTTGACAGAAGGAAAGAAAATCCTAGTTACTACTTCAAAATAAAATTCTACAGCCCAAAATAGGAAGCAATATTATGACACTCAGCAATGTCAGCCTTAACTTGAAGTTGCCCAGCCCCAGCAATGAGATCTTCAGTCTGGATTGCACTTGCAAGTTCCCTAGAGAGTGTCAGTCAGCTAAGAATAATGGCAATATTAAAGTTACCCCATAGAAAACACTGCTGAGACTGCTGTGTCAGAAATCCGATTTCTCTCAGAGGCTTGGCAATGATCTTTGATACAGGCTTGAAACCTCTGGTGGATTTAGGTACTTATGCTCTATCTTCAAAGGCTGACAACAGGGCTAATAATTTTCCTTTAAAATACAGCCACTGCAGAAGTGTTCTTGGAGACCATCTTTAATATACAGCCTGAGTGTTATTAGAGAAGTCACTTGGGGCATAGAAGATAGACCTTCATGGTTGGATGGGATTCAGCCTCGTATCTGTTGCACCACAGCGTGTTGGCCTGCTCATCAGGTTAGAAAGTAGGGAGAAAGGGAAATTCTCAATTTCTTCCATTGAAGCTGAGCTATTGCAGTGCAAACTGTTCATGACTGATGAGGTCAAAGAAAGAAATAAGGGTAAGCAGTTCCCCACTCTGCAGCTGAGCAAGTCTGCTTGCTCATTTACAAGAAGCATGGCCAGCACATGGAGGGAAGTGATCCTACCCCTCTACTCCACTCTGGTGAGACGCCATGTGGAGTACTGCATCCAGCTCTGGGGCCCCAAGCATAATAAAGACAAGGACCTACTCAAGCAGGTCCAGAGGAGGGCCATGAAGATGACCAGAGGGCTGGAGCACCTCCCCTATGAGGACAGGCTGAGAGAGCTGGGGTTGTTCAGCCCCAGGAGAAGAGAAGGCTCTGGGAAGACCTTATAGTGGCCTTCCGGTGCCTAAAGGGGCCTACAGGAAAGAAAGGGAGGGACTCTTTATCAGGGAATGTAGCGATAGGATGAGGGGTAACGGTTTTAAACTGAAAGAGGGGAGATTTAGACTAGATATAAGGAAGAAATTCTTTACTGTGAGGGTGGTGAGACACTGGAACAAGTTGCCCAGAGAAGCTGTGGATGCCCCATCCCTGGAAGTGTTCGAGGCCAGGCTGGATGGGGCTTTGAGCAACCTGCTCTAGTGGGAGGTGTCCCTGCCCATGGCAGGGGGGTTGGAACTCAATGATCTTTAAAGTCATTTCCAACATGACATTCTATGATTCTATTCTATTCTATGAAATTGGGAAATTTGGGTCCTGGTCCCCTTTTCTAGACTCTTTAATATTTGGAATCAGAAAACATTATTAAGAAATCAATGTTTTTATGCTGTTTTCATCATGGTATTTTAAAATAGTGTAAGATACTAAGAATATGCACAGCACCAATCAAGGCAATCTTCTTTCCCATATGAACATTAGCTTCAGTGGGGGTATTTGTAACTGGACTGGACAGAGTACCCTTGCTGTACCCAAAGCTCAGGGTGCATTTATGAGCCCTTGATCTTCCACAGTGCATAACTGCTGCGTAACCCCTAGCTCTGTTTTGAACTGCTCCAATTAACTATCTACAGGTTAAAACTTAGCATAGTTCAAGGGATTGGGGACCATTCCAAATGGCAGAATGGAGGTAGAATCTGTGCTAGATCTGCCACTTGCCACCATGCAGAGTCCTCTAGCACCATCTCTGCATCCTCTGTACCCTCAATCACCTCCCCATGC
The DNA here is from genome assembly GCA_028565335.1 of Limnodromus scolopaceus. Taxonomy (NCBI): domain Eukaryota; kingdom Metazoa; phylum Chordata; class Aves; order Charadriiformes; family Scolopacidae; genus Limnodromus; species Limnodromus scolopaceus. Next base: position 186,164,158 of record JAOXNO010000001.1, on the reverse strand, counting down.
TATATTCCACAGCATACAGCACGTGTCCATTCCCTAAAGCACTCACCTTGTGGCTTACAGCACAGCTTTCACTTCACCGTGGGTACGGAAGATCCTGTGTGCAAAATAATAGTTGAGTCACAGGACCCCAGGAGACCAAAAAGAGCACAGTGGAGAGCCAGGGACAAGTGCTACAGAGGACGGGCATGGTCCGTCCGCTCTGCAGAGTCCCTCAGCACTCTCTTGTACACACCTATCCTAAACAATTTAACATTAAAAGTATTTTCCCTGTGTTAGTTCATAGTACAGCTGTCATAGAGACTTCTACTTCAGGTATCCTCAGATATAGTAATGTGCCATATTTTTTGAAGCCATACAAATATGTAAAAAATATCTATTATTGTTCCAGTTAATGCAAAAAAGACATGCATAGTCCACACGCATATCAGCTTACTTGAAATTAATGGGTACTTGTACCTCAGCAAAGCAGAGATTTGGCCAGTTTTATAAATGAACATTTATAAAACTTGCTGCAACTTGAAAGGATTTCTAAGGTTTCTTCCCTGTTCTAGCCTCGCTCATTGAGATGTTTGCTGCTATCTAACTTGAACTCCAGCATGTTATTGAAAATTAACTGAACTGGTCATAAACGAGTCCAGTTCTGTAGAAGCACCACAGACACAGATATTTTAAACCTCTGACACTTCATCTTGTTTTCCTGATAGCTATGTAAAGTTTCAAGGGTTTGTCAGGAAAGGAATGTAAATAAAATAAACTGGGTTTCTCTGTAGTTGACATGAAGAAAGTCTAATTTAAGAATTCTAATTTATTTCTTTGCTTTAAACTGGCAAAATCATATAAATTGTCTTTTTCCTGGTTTCTCTAAGGATCTAGCATATAGCTCCTTTTAATCATGTGCAAAGAAAATTGAACTCTAATATTTTATTATGATATTTCTAAATTGAGCCTAAGGGATTCAAGCATCCAGAAGAATTCAGAGGACACAGAAATATCTTTTGAAAAACCTAGACTTAATATGCTGAATTGTATTCTAAAAAGATGAAATACTGTAAATATTGCCTACAGATATAAAAGCATATTTAATCATTGTGCACAGCTATAAAGAAAATTTGGAACTTATTTTCCCTAGTTTAGTGTCTTAGCTGGCAAAATAAGACTTATTTTTAAAATGCATTTTACTTTATTCTAAATATTTATTTCAAATTTTACACCAAGATCAGTGTGAGCTTGAAAAACATCGACACAGAAAGAAAGATTTATTCAGTTGTTTTCTTCTGATTGCTAAAAAAAATGTATCTATTCTGTCCATATAGTATTGATAAAAGTCCAGAAAGTAATGTGACATTTCATGTTGCTGTAGTTTTGAAAGCTTTGCTCAAATAGAAAACTGGCTGAAAACTATTTTACAGTAAAAACTTTTGAATTACTTATTAAAGAAAAGAGTTTAGAGTAAGTGGAGTAGGGTGATAAGAAAGTCTGTAACAATGAAAAACATTTCAACAATGTTCAAAGTGAAATAGGGCTGATAGGGCTTTGAGCAACCTGCTCTAGTGGGAGGTGTCCCTGCCCATGGCAGGGGGGTTGGAACTAAATGATCTTTAAGGTCCCTCCCAACCCAAACCATTCTATGATTCTATTCTATGAAATCAGAGGAAAACGAGCCACAAGACTAACGGTAAAAGAATATGCATTTTGGTAACTGTAACTTATCTTTCTTAATTTAAAAAATGTATTATATTAACAGACCAGGGAGTATTTTATTTCCAGCAGCTGCTAATACAATTTCAAAATGTCAAGCAATTACCGCACCGGTGGTTATACCTGAATTTTTATTGAGGACGATTTGGTTCCAACACATGAGGAGCAGCCACCTGCAGTGAGCGTTGGAGTGTGCCTCTATGGCTTTTGTTTCAATATTAAATCAGTCCAGTTCCTCGTTTTGCCATCAGATTGCAAAATGCCATTCAACCCTGTGGCTCAGCTGGCTGTGCCCATTCATCTTCCACCAGCACTGGCACTCGTCTCGACAAATGGGAAACTAGAGCAGCAGAACATTAACTAGACCAAGAAGTTTCCACATTACCTTTGCTGCTCCTGTGATTTCCTCTGTGGGATAACATGATATCACTTGCTATTCCGCAGTGGTCTTTGCAGGTGGATTTTAACCACGATCCCTCATGGATGCCCTACTTGGCCATGACAGACCATTGAGATTGCAAGTGTCACAGGCAGTTGGAAGCAGTCACCCTGAAGAGCTGTCCGGTCTCCTAAATTTGGCCCCAGTACAACCAGTTGAAATTTGAACATGAAACTTTTCCTATTATTCAATGAATAGTGAAAAGCCTCTGTGCTAAGAAAAAGCCTCTTTCTTGCTGACTGTGCCATACAACAAGCACATGCAGGTATGCTCAGATACCACCATTCACATTAGGGAAACAAAACGTTGCTGTGGTTTGCAACTAACCCACTAATCCCACAGAAGGATGAGAGCAAATGATAGCAGAATCAGTAGAAGCAGTAAGTTGGAGTCTGCAATTACTGAGGAAATTTTCCACAGCTCTTTTCCATGTAAAAATTCAATTGACACAACTTTTCAACAGAGAAAGCAAATAATCAAATAAAATAAAGCAAAGTATTGACATTGTTGAAAAGTTTCATTTTGATAGCTTTCAATGAAAAAAACATATTTTTGTGTTTAAAATGTGTTTACTTTAAAATTTAACTAACTATATTTCACAAAACAATTTTTACCTGATCCGTGATCTTGAACCAGATAATGAAAATTTACAAACCTGCAAAACTTTTCTCAGAACAGAAAAACTATTTCTACCCATATCTCTATTTTGAATCATGAAAATAGGGTCCAGAGATATCTTAAGGTCAGATACCTTCTTCACCTTCAAAGATTTTATGATACCTTTGATTCTGGAGGCCACTGGAATTCATTTTTAAAATAGCTCTGATCTATTAAAATTCAAGTGGTTTTTTTTTCAGAGATGTAGATACTTAAAACTCCAGAATGTTACTTTTCTGTAATATATCCCCAGTAATTTTCTTAAATTTTCAGGGATTATAAATTATGTCCATGTTCTAACCAAAGCAAGCTGTGACAACAGTTTTTCTGTTGTCATTATTTTGCCCTTTGTGGCCAGCTGGATATTCCAGAGCAGCAGAACGCAGATGTCCCCTGCAGAAACAGATGCCCCTCATCACTTCAAGGTGACCAGGGCAGCCAAACTGGCCTGGTCCAACCCAGAAAAACATGGTAGTGTACCCTCCTTTCACTTATACAACTCTGCATAGCATTTCCCACTTCTTGTGCTTTTAAATAGGCTTTTATAGTAGTTGATATTTTTAAATCTAATTAAATCTAACCTGGCAGTTTGGTATTGTGCTCTTGCACAGGCAGGCAACCTCAAGTGTGTAGCCAAGGGAACAGTTTGAGGAACATGTATCCTAGTTTGGCCTACATGGTGTCCTGAACGTTCAGTCTCCCAATTCCCAATACCCACCTCCTTCAATCACTTCCTTACAGGATACAGTTTTGCCATGTCTCAAATGCCATGCGCAAATTTGGTTCTGATAAAAACAAAAATTGTCCTCTTTATGGTGCTTTTACCTTCGGCAATTCCCAGGAGCTCTTAGTCATTTTGAACTCTCGACTGTGCAGCGGGAGTAACATCAACATGCTCAGAACTGTGCAAATATCAATTAATGCTCAGGCCTGCGTTAAAATAACCGGTTATGCTTCTGTATAAACAAAGACATGGATAAAACCTTGAGATAACATAGCTGGCACAATATAAGTGTGAGGGTCAGGTGGAAATGTGATGGGACAGAGGTGGGAGGAGGAAAGACAAAAAGAAGGGCAACATCTGCCAAATGGAGATGGACAGAAGTGAGAAGTGAGAGCAGTCCCTGTTTTTTTTTCACAATCCTGGAACAATACAGTGAGTCACACATTGCTATCATTTTTACTCTCTTGAGTGGGAAGAAGTGCTGTATCTATTTTAAAGATAAAATTAAGTGGGAAAGGTACAAAAGGTCACACAACAACAAAGAGAGGCATGAAAGCTGGGGACTGTGCTATCCTGCTATGGGAAATGAGTGACTTCTAAAGCAAACAGCAGTTAGCAGTAATCCATGGCAGAACATGAAAACCAAGCCCTCTGAGCTCTGGCTAGCGCCGCGGTGTTATTTTAGCTTGGCCCAGGGTAACACTTAGCTGGGAATGAACTTCAGACTGCCATTAGCAGCATTTTATTTGTTTTCACTATTGAGCGTCCACAAAAATGCTTCATGATGGCTGGGCTCTAAGTGAATATCAGGTATACTCTGTCACAGTCAATAAAACTAATCACTAATATAACCTCAACCAAAAATGTCCTTTTCCCAGTAAACTGATGTGTTAGCATCAGCAATCAATTAAAACCTTGGTCAACATTTTATTGTCTTCTGAGGAAAAACAGAAGAAAAGAGGTTTGTTTAGTGGTCGGTTTTCAGCAAAAGACAAAGCAGAAGAAAGTGAAGAACAAAGGATTTTATTCAAAAGAGTTACTGAAAATTACAGAAATTATGCATAGCAGAAGCATTCTTCCTGATAACACATGTGGGAAATGTTAGGTAACATCTCTGCTTCTTCAGCAAAGGCTGATGCCCTTAGGAGAAGCAAAGATACTGATAGGATTGTATCTTGTAATTACTTCAGAGATTTTAATCTTTATAAGACATACCAGTATTGGAAACCTGCTGCAAATCTGTTTCAATTTATGATCAATTTTCTTTGATTGCCTGTGTGGTTTTGTCTTTGTTTATCAGTTTGCTGTTTGCTTTTATACCAGATTTAAAGAAAAATCTTTTCCATGCCTTCTTTTCCCACACAAATGATACACTTTCCCTTTGGGAGGTTTCATAATTTTCCCTTTCGCAGAAAAAAGACAACGAGTTTTGGTATCACCAGCACCAGGTAAGATGATGCCATCTACTTCACCACCTCACCACATCCACAGCAAACTCACACAAGACATCTCAGAAAAGACCACCCCATTGTAAATTCTGGTGTAGCCCATAAGAAAATGAAAACTTAACTCAACTGTGATGTACATCAACCTATTCCGTTTATTTTCAAAATGAACTCTTCAACCCATATAAATAAAGGACAATGCATTTGTGTGATGGTTGTAAAGTTAATATTTTCATAGAAAAGTATACGTTTCCCTTTGCAGTGGGGTTCACTATCTCTTCTGCTGTCAGCAAATGTCCAGGTGCAATTCAGATAACTACCACATAAACACCTCAACAACTTCAAAGCTCTGCGTTCCCAGCCTTTTGCCTTACCTTTTGCCTTACTTACTGACATTATGCAGAACAGTATGCCCATGGTGAGAAAAACTGGGTGAATTTATGCTGCATTAGGAGTTGAGGGCCCCTTATGCACATGTGAACTAAGAACATGAGGGCTGTAATGCAGCAAAGGACCAACACACATGCATGGATTGAACTGATTTAGACTAGGCGTGCTTGATGTTAAGCCTATGCTTAAACCCAATTATTGTTATACATTAACTGTGGCGCTGGGCCACATTTGACTCAAGTCAATTTGGACAGACTGGAGCTGGGACCCTCTACTACCACATACACACAAAATGCATGAACCATAATCACCCCTTCTTCTCCCAAAATAAGTATTTACACATATGTATATAGATACTCTTTTAATTTTTTCCCTTCAAAAACTGCTGAGGTTCTGACATTCATAAAATGTCTGTACAGAAGCAATAACATCTTGACTTTTCTGTACCATGCCACGTTTAAAATTATGAACAAAAATCATAATAAGATACTTAAGTTTCCTGCATGCATCCTTCTCTTGCAACAGAGAGAGCAGAGATTTGTTAGAGACTGGCTCGAATTCTCTCCCTGCAGCCTCCCCCCTTGCTTCTCCCCCTGCTCCTGCATAGCCTAAAGCAGCTTCAAACTCATTTAAATATATGTACTACTGACTCAAGGTATTTTAAACCAAAAAAAAAAAGACATACTTTACTTCTTGAAATAAAATAAAATAACTGTACTCCCACAGAGGGGTTTTAAAATTGGCATGTATTATTTCTCAGCTGTCATAGACAACCAAAACAAATATATTCACATTACTATCTCCATACCTTATGCTCCTATACGATGAACTGATTTTATACTTCTCTGCAATGCAGGCAAACATTTCATTTCTCCTCCTTGGTTTTTTGGGTGGTTTTTTTTTGTAGCTAAGCACTATGACCTTCCTAAAAATATTCCAGGATCTTTTAGTGGAAAGCTCCAGAAGCTTCTCACAGTGTTACTGTTCTCAGTAGCTCAGTACGATATCTGAATTGAATTCAAGATTATATTTTTCCAAAGAAAGTGGTATTAGGCAAGTTTCAGGCAGTTAAAATAAGAGGAAATATTCCATAGCATTGCCTACCATTTATGGGAGTATTTGTTGCATAATTTTTATACCACTTACACACATATCATGGACTACAACTGAACGCTGACAGAATTAATGAAGATTTCTCTATCACCTTGCATATCTTGTTGTCCTTAATCACTGTGAGACAAATATCATCCTTCTCTGTTTTCTGTTTCATAATTCAGGTTAATGGCCACTGCTTGAAATTTGTTTTTACAGTTAGATTTAAGGCACTATTCATCTTTTGAGAAGCACTGATTTGACAAAAGCCACCATTGCTTCAGCTGGTCTTAAATCAAGGTAAGTCTGATTTATATGAACTGAAAGTCAGGTCCAACAAGAATAAACTTTTAAAGTGAAAATTATTGCTGTCAACTCTGAAAATGGAAAAAAACTCAACAGCAAAGGATGCACTTACTGGTCCACATCTATCCTCTGTATAGTTTTACTCACTCAACCATAACAACTAAAAATAATAGTAACTCACAACACATCTGAACTCAAGAAGAGGCTATTGCTATTCTGGTTTTAAAAGTATTTCCTAATTGGTTTATTCTAATGTTGATGGAAGAATTAGAACGTGAAACATTCAAAAAGAGCCTCTCATTGGGCAAAACCTACTTGTTAATGCAAGAAAAGAATCTCAGCTTCCCATGTCCTCTGGCTGGACTGTTGTCAACATGCACTCTGTCAACAACCTTGATGATCCCAGCTGCTGGAAAACTGGATGCTGAGATGCTTCTACCTTTACAGCTTGAATTTTGTTTCAGCATGGAGATGTCCATTTGATTCGCAATTGTTTTGTTATATTATCGGGGGGGTGACGATGGCTCTCCCAAAGTTTCATGGCTGTAAGACAACCAGCTCCCTACTCCTTGGGGACCTCCATGCTGTACAGAGAATGAGAGCTGACAGTGGCACCTGGGCACATGGATGGGGCAAAAGCTGCAGGACTTTCTGCCAGAAACTCCATCTGAATTATCAGACTTGCTGGAGAGCAGTTTGGGTGTAACCAAGATAGCCACAGTTCTGGAGAAAATAGTGTGACACAAGGACGTGTGGGAGTGCTTAAATTGCCTGAGCATTAGTAAGCTTCTATGGCAGATGGTGGAAAACAACTGGCATCAAAACATGCTTCCCTTTGCCACTTAAATCAAGGAAGTGGAAGAAGCTCTACCAAGACTTAGGTTGCTCTCCAAAGAATAAATAATAAACAGAATAAAAATATAAAAAAGAAACAAATAAAAGAAAGAATATAAATGTAACACCTGCGATTTGCTCTGTTACGGGACTTAAATACCTTTCCAAGAAAAGGCCTTCAGGACATATCTGCTAGCAAGAGTGGCTTATAAGAAAAGCATCAGCAGTGGATTATCAGAGAAGATTTCAGTGGACTAGATTCTCAGCTGTGGTATGTCTTAGGCAGATTTCCTACAAGACTCAGAAGTTGGAGTAATCATTTTGTACTTCATGGAGTACTGACATGACAAGAAAAGAGAGATCCCACATTACAGTCATCCCGCTTCCTGCCCTCCAACTTATAGTGACATGTAGCCGAGGACATAGCGCAGGATATAGCGCAGGAAAACCGGCCTGGACATGTTTCTGTGCAACCTACTCTAGATGGACCTGCTTTAGCAGGAGGGTCGGACTAGATGATTTCCAGAGGTCCCCTCCAACCCCACATCATTCTGTGATTCTGTGACATGCCCATACTGTGGATGCAGAGGGACAGGACCTGTAAATAATTATGAGTAGCTGTTTAGCCACAGAAGCATGCAGCTTCATGCAACTGAGTTTTCAAAGGCCATCGGCCTCTTCACAGCTGATGGAAAACATCTGAGGTCCTTCTCCCATCATTAGCTATACCTCAAGACTGATGGCTGGGTCATGACTTAATCAAGGACCTACCACACTCATGAGAGCTTGAAGGAGACCACCAAATACACCGAACATTACTATGAGCTGCTACAGATCTGCTGTGAATTAATTATAGAATCTATAGAATTTTGATTTGCTTATTACGTAAGTTCAAATGTTTCATCCCTTACAGCAATAGCTGTGGCTTAATGGCCACTTGCATTTTCACATTCAGGGCCATCCAGTATTTTCAGGCTGTCTTTAAAACTCATCTGTCACTAGAAACACTTATTAATATTTTACTGTTGATGAAAAGAAGAAACATTCAATTAAAACATTAACTTAAATAGCTAAGTGTTTACACTAAACCAAAAACAACAGCATAAAATCAGACACAAGGATCTACTTTGTGACAGCATATTTTAGCTTATCAAGTATAACAGCCCTGCACTGTGCCAAGCCTCCTTATCCCGTACATGATTAAAGAATGAGAATATACAATTCTGAGCAGATGATTTAAGAAAGGAGGAGAGGCCTTACCTATGAATTAATTTGACTGTGGGTTTAAGGAATTATTTCACTGATTTTTTTGTATTTCAGAATCTTAGTAGATCTTTAATATGAATGCACAGCTATGCGAGCCCAATTGGGCAGCAAACTCTGGGTATGTGTATTATCACGATACACTACCTGGAGTTCCTCTCTGTGCTAAACATTCTTAAGGCTCTTTATAGAAAGCAGTCTGATTTCTTGCTGGCTTTGCTCTACTACTTATTGCAATATTCACTTTTACCCTGCGCTAAATCTAATATAATTAAAATCTAATCTCAGGTAAACCTTAGCTCATTTTTCACTAAAATGCATTCTAGCAAGAACAGTAAATAATTAATCAGACAAATGACAATTCTAGGATGGTTTTTATCTTCAACAGTTCTGGAGAAAAGAAAAAGAGATTCAAATTACCATCTACACAAGAGTTCCACATTTGTTACCAGAATGTACCCACCCCTCTTATCTCCAGAAGTCTTAGAGGTTTTGATTCTGTGTTGTAGTAGATTTTGCAGTACACTACCTGCCTGCTTTTTGATAGTCACAGTGGTTTTGAGTACCTACCGAGTGCATTTTCCATATAAGCTTAAAGCACCAATTCAAGACAGCAGTGTGAGATAACAGTGTTATTTTTTACTACTTATGTTACAAAACACCATGTGTTCAGGATGCAACCAGGAATGAAATCACTTTTGTATGGGAACATACAATATATGAAAACCTGGGTGAAAAATTATGCATATGTATAGGATGAAAGGATGATCCTTGCCTCAAAGGCCTTTCATTCTTGATGCTAACAGTGAAGGGCTGCATCAGGAGAAGTGTGGCCAGCAGGTCATGGGAAGTGATTCTACCCCTCTACTCTGTGCTCGTGAAACCCCACCTTGAGTACTGTGTCCAACTTTGGAGTCCTCAACACAGGAAGGACATGGATCTGTTGGAACGGATCCAGCAGAGGGCCATGAAGATGATCAGAGGGATGGAGCACCTCCCCTATGAGGACAGGCTGAGAGAGCTGGGGTTGTTCAGCCTGGA
>JAOXNO010000001.1:186136674-186154221 GCA_028565335.1 Limnodromus scolopaceus | reverse complement strand
GGCAGGGGGGTTGGAACTAGATGATCTCTAAGGTCCCTTCCAACCCAAACCATTCTATGATTCTATGATTCTATGAAGATAACACCTGGCATCTGCATCTGCAAAGGGAACGGCCATTGCTCAGCTGGGTGCCTGTTCTCAAAAGTGCAATCCAAGCTTGGATGTCAAGTGGATGGAGGATAAGATGTGTAGGCAGGCACACAAGCTCCAGAGAGGACAAGGCGCTCAGCAACCCCCAGAGCTCAGCTTTTTACACCAACCAGTTGTAGATTCCTATGCCAGGACAGAGGCTGTAGGCATCGCTCTCAAGAACCACAGCTTTCACCAGCACAGGATGCTCAGATGCCTACTACAGATATTTACAATTTCTGACCCAGTGCCAGGGTATAATGGATACAAAAGAAGTGGTCTTTTTCCTGCCATCAGTTCTGCCTCTAACAATGTCTGTAATTAAAAACTGAAACCTGCCATTCTGCATACACAAGGAAATACGTATTTTACAGGTGATTTCAATATGGCAATAATTTTCCAAGAGACTCTGTTTCAGCAGCCACTCTAAATCATAAAGCAGAAGATTATGAAAAAAATCTAAGAAAAAAATGTAATGAATTCCTGGCAAGTTTTACATTCCCATTTAAAAAAAAATTACATACACCCTCCCTTCCTCCCTTCCCTCCAGCAAATACCATTCACGTTTAAGATTAGATTATTTTTCTCCTGATTCCTCTTTAGCTGCCAGAGAGTGACTCATTGTCAGATTGATTTAATTACAATTACAGACCTTGTTCTCCTGGTGTTACAAGTGAGAACTAGGAAACATAAAGGAAAAGGTCATTATAGAAAGACTCTTCAGGCCAGGAGATGTTAAGCAGTGCCACTAGTGATTAGTGGTGATTTCAATTGCGTGGTTGTTGCCTAATCTAAGATGTTTTTACAGTAATGCAACTGAAATCAGTTACACTTCTCAGATATCTACCTCAAATGTCGTGTTTGTATCTGTGTCACATATTACAGTTTTTAGATCTTGAGCATAAGAGTGAAATAAAAATGTAATACTTTAATAAAAGGGACATTGCGTAGTTACTATTAGCAGAATAATAAAGATCAGCTAGCTATCCATGTAACACATATGTATTTTATTTTGAAAGATTTATAAATTTGGCAATAGAGATAATGTAATACCAACTGTTCTTCTAAGACATTAACAAAGTGGGAATGTTTTTTCAAAAGATGTTTGTAACATTAACTTTTTAATGCTATTATTCTAGAGCTATTATAATGTAAGTGTAATACAAGGCATATTGAACATACTGTGTAGTGTCTAAGGAATAGATATAGTTTATGACTCTAATTTATATACTTTGAAAGTAAGAGTATACTAAGAAAGAGTGCAACACTACTCCTGAGAAGACCTATCTGTTGTTTGCCTTTAAGATGTTTCCAGGAGACAAAGAGAAAGGTCGAGTCTAAGATCTTGTTTTGTCAGAAAACTTATTTAGTATTAGTAGCCAAGAACATTAAACTTGTACCTTACTGTAATAACTGTAATAATTTTTGTGTTTTCATATACTTCTAATTTTCAGAGAGAACCTAATTAGAGAGTAGGTATTTAACTGCACTACCCTCATCACTGCCTTTATCTAACAGCCTACATTATGCGGCTCAACATTTTACCCCTGAGATTCTCCTCAATTTGTTTTGAGATGCTGACATGGTTGTAATAAACAGTACAGCTACCTTAACAGTTTTGCAGGTGAAACAATTAGTAAACCTTACTGGTTTGGCATTTCAGAATCAATTAGCTCTGCTGGAGAAATTCTACAAACCCAATACCGATGCAGTAACACTTTGGAAGACACTATTAATGCCAGAGGAGAAATAAATACAATTGGAATTAACAAGGCAGGTTAAGTTGTTAGGGCTATTTACTGCCCAAATATATTCACTATGTTTCATTCTGGGGGAAAAAAAAAAGTAAAGCTCATAATTGCAGATAATAAGATTTGCCTATTTTTATTTTGGAGAAGAGATATTAGCTATAACAAGTAACATTGTTTGTGAGTGGTTAATTAAACATATAATTTTAAAATTTAGGAACAGTAATGCAGTAAGTGCAGGTAAAATAGGAACATACTTTAGGTATGAAAAAAAGAACAAACCAATGTTGGAAATGTGTGATTAATTTTTGTATTTAACTGAAAAATAAATGTTTTGATATTCCCAATCATCAAGATGCTAGATTTTGGCACGTGGAACAAAACAAACTTTGAGTTAGTCTAACAGTACATTGCCCGGGTGGGATTAATTTTGTCTAGTAGCAGGTATCTACAATGCGAACCCTTATATCTGAGCCAACCATTCTATATGGGGTATCGGTCACCTCACAAAATAATAAACTTCTGAATAAAGCACTCTCTAAATGTGCCTGTTTTTGCCTTTGACTGGACGACCATCTCCTTTTTCATGTAAAAAGTCAGAAAAATCAACATATGCATTTTGTAGAAACAGCATTTTTCACAGAAATGTAGTTGTGCAGCATTTGCCTTGTTTAACTGAACAGTGCCGTGAATGTCTGCTGTGGTAGAACCTGACTTCTCTGCAGTACCGACGTCTAGGGAAGGTACCTAATAAATGTGAAAAAATTGAAGCAAACAAAAAATGTAACAGCCTCATATGAGGTGTGAATAATCTAACAGACTATTTGAAAGTAGATGCTAATAGACAAAACTGCTGATGCCAAGTTGCTTTCTTCAGTGTAAATAAATCTCAGTGAAAAACGTATGTTTAGCATCAAAGCCGCCTCCAAGGAGACAGTAGATGTTTGCGTAAGTTTTTACAAACACATTTCCAAGAAGCTGAAATTTAGGATTTGATTTATACAGCAGAGCTAGCCCTTATAAACATATTTACTGAATGCTCAACAGGTGAATTACAGAAAAACCAACAGAAAAGATGTTGAGAAACACAAGGTGATGCCTTGTAATGCAAAATAATATGATACATGCTGGTTAATGACCTATATATGTCGAAACGCATTCTCTGCTGGTTGTGACGTACCACCTGCAGGCCACTGGCTCCTGCTGTTCAGATACTGTCCCCCTGAGACCCTGCCCTCCTCACACATACCACTACTCCTCCTCTCCATCCCCCCAAGATTTGCTGTTGGAAGGGTTCCCATGGGCACCTCCATCGCCTCTTTCACTGAAAAGGCAGTGAGTTCCCCAAGACCTACCGTTAAACCATTTCAGCTAACCCAGCTGAAACAGGTTACAGCATCTTAAATGAGCAGCTCAAAAGTGAGACCTGAGGAAGTAGTAACTGGCCAGGTGGTGAAGTGCAGCAGGATATGGAAACATTTGCAGCTGGGACAGTGTCAACAAGAAGAAGGTGTGTTTATTTCCAAAAGAAATGGAGCAGTGTGCCACTATGACAACTCAATGATACTCTCTGGCTTGCTCTAGCCAAAAGAAGTTAATGAGATGTTAGGATACACATAGAGTGGAAAGGAGAATGACACTGATAACATGGTGATCTCTTTCTGTGAAATAGTGTGCAGTGTCACGTAGGACATCGTGGAAGCATTGGTCATCTTCTCCCATATGCAGAATCACTAACTTGGAGAGAATTCACAGAGGGACCACTCAGAGTTCTCAAAAATTATGGAGAGAGTATGAAAAGAAAGGGATGGTTGCTCCTAGGAAGGAAATTAGCAGCATGGGAGATGTTCAGAAGCGCATAAACAAGAAAAGGTATATCAAGGACTCTGTCTTAACTTAATCTGTAACTCCAGAACAAGGACATCCAAACCCATGAATTTTGAAAATCGGAACAGGAAGCAGATTTTTCACAAAACAGGAAATTATACTGTGGCATACATTTCTACAGGAAGTTTTGAAAGCAAGGTCTTAGCAATAGGCAAAAGAATTCGGGCACCTTTTTGGATATCAGAAATATCCAGATTTACTATTTTCCAAGCCACTGCATTTTTGGAAATGAAATTACTTGAATAAACCTATTTCCACACAGGAGCCGAATTCTCTGGGTGGAGGACGAGACCCATACTGTTAGCAGCATACTCCATGTAAGCCTACTCACCAGGCTATCCGGGTATTGATGCTCTTTGAAATTTCTGTTTCTGGCCACTCTGAAAAAAGACACTGTGGATCTCATCCAAATGACAAGTGCTATGGCCCCCAAAATGTCTAGCAAAAATTCAAAGCGGAGTTAAATGTAACACTAAAAGATACTTTGAAGTTATCATGAATTATAATTACGTTTTAAAGTAATAAATAACAGCCATGAGTGAAGTGCCTTAATTTTCTTTGCCTTCATTTTTCATTTTGTTACTTTCCTTAGTAGAAAACTCTAGATAATCTGGGCCGTGCAACACAACCCACTCATCAAACTAATTACAGAATAAATTTCTACACAATTTGTTTAACTAAGCATTAGTTGGAAATTTCTTGGGAAACCCTTACCAACATAGTGAAAACCTTCCTTTATATAAATCATTTGAAAGAATATAAGAAAGAGAAGAAATCCATTGAAATTTAGCTCTTAGAAAGCTGATGAATAAGCTAATCTGTTACTGAGTGGCTCAATGTTCAATTGTTTAAAAATGGCATAGGAACAAAACCCCAGGAGAATGCCACTGTTCTGAGCTATTTTCTTTCCTTAATTAGTCCTAATGCTGTTTTATAAAACTCTTATTCTCTTTTCGTGTATCTTTGATCTGGACACATAAATATGCAAAATATAGAAAATAAGTACCACAAATAGCTTCCAAAGCTAAAACTTGCACCTTAAATTGGAATTGCAGTACTGAGTAAATTACTGAATCTAGGTTTCTTTTAGGATATAAATTGAATATGTTAATTTTATTCATCAAAAACAACGGCGCAGTGCATGTACATACAAAACCCACCAGAAATAAGGGAAGGTCAACCGGGCTAATCACTTTGGCTTATTTCCCTTTTCTGTACTCCCATCTGCCTATTTTCTCTGCTCTTTGTATTGAAAAAGAAACGACTTGAACACAGTTAGGTCAAAATTTGACCTACTTTTTTTTGTTCATTTTAATTAATTTCTTTTTTTGGCAACATCTCTGTAATTTCTATACCTCTTACTTCACACACGGTTTCTCTTTAAAGCAAACTAAATAATGCCACGATTCCGCCACCGATGAAAAAACCTGTAACAGGACACTACTGAATCATCATCACCAGGGATGGATCTTTGCATTCAGACGGTGTCGTATGCAGGACGGGTGTCTGCACACTGAGAAGCAGGTCACCTTAAGCTTACATGAAATTAGAATTAGCAAAGCTGCAGATGAAAACTAATAGAAGCAGAAGAGCATATTTCAAGAACACGGTTACCTGGAAGCGTACTCTTTTCACATATTTTTGTGCAAATAGATTGACTTCACTTCGTATTAAAATGCAGTACTTTGCTCTGAATCACCTCCTCCCTGGCCAGCACAGCCCATGTTACTTATTAATCAAAGATTGCAGAAAAGGAATTTTATCAGTAGTTGAGTACAATCGTTTGAGAGGAAAGAAAACAACCTTAAGTGCAGAAATCAAATCAAGTGCTACAAAAACTACTCTGTTCTGGTATCAGTGATGCCAACTTTTGAAAAGGAATATTTAAAATTGCTCCAGGATGGAAATGGAGCCAAAGCTGACTGCAGAAACAGACAAACTTGCCAACTCCTTATAACAGATCTCAAGTCCTAATAACACACCAATCTGCAAGTAAATTCCTGCAACTTCTCTCAGAACAGTTCAGGAGTGACCAGGACTCGGGGACCACGACGACTAACAACTCACAAGGACTTTGTGTGCTGGGATGAGCAATGAGGAAATCAAGCTACAGTTACTGTTTTCTTCCCCAAACTTACCTCCCCACCCCCTATTCTATTTTTTGAGATGGGCAAAGTGTGAAAAAAGACCTTTAACAAGGAATGAATACAGTACAAATGGGAGATCATGTAGGCAGACTTAACTGGAAAATGAAAATTAAAAAAAAAACAAAAAACAAATGTCACTTAAAAGAACTGCTTTTCGGTTTATGAGTGCCACCCAAAAATCACGTCCCAGACCCAATGGAATTGTCTTTCCAGCCACTTTTCGTGCTTGGCAGATAAGATGCAGAGGGAAAGAGTTTGGGTGCAGTTGCCAACCTGAATTTTTGAGATCCTTGCCAGGCTACCCTAATCACATTCATAACATCTTGCTTTAGCTTTCTGAGGTCTCTAAGGTTTGTAACGCAAAGGTGGCCTGATGAAAACAGAAGGAACAGAGAACCTGTAAACAGACTGGCTCTGGAGCAGAACAGTTGGTATTTCCTGTTATTTCTCAGGGATCCAAAGCAAACCCGGGATGTCATCTTAGATTTTCCACTAGTCTCCAGGCAGTCTCAGACAGTTTAGCTCACCTGCTTATGCTTTCAGAGCTCTGGTGAGATAAACTGCTGGTGGCAAACTAAGTAGTTGGTGCTGGACAAAACTTTCAAAGATATGCACTAGTGTCATTTCTATGCTTTCTGGAGTAAAGAGGAGCCCAGCAGATACTTCAAAGAGCATTTCACTGCACAGATACATTCACTTTCCTCCAAGCAGCCAACAACCAGCTTGTGCTTGAAGACTGGTGGATTCTGAAATCCTCCAGAGAAGAACTGGATGAAGGCTCTAGATGAAAGGGAAAGACTGGACAGGACCTCCACCCTTATTCCTCACTGGTGACTGAAACAAAGACTTAGACTTCCCCCCTTTATAACCGTGAAATTACACAAGATCTATCCCATTCAGTCAATACAATACCAGATAAGGCAGAAAAAAACAGCCTGGCTCCTCCAAACAAAGGGGAGAGGGAATCCTAGAATCCCAGAAAGGTTTGGGTTAGAAGAGATGTTCAAAGATCATCTAATCCAACCCCCTGCTGTGTTCAGGAACATCTTTCACTAGATCAGGTTGCTCAAAACCCCATCCAACCAGATCTTGAAAATTTCTCTTAATGGGGCATCCACGACTTCTCTGGACAACCTGTTCCAGGTTCTCACCACCCTCAGGAATAAAAATACTGCAAAGAAATTGATTCTTCATCTTTCCAGTGCACCTTCAAAGAGGCTAAGTTGGAGACTGTAAATTGTGGGAAAAGAGTTTGTGACCATTGTAGCTCTATTAGCTTCTGAGATAGTCCTGTCCAGAAGACAAGAGTGTACATCCCATACTAGAGAAAATCCATATGATAAACTAAATCCCATAGTGTAGTCCTGTCACTGTTGTCTGTCTTTAGCAAAAAGGAAAGCCTTAAACTATTGTGTTACAGTGTGTAACGCATCCAGGACAGCTGGCAAGGCAAATGTGGAAGAGAAACTTTTCATTCTTGCAGGGGTAATCTCTTCCATCCTCTCCAGAGCCATACAGTTTCATAGGGTATGAATCCTGTCCCAGACAGGATGGTTTGGGAATTTGCTTTTTCTCTAGCTGAGAATGAGCTAATGAGCACAGCCTTTTATCCGAAACATTTAGATGTCTGGAGTTCTTGCCAATTTGTTTGTTTGTTTATTAAGAAATAAGATTGCTCCTCATGCTGAGAAGTTGCAGCAGCAACTGGAGAGGCTGCTGTAGAGGGGAACGAAGAGAAAATGTGAGTCACATTTGGCAGCTTCTGTCATTACACATAGCAGAAGCTGCATTTATGCCAATACTTGCTAAAGCAAATGAACTAACAGAAATACAGTCTTATCCATCAGCATCACTCTATAGGTCAGAGCAGGCAGATGCAGCATATCAATTTGACCTGGGATGCTGTCCCAAAAGACTTCAGGAGGGTTTTCACAGAATGATTCCAGTAACTCTAGAAAGGCCCCAGGCTATTTGAACTGAACAGCAGATGTAGGGAGAGATGATATTCCTTTCAGGTACAGAATGGATTGCCTTTGCTGGAAATGCCACTAGGTATCAAAGGAGAGAAAGCATGAAATCAAGGCTGTCCTTTCCCTTCTTCCTGAGGCTGCAGCAAAAGAGCTGGGGTGCAGGTCTGCAATCAGAAGCATCTTTGCCTTCGACTGTGAAGGATTCAGTCACAATCTGGATTACACTTCAGCCTGTACCTAGAGTCACAGCCTGGGATCTGGGGCAGAAAAAAGAGGATCTACTTAAGAGAAAATTGTAGCACTCCCTCTGGTGCTCCTTTCCTTTCCCAGGTACAAAGCCTGAACATTTGGAGAGGTTGTTTATCTCACTCAAAAAAAAAAAAAGAAAAAAGTGCATTTACAGAAAAAGGGATCAAACACACAAAAATATTGTAGAACTTAACTGCACAAAACTCAGCATAGAAAGACAAAACAGTGACCAAACCCATGGCTTTCTCATAATAAAAAGAAAACAAATCTAAACCCAACAAACCACCATCACCAGAAAATGATACCATTAATGAAGAAGCCTGGCTCTGAAGACAGGTGAGATAGGAAACACAGAGCAGAAAGCTCTTTTATTTTGGTAGTGATATATAAAAGTTATAGCACTAGGTCCTAATTTGGTGTTGAAACTAGGTTGCCTAACCTGAAGAGATTAGATATGCAACAGATAGGTGATGAGTGGCAGGGTTTCTCTGGGGAAAGGAACACACACCAAGAAGCAGCAAGGCATGGAATACAGAGATGGGTATTTATTTGGAAGAATTTCACTAATACATAAAGGTACCTCATTTCTATTTGGGAAATATGTATGGACATATGTATACAGGTATTCTGTACCATGGGCCAGTAAAATAAATAGGTAGCATCAATCCTACTGTACACAAATAGCAAATTTGTCTTGGGAAGCATTATCATAGAATCATAGAATTGTTTGGGTTGGAAGGCACCTTTAAAAGTCATCTAGCCGAACCCTCCTGGAATGAGCAGGGACACTTTCAACTAGATCAGACTCTTCAGAGCCCCGTCAAATCTGATCTTGAATCTTTCCAGGGATGGGGCATCTACCACCTCTCCAGGCAACCTGTTTGAGTGCTTCACCACCCTCATCGTAAAAAATTTCTTACTTATATCTAAGTCTGAATCTACCCTCCTTTAAGTTTAAAACCATTACCCCTTGTCCTATTGCTACAAACCCTAGACTTGTGACTAATGTCACGAGACACGAGCAACAGGCTTGTGACTGAGTCAAGGCAGGCTGCAAAGCTGGTTCACATAGTCACAGCGAGGCATACTGCAGAAGAAGGGAGAGCTTGTGATACTCATGTCTAGTGTCAGGTCACATGCACTCTGCTGTGGATGCTGCTGTGCAGTGGCAAGATGGCACAGGCTGCCAGGAACCCTGGACAACTTCAACCAATCTGGTTCTGCCCGGACTGATGTCCTGAAAAAATGTTGGACTTGGGGCTGCCCTGTGGTTTGGGCAGCCTGGAGGGAGTGTTGCTGTTACACAATCACAGAATCATATGGGGTTGGAAGGGACCTCTGGAGATCATCTAGTCCAACCCCCCTGCCAAAGCAGGTCCACTTAGAGCAGGTTGCACAGAAACTTGTCCAAGCAGGTTCTGAATGTCTCCAAAGAAGGAGACTCCACCACCTCCCTGGGCAGCCTATTCCAGTGCTCTGCTACCCTCAGATCACTGTTGCCATTGGTGGCATCTGTCACTGCTGACGGTCACAGAAAAATCAAGATTGGGACCTTCAGCTCAACGCACTCAAGTTCTGCTTATATTTACTTCACACAAGCTACCTCCAGCAAATCTACGTTTAATTTAACTACGTAAAGCAAGTTTAGTTTTCTGGATGTCTGATTATCTGCTCTATTTATCCACACACATATTTATGTCATCAAAGGCATGTTTAGCAACCATACTTTCTTTACATCTATATGCATATGTACCTATGCATGTATAAATGAGAAACATTTATCTCTCCTGGCCTTCCTTCCCAGTTATGTAACCATTAAGCTATATATTCAGCTATTACCCCTCTAAAACTGTTCTTCTGATCCTAGCTCAGTTACAGTTTGCTGCATCTTGTTTTCATTATGCTGTAAAATTAAGGCAGTGGAGGAGGAGGGCTGTGAGAAAACCACTTGTTCAATGAAGAACCCCACAAAATTGCAAAAATGTTTTACTGAGATCTTATGGTGGGAGCTACGCTCTTCTGATAAGATAACAAAGACGTTTTCTCTCTCTCCCAAGAGAATGCAATTCCATTTTTACGCACACACAAAGATATCAGAAATAGATGCTGGATTTCATATTAACATAAATATGTCCCAAATCAATTAACTGTTGTACTGTCATAAATATAGTTCTGCTTTTATGAGTGTCATATCTTTTGTTGATTGAGTGCCAAAATGTCTTCTCAACCATTTCATTCCAAGACAAATTGCCAGTATCCCCAGTGGCATGTATTAATTTATAGATGAGCAGGATCTTCATGGGATTACCAGCTGCTCTTCACATTTACATCTTTTGCCAAGATAATCTTTCATAATGTTTTCTTGAGCCACTCAATTACATGGAAAAAACTCTGTAATGACCAAGCCTTGGCTCACCTTTCTCTCCTGTGGAAATACTATTAAAGCATAATTCTATGGGTTGGAAAAAATACTTGAGGGTATAAGCGTTGCCTCTGAAACATTTGGCTCCTTGCACAAGGAATAGCAGGCTCCGCATAGGGCCATATCTCTCTAGCACATCTACCAGTATTGTTATTACTATTGTCATCTTAAGTATAGGCAAAACTATTGTGTGAAGTACATATCATTTGACACATAAAAGATGCCCTACATTCCAAAAAGCTTTCCTTCCTAGTGTAAAAGAGACATGAGACAACAGCACGTAAGCAGCAGAGAAGAACGGATCACAACTGTGCCAGGCTGGCGTGCTGCCGTGTGCAGTGCACAAGGGGCCCAACTCCAGTTTTTCAGAAACAGAGTTTTAAGAAGGTTTTCAAAGGAAGATTGTCGCTGAGCCCTGGATGTTTACAAAGAGTTTTCCTAAAGCATGAGGCCCCAAGTAAGAGAAATCACATAGGAACTTCCTTAAATCTAGGAATTTGGGAATGGAGGGGTGGAAGGTGTGGGAGTGTGCTAAGAAGAGAAATGGTAAGAAAGGAATAGGCTGTCAAGGAAGTTGCAAGTGAATATAGAGACCTTATATTTGATACAGCAAAAACCAGAGGCATGGCTGGAGGAACGCAAAAAGAATATGGCTGAAGTGATGAGTGAGGAAAACGATCTCTGCAGTAATGTCTCGTAGACCTGTGTGGCAGGACTGCACTTTCTCACACCGAGTAGCATTTAGCTCAGTGGCTCTACTGAATCTGGAGGGATTACTTCTGTGAGTTATCTGTCTCCAGCGTCAGATAGAGATCCGTGAACTTCAGCATGATTCCTGTTGAACTGCATTCACTTGACATGTTCAGTACTGGGCAGTCCACGTCAAAAAGAGCATGGACCATGGATCTAAAAATCATCAAAAAATGATCATGGACCTAGAAAATGTGAATTGTAAGGAAAATCTGATGGAAGTAGAATGGTTAATTTAGAAAAGAGTAGGCTGAAACATGAGAGCAGTCTTCAAACATATGGTGTAAGGAGAAAGAAAATAATCTGTTTTCCACATCTGAGGAGGACAAGAGGAAGTGAATTTAATGTCCAAGAAAACTTTAAAGAATAAACTTTCTAATGTTAAAATATAGTAAAGCACTGGTTGCACAGTGACATTGTGGGGTCTTCAAGAAGAGAGTCCACAAAAATCTCTCAGAAGTGACATGTATCTACCTGCTGTTACACTGTGGCCAAGGAAATGAAGTGTATCATTTAGAGAAATCCCTTAAAGCCTTTTTTTCTCTCTTATTTCATTAATCTGCAAATAAGCAGTTTAAAATAAACCTGTAATAGAAGGTACTCTTCATGACTTGATCAATACAATGAGACATTTACACCATCCCTGAACTTAACATCTGCAACCATGCTTAAAATACTGTTTCACTGGTCCAAATACTGTGCTGTGGTTTTTCAAGTGTATTTCACTGATTGGAACAGGAGTCAGTTAGAGATCTGAGACCTGAAATGGATCATTACTCTTCAGGTCTTGTTCTACAACTACTTCACACATCAACAATGGGAGATGTGGCACAGAAGCTTTCCTTGCAATAAGGTAAGCTGCAAAAATGTAGTTCCTGCAACTGTGACAGAAAGGGGAAGGACAGAAAAGATTGTGACCTGGCATCAGTTTCATCCCAGGAAGTAAAATTAAAAAAGTACCAGGATAACTCTCTAGCAAGATGAACCACAATAGTAATTGTTTCTGGTACAGAACCATCACTTTTCCTATAAATTAAGCCAAAACACGTATATGATAATATTTTAATTTTAAAATAACTTTTAAAAAGCTTAAAGACTACCTGGTTTCCAGTATGTTATGTTCCTATATAAGTATGGCTACACTTAACACAGAAATTAGATATTTCTTATAATCTTCAAATGCAGCTTTGCATTCAAATTCTGTGGCCACTGTAACATTTTCAAGCCTTATAATGATGTTTCCTGGACAGTTGGAAGCAATTAACCTTTATGATACTTTGAGATTTTAGCAGGGTTGAGGGACTACAAAAAGCAAATACCAAAGGACTCAAATTTGGAAAACACTATTCCCATTCATGTCACCAAACTCACTACAGACACTTGAAAAGCAGTGATTAAAAATAGCTAGACTAGATGCATGTGTGTCAAGCTGCAAGTGTTCCCAGAGGATAATCGCACAGATGTCCAAGCTCACACAACGGAAATTACAAGGCAGGGTGCCTGCCACTAAAGAGACATTTTTCCTTCACACAGAAAATGGGAGACAGTCTTCAGAAAAACGCTGATGCCTTGTTCACACAGATTAAACATTCAAGTCCCTAAGGGTCCTTATTCTAGCAAGAACTGTGAGATAAATACAGAGTATCTGGAAAGAAACAATTCTTCCAAAAAAAATCAAAACAGCAGTATTGGAAATCTAAATACAAACAAATCACAACTGAGGTCAGGATACTGCTTTTAGTTCCCATGCCAAATCTTCCAAAATCAACATTGTGGCTTGGCTGTATGTTATCAATAACTGCTTGCCACGCATTCATCTGACATGACTCACTGACACTCAGCTTCCTTCCTGCACTTCCTCTGGCCCTAAAACATAGCTCTGTATTCAAACTTAATTAGTAATGATGTCACACGCCGGCCTCTCACAGCAGCACCGAGTCAAGCCCTGGGCTAACGCAGGCAGAAGCTGACAAGTATGGCTACTCCAGCTGGTAACGTGGTTGGCTTTTGTGAGTCTGCCAGGGAAACAGAGAAGAGCATTAAGATATTGAAATCTGAATTCTAAAATAAATATTAATGCTGGCTAAATTTTTTAAAAGTGTCTGAATGACTGAATCTCTCTGTCCCATTTCCATATGCATGGATGCAGCTGAGGAGTCTGTGTTAGCAGGCAATGTGGCTCAGGCACATCAACATTTATACTGGTTATCTACACAGTAAAAGTCTTTGGCTCTCAACTTTCTCATTTTAATCAAGAGGACATGACACTTTTTTCTCCTTTTTCTTTTTTTTTTTTTTGTGTGGTTGTAAGAACCTCAGATTATGTCCCAAATAGAAGGTTTATGTCATTTCTTTGAAAAAAACAGTAGATATCCAGGAAAGCTTGTTGGGACACCAGACAATATAGGATGCACATTAGTAATGAGCTGTCTTTGCCAGTCTACAAGTCTCATCTTTTTGGCAGGGGAGCAATACTAAGCTGTAGGTGTTTAAAAGAAATAAAATAGCAGGTTACTGCTGAAGATGTCAACGTAAGGCAGTTGCTTCAAGAGGAAAGGTAGGCTCTGCTTTCTGAATACTGACTTTCAAGCTACTTTGCTGAATGGATTATGTTGTTTGGAACAACTATCTAATACAGACATGTTTACCAGAGAAGTATAGCAAACATTAAATATAATATAAAAACAAACAAAAAAGCTGCATCACAATTTCTGTTTCTGGAGACAGCTTTGAACTGACTTTGCTACTGCTAAATGTTTTATACCAAAAGCTTTTTAGGTTCATAGTTTTTCACAAACACAAAGTAAAAATAGATGTCTGCCCTTGAGCCTTAAGCCAACATAAAATATTTACAAGGATGGCATGACAACCAGTATGCTTCGGTCTCTGTAAGAAGTTGGAATTCCCCTGATAAGTGGAGCCTCTGTGAAGTGTTATCACACTATTTATATCAAGTGTTATAAATGAAATTCTTATGCTGAGATACATGTAGCCAAAGAAAATGCAGCCTACGTAAACAATACTTTTACTGACCATTTTCACACAAATTAACTTTTTTTTCCAACCTGTCAGCAAATTCTTTCTAATTGTTCTGCAATTAACTACACAGAAATAAATTATTTTCTACTGTGAATAAACTGATTCCATGACTATAAAATAATTTGCAATGGAGTTAAAATGTTAAGAACTCTTGTTCAGAGCTTCCTGATGGAAGAGGTGGATCTCAGTGGTGACCCATGAGCCTGTCACAAATGAATCACAGAGAGGGAATAACCAAGCTCTGTCAGATCTGCACAGATCCATGCAAAGCCAATTTGGATGTCTGTGTTATGTATTCCTAAATCAGAATCACAATGAAAGCACAGTATAGAGACAC
Source organism: Limnodromus scolopaceus (assembly GCA_028565335.1). NCBI lineage: Eukaryota > Metazoa > Chordata > Aves > Charadriiformes > Scolopacidae > Limnodromus > Limnodromus scolopaceus. The sequence continues at coordinate 186,139,543 of JAOXNO010000001.1, read as the reverse complement.
CCCAACGGCTCTGGGTGATGTTAGCCAGATAAAGTCAGGTTTGTAACCTCATTCTCAGTCCTGGATCTGTCAGTAAAGCTGGCAATGGAGAACTAAGGATGCAGGATGGATATGATGGCAATCATGGAGCAAGAAAGACGACGAAAAACATATACACTAGAACTGAGAGAGATTTTTCTGAGGAACTGAAACTATAAGACACAAAACTATCAGTATTCTCCAGTGAGGGGTCAATTATCTAAAAATTGGGAACAAATGGTCTAGGTGTTTCTGGTGCTGCTGAACTTGCCCCCAGGCACCATGCTCTGAGGTCTTGAAGAAATTCCTGTAGAAGGGACTCCTGATGACCTCTGTGGGGACAAATGTATCCCCAGGCCTGCAGGACTAGAGCTACAGCTTCCCTTCGCACAGCGTCTTCTTGCTTCATGTTTACAACACCATTCTCAAATATTCAAGTAGCCACAATTTTGCTTGCTTTCCCACTAAGAACAAAGCAATTTTAAGTTGTAAGCATATGTCTTAAATCATTGGTCCCAACAGTGAGCCTCTAATGAAGCAGTGATTTGCAAAACACTTGCAGAGAGGCTTCAGAGAGAGCCAGTTAATGATAGAATGTCATATAATGTCAAGATACTCACTCAGAAGCCATGACTCAAACAGAACAAGGCATGACTCTAATCAACGTTTTCTTGGGAGGAAAAAAAAAATAAAAAAAAAAGGAAGACAGTCTTCAACAATGAAAGGCATTATGCCTGAAATTCTCTGGACCATCTTTTTGGCTTTTAATAGCCAAAGTTCATCAAGAGTTCCTTGCATAAGGTGGGCTAAACAGAGAAAATATATGCCTTCACTTCAGGCATCAGCAGAGTTGCTGCATTCTTCAAAGCTCTTGCAGTTGTGTGCCAAAGACTGCTGGAGCAAATCGTATTTCTGCGGGGACTGAAATACCTCCAGTAATGCACTGGGCTTTTACTTGCTCTGTCCATCACCAAAGAACCTGTATGTCTACTGCCCGGCCATCTCTATGCCCGTAATTGAGACTTCTTCGGTCTACTATATGCCTTACTGAAGAGCGGGTTTTGATCTTCACAATGTGAGATTCAGGGCATTATTTTTCAATATAAAGAGCAGCATAATAGCACGTTGGCAAAATGTCAGGTAAATACATAGGAATAAAAGGCAGCCTGGGCTCATTCCCACACTGTGCAGCATTATCATCAGGAGAAGTCTGGGGAGAGGAAACTCTGAGAAAGGAAACTCAGAACCAGAAGTCATTAGGGTTATAACTCATATGCAAGACAAAGCAACATGTTTACTTTTAAAATTATTTAAAGTGAAATACGCCTGAACACATCATTTCCCTTGGGATAGCTGACAGTCTCTGGCAAGTACTTAAAACATCCAGGCTCCTAGGATAAAGTTTTTTGTAGACAAAATGCTACCCAATATTGATTAGCATGAGAAGGAGAATCAAATTAATTTTAAAAAGCATGTAATTTCTGAAAGTTCAAGCTGACCAAGGAAAGTGGTAATATGTGCCAAATGCTAAGATGAACACTACTAGGGAAACTGGCTCCATCTCTTAGGATTTGGTTAGAATTTAAGAGGAGTAAATTTAGTGAGAAAATACATTATTCTGAGTCATTTTCTGCGGGGAAAACAAAACAAAACCAGAAGACAGCAAACAAACAAACCCCTAAATTCCAATCCATCTTTTGGTTTTTTGCTCTTTCCTCTTCTCCATTATGCATGAACCGCACAGCTCTGAGAAGTTTAACTAATTAATTCAGAAATCAGAACCTGCCTTTCCCACTCTCAACAGCAACTTGGTCTTGTTCTGGATCCTCCCAGAAGGAAGGCCCACAAGGGGTATTCTCCTCACATAGCTCTCCTCAAAGCCCACTGGGAGTTTCCATGAAGGCAACTCTGCCAGGTGTGTGGCACACACCATGCCACAGGGCCATTTCATCATTCCTGGCAACGCACTGCCCTTATTTAGGCCTAGAGGTGTCTGTGGCTCCTCCCCAGCTATTTTCACCATATTGTTACCTCTAAGACCTCCAAAATTCCTACACAGATTCCAGCTCTTCAGGCTGTCACTCTCGCTCTAAAACTCAGCCTTTTTTGCACCTGAGGAGTTCCGTAAATAACCTTTCCCAGCCCATCTTCCACACGAACACCTTGCAGCGGATGTGGGAGCTGAACATCCTGATCATGATACAGTAAATCTAATTGCATAGTTATAGCCACCTTAAAGGGAAAGCCAAACTTTCATATGCCTAAGGGGAGTGGTTTAACAAATTTATATGCAGATGGAAGCATATTAAGAGCAAACAGCTAGTCATTGACAGAATAAATATTCCCATAATAAGCATATAACAAGAAGCAAAGGTATAGCATGCAAAGCAGATGGCTGATGTGTACAACTAAATGTGCAGGCCCCAGCAGCCTCATTTAGGCTTGCACTTTCCCTTTTTAGACCCTGGATTCTCTAGAGAATGAAAATAACACAAATAATAATAATAAAAAAATAAAAAAAGAAAGACCAGTCAATTCCAGCCGACTAGCTGCTGATCCAACTGAATGAGAACTGCCAGATGATACACACTGGAAATCAGGATGCCCCAGGATCTGCTGTGTTTAAATGCCTACCACAAATGCACACCTTTCAGTCAAACCAGGGGAACGGTTACCTTAAGAGCCTCAGCGGTGTGGTCCAGCTGAGTGAGGTGTCTTCTTAGTTGCCAGTCTTTGCTTTGCAAATCATAGAATCATAGAATGGTTAGAGTTGAAAGGGACCTTAAAGATCATCAAGTTCCAACCCCCCTGCCATGGGCAGGGACACCTCCCACTAGAGCAGGTTGCTCAA
>JAOXNO010000001.1:186076578-186111560 GCA_028565335.1 Limnodromus scolopaceus | reverse complement strand
GACCTTATTGCTCTCTACAACTACCTGAAAGGAGGGTGTAGAGAGGCAGGGGTCGGTCTCTTCTCCCAAGTCACAGGAGATAGGACAAGAGTAAATGGCCTCTAGTTGCACCAGGGGAGGTTTAGATTGGAAAAAGTTTTACACTGAAAGGGTTATTGAGCATTGGAACAAGCTGCCCAGGGAAGTGATTGAGACACCATTCCTGGTGGTATTTAAAAGACGGGTAGACATAGTGCTTAGAGATATGGTTTAGTGATGTTTTTTGTCAGTGTTTGGTTGATGGTTGGACTAGAAGATCTGAAAGGTCCCTTACAACCTAGGCAATTCTATGATTCTATGATATGCCCCAGGAAGAGGCTGCACCCAAAGTCCTAGACTCTGTACTGAGATGTCTTGCCACTAGGCTTTAGTAAAAGAAGTGCAAGCATCTGGGATGCTGGTGTTGGCATTCTCTACGCAACCACTTCTGATGTTGTTGTTCTTATGTATCAAAGGGTATTTGAACACACTGCCTATTTGGATTTTTCTGCTGTCTACATGCTACGTGCCCTTCATTGAATGCTCCAACAATGGATCTGAAGTCCAGTGTCCTATGATGTTCAAGTCATCATGGCAAAGAATGACGCCTAACCAAACCATGGTTTTTGTCTTAGAAGAATAAGCACAGCCATAAAATCACAGGTGTTTGGATCACTGATGACCAAAACCAGACTGCCTCACAATGGGAAGCACTTAAACTCTTATGGCTTGGATTTCGCTTTCAGGCAGAAAAACAGACTACACTGCCACCACATTTTGACAGAAAACATTGAGCAGTCTCCTACAAGAAGATAGAAAACTATCCATTAATAGCCAAGTTAATGATGAAATTAATTCTGTTGGACAGAGCTGATTCTGACTTGCTGACATGTACAATAAAAAAGAAACGTGGCAGTCATGGCCACTCTGTTACTAACACTGTCTCAGCAGAATATGAAAACGCCTACTGCAAAGCACAACACTGAGATGCAAGATTCTGAATGTCCCACCTTGAGGGACATGAACATTCACACTAAGATCCACAGAGACATTTACTTAAAGAATTTACTTTTACAAAATGAAGCAGCACTGAAACAGCAGTGATGGCAAAAACATTCAAACAAGCTCACCTTCCAGGAATTTCAAGCCAGCGCTAACATTCACCACCGCAAAACCAAACAACTCTATCTTAAGAACCGACTTTAACCATAACCTAAAGCAGAGAACAAACACTCCTACTTCTCATGCTGTTCACTTTCCAGTTACTTGCTCCTATAAAAAAAAACTGGCTTATTAAAAAAATTACTAAAATAATATCATTGCTTCTTATTCCCATTTGCCCTCAAAATAAAAGCTTGGGAAACTGTGTGTAATCAACTGATGACACCTGCCACTAAAAAATATTTTTAACTAGAGGAATGCAGCTCTAAATCAAACATTCAGATAAAATAAAGAAAAAAAAATTCAACTCTTAAAGAAGATACATAGTGTCTCTCTTGCTGTTATGTCTTTAAATAAATATAACAAGTGTAATGATTTTAAGCCATATTGACAGAAAACTTACAAGTTTCATCCTATGATATTTGTTTATTTGACTATTAGTCATCTAAGCAATTCACGAGATTTCATTATTATTGAGTGAAAATTGTAACTTACTTTATCCATGAACCTGAGCTCCTCAGCCTATCCCGAAACAAAATCACATCTGAAAACCATGGCTTGATGAGCATCTGATAGCTAAATGTTAGAAAACATATCATACAACCACACATTCTTACCATTTGCTTTTGCCTTTTGGTAGAAGGAGTGCTGGAGGGAGAAGAGCCAGCACTCAGAGCTTCTTCAATATCTAAATTCAACTGTTCCAGTTTCTTCATAAGACACGACATAGAGTCTGACCATTCAGATCCTTTTTCTGGTTGGGTCTACAAGAAATCAAACATAAATGAAGTCTTAAAACATTCAAGCTTTTTATAACTTGAAGACTCTCACTTTTCTTCTAGCCCTCAAAGAAAAAGCTGACCAGCTCTTTCCCTGTCCTTTGGTAACTTTCTCCATTTAGAAAGCTTCAATTATCACTTCAGTCCTGATGACACATATTCATAGCTGTTCTTCATACTCAAATGATCACACTCCACTTCTGTACATCTGAATGGCTTTCTAACACTTCATCTTGGGTGAACCACTGCCAGCTCAAGCTAAGCACAACCAAGACCAAAACCAAAGTAACTTTAATGTCTCCTCCCTATGCCACTTCTATTTCAGCATCTCCCCGCTTATTGCTGATTGTCAGTAAGAATCAGAACACTGAAGGTTATCGTGTGCTCTGTATTTTATTCCTTACTATAATTCCAGACTTTGTCAAGTCTTGCAGCTTTCTTCTGCCCATCCTTGGGAATACTTTATTGGTCTGAAACATTTTCTGTTTTCATGGAGGTATCTTCCCCTTTTATCTGAACGACATCACTGTATAATGAAAATATTAATCCATTGTAGCGCAACTGCCAAAAATACTTTTCTTGTTCCTTAGTTTCCTCAAAGTCCTTTCCAGTGACTCCCCTTGAGCATCTTTCCATGGCAATCGCCGTGCGTGCTGCTGTATTATACCTCGTTATCCTCACTCAAGAAAAACACAATCACACTGACCTCCCTGTCACCATGGGCAGCTACAGCTCCCCAGATTAATCTCTGTCCTGAAGCTACATCAGTTCTTTCATCCATCTCACTTTCACAAACAATACATGTCTTTGCAGGGAGGATAATTTCTTAGCAAACAATTCTAACAGACTGAGCACACAAACATAACAGTGTTTTGCCATCCTGCTAAAAACCTAAGAGCATCATACCAACACTCCAAGATACCTAAGGAAGCCAGATGAATATTGTTATTATTTTTACCTGATAAATCTTTACAGTGATTTTTTTTTTCCTCATGAGAAGGAATCATCACAAGTGCAACAGAGAGATAATTTGTACATAATAATTTAAAAATATATATATATATTTAAATATATATATTATAATAAATTTGTACATAATAATGTAATTTGCTCACTACCATAGAAAAAAGATTTAGGAATACAATCCAGAGGCTCACTCCAGTAGTACGCTGACCTATTTTTGCTAATAGAATTACTCATCTTCACCACAGTAAGGAAGAATGATGCTACAGATCATCACATATCTGGTCCAATACTACCAACAGAAGCATGTTCCCTTCAGAGGGGTATTATCTTTGTAGGGATTGTTTTGAAACATTGAAAATTTAATATCCAATCTTTAGTTTTCCAAATATTTATTTGGAATTTCCCAAATTGTTATACACTTCTGAGCATTTTTCCTGAAATGCTGTGAAAAGTTGTATTCATCAAAGCTGTATTTCAACTCTGTAGCTATTATAATTATTTAAACAGATTCTTTGATTACTTCCCATTGTCTTCCCAAACATTTTAAAGTTAAATATAGGAAATACAGGATGTTCCACAGAAAATTAGTATCAAAAGGCATTCCCCCTGTTGAATCTTTTCTAAGCAAGGTGATCTTACACAGGAAATATGTCCGTTGATAAATGTCCACAACACTCATTTCTAGACAAAGAAAAGATTCTACATTTTCCTGTAGTTATGCTTCTTCACATATTTGTCTTTTCAAAAGTAGAGAATGCTCAAAACTCCCATCAACAAGGAAAAAACCACATAACCCAACCCAAACTCCAGCAACAACCAATGTAGGAAGTGCATCAAAATCTAATAAAAAGGTTCTGTTTCTCAACACAGTTAAAATGTCATTAAGAAAAAGGAACCATAAGAATGTGCTTTCTTACCAATCAGTGGTAAACAATTCTGAGGCAACAATTACATACAGAAATGAGTAAAGTGTGTTTGATTTTTCAGTGAGCTATGCAAAAATTGTACTTGCCAGATGACAAACACTGAAGGTTACATTAGAAGTTAGGATTTTTGAGTCCAAAAAAAAGTAAGAGAGATTTACACAAGTGCAAACAGTCCATTTTCTGTTCCATGGCAGAAAAAAAAGTATTTCGGGGGGGGGTGGGGTGGTGGAAAGGTGTCTCTAATTTAGTATTTTCCAAATGCAAAGATGAAAATTTATGAAGACTTAAAGAAAGGCTTCCAAATATTTCTGATTAAGACCCTCCAAATGGATGTAATAATACAAACATGTGATATATTGTTCCAGTAAAAAATAGAGCTCCATGCATTGGGAGGAACACTTTGCCTTTATCTTGACAAATACTTCCCTACTGGAACAGTATTTCCAGCACTCACCAACACTTGGGAATACATCTGTATGAGCCAACCTCCCCCCTTTATTTTTATAAGTTTCTTGTTTTACTGTAACAGCACCCAAACCACAGTCATTCCTTAAAAATATAAGTCCTGAAGAGTTTCCCCAAACTCTAACTCTCCTAGTTTTCTCCATTCAGTTCTGTCTTTTTTAGTTCAGGAAGTCTCTATATTGTGTCTATTAAGGGGATGAGGAAAAAGATGGGTTTTCATTATCCTTCAGGATAAAGCCAAAAGGGTTACTTAACAAATGCCATTCACTAATTGGAAATTTGGCACAAAAGCACCATTTGGAACAAATACTGACTGGCTACGTATTTCAAAGGTTGCCTGAAATTTCCTGCTGAAGAGCAAAAACATGATGTTACTTACATTCAAAAATATACTGCCTGCACAGTAGGACTCCTAACCAGTGAATAAATTCTGCCTAATCCATTCATGAGGACCACAGCTCCCCAGTGTTCAGCCCTAGGAACTAGGTTGGACGCCATCAAAGTGCTCAGAAGGGGCGCGTATCAGTGTATCCTACCCATAGCAAATGCAGAGGCAGTGGGGTCAGAGCATCTTTGCAAGCTTTTGTGTCCTGCCCTTCAGGAGGAAAAAACACCTCACTCTAAATTATCTATGAATCACAGCTGGCTTTATTCACTGTTTTTCCCCCAAAAAAGGTTTACCAGGAGAACACTCCTTTCTGTATACTCTCCTTTCTTTGTTGGAGACACAGTCATTCAGCAATGCATAGAGATGCTGTTATTTTTTTTGAAGAACCTGAAAAGCTTAGAGACAGAAGCGCACTACAGGAACACTTTCTGTATGTTACCTCAGAATATAGAATCATAGAACCACTGAGGTTGGAATAGATCCTTAAGATCATCGAGGCCAACAGTCACCCTAACACTACCAAGTCCACCAGTAAACCATGTCCCTCAGCACCACAGCTTCAAATACCCCAGGGATGGTGACTCCCCTACACCCCTGGGCAACCTGTTCCAATGCTTGACAACCCTTTCGGTGAAGAAATTTCTAATATCCAATCTCAACCTCCCCTGGCTTCACCTTGAGGCCGTTTCCTCTTGTCCTATCCTAGACAGATGAGCAGTAGTAGAAAGTGAGATCAGAGAATCCCTTGTCAAACAAATCTTTCAAGGTGGAGCAACCTTATCTATGAAGGTCATGTCATACATTAGTCAGAGAATGACATATTGCCCTGAAAGTGAACTCCTTTGCCATATAGATTTCTCAAGTCCCATACACTCAGGTTAAACAAAAAAGGAATAAAAATATAATAAAACAGAAGTATCATCCTCTGTGCTAAATTTAAAATTAAGTGGTATGCACTTCCTTAAACTTACAGTTTATAGTTACAGATGCAGCTATTATGCTTCGGATAGTTATTGCATATGAAGGCCTAACCCAACCGTTTAATTACTAAGACACGTTTAGCAATCAGCCAAACATAAAATTTAGTTGTAGGTTACTACTTCCTACAGCAACCACAGCTTGTTTTAGAAGAGCAAACTTAATGTTTTTGTTACATTTACACATTCATATCCAGATTGCGTGTTCACTTACATAGCTAAAATTTCATTACTACCAATGATAAATTACAGAGGTAAAACAGGGCGCAAGATTACGGTCTATCACCTAAACAATTACTTGCTCTTTCCTTGGATTGAGAAGTAAATACATTCCAGACATTCAACTATTTGTGCCTTTTGGACCAAAGGCTTCTGCACCCTATTTTTCAGCTTCCAAGTGTTCTTCGCTAATCTTATTCAGCAAAAACATCTGTAATAAAAGGCATGCTTGTTTCAATGTTTTGCCCATGGAGCTTATTGCAATAGGCATAATAGCTGCCAGCAAATCTAAATTTAAACTGAAAGAATGTGGCAGAAATGAACGAGTCCATATAGGACACCCAGAGGTCAGGGTTAACCTCGCTGCCAGACCTCATCCTATACTGGAAGCAGAAAGGCTTCCAAGTGAAGGGTTATGAGAAAATTACACAACTCTAAATTCATCTGATAACTTGTGGCTTTCACTTAAGAAACTTTCAATAGGGCCAATTGTTCTGATAATTAATATATTCTACAACTTTGAGTGATAAATTACTAACCCCCAAATGAAAATAAATACCAATGCTATTTAACCCTCCTACCTAATATTAAATCGGTTTAGATAAAATTCTCTCTGATGTACAGCATAGCTCTGCAAAGAATGATTTTGTGAAAGTATTTCAGAGACCAAATACTGTATTTTGCTTTTGCTGCGCTTATGGGGCTCCTCCATTCTCAAAAGAAGCTCTGTGTAAAAGGTCTCAGCCACTGGTGGCTTTGCCTACAGGGTCTGGGGGAGGAAGCCCAATTGGTTCCTTACACAAAATCCTTCGGAAAAAAAAGTATTTAGAATACAAAGGACACTTTTATTCTCAAAATAGATCTGTGTGCGCCTTCCATATTGAAGATAAAATATTTCAAAGGGAATTTTCCCTCGTATGCCACTACAGGGTTGCTTAAATATTTGCAGAGTTTTCAGATGGACAACTAACTTGTGGCCCTTTTGTCCTGGAAGGCAGGTAAACTCTGCAGCCAGCAACCTTTCCAATTCTAAGAACAGTCCTGCTATCCATCTGAAATGATCAAGGAAAGTCTCTTCAATCTAGCATAGCCAGGCTGCTGGGAAAGAGAAAACTCTTCAGAGATGTCACATAAAATTCAGAGCAATCTGAATCCTTCTGATCCCCAAAACATGGAAGTATTCACCCAAAACGGGCTATTAGGTCTCAGCAGTTTTCCAAAAGAAAAGGTACAGAAATACTAATATGAAGATAGCATTAACTTTATCAGTTTTAAAGGAAACACCTTTTCCAGGATGCACCCTTGTCTCCCAAACATACGGTATTTTCAATTCTTTAATATGTCTGTGTACGGAGCTTCATTTTTCCTTCCTGTCCACTTTCTCCTCTGCTCTTTCCTGCCTGAGGCCATCCTGCCCCAAACTACTCGTTTCTTCCAACAGGTTTTCAGAAGTGACACAAGCTGTAACTGCATGAACTTGGGGAAACCTTCTGAGTTTGATGCTCTAGAGCAAATGAAACTGATTTTTAAAGACACTTAGGGCTGTTTCTGGCTTTTCTCCATTTCCTCTCATAGTGCCACCACATAACAGACTTCATCTTCTTTCACTAAGCTTAACCATGCATGTTCATAACCTACTGTTTGTGTTTTAGTAAACCACTTGCTATGCCTTTGAGGGTGAATACAGTACAATATAGAAAAATATTGTGGAAATGCTAACTTTAAGATATAGAAGGATATGCAGTTGGAATTTTTTTATGATTAAAAAGCGCACAAGGGACAAAAGGGAACCCAAAGAGGTGGTACCGTGAGAAAATAATTTAACACAGCCCTTACCTCATTTCATATATTTGACTATTTGTCTCAAAGGCAAACTCATACCAGCTCAGAAACAGACTCAATTACTTTTTATAACAGCTTTTCATCTCCCAGTGAATTAGTACATTTGGCCTTTAATTTGCAATCAACACATTGATTTTGCATAGTGATAATGCCCACCATACAAAGGAAAGAAAATCCTGAAGTCCCATCTTTCTTTCAAGGATTCCTGCATCATTTCCTAGGGACTATTGCTCTAACCTAGGCAGGACAGGAGCCCTGGTACCATTGGCGCCTTCCAAACCCTAGTTTATGGAAATACTTCCCAGAGGAAGAAACTTGAGCTAATTTCCTGGACTGAAAGCCATAAACTGTACCAGCACAGTGCTTCACCCAAGACGAGAGAGACTGGAAGGGGAAAAGAAAAAAAATTTAATTGAAGAAAAAGTGTGGAGCAAAATGCTTTGGAAAAGCTCTGCATCTACCACAGAAGTTTTAAAGTGCAGTAGCCAATTGCCCAAGACAGCCTAGTATGAAAACTCCGCTGCAGGTTTGTTTTGCTTCTAGTAAAAGCAACTAGTTTCATATTTGACTTCTCATTTAAAAAATGACAACTGCAAATGGCACTTAGTTGGGCTTAACATCAAATTGCAATTTGGATCTGTTCCAATTATTTTTTTTAAATTTTTTTTTTCCCCAGTTCACAATGCCTACAGCAATTCTCCACCTTCTAACAAATTATGATGTCAAGCAACACTGAGTTTCACGAACGGGCTGTCTGACAGGCTTGTACTGCCGGGACACGCTACAGAACTGGCACCTGAATGGCCAGACAAGCTGTTTTAATTGACATCTGCTCCTGTTTCAGCACACGAACTACCCTCTTGGGTTATCCCATCTTCAGCTGCTTGTGAGTGGATGCCAGCTCATCATTTATCTATTCTGCCACGTGGAGGAAGTGAACTGTGCTTCTTGTATCCCAAATACCTGCTCCAAGGAGAAGTCAAATGCCTGGTGCCGTCCATTTGCATTTGGTTTGGAACCATCTGCAACAGCGGTTGTACCTGCACATCACAATTAGCGACCAGAACAGTCAAAACAGTTTACACACATAGGTATTAAGACGCACTTACCTTCTTCACCACAATTACTAACTTTAGAGTACAATAACTCTTACCATGACTATCTTGGAAAACATAACCAACCTCTGCCTGTTTACAGAAGGGGGTATCTTCCTGCAGCGCCCGCTGACTAAGCAGGGGTGTGTTGGAGACCAGGTTTCACAAAAGCTGAGGGCCACCCGGCCATCCCACACACCAGTCACTCTTCTAAAAATACCAACACCAATGTTCCCTTGAAGAACGCTGCAGGAGATATCAGGATTAAGACAGTAGAGAATAAGGGCAGAGGTCTAGTAATACCTAGTAAATTTCTAAATGTAAATATAGAAACACTGAAACACTAAGTGCCAGAATGCTTTTTTATAAAAAATAAAAAGATCTCTCAAAGATCTCTGTGTAGGCCTTAACACATAACCTTAACACTTTTTTCTTGAACTTTCAAGATTCTTATGTACCTAATTTTCAGTTCTAGTGTAAAAAAAAGTATATACAGTGAAACAATTTCCAAGAAAACCGGTAATACAGCTTGTCTCCGCGTATTATGGAACTTCAGCTATTTACTGTTTTCTGAATAGGTCATATGGTATTTCTTCCACGTCTGTATTACATACAAAACATAACTCACAAAACCATTACTGATAAACTTGAAACTCGTAAAATGACTGCAATACTATCATTATATTCATGACAAACTACCAAAAATAAACCTCCAAGAGCCCAAACCCCATTGCACTGGATAAAAAGTATACTCTTTCCAAGATTCACAAGCATTCATGGAGCAACGTCAAACTCAACATTCTTCCCTGTCCAAAAGTTCTTTGCAATCTACTACGGAGAAAAAATATTAACATTAGCAATCCACTTTTAAACAGAAATCAGAAATTAACACAGAAAATAAAGAGCAAAAGGCAGCTTCTGAAATTAGAGTACCCAAGGACAAAGAAGAGAAAGTTTGGCAGAAGGGATGGTATTTTTGGCGGCTAAGAATAGGTGGTGATGGGGAAAAAAATGAAACATGAATTATTGGAGCGCAAGAGAACAACAGATAAGTGAAATAATGTAAACCTTCTGAATTACATCCTGAACCGATTTTCATCAAGTTAACAATAAAGAGAAGGCATTAATCCCAAGCCAAGAAAATTAGGCATGATTCCCAGATCTTTGCTGAAAGTTTGACACCCAACTATCCAGGTTTGACTACTAGGCTTCACATTATTCAAAAATAAGTAAAATGCAATCTATGGATTTGCTGGGAGTTAAGTTTTATTGATATTTTTAAAAGCATTTTTTAAAATCCATTACTCTATTACTCTTGAAACTTTTAAAGCAACAAAAGGAACAGGAGTTAAATAGCTCATATTGCTAACACTTTCTAAAAAACTTACAAAATACAAGAACCACACATCTTTTCCTTAAATACACTCAACTGTAACTGCTAAAACATTATGTCACACTACTTAGCTTCATGCCACGTTGTGCTTATCTGCTAAACTAAAATAATAAAGAACATTTCTGAAAAGTTAGTTTGTGTATAATATGTACAAGACCCCGGGGCAAGTTCCCCCATATTATCCTAATATAATTCCACAAAACTTCTTGTGGTTGTCCCAGTATAACACAGACATGCAAGTCCGAGAATGCCAGCATATAACCACAGCAAATTAAAGGTAGCATACAGTTTATTTTATGTTTATTTATGACAGACACACTCATGATCCTACATCGGAGTTAAAGAGAAACCTAATCTTGAAACAGCAGTTCTCACAGCAGCAGAGAACCTCCCATGGACCCTGGACACGCAGCAGTAGAACTATCCAGTAAAAGGCACACAAAGGCCTGGCCTTTTCCTCCAAAGAGAAAGAACAAAGACAGGCTTTCTCCACTTTTGTCTAGAAAGCAATTTGTTAACATTATGACCTCCAGGCCACCAGTTGTCACCCAGATCCACCCAGTACTTGGCATCAAGTAATTTGTTTGGCAGTAGCATACTGAAATCAATGAATTTTAAAAAAAAGTAACAAAAATGTGCCGCTTTTTCCCATCCTTCGCTTGGTGAAGCTTTATTTCAGCAAAAATCACAAAACAGGTTGTGCCGTCTCCACACCCTCGTGCTCAAGGACACTGCACACCACCACCCCCGCCCAGGCCGTGGTGGCACCGCTGGGGAGCGCGAAGGCCACGCCAGGCCCGTCCCGACACGGCCTAATGCACGGTGGGGCAGCCCGGCCCCGCTCCGCACCACTCCCCGGGCCGAGGGGGCGGCCAGCACGTCCGGCCGAACGCGGCTGATGAGGAGGTGCCCGCAGGGCCTCCCGGCAAGGGAGGGCGGGTTTAGCCCACGTTGCGAAGCCGACGCGCCCCTCTCCCGCCGCAGCCGCCATTTGCCACGGGCGGCAGTGAGGCAGCCGCCGACCGTCCCGCACCCCGCCCCCGCCCCGCCGCCATTGCTCGGGAGCGGCGCTGCTGCCCGGCCGCAGGGGGGAGAAGCGGAACAGCCCCGTCTGAGTGAGACGAGACGGCGCTTCCCTGATGAGGGGGTGCCCGGGGCGGTGGGGGGGGAGGGGGGCCGCAGGCCTCCCTGAGGGGCTTCCCGCCTTCCCCGCCGACAATGGCGGCCCGCGCGCGCGCGCCCAACAGCCCGCCCTTTCCAGAGCCTGGCGCGCGCGTGCTGGGGGAAGGGGGGGGGGGGGGGGCGAAGGAGGCGGAGCCTCCGCCGCGGCCAGCGCCCCGAGGTGCGCGCGCAGCCCCGCTGGCTTCCTCCTGTCTCCCCGCCCCCTGCTGTGACGTCGCTGATGGGCGGAACCGGGGGAGAGGGGGGCGGGTGGAGAAGGTCGGCTCGCGGGGCGGCAGCGCCACCTGGCGGCCCGGCACGGTGCGGCGGCTCCAGAGCCCGCCCCGGGAAGGGAGGGAGCTCCGGCGGCCGGGCCAGGGCTCGCCCCAGCGGCGGCTGGGGGCAGCGGGATGAGGGCGGTGGGAGCCAGCCTTTGCCTTGCCCGATGTCCCCTCGGCGTCCCGCCTTGGTAGCCGTCGGGCGGGGGCGGCCCTCGCAAACTCTCTGAGGAGAACAGCCGGGCGGGCTGTACCGGACCGACGAGGAAGCCGTTCCTCCAGAGGGCGAGGCTGAGCTCTGGAGCGCCGGCCCTGCCGGAGCGGTCGGGCCGTGCCCGTTGTCTTCAGGGCCGCCGGGGCCCTGGAGTCAAGGCCGGCAGGGGCGGCCGTGAGGGGCCGCCGGGGTGCCCGGGCCGTGAGGGGGCCGCCGGGGTGCCCGGGTCGTGAGGGGGAGGGCCGCCGGGCTGCCCCCCGATCCCGCTTCGCTCCCTCCCCAGCAACCTGCCCCGTGCTGTGTCTTGGCATAAAACCTGTCACAGCCGGGGGGTCGGCTTTGCTCCTTCATAAAATGCCTCTTCCGTAGGGCTGTCCCTCAGTTTCCCCAGCATGAAGGAGCGCTTCATTTAGGGAGACCTGCTTCATGCGGGGGTGAGTGTGCAGAGGCTACTACTGATGCCTGCACATCTAAGCAGAGGTGGACAAGGCTTAAAAGTATTCTGAAGACCATCAGGTTTTCAGAAATGTTTCTGCAGTTGCGCATGCTGGTGGGAAGTTACTGCTTTTATGTTCAAAGCTACAATTAGTGCTTTACAAGCGTCAAAAATGGCTTACTGCACGTCTAAGTAGTTAGGTTTCTGAAAAAAATCTGTAATGTTCTACCCGGACAATCTGCCCCTCGGTTGTACCTGAGAGATGTCAGGGTGAATCACACTGTCTCAGTCGAGCCTGATTCTGTTCAACTTCAGAAAAAATTATGTCAAATCTGAGATCTGATTGATTGCCTTGATTTCAATAGTTCTATGAATAAGAGGAACTGCATGGGTAACGTCAGACAGTTATAAATGTAAAATTTACCCAGATTCTCAAAGCTAGGAAACACTGGCTGTCAGAGGCACACTACGAAATCATAGAATGATAGAATGGTTCAGGTTGGAAAGGACCTTAAAGACCATCTAGTTCCACCGCCCCTGCCATGGGCAGGGACACCTCCCACTAGACCAGGTTGCTCAAAGCCCCAAATCATAATTGTGTTTGAACCATTTGATAGTACCACAGTTTGCCTTAGGACAGCTGATGACTCTTGTTAGTAGTGAGGGAGCCTGAGCTCGACTCTGGTACTTGAACACAGAAGGAGACTTCAGGTGACAGAGAATATTTTTCAGACTCCTAGATTTCAGCACAGCTCAAGCAAAGAATGTCTAAAGTGAAGTATTTCCAAAAGCATTTAGATTTGTTTTTTTGTTTTGACATATTAAAAAGAGTCTGAGTGGGCAGATTTGGACACTTATTTTTTGATCTTTCTGGTGATATGAAAAGGTTTTTCTTCAAAGTTCATTACATTTTGCAGCATGAAAGGGAAGGATATGGGAAGAGAGGAAGAATAGAAATCCTGGATGCTGGAAGCAAAAGTCAGGCTATAATCACAGTTCCTTTAATTACCAAGAATGAAGTCTGGCAAAGCATCAGATCCAGTTGTGAAGGATCAGCCTCCTGCCTTGACATCATGACACTCAGGAGAAACTGGCAGAACAGAGAACCAAGACTTTGAAGCCTGAATGTGAATCATGTTACAGTACAGCTCCTAGTGCCAGGGGAACTTAATTTTAATTGTGGTCCTCCGTCATTTAGTTCAATATAAATGATAATAAATAAAATTCCAATTTATATTCTTCCTTAATAAATAAAACTCAAACATATTGGGCCACATCAATCAAAATATTTTTAAATACCTTTTAAAAATTAGTTCTCCTAATTTTTCCTTCAGGCTGGTCTAGTTTTCTAGTTTCATTTACTTTTCGTAATAGACCTTTCCTAACTGTTCATTATTGGAATTTATAGTTTTAATTAAAATGCTAAATATGTTTTTTCCTCTGAGTTTCTTCCATTATATTTTAATGGTACTTATAGGTAAAGTAATTATACTTTAAATAATTATTTCATATTTTCTCCTTTTTTTTTTCTTGGTGTTTTAAAAGAACAAAGTCACACTGGTCTATCTTGGTGCTTGCTCAACTGCACTGACATTTTCCCCACAATTTTTTGAGTATTTTAGGTAGTTTCAAGCCATTTGGAAAGATGGGAAGAAATATCTGAGAGATACAACTTCACAGTTTAATCAGAATTTTTGGCTGGAGAGACACAAGAGACTCAAATGACTGTCCGCTCTAAGCTAAGGATGAGATTAAGGATGAGCCCATATTGCTTCTGAGCAGCTGCCAACGAGCGTATCTGTGCTGACTGGCCGGGCAGTGAAAAGATACTTATAGCTAAAGCACGTGTTGTCACTTGCCAGAATCGTGGTGGATTTGAGACATTTTGGGCAAAGAGAAATAGAGCAGACATGGGCAGATGTGGAGAAAATAGTGGGAGGAGGTGGAAAGAATGCTGGGAGAGGGCTGGAGTGTGGTGGAAAAACATTGAGAGGTGGGGAACAGATTGGGAAGCAGGAGGGACTGGAAGGGGTGAGCCGGGAAGCCAGAGGAAAGCAGGATGCATTAGTTCTGCTGAATGTTGGTGTGGTCATCTTAAATCTGAAAAACACTTTGGAACAATTCTTTTCTTTTCTGAGATAGTCATCGTGGTGTGATTAGGTGAATTCTGTAGAAACAGCAGGACAATAAATTTTCACTTCCTACCCTGAGACACTTGATTTTATAAATGGTATTTTTTCTGTCATGAAGGGCAGTTAGTCCCTGATCAAGAAATTGAAGAAAAATACGTTGTGAGGGAGGTGACAGGTTGTTCAGTTCCTATTCGATGATTTTATAGGATTTGTGTCGCTGATCCCACATGCTGTTACATTTTTTTCATAAGGAGGAAAGGAGTTTCTCAAAAGCTTCTGGATGAGCGTCAGCCCTGCCAAGTTGCTCCTCGCAGAGCCTCGATGAATTAGAAGCCCATCCCTAGTGGCCGAGGATCAAAACAAGGATATAATTAGTTCTTTTCTGAACATCAGCCAGGGGGTAGAGTAGTGGACTAAGGTAAGTCACATAAAAGAAAACAATTCTTTTATGTGGCAAAGTTGGAGCAGATAAATGAAAATCTTTTCTGGAGGAAAAATCATTAGGAGTGGGGAAGTAAACTGAAGATATCTGGAACTAAAGATACAGTTTAACACAAACAGTAATATTATTATTTTTTTTTAAAGTTCTGAATTGGTCAAGTTTTTTTTTAAAGGGAGGTTGGAGTAAGTTTGAGTATGGTGTTGAAATCAGAAATGTCATTATACTAGATGTGACTAGATAAAACTAGCTCCAAGTATTATTTATAGTACATGTACATTGTTCAGTTTTAATGTTTTGTATCCCCTGTTTTGAGAGGGCTTATGGGTTGCAGCATTTCAATTACAAGAAGCTTGTCAAAATGACATGAGGACACTGATCATAGCAACAAATAAATCTCCTTGTGTAAATTTTTGAAAGTGAGAGAGATGAGTGAAGAGGCACATTTTTCTTTTCATTGTCTACGTCTCTTAAATGCCTGCACTTAATCAGATGGGATCTCCCTCTGGAGCTCTTCAAAGACACCAGTGTCTTTTCCTCTGACTGTATAAGGAATTTATGTGCTTCATTTGACAGATTACTTTCTCTATAATGTGGAAACTGGATACGTTCCCCAACACCCAGATCCAGATAATATTCTGCTGATGTCTTAACTCCGTGTTAAGGCAGGACCTGGTGTGCACCATCTTCACTCCCACTCCCTCTTGTCTTCCTCCCACACCCTAGTTTGTCTGGGAAGAAAATGAACCTCTGAGAGCAGCAAGCCTACTCCCCCAGGCCCGGTAGATGATCAGGTACCACAGATATTTAAATATCTGCATTTTAGATGAAAATTAAATGCCTAGATTACAGAGATCAGATTTCACTCCTCCCTCCCTGATAAAACCAGCTTCATAGTATGAAAGGCTTTCATACTGGACAAGGATACAGTCTTATACATGAAGTTTTGAACAACCCACAGGCTCCAACAATGACACTTCTTACAAGTCATTTCCTTGTGTGTCTGTTGGGTTTTCTTCACCACCCTTTGTCTGGTAAACCGAGATACATGTTCCTGCGACCTGCCTATGCTAAAAGCCACAATATCAGCTGTGCTACTACAATGTAGTTTATGCTCTTTCTTTTTCCTCTCAACAGTAAAATTACTCGTGGCAAATGCAGAAACCAAGAAGCTGAAGGAATGATGTAATTAATTTTTATTAAATGCTGAATTGAAGATCATCCCCTCATGCACAAGAACAGTCATCTGTCTGTGCATGTATATGTTCCTTAATTCCTTATTAATTAATGTTGTATGTATTTTGTCTTATGTTTTTAATTTATGAAGACTCTTTCATGGATTTTTTAATTGTAAACTAAGAAACAGAACAGTGATTACGGATTTTAGCATGTCCTTTTTGTCTCAGGAAGAAGATAATTCTGTTAAAGATATAAAATATTCTGTTAAACAAATCAGTTTGATCTCAATTTTGAAGAAAAGGTGCCTTGATAGAGTAGCCTTAGGTACCACTCTTGGAGGAAAAGAATAATTTCTGTATCCCCAGAGCATGTAAACAAACTGCTTGTACGATAGAAATTTTTTTGTATAACAGAAAGTTTGGAGATTTTGGCTTAGACCTCAAAAAATCTGTCTTATTTTAAAAGTATGATGGTCACTAAACAACAACTACTGTGGCCAGAACCTTAATTTTCAGACAAATTCCCTGTGCCCTTGCTTCAGACGTCTCCTGCTGGAACGAGAGAGGCTGAGAGAGGGGAGTGATCCGTGGCAGCTACTTTTATAAACCTCCAGGAGTTCTGCAAAACCTGCAAGACCTAAATGCGTTACAGATGTTCTGAGACAGGTGAAGGTGTAAGAATGAGCCTGGCCCAGGGTTTGCTGAGGTTCAGACTAAACATTAATGACTTCCAGTTCTAGTACACATTATATTTTGAGCCCTGTAGTGTTATTTGCCCTTCCATGGCTCATTGAGAAGTACCATAACTGAAAGCATTTGAAAATTCTCTTTATCTATGTTAAGGTATTTGGTAGCTTTATTTAGATTTAGAAAAGTAATAGTTATTAGGAAGAACAAGAAAACATTACTGTTTGGAATTACTCAGGGAATTGTAAGGAAAAAAAAAACCCTGCTGTGGGATGATTATCAGCAATGATATTTTCTATTCACAAATATTTCAGTTCCTTGTGTTATGAAATGTTTTAGCAAAACCCCATCAACCACAATGACCCAAATATAAAGATCTGTTGACAGAACTCCAGCAAATAACTGAAAACAAACAATTCCTAGCCTAATTCAAGGTGGCTATGATTTGAGTAGTTCCTCCAACTATGTACCTCAAACAAGGTTTAAAAAGCATATTTTGAAATGTAACAGACTTAAGAAAAGCAATAATAAGCAAAATCTTCCTAGAAAAATGCAATATAAGGTAGAACTGCAAGATTTGCAGGTTTAAGAGGCATATCTAGATACTTCCATGTGGAGAAGGCTTTATGGGCTGCTGCGTTACTGCTTGTGCTATACCCAAATGTTCCGGGATAAAAGTTGGAAGGATCTAACTTTTATATATATATTTTGTATTTTTTATATAAATAGTATATATATATATATTTTATTTTAATAGTTTGTCTTATTGTACCACTTGAGGAACTTAAAAAAGTGACAAGCCCTCATGCTTGCTCCTCAATCCTGCTCACCTCTGTATAGCCCTGCTGTGATACCACCTTTTTTAAAAAAAAAAAAATAATAACGATGACAAGGGAAATGGGCTAGAGCACACTTAGAGTGAGAATGTGCATAAACTGATCAATAAATAGTTTAGCCCTGCTGGAAAAAAAATGGATAGACAGTGTAGAAACCAGCCTAGTTGCAACCCATCCAATATATGTTTAAATTTAGAATTTAAAATGCCAAAGTGATAGCAATTTCCTTTGGAATCTAAGTGACTGATTTATTTATTTATTTTTAAATTTAATTTATATTTGTCAATTCATCAAACTTGAATTACTTTTCAAAGACAGCTTCATTTTGACAACCTTCCTCTGGGGAAAATACCTTTACCTGCCAGTTAAGCTACACAAGCTCCTTAGTAGCCCACCTAGCAAGCTGCTGGAGGCTCCTGACGTATCACGCCCAGGCTGAGGAATCAGTTACTGTCATGGAGAATTTTGAATCTTTGGGGACTTTTTTTCTGAACTGGAGCAATCTTAAATTTAAAAATATAATTACTTTCTTTGCAAAACTGAATGCTTTTGTTTGCCGTGCTATACCTAGAAGGATTTTTGAGGTACATACTGCCAATTATAAATTGGATGAATAAAATAAATTTTCCTTCCTTGTTTTCACCAGCTTTCAACCTCATTCTTGCCGCTTTTATGCACTCATTTTAATTTGCATTGGAATTAAAAGGCTGGATGGAGCTTTGAGCAACCTGCTCTAGTGGGAGGTGTCCCTGCCCATTGCAGGGGGGTTGGAACTCGATGATCTTTAAGGTCCCTTCCAACCCTAATGATTCTATGATTCTGTGATTCTATGATTAAATGCTGAGTGTCCTGAGCTGCTTCTGTGACCACTCCTTAGCATTTGCGACTGTTTCAACACAATTTCTGAATAAGAAAAGAACACCCATCAAGCTTAGGCATCTGCATTGCATTTAGTGCAGTTGGAACTCATCCTCTTAAGAACTTTATCCAAAACTGGAAACATTGCACACAGAAGAAGGTGATCTGAAATAAAACCTGTGTGTTCATTCCAACTTACAGCAATTCTTCCTATTTTAGAGTTTGCTGTTATTTGTTTGTATTCATGGTAAATTCTTTTATTTAAAAAACTTTTATATGAGAACACTGAAGTGGTGACTTCAGAGTTTTCTATCTGTCATTCACATGCAAAATGCAGGCTTTGTCATGTCTGAAAATTTTGGTTTCAAAAGCATTTTCTGAGCCTGTATAATGCACTTTTGCCTTCATTTCAGAAAGAACTGAGTTTGTCCCTGCTTGCTTGGAATACTGGGGGTTTCCCATTAGAGGTTTTTAAACCTGTTTCTGTCTTTTAGCATTCCTTTTCTTTTTTATTTAATTACTGTAGTGGCATTATGTATCCTCCAAGATAAGACTAAAACTGGTAAGTCCTTACAAGTCTTGGACAATCCGAGACAGCACATGATCTATACTATAGAAAACACAAAACGGAGGGCTATCTTGATAGCCATCTTGCATAAAAGATACAAGATAGTATTGCAACTTTTGCTTAAAAAAACTCAGGGTGTGTGGAATATTTTTGTTTTCTAGAGGTAATTTTTTTTAATTTCATCATCTTTCATCTCCCAAACACAATCCTTTTCCATATATCTATATCTGAAGTTATTTGTAATATCTTAGTGAACTCTGATGACACAGCAGATAAAAGTACAGCTTGAGGTGAACTCTGGGAGTCTAGATCCTTAGTTGCACAAATATTTGGTACTCTGTTTTCTCTGAGTGCAGGTCAGGCCTGTTCATAAAAAGCAGCTTCACCTCTATTATGCTCCCGTAAGACCTCACCTGGAGTACTGCGTCCAGCTCTGCAGCCCCCAACATAAGAAGGACATGGACCTGTTGGAGCGGGTCCAGAGGAGGCCACAAAGATGATCAGAGGGTTAGAGCACCTCTCCTATGAGGACAGGCTAAGAGAGTCGGGTCTGTTTAGCCTGGAGAACAGAAGACTCCAGGGAGACCTTATAGAGGCTTTCCAGTATCTGAAAGGGGGCCTATAAGAAAGCCAAAGACTTTTTACAAGGGCATGTAGTGATAGGACAAGGGGTAAGGGCTTCAAGCTGGAAGAGGGTAGATTCAGGTTAGATATCAGGAAGAAATTTTTCACTTTGAGGGTGGTGGGACACTGGAACAGGTTGCCCAGAGAAGCTGTGGATGCCTCATCCCTGGAGGTGTTCAAGGCCAGGCTGGATGGGGCTTTAAACAACCTGGTCTAGTGGGAGGTGTCCCTGCCCATGGCAGGGGGGTTGGAACTTGATGATCTTTAAGGTCCCTTCCAACTCAAACCATTCTATGATTCTACGATACTGCTACCTTGGCCAGTCTGTGTATTTTTTCTTCTAGCTATTGGCTTTGCATACTTTTTTCTCTTCATCTTGTTGTATGATGTATGTCTTATAGAATGAAATACATGCAAGTTGCAGTGTTATATTCTGTTGTTTGTTGGCAGGTTTAGCAGCTTTTTTGACTAATTGCAAAGCCTTTTGCCACAGTGTAAAAATCGTTATTACATGGCTACTGAAATTTCACCTTTATATCGTTTGAATAGGAGCAATAAATACTAACTGCAAAACGTACAGTAGACTATATACCATATCACTGACTACTTCATCACAAAGATTAGATTAAGGCCAGACAATGTTTCTCTCAATAAATAGTACAAATAAGCTGTTAAATCTTTGACACTAAAATGTTACTTATTCTAGACCCAATTTTTGAAACATTTGGTTAAAAGTCTAAATGCCAGAGAGTTTCAGAATCCATAGAAAGCACCGATAGAGAAAGCCAAGTAATGCAATACAAAAGTCTGGTGAGATTTTACCGAAGTTAATTTCTGGAAGAAAAATATTTGAAATGCAGGAGCTGGCCTCAGTGTCCTGTCTGTTTTATTTCTGGAGAACTCCAAACTAATTCAGAGGAGGTTTCAGTTACACTGCAAAGGTCTTAGTTCTGAAATAATTCAAAACTGGGCAGAACTTTTAGTTTGGACAAAAACTTGGATAGGTAAAAGCAGTCTATTTTCATTTTTATTACAATTTAAAATACTCGATAGTTGGCGTGATTGTTAAGAAAAGTTTTGAGGGTGATGACATTCTCTCCTACAGCAAATAACCACACAAGAATGTCATCAAATGAAATCTCAGATCCATCATCCCAAAATTTCTATGAAGTTCAGTACATTTTTAAAAAGTTTTTAAATTTCTCTGCGTTTGTTTCAAACACTGACCTCAGTGTTCGCACAGGTTGCTGGTTATATGATAGCTGGGGATGTGGTGGTACAAATGGGCATAGATCCCTGGGCATGTCAAATCATAGGACAGTCTGTGATCCCATGGTACTACCAAAGAAATATTACATTACAATATCAAGTTAACATTATTTTATTGGAATTTCACACAAAGAAGGACGGAGGGATCCTAGGTATATCACTAGAATTTGGTTTTATTAACTGGGCATATATTACCTAGGAAGAACTTTCAAAAGCACCTACATGCCTT
Organism: Limnodromus scolopaceus; assembly: GCA_028565335.1. NCBI lineage: Eukaryota > Metazoa > Chordata > Aves > Charadriiformes > Scolopacidae > Limnodromus > Limnodromus scolopaceus. The sequence continues at coordinate 186,090,423 of JAOXNO010000001.1, read as the reverse complement.
ATAGAAAGTGCCACAAACTTTCAGTGGGACTTTTGTGTGCGTGAGGAAATTTGTAACTCCTTTTTCTTATTTCTGCTCAAGAACTTTGCCATATTATGAAATAGACTTTGCAGGGTTATTAAATCAGTAACAGTATTACTTTTTCAGTTCTTTTGCTGGACTTGAAAAACATACCAATTCCCCACCTGCCAGCCAAAGAAGCTTGAAAATGTAACCCAACCTGGTCCCCTCATCTTTTGCGCAAGTTTCCAGTCTCACAAGTTGTGCTGCTTACTGCCCATCCCACAGTTTATCCAGAATCTCTATCTGCACCTTGAAGGAATATCTTAATTTCAGTGGTAAGCAGATTAACAGATTTCTACATGTTTCTTCTGGTTCTCCCCACCTAAGACCCAGTCTGTAATTCTCTCAGGTGCCTGCTCTTGTGCTCTGACAGAGGAATGTACTTCATCAGAGCCTTGACTTAGACAGGACTTATTTTCTGTTGACTTTTGCTCTACTTCTGCAGAGATATGTGAAACATTTGAATGGTCTCACAATGCACAGGTTTCAGATATTTTCAAATATTTGTAAAGGAGAATCCTGATACACCTCTTCTCTTTTATGGGCTTAGTGCGACCATAAATACATAATGTATTTTATGTTTTCTGTCAAGAGCATTAGTAATACTGCTGTTTCCTGAGGTGGCTGTATGATTCTTAACTATTCAAAAACATGACAAATAAACTAGTCTGGATCTGAAAAAAAATCGTAACCCAAGTAACATATGCAGAATATTCTCCCATTTTAGTATAATTCACCAATTACGTTAAGTAGTCTCCTGAAACTTTAAAGATAAATATAAACCACACACTAATACTTATGAATAAGGTAAAGCAGGAGTTCCCAAAAATTTTTTGTGGGCACTCTTAATGTGCACATGGGACCACGATGGGGCTGTGCAACAAAATTTGCCAGCAGCTCAGCATCTTCCCAGTAGGACAGGTACAGCTCAGGTGGGCAGCATGAAGCCTTTGACAGACAGTAGTGGCAGACAATTACACTTTGGAAACTACTAGCCTAAAGATCATTCATCATGTTCTGAAAACGACTTAAGGGCCAAAGTTTTACACGTTAACTTGAACAGCCTGAAGGTTTCACACTGTGCAGTGTAACCCAATAATCTCACCTTCTGTAATTTCATATTACCTAATTCAGCACCAGCCTTAAATGTACTTTGTAAGTTTTTTGAAGGAGTTTGAAAGCCAACGTGAGTTGACTTTTTGACTAATTTTTTTATTTTCTTCATTATTTTGTCTTGAAATTTTAATTTTCTTAGAATCTGACTATATAGGTAATATATACCATACACTATACATTTTTGGAGAGTGATGGTATTCTGCACCACAAATTATTTCAAATTCTATGAAGGGTCAACTGCAAAAAAGCCCTGTGAATTTTTTGAGCACTATTCCACCCATCACATGGAGGTTTTTGTATCAGCTTTGCTTTTGAAAAAGGACATTTTTTTTTGCCCTCATATTACAACTTTTCTTCAGGAGAGTTTTGACCAAGACGAAGTGGGGATTGCTGAAAATAACTTAAAGGATATTTTTTACAAAAACAGAGTACATGTATTTTCTCCAGTTTCAGCCCAGCAGCCATTGATGCCCATTGAAGACAACCTTGTGATTTGAGAGACAGGCTTCCTCTGATGCCAAGAAAGTGCATCTTTTTTGGGGAGCATATGCATTTTAACTTTTTAATTTTCTAGTAACAAACAACGAATCATGCATGTGTATTAAAACATGCAAGCATCATGGAAGTAAACTGAAGAGATAAAAGATTCATTTTGATTATATCTACATGTTTTCCTACATGATTCCAATATACCAATTGTCTTTGATATGATCTTTCAGCATATTCTTAAGTTACTATTTCTGACTGTATTGTTATTTTCCAAAGTTCCTATATTTTTGTAATAGAAATGGCCATACAGCAAATTTCCACTTAAGTAAGATGCAAATTTGAAGTTACTGCTCCCCTCAATCACAATAAGAAGTAGCACACAACAAATGATATATCCTAATGGAAAATCATTACATTATTAAGAATAGGGGGATTAGAGAAAAATGTACTCTGTACAAAGTGTGATGATGATCATTAGTCCCTCAAATTTGTGAAATTAATAAAAGTATATTTGTTTTAAATTAATAATCCCTAAGACAGCATTTATCTGATTTTATTATTAAGAGCTGATTGTGGTTATTTATTGACTGATAATAATGCATTGCTACTAAAGTAATCAGCAGTTCTCCAACTCCTTTCCCAGGCAGGTAGAAAACAAGCATAAACACTAGAAACTTTCCAAAGTTCAACTCACTGTGCCTCCACCTATCAGTTTGAGAGAATGTATAATTGAAATACAGAAAATGCACATCTTAGGCACACAAAGGAAATAACAATTTACAAAGCTCAGTGCATTGCTTCGGTCTTAGACAAGTCCTTTCCCATTTTCCTCCCCTTAATTTCCTGCTCTATTCTCCCTGATAATTATTTCAGCACTCAGCTCTCCTACCTGGGTAGACATCCCATGGCTGCAGAAGAGGAACAAAAAGGAGATAATAATAACTGTATTATTTCTCGTGAAGAAATCATCACAAGTTTGCAACCATTCTCCTCCTCTAGTTTTGGAGTTTCTATTTGACAGGGTAAAGAGAAGAACAAACTTCCGAAGTATGGGAGGAATGGAGAAGGAATTTGTGCTTCACTCTGTTATGTTCTTTACTAGTTTTTGCTCTTGTACAACTGAATTGAAGAAAGTATTGCAGGGCAATTTTTAGATAGCTTAAATTCCACCTAAGTTCCAGTGCCTCATTAACGAAAACAGCAAAGTGCCTCTCGGAAAAGTGCTTCACAGTGGCTAAGCAAGGACCTGAGCAGGAATACCAGAGGTACGTCTTAGCGGAATTTAAGCCATCCAAATATAAGGGTCAAAAGCCTACTTTGGGAGGCCCAGTTACTGATCATAGTTGTAGGCTTGACTGCTACTCTGTTTTGATCATTTAAATTGAATGAATTCGATCTAATTTGAATAAAGCAAATTCATTGTCAAAGACTTAAAGCTTTCTGATTTGTTTCTCATTGGATATGATTACTTGATTACAACATTTACAAGCCACACAGAAGAATACATACCTTTTAAGGAATCATAACTAACTTCAAAGGCTATGGGTTTGAATAAATTTTTGAGGATTTATCACCTCCTACATGTCCTTGTGTATTTATCTTGTCTTGCTCCTTTGGTGAATGTCTGGTGTTTGTGAAAAGAAAGAAACGCAGCCCAGAAGCAGGCAAAATATAGGACAAACACTATGGGGACTTCCATATCACGTCTCAGCAAATTATTCCAGCTTGAATCTGAACTCTCATGGTCTAAACTTATACAATGATTATCAAACTTGCCACTCAGTAATAATTGTATAATAAGGATAAAAACCACCTAATGGTAGTACAAGGATAGAACAAGAAGATTAATGAAAATAAATGAATAATCAAGGAAAGAGATTCTGGAAAGCCAGATCACCCGTCTTCCTGCCAGCAAAGGACTGTTTTTTGTAACCATTTGCAGCGTTCAGGCGGCTTAGCTTTAAATGTCAAAAGCAGTGGAGTTTTCACGAATCTCCCTTAGAACACTACAGTTTCACTTAAAGATTTACTTGGGGTGAAAGGTGATGGCACAACTACCCCATTGACACCACCCGGTGCTGCACAGAGACTGGGTCTCCTGGCATTGTACTGGCCACTCCCATGACTGCGCAGCCTCCTCCAGAAGTCTTTGAGTTTGTAGACTGAAGACCAAATCCTGACAAAGATATTCATTGTGAATGCTACCTTAATTACCTAAATTATCTGTTAGGGTCATCTTGTCTCCGTTACTCTGAGGGAGTGGTATCTCTTTGTTTGACCTAGCTGAACAAGCTAACATTTAATGCAAATATTAGACCATCATTGTCTGGCTTTAAACCGCCCAGCAGGTTTGGTTTAGATCTTCCTAAATGTGTTGAAAGAGGCATGGTGTAAATCTGTGTGCAGCTTGGGCCGCTGAAAGGTCTCTCAGGTTCCTGTGTAATGGCTAGCAGATTTGATGCTCTGGGCCCGACACACTGCTCGCCAGCTTGCACAGCAGAGATGGTGGTGGCAGAGGCTCCCTTAATGGATTCCTCCTGAATTAATTAATTATAACGGCCTTCCAGTACCTGAAGGGGACCTACAGGATAGATGGGGAGGAACTCTTTATCAGGGAGTGTAGTGATAGGACAAGGGGTAACGGTTTTAAATTGAAAGAGAGGAGATTTAGATTAGATACCAGGAAGAAATTCTTTACTGTGAGGGTGGTGAGACACTGGAACAGGCTGCCCAGAGAAGTTGTGGATGGTTGTGGATGCCTCATCCCTGGAAGTATTCAAGACCAGGCTGGATGGGGCTTTGAGCAACCTGGTCTAGTGCGAGGTGTCCCTGTCCATGGCAGGAAGGTTGGAACTTGAGGATCTTTAAGGTCCCTTCCAACTCTAACCATTCTATGATTCTATGACTCATTTCTGTAAGAATTTTTCGAGGATTCTCCTGGGGGTTACACCTACATGTAACACTTGCCAACAGTTAATTCTTCAACCCTTCCAGATGTATTTGAGAAAGAGGTGACTGTGTTCCACCAAGCAGCAGCCCTGAGGAGTCATTTGGAGAACTCAGTGGGTTCTCCAGTGGGGAAAGTTTCTCAGTATGTGGTCCTGGCACAGATGCTGGCAGGCTGCGGTGGGGCTGCTGGAGCACTGAGCACATCCTGATGGTTAGCTTTAATCGGTTCCTTTCCAGCATGTGGGCTTCCTGGCTGGCCCAGGAACTATCAACAACTGGCCCTGTTGTACTATCTCTGGTACAACATGGGAAGTTGTGACAACTCAGATGCCTTAAGTAATATCAACAGTGACAGAAACCTTTGTGGCTGTTTTAATAGCCAAGATGGGCTCCCCAAAGAGATGCCGTGAAACTGCCAGACTGCCCCAGTGAGGATTTCCAGTTTGCTGCCATGTTGGGTAAGACCATGCTTGCCTGCCTCCCTGCAGCAGACAACAACATGAGCAGGGTTTCTATACAATGTCTGAGGTGAGGGAAGATCCATGACAACTCACTTTGTCATGGGTATGATTTCATAATACTTCTTTTTGCCTAATATCTGTCAAATATCTTCAATTTTTTACTTGACTGAAATGCTACTTCTGGAAGTAACACGGATTGTTTTGAGACCATGAAAAGATAAAATTAAGGTTACTGATGTGAAGTTGCATAGCAGTTCCCGCTTAAATATGGTTATCAACTGGGTCCTGCTCAGTACAGTTTGAAGAAATGGCAATGTAGAAAAATGTTATGTTTCAGAAGCAATTCTCGATAATTTATTGCCACTGCATACTGAGCTGGCTGCATGCCTGAAGAGAGTATGTAGTTTAATATGAAGACTTGAAGTAAAATAAGCAAGGAAGAATGGCTCAAGAAACCACTTCAGAGTTGCTGAGAAGACCTCTGGACAGAACAAAACAAACAATCATAAATAATATTAGAAGGACAAGAATGATGTTCAAAAAATTCCCATTCAAGATAGAAGGGGAGTTTTGCAAGGGAGGTGGGCAGAGAAGACAAATCTATAATGAGGGTACAGAAACTCACTGGTGTGCTTAAGGATGTGCTGTCTTAACGATGGTGTTATCCAGATCACCATCCCAAAATTAGAAATAATATGAACAGTATTTCAGACATATATAGGCTTGTTTCTAAATCTTCAAAAGTTTGCTTCCCCAGTTGAAATAATAAATAATTTAAGAATTCTATTTGGGCATTAAATGTACTGCTGATTACAGAGAAGGAAAAAAAAAGAGGTTGCCAAATTTATATTTGACTGGTCTAAGGGTGGAAACTCAGGGACCATACTCAATTCGTGAACTGAACAGAAGTATCATTTATCTTGTACTACTCAGAACTGTCAGAGTCTGTATGCCTTTTGAAGAAAAGAAAGCTTTTTTTTTTTAATGGGCATCATTGTATGAATTGTTTTCAGCAGAGTTTCTTCTGCTTGTAACAAAGTTGGCAGCATACACAAATTGTGTTTTTTCCATCTTCCCTCTACTTGTTTACTGTTCAGTGTACTTGGAGATTTGTCTCTGCATATAAATTAGAATGAAACAAGAAGTTCAACAATTATCACTTAAATGCGTGTAACATCTATTTAAGAGGAGATTTGGACACTGACTTCGCTCCGCCTTTCCTCCTGTCTGTACATAAAATAAGAGATTTGCAGTCAGTAAGTACATTTACTTAGGAATGCCCCTGCAGGGTAGATCTTAATCACTATTTCACTGTGAACTCTCCTAGCAAGGACTTAGTCAGGATCTCTGTCAGGGTGCTATGTGTGATAGCCTGTATCTGTATGGCTGAGGTTATTTGTTATACTATTTTTAAGTGTAGGGCTTAGCAGTAATCATTGCTTTTGACAACATTTTTATGCCATGCTGTCTTTATTTAGTTAATTTCTTTCCACTGGAAAGACATTTTTCCACAGCCCTATTTCTAAATAATAGAAATAAGTAACTTGACAAGGACATACATTTGCTTCAACCAGAGTCATGGGGAGAATTTTCAGTCTGAATAGCAATGCATGACTGCTGCTAAAATTTGAGAGACAAGATAATCCTTTTTTTTTTTTTTAATTCTTGGAGGCTTTCCTGGAATGATACATACTTATTTACATAGAAAAAAAATCAAAACCAGGACTGCATCATTGCATCTGTACGGTTTTTGAAATGTTTTGACACATTCACTGAGATTTACTAGGTAATTTCACATGCTTGTCTGGCAATTTATAATCCATTATTTTGCACTATAGGTTGCATCCTTGAGTTTATTTTATGGCATAGACATAAAATAAACTAAATGACAGCAGCCCCTGCCCTCTCCCTTTTATCTATGGAAATGACCTTCAGTAAACAGAATTCAAGGGATGTTGTGCATGCATTTTGCTATATATTTATATTAATGGGAATGTTTCTGAGTAAATGAGGAAGCAAGACTTGGCTTAGGGTAGAGTAACAATGCAATTATTTAATAAACCATATGTCAAAAGAATGTCTCAGGGTCAGTATTGCATCAAAAGGTGCGCTGTTTTGGAACCATCTTTGGGCCTTGGTTTTCTAATATTAGCTGCTGAGAAAAAATTGTAAAAAATTGGCCTATTTCTCTGTGAGCTGATGGGTTTCCACAGTAAAGTTCGGATATATATAAAGTATAGCACAAAACTCCCACTCAGTTAAGGGCAGAATTAGTCCCCCCAAATTGAAGATAGATTGGTATTAAAGGAGAGAAGTAATTAAGTATTGTATACCATAATTTTGATGTTAGTATGGACATTATAGTAAAAATTCTACTTTCTTTTATTTAATCAAAAACCAATGAAGCAACTCTGTGTTATAAGCACTAGAAGTAAAAGGAGAGCTGTAGATAGAGAAAAATAAAACTGGGTAAAAGACTAGGGCTTCACCCTGATTTTCAAGGCATAGAGCAAATGTACACAGAAAAAATCTTTTAAAAGCTTGAGGAGGAGAAAAGAGATGAAGGAAAGGTATGCCTGACCTGCAGTTTAAGATTAATTTTGTGCTGCAAGTTCAGGAACATTGGAATTTTAAGGGTTTGTTTTGCCCACTGTTTGGAGTCACTTCATATTTTTCTGCTGGAGCTGCACTTCTCCAATGATAAACATGTTTAGCTCCAGGCATTTGGTTTGTCACCAGCTGGGAGCAGGAGGAAAGCCTTGCTTATTCTCCCAACTAGTGAGAAGTCACTTGGAAAGCTGCTTCCAAAAAATACAGCTAATTTACTCAACCTTTTTTTTTTTTTTTGGAAAACTTATAGTTGGGTGATTTTTATTACAGAATGTTTTTCATTTTCTCCTAAATCTTCTTATGTTTTCATTTTGGATATTGGGCTACAGAGCATCATAATGTGTACCAGTACAGATTTAAAAAAAAAAACCAACAACCTGTTTATTTTATTTTATTACAGACCAGATTGTAACCTGTTCTCTATATTATTTAATGAAGTAAGAACACAGAAAAAACTGTTATTTATCAGAAGCAGTGCTTTCGGTTAAGTGGTGCACTGCTACAGTGCCACTACACTAAAAAAGGCCATTTTTCAGCACAATGAAATATACTCTGCTCTCAGAGTAAACCTGAGTTCTACCCTTTTGGAACAGTCCATAGACGCAGGGAATACATGCTGTACGTGGCATGATGTATGGTCTTGTAGGAGCAGGGGAAGCTGAGCCAATGTTCCCATTTTAAAAAGCAAGGGAAAACAGAAAAACAATTTGAAGTTCAGGCTAATTGAAGCATGGCTAATCTGAAGTAGTAGATTTGTCTTATGTAAAAACCTAGTATACTTTTACTGTGGGTTTATAGTCCTAATTATGAAATTCACATTAATTATCACTGTATAACAATTTGTGCAACTCCTCCTGTAACCATCCTTGAATGACATCACTTATTTAAAACACACTTGGAACAAAAGAGTAGCTTGTATTACCTCCAGCTCCATGTGTTTTTCTTCCTTGTCATGGTCCTTCAATTCCTTTTCAGAATGATCATTGCAGTCTTCTAAATGACAGATGTGTTGATATTTAGTAAGTTCATGTTTAGCTTCCTTTCTTTGGGAAACATTCCTTCTATGAAGACCACTGAAAAATGCCTCATACAGTGGCAGTTCTGTAAACACGTCATCATCATCTCTACCATCTGCTTCTTCCTCTTCAGATGAAAAATCTTCCGCTTCTCCTGCCTCGCAAATATAGAGTTTAGTATTAGCTTCATCCGATAAAAATTCAAAATCAGAAAATGTGATAGCACTTGGTTTGTGTTTTATGATCCTGACTTCATGACTCCTTCCCGGTTTCTTGTCTGAATTTGTTCCTGTGAGGACTGGCCATGCCGTGTGCAAGGGAAGGTTTAAAGGGTCTTCCTTTGGCTTGTGCCTTGCAGAACAGAGTAATTCTTCACAAAGGTGCTTTGTCTCAGGCTGATCGGTGGCACTGACGCACCCTGCAGCCGTGCCAGGTTGCAACGATGTCTCATTGTGGTCTAATAAGGATGATGCAGCCAGCAAATGCAACTCAGGTTCCAGTAAAACTTTCTGAAATTCAGATGGACTTGCCTGTTTTTCTATCTTTCTTTGGTATTCTTCATACTTTGCTTCCTTTGGAGTCCCCAGGTGCTTGGCAGGTGTAAGATAAGGTGAGCCCTGTTCTTCTTCATAGATGTTAGTTTCCATTCCAATGAGTTTCATCCATCAGAGATCAAAATGGCTTCATTCTTGGTTTTCTTAAGAAACATAACTCTGCATACGTAGCCCGGAAATATCTTCGTATTTTTCCAAAACCATGATCACACAATCATTATTAATGCCTGGATTCTCATACAAAACGTCTGAATCCTCTCTGCTCCTGAAAAAAAAATAAAAATTAATGATGGCAACACGCTTGCATTGGAGTGCATCAGCAAAAGTAGTCCTGAAACATGAAATTCACGTACCAAATTTACTTATAAGTCTCCTAAAAATATTTGATGTATGCTGATTAAATGAACTTAAAACATGAGAACCTTGACTTGTTTACCTCAGAGACTAGGAAAGAACTGGCAAATGCAGAAATAGTTTTTAAATATTGACTTTATGTTGATTATTGACATGGTGGTTCAGAATCATTCAAAGTGGTTAGGTATATGCTTGTTACTGAAGCATGTCTCTGTTCACTATAGTGTCTGTTAAATCATTGAAAACTTATTCAGTGTTCTGATAAAGCTCCTGAAATGTCACAGGGAAGAGCAAGGAGCCACAGTAGTTGACAGAAAAGAAAGAAGATTTCAGTATAGGTAGAATTTTCTGTGAATTGCCAATGCAGTGCAGCACCTGTCCACTTCTAATAAATTTGCAAAGAAAATAGAGGAGGCTAAAAATAACAGAGAGCTTCAGCACTACATCAGAGTTGGCCATGCCTGGTTTAAATCAGCCTTAACTTCTGTGCTCACATCCAGACTGTGCACCTCCAACGCATGGGAGGAAGGGAGCAGCTGAAGAACCAATCCTGCATCACTGAATAGCTTACAGTCACCCATATATGTCGTGTACTTCTTGTGACAGATTGAATATTGATAGTATTTATTTTAATGATTGTTTCAGTACTCCATCTGTGAGGGAGCAAAGCAGAACAGAAGCCTTTCAAAATAAAAAGGGAAGCTTAAGCCTTTGATGAGTGTGGCAAACCTGTCAGTGCTGAGGAAGACATGTCAGAAGGCAGCGCTGTGATTGTCGAAGCGGGAAGGGAGCGGAGTCAGATGCTGGCGTGTGCCGTGCCTCTCACCGCACGTCCCATGAACTGAGCAACGCACACCAGGCAGATAGGCAGATTTTCATGCTGGTTAGTCTGTATTTCAGTGTTACAGACGTACACAGGGTAATAGAAAGAATACTGATACGCATACAGAAAATTTGGATTTATTGTATTACCTTTGTCATTTGAACTGCAGCTGGGAAAGGTGTGAGCGTGCAGGTACAGACTGCTTAGGTAGAGTTCCTCTCCGCTAGTGCTAGCTGTTTAAAAATCAGACATTATTGTAAGCTGGAGTGAGTGGAGAGAGAAAAATGCTTCCAGAAGGTAATTGCTCTCACTTATCTTGGATACCTATTTTGACACGGGATGAGTCTCCCTCCTGGCATGAGTGCCTTATCCAAAAATACAGAATATGTCTAGGCAAAAAGCTTACGCCAGTCGCCCAGCTTTCAGAAGGACAAATAAAGGCAAGAAGAATCTCAGCCCATATCTTTGTTACACAGTAATAGTAGTTTGCATTGTCTGCATGGGAATAAGAAACCTATGTTTGAAGGCCTCATTCTCTCGAGTTAGCCATAGCCACTGCGTAGGAGTGTCTTCACTTTCAGAGGTGCTGGACACCTTTGCTTCCCCCTAACATTATGTGAACTAATTGAGCACAATGTCTTTAAAAAAGAAAATGCATTCCTGCGTTTGTAGGGGATTATGAGAATTGGGAGGACAGTGAAAAAGCCTCCTGCCATTTCAGGTGAATATTATTATCTGTGTTTCACTGTGAGCCATTGCCTTTGTTTTTTAGTCCCTGGCACCTGCAAGAAGTCATGCTCCTAGCACCCATCCTCCCACCATGCGAAGGCAGGTATAAACAAAACAGGTTTGCCTATTCTAGAAGGCTCCCCAAAAGGCAGCCAGAAGAGCTTTGGCCTGGCTGCCCACAGCAGCCTGCTGCCATCAGGTGAGAGGGAGGTTGTGTTCACCAACCGTTGGTGCTGGGGGCTGCCCTGTTCCTCACCTATTGGTAGTTCCAGGAGTAGCACTGCTCAGGTCTTCAGGTCTCCCTCACAGTCTCTCTCATGGCCTTACTCCATGCTTTTGCCACTCTCCCTTCTCTGGCAGAAATTACCCATCCTTAGCATTTTCCCTGGGCCTTTTTTATTTCTGGTAATCCTGCCAAGCAGGCTCTGCTGTGATGACATCTGCAGGAACACACCTTTGTGTTCATAGGAATATCTTTGCTGTATCAAACTCAAAATACAGCAAAAAAAATGCTCCAGAAGAAGTTACAGAAATTCTGCAATAGGCAAATGTGGGATAAGTGAATTACATAATTTTTATTTCTAGTATTTTGGGATGATGCTTTAGACTCTAAAACATGAACTATCATCCCTGCAAAAATTTGTATTTTTTGTTGTCTCTGAATATTCCTAGCATCTAAAATCAATACCCAGCTTCTTTTAAAATTTTGCTAAGTTCTTTTAAGTTCTTTCTCTCAAATTAGTTTTGTGTTTTTCTTTTTTTTTTTTTTTTTCAGGATGTGGTATAAAGCTGTAATTTTTACAGTTGAATTACGAAAGGCATGAAAGAGTTTTTCTGTTTATTAGATTTGCTTACTCCATTGGACTCTTTTTTATTTTTCCGGGGATGAGACTGGAACAAAGAAAGTATGCAAAAGCAGGCTGGTTTTGTGCAAGCATGGCAAGAAATCTCTGAAGAGGAAGTGGTAAGAAAGAGAATGTGAGCTTACTCTTATTCATCCTGTGGAACATATCTCTTTACTCAATCTTGCAGTTGCTGGAAAAAACCCCACACTCTTATACAAAATATCAAATTCCATATTTTATAAAGAGTTACACATAGACATTTATAGCTCCTAAAAATGGAGCATTTTTGGCAGAGCTGTGGATTTGGAAATCCTGCCCATAGCAAAATGTGTAACTCAGAGAGGCCTGAACATTCAGAGCTAAATCTGTATGTATGGTAAAATGCCCTGCAAAATAATATAATTCTCACCACAGTTCTGAATGTATGTGCTTACAAGTTCTGAAAAATAATAATCTTTCTGGAAAAGGTCTTCAAGGCTTTATAAATAGGGAAATGACTTTCATATGCATATGTAATTCTGAATATATACTGTAGCATTAGCTCTGCTGGTAGGTGCTAGGGTAGGTAAAGATGTTGAATAACAGAAGTCTCTTGGGTCTGTATGTGTTTTTTCCAACTAAAAAGGGACCACAGCTAACTGTCCAACCAAAACTGACTCCAAAACAATTTAAGGAAAAGCATAAAAAAAAAACACAGGTTTTTTTAAAGCTAGAATGTGAAATGCATATCTAGGTGTAGCAACTTCATCTTTTTACACACATGAGTTTAAAACTTACAAACTAAATTTTATTTATTTAGGAAAGCTCCTTACAAGTCAGCAATAATATACAGGTTTGTGATACAGCTAGTGAAATGCTATGTAAGGAAAGTTCTCGTGTGGTCTCACACAAGCAAATGTGTATGTGCAGACTCACAGACTCTAGTGGCTTGATTCCCCTTTGCCCAGACAACCAAAATTTATATTAAAACTCACCAAGTTTTTGCATAAAGATCACAAAAAAAAAAAGTACATATTAAGCTCAATCATTAAATAGAAGGATTTTACAGAGACTTTAGTATTCATAGACTCATTTCTATGTTCTTGAGTTAATACAGGGAGAATTGTTTTCTGGGGCAAATGATTATGCTTTATTTGATAGGGTTACTATAACAGCAAGTCACCTAAACAAACTTTTCAAACATTGCTTAAATTAGTGCATTTCAATACCCATTATGTATTTTTGGCATTACAGAGCATGTGAATGTGTGGAATTTGCAATTTGCTTACTTTAAATTCAATTTAAACTCGAACTGACATAGTAAACCAGCAAATCAAGTCCTGATCCTGGCTGGAACAGTACACCACTCATTTAAAATAACAAGTTTTTGCCCCTCAGCCCCTAATGCATTTGTTTCCCTTTCACAATGACTTTGCTTAGTATTTCCCATTGATTTAAACAATCTTCCCCTGAAAAATTAAGCAAACAAGCCAAGAGAATGTGAGACACATAGACTAAGAGCAAATTAGGAGATTAGGATTTTTTTTCCCTGATGATAATTTTACCTGTTTTTGCAAGGTAACCCCATATTTTTCAATTCAGTTAATTTCCATAAGCGTAACAACAGGAACTCAGTTAGTAGCCAAAAGATCCTCCAAGCGTTGGGGCAGAACAGAAAAAGAAGTGAGCAGATCCTTAACAAAAGGCATTTCAGCTTGCCTGCTGCACAAGAACTCTGTCAACAGAAGTATGTGTGAGAATCCCTGGGGCGAAAACAGCCTTCTGCAAGCACTGGCCAAATTATTCACAGAAAAAGACAGAAAAAAAAAAAAGGGGAGGGGGGGGGGGAAGGAGAAG
>JAOXNO010000001.1:186049701-186076568 GCA_028565335.1 Limnodromus scolopaceus | reverse complement strand
CCCCCCCCCCCCCCCCCCCCCCCCCCCCCCCCCCCCCCCCCCAGGAGAAGGAAGGAAAACAAATAAAAAGAGAGAGAGAACGCTTCACAAGAACACCAGGCACTTCTAAAAATACCGTGTGACCTCATTCTTCACATTATGCCAGACCTTAACATTGTGCTTTGCTTTATCACCTGGAGCACCTGGAGTCAGGTTCCCACTGCACACACTCGAGTTTGGATGCTGTCAGGTTTTGAGAAGGTGGGCTGTGAAATGCCTTTTGATGTAGCATAAAGCCAGTATAAAGGAATACCAAAATTAGCTTACCATGTCACTTGCAAATTCTAATTATTGTTTGCCTGTGTTTCTTCAAGACCTACATTAGCTGCCAAAGCTTCACAAGTCTTCCCTTTTATATATATTAATAGGATCATAGCTTGCAGACAGACTTCTGCATACACTGCAAAGGGTAGCTATAGTGTAGGTTACTGGACATACGAGTTTCTGAGTGCGATTATAAATCAGTTATTTGCAAATCTAGCCTGGAAAGGAAAAGGATGAATTATCACTGGAAATACAGGGTAAGAAGACTCTGAGTTATAGTTTAATTTTGGAACTGCTTTCCTGTATTGCTTTTGATTAGAGTAAACAGCAAAAATGGAAAAGCTGCAATACCCTTCTACTCATGTAATGGATCCTGCTTGCTAGTAGCAGTAGATTACATTTTTCACCTTGAAATATCCAGGCACAGATATTTGGCACAGATGCTGCCAAATCTACGTCCCTCCTGACTCATTTCAGTGAGTGAGGGAGGCGGCACTTAGATGCTGATTTCTCTTGCACCTCATGCACCTGAATGCCTACGCTGAAGTTAAACAGTATTTTAGTCAGCAAAGAATTTGGCATATTTATGAATGAGTCACTCAGCAAATGGAGCCACATCTCAAGGCAACCGTTTTACAGGAATTACTTTATATGACAGTTTAGTGAGGCTTTTCTCAACTTAAAAGTGTTTATTATCCCAGGACAGCTGTACGACCAAGCCTGTCCTTCAGCTTTGCCACATCTGTCCCCACCTCCACCATGGCAGAAGCTCATTTTACTTTGCCAAGGAAAGTAAAATATCCTCTCAAATGCAATAAACTACAATGATAAAGAGGCATTTGGCTAATTTAACTGCGCTTAGATTCATGTCTGTCTTAGGTGCAACTGTTGGTCACAGATGTGCTGTTTTCCAACCACCATCTTAACTAACGCAGATATGTCAGCAATTTATTTACAGCTGCATATATATATATATATTTATATATATATTTATACCTGCAATATATAGGAGGGAAAGACTCCGCTCCAGGATGAATTATTGACACATTTCGTGCTATTAGCTGAGCCTGAGGTTGAGTTTAATCCAGCTGAGGCTCTAACACCCTGCCAGTGTACTGACTCAATTGTGTTCGAGTCTAAAACAACATTCTCAACAGCACTGTCTTTGTCACTTTACCACCATGTGGGAACAGTGGTTGAATTGCAAATAAGGTGAGAAAATATCATCTGTAATACAACTGTGGCCATTTCTAAGAACTTAGATCCATGGGCAATGATTAGTCCTAGTTAGTTTACATAAAGTGGGCCTTGACTTTCCAAATCATTCTGCTCTGTGCAGTCCATGAATAGCGTGGTTACCATCCTGAGTGAAATAAAGTGGCAGGAATGTGTGAGCACCAGTAAAGCGAAGGACTAGATATGGTTCTTCACACTTGAAAAGTCTCATACCTCCTGCATACCTGATTACATCCTCTCGAAAGAAGGTATAGAAAAGCAGGTATGAATGGGGAATTGAGGGCATCTTTCAGCATCTCTCTGAGAACATGATTGAAGTACCTTTAAAGAGTAAGATCTGGCTTTCCTTCTGCCACTAGGCTTCTTTTAGCATTACATTCAATGTATTGCTTTTGTATTCCCTGTTCTGCCTTATGTATTTTGTCTTGCACCTGTGAAATGGAGCATCAAGCTCCTGATGAGATATTGTCCAGAGGCTGTTCGACTGCATGCTTTTAGAAAGCAATTTTGAGTGATTTAAGATTACACTATGAGCTACTCGATAAATTAAACCTGATGTGAAGTTGCTGAAAATCCTAATACTTACAGGAAAGGCAGAGTGAAAGGGGTGTGTGTCTGCATATGCGTTTATCTAAAATCTGTGGTATTAAATGAAAACCAGAAATTTTTTATATATTGCCCTAGAATACTTTGGCTTTGTTTTCATATGAACGGTGCAATCAACATGAAACAGGAAGAGCAGCCAGTCATACACAGACACTGTTCATGAACTGAGGCTCCCAAAAGAGCTAACACCTAATAAATATTTTTAAAATAACACTGGATAAACCACATAGGAAAAAAAAAAAAAGAAGTCTGTCTCTCTTTATGTTGAGATTCTTGGCATTGGTAAGATCGCAGTTCTTCATCTAAGCAGCCAGTCAAAACCAAAGTCAGGAAACAGGCTTTCTGCAAGCAAAGACACACAGGTATGAGCAGCTTCTCCCTCCAGTTTAAATACTACCACTGTTTCTTCAGCCTGGAAAGTGAATTCCATTACATATCTTCAAGGGATGCTCAATGGACTCGTTGGAAATTAATCTTCATTTTGCACAAGAGGAAAGAGGCTGGAGGAAACAATTTTCTTGTATGGGAAGATACCTATATTAAGATGGACAGCTTAAGGGTCATATTCACATCTTTACTTTTTTTTTTCAAGCTCATGAAGCCCAGTTTTGCTGGCTTCCAAACTTGCATGCATCCCTCTCAGAAATCTCTGCTGAACCTGTGACACCCACCAGCAGCCAAAGATACTGGACAAAGGCAGTTGTTCTGGCACTTCATAGGGGCAGAGACTGGTATAGATCTGTGTTTATTGTATGGTTCATAATTCCTTACAAATGAAAGGAATTAAGTTCTTTAAAGTTATTTCCTTGTTTGAAAATGGAAGACTTATCAATGCCTTGGGTACATTCATGAGAAGGTATCAATTCATATTAATTTCACTTATAATCACTATAATCCACTGTCTGCATATAAGGTATTAGACACTTGTGTCTACTGTGACCACACAGCCAGTAGAAGAGGTGTAAACAGGAATCGAAGTTTCATTATCACACAAAGCCATGTCTTAATCACATCTCATCTTCTGAAAGTAAAAATTGTTTTGTTTGATTTACTAATTGTCATAAAGAACAGACGAGACAGAGGCTTCAACAGGCATCATGCCTGAAGATCAGCACTTGTTTTAATAGGCTGAACTCTTCTTGTTAATTCTGTTCATAGAGAAGAGTTGTATTTCATTAGAAATGTCCACCTTTTTCACCCTGAACTGAGTTCTCTTAAACAGGGATAAAACGATGATCTTAACCAAACCACTACCTCCGCAGCCTCTTGATTTTCCCAGAATCTATTAAATTCTCCCAACACCTCCAACAACCTTCAGTAACTCTGTAGCACCCTGCTTCTGCTTCAAGCTTCCCTCACACCAGCAAGATAAATTTGAAGTCTTGGTACTATTCTTCAAAGTTGTTCCGGTGCCTTTGACTCCTCCTTCAGCTCCCTCTGTCCTTGCAACCTGTGGCCGTGCCCACCCCAGGGGTGAAAGCCTGGCACCAGGGCAGAGGCTTCCCAGCAGCTGCCAAGATCTGCTGCGCTCAGCTCATGAGAAACCACAAGAAAAATAAATCTCTCCTGCTGCTTTCAGAGCAATGTATAAACAGAAAAATAACTCACGGGACACCGGCGTTTGGGATAAGAACAGGCTCAGGCAACTGTAGAAATTCTCAGCTAGTCTGAAACCAGCCAGCCTGGGGAGCGGGGAGCAGCTGGACCATGGTAGCCACTGAGCCTTGCACAAGTTTATTAATCCTGCTTACAGGTCTGGCCTCTTTCTGATACCTAAACCAGCTGACTGCATATCTGAAGGAAAAATAGGGAAAAATTCATTTGCTTAAACATAGGCTTCTAGTGCCCTGTGAGGCATCCTGGACTACCCCCAGCTCAGAGAGGTGTGAATCTCCTCTAAGTCCTTTGACATATCTCCTGTGTGGGTACTGTAGGTTGGCAGGGTATCTCAAAGGGCACAGGTAGGCACTTGTTGAGGCAAAGGGCTGGTACCTTCAGTTTACTTGGTAGGCTACTCAAAGAATTTAACTTTGGGCACCTAACTTTGGTGACTTATTTAGGATTCTTAGGTAAGAGCCTTAACTTCTCCTTTGCCTATATAAAAAGCCTACATTCTTAATGTATGCATTTAAATTCAGCTGGCATAAGTACTGTATTACTTTCAAAAGAAAGTAAAAAAAAGAGTCTGTTTGAGTCTCCTGGTTAAGAAAAGAAGCTCCTGTAGGAAGTCAAAATGATCAAAATTGCCAGCAGCTCTCTGGTGTGTAAGGACCTGCATCTGTGCCGCAGTACGTTATTATGGAAAGTTTCAAAGCTAAATCAGAACATACTCAGAAAACAAACAAGAACAAGCTCTTTAGTGCCATGTGTATTAAATCAGTTTGTGGCATTTTGGCTCCCCAGGTTCGTACTCCTATCAGTCTTTCAAAGTTTCTGCAGTGTTTTGGCAACACGCTACATTTCTCAGTTGAAATACGCTGCTTAATGCAAGACTGGTAAACAGCTTGAATAGGCAGGGCTTTGATTTATGAACTGCATCAATATGGTAATGAGGATGTTGGCTGGGCAATTAGTTTTAAATTGTATAAGCTCACACTAGCTCTTGTTATTATGAGTACAAAGGTTTGTCAGAACACCTCTGAGTTCAGTATTTCAGAATCCTCCAGTGCCTTCGTACCTATTAGACCAGAACTGCTGCAAATTAAAACCTCTGCTACACCTTCTGAATCTAATATCACTGAACCATTTGTATGAAAATATCAGCACTAAATAGATGCATCCATTAAAATGATACTTTCCATGCAGGTTTTTTTCTGGTTGGGGTTTTTTTTCAGACCAAGATGGGCTTTGGACTCCAGCAATGTCTTTATCACCCTCACTAATCAGTGTCTGTAATGAATGCTAAAGAAACGGTGACCCCCGCAATAAATGCCTATTACTACAAAGGCCGTGCCGGAGGGCAGACTCCTCCTCTCAAGACCTGCTGGGTGCATGAGATATAAATGGCAGCAGGGGAGGACCGTGTCAGCCCCAATGAAGATAAGTTATTTCAGAGGGAGCAAAAGTTATGTTGGAGGAACCTCCTGTGGTCCCTATCTGTATGTGTGATATAAGGCCAAGGCGAGTTCTGCTCAATCAGTTTTGGTCAAGAAGTATTTTTTGGTAAAAGAACTCTTCCCTCAAAACCAATGTATTTTTGGTGGATAACCCAATGTATTTTTGGTGGATAACCCAATGCATTTTTGTTTAATCCAGAAAAAAAAATCATTTATGTTGGGGGATATTTACTCCTTTTGATTAATCTATTTAATTTGTCAGAGCTTTCAGAAGAATGAAGTGTTAAAATATGAACTGTTCAGATGAGAATTTCAGTATTTTCAACCTTTTTATCTCTTGCTTCCCCATGTGATTTTTTTGTTATTATTATTAAGTATTCAGTTAATTTGACAGAAATTCACAGTTCTTTTGAATTCTTTTTTTGGGATAAGTTAATGGGGGTTTTGTCCAGTTATACCAGGCAAAGTCAAAACATGCACCAATACTTCAGTGACAGCTACTTTAGAGGTGTCCAAAGTTTTATTTGTGTACAGAAGGAAGTGTTTCTTAAGCCAGGGTGCATATTTGAGGCCTGAATAGTTATTTTGAACAAATTCCCTGTTTGCTTTTCTGCTTTTTGCTAATTTCTCCTTCCTTTTGAGATCTTCCAATAATTAGTTACACTCATCTGTTTTCCAGTTTCAGGTCTTGAATTCCAGATTTCTACTTAATGAGATTTCTCCTGTTTGCTAAATTAGAGACACTTACAGTATCAGATGATCTTTTCCCCTAGAAGGGGTCTTTATAGACTTTTTATCAAATAACAGCTCTCCTTTTTGCATAAACTTAAACAACTAAACATTTTAAATGGTCTAACTAATGTAGTCTAAAAATATCTAAACCAGCTTTAAGCTTACTACGCTGAGCCTGATACATAATAAAGCAGTGGATCTGAGGCATACTGCTGTGATGCACCTTGTTTGTGGTATCCGAAGAGTCAATTCAGAGACCTTTACGTGGCACCTACAATAAATTTATGCCAAGTTCAGAGGTCATTTTTGAAGCTCTTCTCTGGATCCCCCATAAGTTTGGTTTCTTATAGTATAGATTTCTCCTGTGAGACTTCCTCAGATTTTCTCTACCTGTGATGTCTTTCCTCTATGCAGAATAAAAATGCTTTGGGCATTTCCATGTGACTTTGTGGAATGAAGCAGCAAATAACCACCCCACCATGAAAAACTGTGCAATCCCCTGGTTGATGCTGCTAGAAATTGTAAACGGTCTACTACATCTGAGGAATACTCCACAAATAAAGAATGAGCTGGATATTTTTTTCCAGAAATAATTTTGGGGTAGAGAAAAATATCTGAAACACTCACTTTATGGAGACTAAAAGGTATATGAAGCAAAAATGCAGGAAATTTATTTCTCAACTTTTTCTAGCTTTCCTTTTCTGCATAAGCTATTTTTTTCCCAACCTTTAATTAATAAAAACAAAAGATAAGTAGAAATCTTAACCAATGGAGTTGTCCCTTGGCTGGCAGGATGAAGCTCACACAGAACATAAAATTCAATTACTCTGATTCCCATGGAAACACAGTATTGAATCAAATTCGGTTATAGAGCCTTTTAAACAAGCAGAATGGTTATTTCCAGGTTGTACAAGCATTCAATCAAATGGTCAACACTCTCCTCCCTCTAGGCAAGGGCCCCTGCAACTCTATTCAAATATATTAACCTCTGAGATAGATGGTGTCTTTCATCCTCTCTTTTACAAGTACAAAGTGTGTTGTGTTAATGTAAGAGATTTTCTTTCCTTCAAAGTGCTGCAGATGAGTCATTAATTCAGATATCAGAGGAGCAAAATTAGCCATTTTTTTCCCTTGAGATAAGAACAAACCAAGAACAAACAGTTGCTTTGAATAAGTTTTAGATGTGCTAGAGATTCAGTTTCAGTCTTCATACGTCAAAATTGCTGGTGTGCTTGTTTGTGCATATTACACATACTGTTATAGAGACTCTGTTACGGGTCAGGATGTCTGTACCATCACAGGATGAGTTAAAGGTCTGTCAGCAAATCAGGTTTTCAGGGGTAGCAAGCTCAGTCACTGTAAATCGTACCAGGCTAAAATGCTGGCGTATATTTGTCATGCGAGATACAGAATCTTTTGTAACAATGAGGAATAATCACCACATTGGTAATTTTTAGTTATAAAGCAGAAAAACAAGTATATGTGTGCATTTGACCATTTCATTAGCTTTCTGGTCAAATAAATGGTAGAACAAATGTTCTCCGTTTATGCTCTCAGAGCCTTCCTATCCTAATGCTCCATATAGTTTAAGTTTTTGGTATTTTCATGCTAAAATATCTTAAGAGGGCTTGACCTTCAAAAAGCCACAGGTGTCTCCTTTTGAAAAACATCAGCCACTTCTGACATGTGCCTCTATAAAGGGATCATTTGTGCAATGGTAAACATTCTGATTTCAAAACACCAGCCTCTCTTTGGCTGTGGTTTGTGGTTTTTTTTTAAAAACCTGTTTTACTCCCCGCTTCTCTTAAGAGAAGCTTAAAACTTGTAAGAGACTGTAACTGATGCAACCTTGGCTCCCTGAGCCAAAGCGATGACAGGACGAAGCAGATGTATGAAATATGGACTTCCCTGTACACCTCAGCCAGGCATAAATCTCAAACCACCCACGCTGGGAAGAGTGGCAGGGACAAGAAAGGAGCAATGTCACCCACACCAGGGCACTTACTGCTGTCAGGTTTCTAGCTGCCACCTCTCTCTTTCTTTCATCTGCAGTGAATGAACATCATCTGTGCTTTTTGAGGGTGGGGGGAACATGGAATTGGTCTTGTCCATCTTTCGTCACCACAAGTTGAGCGAACACGTGGCAGTGCCTGCAGCCACAACGGCACTGTGTATCATTAGCCATAGGGCTACGCTGCTATTTTTGCCCCGCTTTGCAAGGTGATGCCCAAGAGCAGTGAAACGTGGAGTTACTCTCAGGCTTTCTCAGGAAAAACAGAGCCCCATGTAGGAAACGGAGCAAAGGACCTGCAGTAAGTGGGAAACTAGCTGTGCCACTTCCCCAAAACTTACATCCTCAGGGCTCCAACAAGCCCTGGAACAGCCATGCTCTGAGCTCAGGAAACAGGTTGCACAATAAGAAATAAATGGGAAAATGAGGAATTGTATTTATTGAAAATTTCTCTTGCTCCAGCAGATGAAAATTAACTACCTCGGTCAAAGTCAGATTGCATTCAGATAAACAGAAAATTTTAACACCTCCCTTAAACTGCGTCTATTCACAAATTAACATACTTATTAACCTTTCCTATCTCATTTCTTTTTTATGTTCTAAAAACCTAAAATCCCATACACTAACAGAATATTGGCACATATGCAAATGCTCACACAAGAAGTCTGTTTATTAGAGAGTCTGGGGTGTACTCCACATGTGTGTATTATAATGCACTACTGGCAACAGCACCTTAAATCTTTGGGAGGGCTGTCCTAGGAATCAGGATTTCTAGGAGTTCCCATTGCAGTGAGAGATTGACAAATACAAGACTGAGAGTTCCCAGCACACCTTCATCTTGTTCCCATTGAAAATGTATATTACAATATTGCTTTTAATTACATGATCCTACAGTTTTGTAGCCTGAGGTTTCCTGCTTCATCCTGCACATGAACCATCCTACAGAGAGGTAACCAATGGGTGGCAATGCAGGAAGGGCAACGGTAAAACAAGACATGATAATTTTCGACTATGTGCTGTGATAAGTAATTACTGTTGTTTTAGCATGCTTTTGTGTGAGTCAGTTATATGTACTTGTGTAAGTGTGCAAGAGGCTATGTTTCCCTTTAATTTCAATAGTGTACCTACCTGGCGGCATCACATTTTTAGTGAATTCTTGTCATACGTAACCTTCAGTTAAGTAAAGAAATATTAACTTACATAAACAATTCCAAAGATATTTGAAAGTATCCTAAACAAACACCATACCAGTGAGGGTACAGGCAAGTAGAAGGTATTTATGAGATTCTACCTGAGATATCGCTGAGTTTCCTTTTCTCAGAGCAAGCTGTGGAGCGCTGGTGAGATTACCTGCTATGGGTTTACTGCTACAAAGTTCCCTCACCACTCTCCACACAGAAACATAGGGAAACAGCAATGTCCACTGTTGATTTGCACCAACCAACCTCCAGGCTGAAGATGGCGTCCGTGTTCTGGGTGCCCACAATAACTTTTCTAGTTGTGAACCTCCACTTATGCAATTAAGAGAACACACTGGCCTACTAACTTCCAGGATTTGCTTTGGGAGAGTTTTTATGTAGTGGTGTCAGTCAAACACTGCATATGGAAGCAATACTTCAGAGCCAGTTTCAATGCTGCTGTAGAAATGGCCACCACACTAAGTTGTATCTTAAAGGGTAACCAGTATTGAAAAGGCAACTGGGAAGGTTCCCTCAAATGTGTGTTCTTTGTTCATAGCTGGCAGTGGCAACTAGTTATATACTGTTACTTATCAAACACCACGTTATCTCGAATTAATATTTGTGTGGCAAGATTTCTGTTTACTCTGATGGATACTTGACCAGGTAATTAAAGAAATGAAATTATTCCAAGATTTTCAAAATTCTCCTTTTCCATTTGCTTCTAGAAGACTTTATAGCTTTATTTTGTGCAGCATCTTCCATATGGGGTGTGCTCCATGAGCACATACTTGAGGAGCTTATGCTACACAGAAGTAAGACAACTGAGGATAAGCAGTCACGTATTTGCACGCCTGTTGTTACAAATTCAGCAATGCCTCTTACTCTGTAACAGCTAGTAAGACCCTTAGGAATTTCTATGCACAAGGTACTTCTACATTTAACCAGGAACGGTGGCTGAGGCTGAATTAAGTGCATTCAGTTTTTTTCCTCTCCCAAAAGGCATGTGACAAATCACTCCCCACAGAAGTGCAGAGGAACTTAGAAATCCCTTGCAGGGGCACCTGACAGACAGAAGTGTCTCTGGCTGGGGGATCTGGCTGGGACAGCAGAGATAAACTGATCACTAGTGATGCAGGGAGAGAAGGCAAACACCTTTAGAAGTTGAATTATGGGTGAAAGATGGGCATTGTATGCTAGGAGTTCTGTAAAACTGAGTGTTCTTTGGAGTTAAAACAACTGGAGATTTTCCAATGTGCTGTTTTTGAAGCCTTGCTTCTTTAGCTCCTATGCATCTGCCTCAATATTCTTCACCCTCTCACCCAGGCTAAAAACCTTTCAAATTGAAAATGTTGCCTCTAGAAATTCAGCAAATCTAAAAATATCGATCTTGCAGAGTAAGTTCAAATAGCCTGCTACACTGAAATGAACATCTGGTTTCAGAGCTTAATTTATGCTGTCGTTTTTTCTGATATTTGCTAAACATTAGCTTTCCCTCTCTTGCAATGTTGTTTTTCTATGAGCTAGAGCTTTGTAGACATTACAGGTAGGCATGTACTGAATACTGGAAGGGACTGAGATCTATAAATATTACTGGGCTGAAGGTATCACAGCTTAGTACCCAGCAAAGTTAACTGAAGTGGGACTTGCAACTGTCTTCCTGCTATCAAAGTAATTTCACATCTTGAGAACAAAAAGACACTTTTAAAAGGACTATTTGGAGCCATTATTCAGTAACACACCAGTCAGCTTACCAAAACCTTCTGTTTCATAGGCTAGTAGAAAATACTAAGCCATAGATTTGTATAACTTTTCTATCAGTCATTTGCAGCCTCTGGAAAGTTTTTTCCTGTATGATCACCATTATTAAGCTATACTTTTCTACTCTACCTCTTTCTAGCAGTTAGCAATAATGGTCTCTGCTCAAAGGAAGGGTAAAGGCCAGAAAGGTGAATGGCAGAAAGGGTTATGGCAGCAAGAGAGGTGACCATGTGCCTGACTGCTACAGAGGTATGAAAATTCAGGAAGTCAGAATAAAAGAGAGAGAGAGAGAGGTTGAAACACAAAGAAGAACTAATTCCAAGCTCTTCTCAACTCACCCTCAATAAAATGTAGTTGTTCGGCTCCATCTGCCCAAGGCTTGTCCTCTGCCCGAGGCTGCTCTGCCAGTTCTTAGCACCCCATTCCCACTTATCTCCCCCTTCACATTCCCTGCATGCCCGTTTGTCCTACCTGTGCCAAACACCTTGGCACTCCTGATGCTCCCTTTCTCTTGATGGATGCTCTGCAGTGAATGATACCTTGCAAGCAGGAACACGATGGTCCTCAGAGCCTTGGAGGGGCAGGCAGGAGAGGATTGCCCCGCTGCATGGTCCATGACCTCCCTCTCTCGGGGCAGCCTGCAGGCAGGGAGGAGGCAGCCCGGGCTGCTCTGCCTTCTGGCAAGCCCAGGCAGCTCTGCCTTTTGGCAAGCCGAGTTGTCTGACTCCAGTGGTGCCTCCAGCGTGCATTTGTAAGCTTATTGTACATGAACAATGCATCTGGTATTAGGCCTTTTGTGCCTCTATCTTGACTTGTAATGTGAGGATAAAGATTAAAGGAAAAGACCTGAGGAGTAGAATTGTCTTGTACAGTGAGGGAGGGATCCGGGGAGGGTTCACATGGGCTGAAATGGAGGCTTGCTTTCCCAGAGAGCTAGAAATGCTTTAGATTTTGGGTGGTATTTTTGAGCTATATGTTACTTTGAATGATCTGACACCTTACTGGCACTGGTCAGAGAAGAGGTGAGCTCACACTCTGTAGTTACATGTGGAGCCATAACTCAGCCCATCTTAGAAAGACTTTGAGTCTCATTCTCACAAATAAACTGCAAAAAAATAAATAAGTGGAAGCAAGGAGTAGGGCCTGGGACTCACTCTTCCCAGGGAAGCTCCTCTCACAACAGGCCAAAGGCCCCAGTGCCATCTCGCTTGTTAGTTTTTGCCCTGTAAATCTAACGTCTCTTTCAGCGGAGTGTTTGGTGCTGGCAGAACTGTGCCATGCCAGATAATGTTACAGCCTGGTGGCTGAAATGGACTTTCCTGGAAAGCAGGAGCGGTGTTTCAGGTTGAGGGTCTGGAAAGCAAGTGTTCCAGCTCCTGGACAATGAGTAATGAGTAAGAAGCCTCCTCTGCTGCTGCCATTAGAGCAACATCTCTTCTGGGTTAATAGATCCATCTACCATGAATGCCATTAAGCAGAAAACCTGTTCCCAGGAATAAGTCCTGCTTTAAGGCCTGGGGTGCTAAGCACAGGTCACCATGAGGGTTTTGCCATGGGATGGGTCAGGAGGGTGTGGAGGGGATCGCAACACCCCAGACTCCCATGCTTTTACAGGACTGAGAGCAGGCTAAAGCACTGGTTGCTGCTGGCCTCCGTTTTTTTTGCTAACCAGGCCTGAGTTTCCATACCAGGCAAGACAGCAGCTCCTTTTTTAGACTTTAAACTTTTAAACCTCAACAGAAGCCAACATATAGGCAGCACTGGTAAACCTGGGGGGTAAAAAGGGAGGATATGTAGCAGCTGAGTTTATCAGTGTGGATACAAGCACAATAAAAAGGTACTGCATCTGGCAAGGAAGAAACTGCAGAAAAAGATCAAGACAGTAACAGTAAAATACTGGTAACATGTATCTCCTCCACAACCTAGTTAAATCACTGAATTTCAGTACTAACAGCTAAAATGCAGTGAGATAAAAATGGAAAAGTAAAAAGTCATCTTAAAGCAAAAATTCAGAAATGGAGATATGATGCAAAGACGACTCACAGGCAGCACTTTGGGTTTAGCTGGCATGCATAGGGAGCTCCCCTGTTAAAGGGAGCTAAAACTTTGTCAATGCCAGAGGACTATTACAACAGAAGAGTTGCTTTAGCCCCAAAATGCTGTTTTCTAACAAAGCTCTGCCTCCTGATAAGGGAACACCAAAGCTGACTCAGAGAATTCTGAGCTGGGACTCTGCCCAGAGGAATAATATGAATCATCTAAACCACTCTTACAGCTCCTTCTGTCAATTTACTAAAAGCATCATATCTACAGTTGGATCTGTGGTTTAGAAAATGTGGCCTAAGGCAGGATTTTTTTTGCCACTATGTCAATACCTTACAAGATCCAGAATGTGTTTAATAGTAGGTTGATGGAGATTAAAAATATCACTAGAATTCTCAAAATATAATTCCTGCTTTCTCTGGATAACATCTCACAGAAAGAGAGGCTTCAAAAACCATGATTTTAAAGTGATGAAATCTCTGCTTCTTCACTGCCTCTTTCCGTGACTCCTCCTTCAACTCAAAGGAGTTGTGCCAATATAAAAAAATGTTATTTATATTGTGGTAGGGCCAGGGCACCATATAAAGAATCACTTCTTTACTGTGCGAGGTGCAGTAAATTCACAGGAACGAGTCCCTGCTCAAGGAACTCGCAGCCTATACCTCTGAACATGACACAACACAAATAACTATGGAAAGCACAAACAACCATACACAAGCTGGATCGTGATGAGCATATATAAACACAAATATTGGCCAGTCAGCCCCCAGAGGCTCATGAAACTGTTTGAAAGCTGTAGAAATACGGATGCATCACAGATTGCTAATTTTACAGTCACATCAGGGATCATTTAAAAACAGCATTAAAAAACATTTTTAAAAAGCATAAAAGCCTTACTGAGTTGTGCCTCAGTTCTAAAAAGACATTAGGATGTTGTGGGGTTTTTGGCCACCCTAAATTAGAATCAGGTAGAATCAAGAAGCAAAGGATAATTAAAAAATATAATTGAAAATATTTTCAGTGGTCTTATTGGAAGACCACTGAGCGAGTTGCTGGTTTTAAGCTTTCTATATAGAAGTTTGACTTTGGGGAGATTTGAATTGTTTCACTCATCCAAACTACTTCAACCGTCTAAAGTAATCATTTTTAAAGCGTGGATAGGTCAATGCACCCCCACAGTTTTCTGTTGTGTGTTTAGTATCATTCTTTCTTCTAAGTGGATTTTCAATTTATTCTGAAGATTAATGAACCATTTATTCTCAGCCAGAAATTAATTAGAACCCATTCATTCAAATTACAATAATTCCAGCTACTCAAGACCATTTTCCATGTTTGTGCCTCTTTTCCAAGATTCCATAAAGTAGTAAAAAAAAAGTAATAATCTATCACAATTATGGGGGGAAAGCGTGTAGGAAACAAGAGAAGCAAGATGTGTATATAATTTTTAGAACATTTTGCACCTTAGAACTTCTGGAATTAAATTTTACATCAAATTTAAAGACAAAGCCATTTGTATTTTACCCTTCATCTTAAGTAATCTATTACTAGAAACAAGATTGATTTTTACCAGCAGAGCATTTTATGAAGTAATTCTCAGTTTGTCACCACATTTACTCTTAAAAAAAAAAATCCTGGAAAACTGCTCTCCAGAGATGCAACTTGTTTTGGCAAAATAACTCCTCAACAAACTTATTTACCTAGCATAATATAAAGCAATTTCCTGAGTGGAATAAGCTATACGGGCAAAGTGGACTGTTTGCTGTGATAGCTGAATCTGGAATTTCTTCCATGCAAAATGCCTTGGTCAGAGATGTGATTCTCCTCCATTAGCTACTCTGTTCTAATTTAATGTAGTTATTAAAGACAGTTCTTCAGATGATACCACACCAAAGAGCAAGAACAACACCACAACAGGATTAAACCCAGTTGGTGGTTTGCTCCCAATGACTGGCTGAATCAGAGCAAAACAGATTGCTGAGGTGTGTCTTCTGAGGCTCACACAGTCTTGGTTTGGCATGTTTATGGCTGTGTCATCTAGTTGTATTTTGTTAAAGCTGATTAATATAACTAGATCATATAGATATATCATCTAATAAACCAATCCAAAGCAGTACTCTGAACTTTTTGTAAAAGATGTCATTGCTGCATTATTTATTTTATTGAATAGTGCACCCAGGCAATTAATCAATCTGAGCTGCAAAATAAAACTAAAAGTGTTAGGTTTTTTAGTATAGCTAGAAGAGTCAGCAAGGAGATGGGATGGAAGCAAAACTAAAGCTCCTTAAAGACGTTTTGTTTAAAAAATGGTTCTTTTCATTAAACTGTGCGCAAAATGACTTCCCACCAAAAAAAAAAAAAAAAAAATCACCTATGTTGAAGTAGGAGAAATGTAGAAGTGTTAAAAGAAAGTTTATGCTTGTAAGCTCTGCTCTGACATGCTGTAGTATGACATCATAATACGTAAAATACTCTAGTTCGTCTTTTATTTCTGAATTAATTTAGGAAGCATTTTATAAAGATTAATAAAATGACTTTTCTGAAATAACATAAAATATTTTGAAACTATGGAAAAAATAGTTTTTCATATAAATTCTTTCGGGATCCCTGTTTTGAAGAAATTTACAGAGCTGTTTCCATCCTGAGCTGCAGTGAAATGTATTTTAAAATGCTAAAAATTCTTGCAGGATATAAACTATGATTTCTGCTATGCACCAGTCGAAACTCTAGAGAAATTGTCTCTGCTCTAGAGAAGTCACATAAATTGGCAAAATTGATTGAGAACGATTATTAACTTTATTTTAAAGATCATTATCTCTGTCATAGATACTGGTCTGAAGATATATAGATGAAAAAAACTGAAGCTAGTAGAAGACAGTCTCAGTTTTACTTACTGAAGCTGTCTTGGGATAGAAGTGGCAAGGAAAGCCCTAGAGTAGATAAAACTGTTGAGTTTGCGTGGGTATAATTCTGGCAACTGGGATAAATCTTTCGTAAAAATTGCAACCATAACTTGTGAAAGGACCCCAGAAGCCCAATCAGTCACCCAAGATTTACTCCATAATCCAAGTTTAGGAACAGGGCCCATTAGGCACAGTCTGCGTGACCAGTTTTCAATGTTTTTCTTAAAATGAAGTGCATGTCAGAAGAGTCTGTTACTCTCCAAGGACAGCAGAAGGAGCATAGGATGACAAAGCATAGGTTATCCTTGCTGTCCCATTGAATCTTACCAGGACTATCCAAGGCAAAACCCACATGTTCTTCCAGGAGACACCCAAAGCTGTCTCCTGGGAGTTTGGTTTAGCTAAGAGCATCTCCATTGCTAGAGGGTAGCAGCACAGTGCTCTGATGTGCTATGGGAAGCAAAGTCTCGGTACTTCAGCAGAGACCTTTGAAGAACGTAGCGGTTCTAGGCATGACCCATCCTCAGTTAATCTACAGGTGCTATAGACTTGGGATTAGTCTATCTAACTTGTTAATAAGAAGTTTCACAGAATCACAGAATAGTAAGGGTTGGAAGGGACCTCTGGAGATCATCTAGTCCAACCCCCCTGCCAAAGTCAGTTCACCTAAAGCAGGTTGGACAGGAATGCATCAGGAGGGATGTGAATACCTCCAGTGAGGGAGACTCCACAACCTCTTTGGGCAGCCTGTTCCAGTGCTGTCACCATCAAAGTAAAGAAGCTTTTCCTCATGTTGAGATGGAATTTCCTGTGTTGCATTTTGTGCCCATTGCCCCTTGTCCTGTCATTGGGCACCACTGAAAAGACCCTGGCCCCATCCTCTTGACACCCACCCTTCCCATTAAAAAAAAAATGAAAATGTGCAGAGCATACACAGAGATTTTGGCAGAAAGAACTGCTGCCTCACTCATGATTTTCTTGCACTTCTGGTGGAGTAAATAAATCAACTCTGAACACTGTTTAGGAAACATGCAGCATGAATGTAGACTGTCTAAAATAATAACCTGCTTATTGATGCCCTGTAAGTCCAACTTGCTTCTCACATTAACTTATTCTATGAGCAGGTTTTTCATTAGTAGATGATTAAGTGACTGGAAACAGGTGAAAACAAAGCTACTCAGCTTGCAAAGGGGAAGACCACTGTTCCAGTCGCCTCCACCTGTTCTGTCATTTTTCAGAGTCAGAAGCACCAGCTGAAACTGGGCCACCTCCTGCACAAGTGGATTCAAAATCTTAAACCCAAACCATTGTAAATTAGAGGAGAGACACATTTGACTTTTAAGGGAGCCTAAGTTCATTCTTCGCCTACTATACTCAGCTTCCAAATTAGATCTTTCACTTTCCCCTACTACAAAAACATGAAACAGGTGAATGAGGTGGAATGCCGTTTATTCCAGTACCATATTACTATTTTTTATGTCATAGAAACCTTACTTTTCACCTGCCAGAGGTTCATCAGAATTGTGCAGTGTGTTCTTCTGCAGCACCAGACCATAGAGGGAGTCATGCCATTTTGCAAGACCTACAATACTATGCATATAAACCTTTAAAGCATTTAATGAAAAAAATAGTTACTTATTTCTTACTGTTAGCCTTTAAATATTATCTCTATTTTTAATGCCCGGAAGCTTAGCTTTGAGGACACACGCCTACACCCCCGCACCCAAAACCACACATTAGATTGAAATACCAAACAACACAGAAAAAGAGCCATTTGTGACTGACAGGAACCATCATCCTGATCACAGCGCAACAGTTATAAATAGCTTATTGCATCAAATACCAGTTTCCACTACCTTGTTTGCCAGGTTCTCACATATACAGAGTAGACTTCTGCTGAGAGAAATGCACTTCACTTTCAGCCCATGACCTCATATTTTACCATTTTGCTATAGATTCAGACCTAGTTCTGTGTTCGCCCCTTAGGTACTTGTACACTGTAATTAAATCCTATCTCACCTGCTCCTTTTTCACGGCCCAACATGTCAAGGTCTTGGAGCCATTTCTTCAGAAGATGTATTCTCCCGTCTCCTAAATTAGCCTTGTTACCTGGACCCCTTCCAAAGCTTCCTTAGGGAATGCACCAAAGTACAAACCTCTTGAAAGATTTAGAGGTCCAGCGGGGCTGCACGTGGTGCAATGATTGGGGGAGGCTGGCTTTAAAAGATATGGCTGGGCAGGTTAAAGTCAATGGAAGTTCAACCAGTGGAGAGATTAGAGGATCAAGGCTTAACAGTCTGAATGCAGTATGTGAGCTAAAGACATTCACAGGGATTCAAGCAGCGTCTGTTCAAATCCTAAATCGAGGGCTGACTTTCATTTCTCTGTCTGCATTTTAATACCTGGTGTAAATAGTTATGGCTGTGGGGAAGCCCATGGAGAAATTGCAATTCGCTCTATGTGGTGTGTAGCTGGAGGGAGATATCTGAGTGTGCATAAGATACTTCAGGGAAGAACAGCAAGAGTCCCTGCCATGGAGGCTGGGGGGAGGCAGGGAGGGAGGAGCATCTCTGGAAGCTGATGGATTCCCATCCTGCCTAGAGCCAGGGCCAGGAGACTGTCTAGAGCCTCCAGACCCTGTCCTCCACAACTGCTGGTAGGGGAGTGAGGGGGAACCAGAGCTGGAGTACCAGCACCCCCATCCCATGGGATGTGTGGAGGGCTCTGTTTCCTGGCTGGCTTGGCCAGCTGCGAGAGGCTGGACCGCTGCCCGACCCACCTGGCAGGCAGAGTGATGGGGGAACATCTAAATGCAATGAATATATCACATAAATAAACCATAAGTGTAATTTGTCCTGAAAGCCAAAGAAATGTTCTGTTTAACCATGTCTGGTTGTTCAGTGATTGCAGCGAGCGCACTGACAGTCACTATGATGTACTGTGTTCTGCTGAATAGTCTCTTAATAATAGCTGTGTGACAACTCGTAAATGACATTTCTCATATACAACACCCGATAATGTCAGCTTCACTACACTAATACACCCATTTTTTTAATATCTAAGTCTTTCAGATATCTGGAGAGCAATGTCTGTCTAAAAAGTGAAGCGATTTTTGTGCTATTTGTCAGAAGACTCTGCACTCTGTTTTCCACAGAAAATGGTGATGTCCTTTCTCTGTCATAGGATATCCCTAATCCCAATAGGTATATGCAACGTTAAATAAAAATGAGGGTAGGAAAATAGATCATAGTATTTGCCCATTTATCTCATGTAAATGGGTGTAATAAAACCAGGATATTTTTAAAAAGCAGTACTGAAAATCTTTCAGGGTCAGCCCTGAGACACGCTATTCAAAGGCCTTTCCTGTAAGAGATGGACTCCTAGGGCTAGACAGCACATTCCCCAAAGCTGTGGAGCTCCGTGAATGTTACGTATCAAGAGCAGGACTGTTCGTTAAAATCCTCCAGTGTATATTCTGCTAGAGATCCCTATCAAATGTGTGTCAAATCTAATATTTTGTGTATCAGTCACGCCCCCTTTATAAAAGTCCCTGGCCAGGGATCAGCCAGTCTTGTTGAGTATTTATCTGACAAGTAAATGATACACAAACTCCTAGAATCGCTTCTTCCTTTTACCTTGCATTCTACTTTCTGTAGTTTTTCTTCTGTCTCCTTCCTTTATATTATAGGTGGGATGAAGAATTACAGTGCAAGTCAATACCAGGAGAGTATTTCCTTCCTGAGCCCACACTGAAATACTGTTAATTTACCTGTGGTCTCTTGTACTTGGCAACCAGCTAACAACATGACTTTTACAATGTTAAGGGAAAAAGTTCAGGTAATGAAACAAAGTCCGATTAGTGGGACTAATGTCAAAGGGCTAATAGCTTTGCAAAGGATTAAAATGTGCACAATACCAGAACTGGCTGTATTTACGTGTTTCAGACAGAGTGGGAGAGAACTGCTGAACCCTCCTGCACGAGAGGCAGCCATCACCGATCGTTTGTCTTGCAGCATGACCACAGACAACAGACTCTACATATCTTTTGTGAGAAATGGACCTTGCCTGAAGGAGCTTGCAATTCAAACATGCAAAACAAGAGGCAGGAGGAAAAAATACAGAGTCAGAAAATTCAAAGTCAGGCAGCAGGCATGTGATAAGTCAGCAATTCCGTAGATCCAGATCCTGTTCCCATTTGGTTTCATTCAAGGACTCCAAGTCTTAGTTTATTCTCACAAGAGTACAAGCAGAGAATCAGGCAAATGAAGGCAGCCAAGGTCATTGTCACTATATCTAAAAGGTGCTAAAATCCAATTGAAGATTTTTTTTGTGATTTAAATGAGTTTTCAGCAGGCCTTGAATAGGCTCTGCAAGGCTACCCGGCAAGTCGGTGGCAAATCCAGGAATACAATTTGGGAAGCCCAGACTTGGTTACAGCCCATGCTGCTGGTGGATTGGTGTCACTGCCACCTTCTTAACTGAGGCCTTTGCCACTCCCTCCAACTGAAATGCAGGACTCAAAAGCAGAGCAGAATGATTGCACACTACATGGATGTAGAGCTTTCTCCTCTGATTTTCTGAAACTACGTTTTCATTTTTGTTTGTTAAAAGATTTAATGTTTAAATCATGTTTTAGCAGCCAAGAAAATGTGTTCTGTTAAAAGACTCCTACAGTGTGTGCATGGCCTGTTTAAATAACCTTTTTCCCATCTTCTCTGTAATCAGAGGATTTGAATTCTAATGCAATGCGTTCATGCTAGAACCTGATTATATCCCAGAGCTACAATTCTGAGTGGCATCAGTCCACGGTATCTGACGGTATTTGCCAAAAACATGTCAGGACTCCCCCATAGTTCAAATCACCCCATAAATTCTACACTTACACAACATCGGTGACCTCATACTCAAAGCATGCCTTAATGATCAAGCAAGTGGAAACGTTCAGTAAATACATTGAATGTTTGACATTGTTATCAGTGGGTGTTCCCTAGGTCTCTTGTGAAACAATCCCAAGATTAATGCAAGGCCAAGAAGTGTCAGCCAAGTGAAACCCTTAAAAGTTACTTAAGAAATTTAAATAGATGACAGTTTTTTTCTGTGCTAAAATTCTGCAAAATGTTTCCTAGAGAAGTACGGGCAAAGAAAAAAATGTATTTTTTGAACTGTGAGTTATCTTCATTGCTTTGACTGATTTTCTTTTAAGTCATTGCTACTGACATTATGAAGCTGTGGGAAGTATACCAGCCTCCAGAGGAGTTCTGAGAAATTAAAGATTTAGAAGACTACTAAATCTTTGATAAAGTCCGTTACAAAAATGATGCTCAATATAGACAAGTATTTCAGCCTTTCAACCTCTCTAAATTTGGCTTTAGAAATACTCCCAATAAGAAAGAAAGGTTGATTCCAAAAAGCAGAGCGCAGTGCCCCCTCTACAGTGCATGAAGGACTTGGCTACTTCTGCTGATTTCCATGTCAGAAGAAGGCATTGGCATGCTTAACAACATAACAGAGGGAGAAAGGAATAGAATCAGAAGGAAAACCAGGGGTTTTTAAATTTATTTTTTCCATTTATCTTTCTTTCAATTTAGAAACTGTATTGACTTTATGTATACATGGGTGCTTCCCATGCTGAATATCAAGTGACATCATATATCAGACCTATGGGGCAGCCTCTCAGTCCCACGCAGACAGTGAGCAGCACATAAAAGCAGCACATAAAAGAAGAAATGTTTAACAACTTCATGTCACGACCACCATGCTTGGCATTGTCTTTCTTTTGTAGTCTTGTTAGGAATTAAACCCTGACCCTATAAGTAATATACACACCTAATTAGCCTGCTGAAGTGAATGAGACAACTCAAATGCTTTAAGTACATGTACAGAGAATATACAGGGCAGGGGTTGAGTTTGGAAACCTCATGTTAATATATCTTATATCAATACAGAGACATAAAAAAGACATTAAAAAAAAAAGTCCCATAGCTAAACCTATCAACAGCAAGAAGTGCAAAACTGATTTCCTGACCTGCTGGCTGGCACTCAGTCAAAAGCATCACCTGGTTACCTTTGCACTGAAACAATTTCCATGAAATAATTCACATTCATAAACCAAAGAATATAAAGGGAACACCACAAATGACAGATTTGTGATGGTCTGAGCTGAAAGGAACCCTGTGCCTTGGATTACAGGTGCCCATATGACCCTACACATTGGCTATAATCCTGTTCAAGGTGGAGGTAAAAATGATGGATTACAATCACATGTGTGTGCACTACATTACTAAGTAATGAGCTGCACTGTACTACATGTTTTGCCTCCAGGAACGTCTACTTATGTCATTCTTTTAGCTGTCTTTTTGCAGCAGAACGTCGTAGTTTGATAACCAACATTGTCGGTTTCAGGGATGTAGTAGCATTGTGCTGAATCTTTAGTCTCAATTAGTGTGTGTAAAATGAAATATTTACAACAAAATGGTCCAAGGATTCTACAGACCAAAAAAATAAAAGCAGGCCTGAAACTTCTGAATTAGCAGAAGTTTCCCCACTTTCCCTCCTTACCTCTGAATTCAAAACCTTGTTGTGTCAATGAGCAAATTCACAAGTAAACACGTGTGAGAGGAAAAGCAGTGCAACACCCCCCCCAGCAGCACCCGTGCTCTCTGCTCTGTCATACCTTTTGCATGGCCTTAAACTAACCTGATGGCCTGGCTTTCAACAGTGCTCAAATGCCTAAAGAAATAAAAAATCATTTAGAGGGACGTACCAGGCACCTAAACAGATTAAGATTGCCCCATTCGCTCGTATACTTCAGGAATGAATTTGCAAACCCTGGTGGTGAGGGAAAAATTTAAGGACTTCCTTAGGAAAAGAGCTGAGCCTGGACCAAGAAACAAGTGGGCTGACATTTGTTCCTGCCCTGGGTCCCACGGCACTGAAGAGGGGTTATGAACATCCTGGTGCAGTTCTCCGGCCTAAGGTAGTCTCTTCATTCCTCATCAAAGATAAAGCTTATTTTCATTTTAATTGCTTTTTTTTTTTTCAACTTAGGGACTTCGTGTAGATAGCACCTTACTGGAATAAGTGATACCAGCCATTATGTGACAGATAATGGCTCGGTAATGATTTTTAAAGGCCATATTACAATAAACAGAAAATATGTTTATCCTATTACAGCTAATGCCAAGGATAAAATCCTCTGCGACTCCTCCGTGTGCACACAAACCAGACGCTGACAGCCCCAGCTGCAGGCCCCATTTTACCAGTTTATCCAATTCGTCCTCCATGAGTAATTGCATCTTGTCTTGTTTCTAATCTAATTCCATCCATTATCCAAGATGGATAATTTCCAGGGATGCAGTAGAGGGGCGGAAACGTCTGCAAAGAATAAAAAGTGTGCAAATCTATTTTGTGATATATGCAGCCCACGACTCTTCTGCCTCCACTTCTTCCATCTGGGTAAGTCTGCTTGTGCAGAGAAGAGGAGAATGAGAGCCACAAGCCACTACCTGAATATCCAACGTTTATGCATCGCATGTGGCAAAAATAAGCATACAGACCGCTGCCTATAGCATAAACCCATATATTTAACTGCACTCTTTGTCTCTCCATACCTCTGTTTCTGGCCTCCTGTAAGATGGGAAGGTTATTCAGGCAGCCATCACCTTTTTGCTGTGTGCCTGTATGGCAGCCGGAACAGGCGAGTCGCGCTTCAGAAAGGGTGTCCTATGCCAAAAGGTAGCACAAATTAAAATGCCTCTGTGTAAAAAGGGCACGTATTAGGTCATTGTCTACATGCCCTAAAAGCAGCCTAGCAGGATGGAATGGCCCACTTCTGGAGGGGCAGAGGTCTCCTCTCTTCGGGATTCTTCTTTCCCCATTTTTGTCCCTACATAGTCATCTGGGGACAGAAGGATGTCTTAGCAGCTTCTCAGTAAGTGCCCTCTATCTCAATGTCTAAGGACTCTAAAGTCAAGCCACTGCT
The DNA here is from genome assembly GCA_028565335.1 of Limnodromus scolopaceus. Lineage (NCBI taxonomy): Eukaryota > Metazoa > Chordata > Aves > Charadriiformes > Scolopacidae > Limnodromus > Limnodromus scolopaceus. The sequence continues at coordinate 186,052,761 of JAOXNO010000001.1, read as the reverse complement.
CTAACTGGGTAGTGACTTCATTTGGAAGTGAACCTGAAGGAGCAAAAGGTAAGATAATTCCTTGTTTCTAGGAAAAGAAGTGCAAAATGAGAAAGCATGGAGTCTTCTTTACCAAAGGCGTAAATCAGCCTTCTCAACTCACAGCCCCAAGGGAACTGCATGTGCTATCCATAAAATCAGATTGTTTATGAAATTAGATGTTTGTTTAATTCATTGATGTTCATGTGCCTGGCTCATCATAAATCTCAATAAGTAAATCACCCAACTACATAGATTTCAGCACGTTCAGTGTTCACACTGATTTCCATACAGAAGACGTTAGAGAATTCCCAGTTTAGTCATTAGCACTGTTTTAAAGGGTGTTTTAAAGGTCTCAAACCCTGCAAGCTGAAGGTGAGTTTAGGGCCCTGTGTTGCACTCCAGCTGTGTGCCTGGGTGCCAGTATGGACCCTGATCATAGGATCATAGAATGGTTCGGGTTGGAAGGGGCCTTAAAGATCATCAAGTTCCAACCCCCCTGCCATGGTCAGGGACACCTCCCACTAGACCACGTGCCCTCTGCCCAGCTCAGGGCAGGACAGAGCTCTAAACCATGCCCATGCAGTGCTTGTGTCTTAAGCCCACATTATGGTTTGGGTCCCTCCAGAGACTCATTTGGGCATTTAGGTCCCTCCATGCTGATTTCTGAACCACAGAGGGCTCCTGTGGCCAGCAGCACCAAGGGCATCAAGCAGATGCTCGTCTCAGCACTGCAAGGAGGATCACACGGACATGGGGAAATCAAAGATATCACAGGCTCAGCTGAACTGGTCTCTGTAAGTTTGCAGCTCAAGTCCAGCCCCCAAGCCCACATCAGGTGCCGAAGCAGACAGCAGAGTGCATATTTAACACGGCGTTTATCGTGCCAGTTTATGTGTTTTAAGGCTGTCAAAGGCAGGATTCTGTTGAGGTCGTTTATCTCACAGAAGGCAGCAGCATGATGGAGCGTAAAAACACACCACTGACACAAAAGCAGACTGAAGTTAATTTAAAAGCAAAGCTAAACATCTGCTCCAAGAACCAGCTTTCTAAGGCATAGATGGGAGCAGTAAAGTTTGAAACATTACGGAATGTTTAACCAGTACCACACCAGCTGTTAGACATTTTTGGCAATGGTGCAGATATTATCTGGCAAGTTCTCATGAACAGCTGACAAGAATGAAGAGTGACAGATATAAGAAACAGAAAATGCCAACCATATGGCATGAGTATTATGCTAATGTTTCAGGTGTCAAGCAGTAGTCGCTTGTGTTTAATTTGAGTGCGCAAAATTTATATGGATTTTAATGATTACACAATGTTATACACAATTACATTTACATCTCCATATTGTTACAACTGTAATTTTGTCATTTAACAGTAATAGACACTGCACTAAATTTGTCCACTTAGGAGCAATGTTGTTATCTTTATGGCTTTAATAACACATTTCCACCTCGCAGGTGTAACATCTATTCCTACAAAGAGTGCGGCGGCAGTCAATGGATGCGCCTGTGATCCAGTCCGCAAGACGTGGCTGGCTGACACCGTAGCGTCGGGTTGTTTGGTAAATGCTAACAGCCCACGAGAACTGCAGCAGCCAACCTGCGTATGGGTGTCTCCACAAACGTCAGCGATGCTGATTTGACCCCTGAACCTCTTTGTGCTGCTGCTGGTTGTGCATTTACCATGGGTTTTCAAAGAAAGGGCCAGCTCCGGCCCTGACCAGGAGGGCAACCTCGTGGCAGACTGGGGGTCTGAGCTCCAGGCACTGAAGGGGAGCCTGCTGCTAAGCTGCTTGACTGTCCACGTGCTGCACCCGAAATGGATTTTTCTCCCTGAGAAGTGGAAGTAGCAAAGCCTGGTGCCATAAAGTTGTGTGTCCTGCTTGCTCTGTGTCTTGCACTTCAAGAAGCTTAGATCCCCCTCGTATCTCTGATGACAAAGGGAAAGGAAAACCAGCCCCAAGTGCTGTGATTGTCAAGAGCTGGCTCACATGGACAAGGCATAAAAATGTCTGGTTGGAGAGAGCAGACTTGTTTGATGGCTCATTTTGGGCTGAGGATACCTCTCCATCAGTCTGTAAAGCAGTATGTAACATGTGCTAAGGCATGGGTGGTGGTTTGACTGACTGCAAAAGGAGCCAGCACTACCCCTTGTGTCTGTTTTACAAAAGGAATAAAAAAAAAGGAATAAAAAAGAAGGATGGGGGTGTTAAGTAGACAACACAATGTGGAAAACACTCCATGACTCCAAGGCTTGTGCTGGTAATAACCATCAATTCAGGAACCAGCCCTTTTCCAAGGAGCTGGAGAACAAGAACCACTACTGTACTCAGGCTATGGAAGAAAATTTCAAACTCATGAGTTGATGGATGGCATCAAGGAATGAATGGAAAATTCTGAATCAAGCAGCAGCAAAGCTCCAACTGGAGATGAGGAACCAGATGCTGATACTTTGCCAGGAGAATGGACTTTGATGCAGAGATTGCTTACTGTGACGCTACTTGCATCCATGTAAAAGAATTAAGTGGTATAAACTCTTTTAAACATATTTGTGGGGACAGTCTCCACTCCTTGTGGCATTATATGGTGAGAGTATCATGCAGATATAATGGGCATTGGCTGAACTGTGTTATGAAGGGAGAAGAGTCTGACAAACACGCAGAACAACTGGTGGAGCACACCTGGGAAAGAGGCAGGTGGCCTGGGAAGTCTGGACACTCCCCAGTGGATGCTCCTGAGTGGCAAAGAGGAATTACTATGTTTTGCAAACACTCCTGGGTGTTTTTGTGATTCAGCTCTTTGCTGTGCTCTTGAACTATGCTGAAGATTGAGTAGATGATAGAAAATGTCTGCCTGGCCCCACCTACCACAGTTGCAGTATTAATGGTAAGCTAATGGAGGATATTAAGTCCATGCTCAATGGATTTAAATCCAGCTGGCGTCTGGTCACAAGCCGTGTGCCTCAGGGCTCAGTGTTGGGACCATTTCTGTTTAACATCTTTGTTGATGATCTTGATAAGGACATAGGGTGTATCAT
>JAOXNO010000001.1:186003645-186049601 GCA_028565335.1 Limnodromus scolopaceus | reverse complement strand
AGTCACCATCCCTGGACGTGTTTAAGAGTCGTTTAGATGTGGTGTTGGGGGATATGGTGTAGGGGAGAACTTTGTAGGGTAGATGGTTGGACTCGATGATCCCAAGGGTCTTTTCCAACCTAAATGATTCTATGATTCTATGATATATTGGAGTAAGCCCTTTCTGTCATGAAAGCACCAAAAGACAGCCCAGATGTTGCAAGAGGAAGCCTGAATGTTTGCCTGGAGATAAAAGTCATGCTATTCTCCGGTGAGTTCCCCATTACAGAAGCTTGCTGAAGAGCACATTGCCCCCCCTGCATGGCTCCAATGGTGGCCTTGGCAGGCTGCTCATGTTCCCATTGCCCTTAGATGCAACTCACACTTTTCAGGCCCTTTGGGAGCAGCATCTTCTGCTTCTTCTAGCAGGCATTGGAGTCTAGCCAGCATTGGAGTCTAGCCAGCATTGGAGAGTCTCCTGGAAGCCCTTACAGCTCACTAGGGTCCCTCAATTTACTACTTTCCTGTCACCCTGACATCATCTCAGCATGTCTGCCTGCTCTTGACTGCTGGAATGGTACCTCTGTCAGCTGCGAGAGACAAAGCTGCTCTCAGTATTTTTATTTCTCTGCTTTTCTAAAGGGCATAACCAAGTATTTTCGTAAGTGCAGTCTGGCTTTTTCCTCTTTGAAAATCTTCGGGCCAAGGCTGCATCTCATTTTTCTTTCCTGTATAGAATTAGCTCACAACATTTTCAAAGCAATGTTCAATCTATAATTCATGTTAACACAGGCTGCTGCTAGTCCACACACCCAGCTTCCAGGTTAACCTCTGGAAACAGCATTTTTATACACAGAGAACAGCTCCAGTCGTAATACAAAGAGCAATAACAATTACAGAAGCAGGACAAACATTGCCCTCCAGTTATCCCCTAGCTGCTGCAAAGGCAAAGCAAAGGTAGTGTTTAGGCATAGCCAAAACTGAGATCCAAGCCCCATTAAGTGGAGGTGGGATGCAGCTGTCCCATAGTACATCTCTGTGCTTGCAGTTTAGCACACTGTCGGTCTTGCTGTTGCACCAGAGTTACCTTGCATCTGTATCTAACATAGTAATTGCTTTAAGTTGCCTGGTTTATTTTGCTCTGAAAAGGCATGAAGCAGCCCGGTCTCAATTTGGAGGTGATAACCAACAAGTCTGCTGGCAGCAATGACTGTCGGCTCAGAGGGGAAAAAACCAATAATTTCGAAAGCGCGGCAGAAGCGGTGACCTGCCCGGGCACCAGTGCACGTGCAGCACCCGCGAAGGAGGCAGAGATGTGCCTCCTGGCACATTGTGCCGGTTTTGGGCCACGGGCAGAGGCACGGCGAGGCAGGAATGTGCCATCCCCTGCACGGCCCCTGGCGAGGAGGACAGGAGAGAGGCAGGAACCGAGGGACGCGAGTGCGGCTGCTCCCTGCCCTGGTACTTATCCTTGGGCTGCCTTGGGGAATGCATTTCGCATCTCTGGGCTTCTGTTCCTCCTCCCACCTTTTGTTTGTGATCTTTTCAGATCAGGACCGTCTCTTAATACATGTTTATACAGTGACTAGTACGGTGAGGCCCTGATCTTGCTTGAGGCCTCTAGGCATGACTGTAATACAAACGATAAATCATCATCATAAAACAGGACTGCACAGATCCGTAACTTCTGTCATAACTCATGGCTGAAATCTCAGCAGCTCACAGACACATGGCAAGGTCAGGGAGACCATGAAGGGCCAGAAGAAGTGAACCCACACAGAAAACAGGAGACGTGGAATGGCTTTGAAATATTTTTAAGATCTGTCAGTGTTATAGCCATGTCAGTTCATGGCTGATTTCCTTTGCTGATGCCATGTCCTGACAGCAGCAATGTGGCCGGGAAAGTGATTGAGCCACATATCACAGCAGAAGGCAATGGTGGTCACCAGGGTGCAGCCTGCAAGAAAATGTGCATGTATGGTCGGCAGGTACTTGCCACCCATGGCTTCTGTGCAGCACTGTCCCGAAACCTGCTCTGAGTGCACCAAGCAGGGAACCAAGCTTCAGCTAAAGCATCTCTTTGGCTTTTTATGGAGGTCTATAAATCATTATTTGTATTTCTTCTCTTTTTCCTCTCTGTCCCATGGAAGAAAGCTGTGTGGGTATCTCATGCAGGGGATTTCAGCAGCTCTGGAGACTCTCCCTCCTGCCTGTGAGTCAGCTCAGACCTACACAAACCATCGCTGGCCGGGGAACCACTTCCCCAGCAGGTATTCCCAGGTGGCTTCCAGGCATATGGCTAAAATCCCCAAAGGATCCAGTGTTTCTCAGATCAACAACATGCTTTGCAAAAGCTGTCATCACACTCTAGGGTTACACATTTTTTCAGTGTCCCCTAACCTGTAGAGGCAAGGAGTTTGGGAAACCCGGAGCATAACAGGAAAGAGTTTGCTGCAGGAATGTAAGGAGCTGATGGTACAAAACCCAGCAGTTATGTCCATTCAAAGCAATTCAAGTAAGCACGCAAATACCTTTAAATCATTATATCTGGCAAGAAGCCATGCTGTGTCTTCAGCCAAAGTGTGATGTTTTGAGAAAATGTAGCTTTGGTGAGCTAATATCAGATGAAAAAGGAAGCACTAGGGAAGGTTCAAGCTCCACTTAATGGAAAAATATTTTGTTCTTGATGAACTGAAGGATTTACACTATTCTTCTCTGTAGCTTTGCATCTTCTGGGTAACAATGAGCAGTCTCCTCCTTATTCCTGAGATTAGAAGTTTCAAAGTATTTTTAAATGCTTCAAAATAAATTTAGTCTTTAAAGTCTTCCCTGCTGTAGGTCACTGAAGGCTAGCCTGTCTGTCATGTTGGTTTGATGGCTTACACAACCATCTTATTCCCAGTTATGACTGGAAGCTTCTTTAGCAACTGTTATTTGCCAGATGACATCATTTGTTACACAGAAAATTAAAATAAGAATGGTGGTTTTTTTCAGAATTTATCTTCTAAAAAATTTAAACTTGGTATTGAGTGCTCTAAATGAAAGCAGGTTATTATCCAATTATATTGCCAAAATCATGCAGGTTATTGAAAGAAAGAAATAAGTCCCATATTCAGATCACAGAATCACAGAATATTCATGGTTGGAAGGGATCTTTGAGATCATTGAGTCCAACCACAAAAAAAACCCCAAAACCAAAAAACAACACCCCCCCCAAAAAACCCCAACAAAACAACACTACACCCACACACTCCACACCCACCCACAGACAGACAAAAACCAACATTCTTGGGCATTAGAGCATGCCCTGAAGTGCCATGTCTACATGTTTCTTAAATACCTCCAGGGATCCTGGTGTATCAGCAATAGCAGAATAATTCCTCTTACTCTATCTTTGTGGAGTAAATCTCCATAATTAGGATGACAATTGGGCCAAATAGCTTTGGCAGAGCTGGTAGCATAAATCAGATGAACACAGAGAATTAAAACAACAGCGCAGGAAGGAGGAGAGTGGGAAGGGCTGAGAAGTGACATCAAATAAAGGAGATGTGAAACAGATGTGCTCAAACCTGGGCAAAGATGTGCTTTGGGATAAATGAAACAGACAACAGTGCAAGAGGCAGTTTTCCCTGGAAAGCTACCTGGTAGTAAAGTGCTTTAAAGAAGAATTTGAATTCAGAGAATATGCCACAGTCAGTATGATAACACATGCATTAGGCACCGAGAAAGGCCAGCATAGAATAAGATCTATAGGAAGAAAAAGAGAAAAAATGTTCAAGCAACTGGAAAGCTGGAGAGATAGCAGAAGTTTTGAGAATGTGCGGGAGCCAGACTTGGGAAAGCTGGACACTAGCTGAAGACAAAAGTCCTCCTAAAGAAAGTAATTCAAGTAATTTGATCTACCCTTCAATATGATGTAAGTGGGCTACTTACATGCTTAACACCAGATGCAATGCCACTAAAACGTTGTGTGGATGCTCTTGTCCTTCATTTCACTGCTCCTGTGACAATGCCCATGTGATATCAGCCCAGGAAGCACCACCAAAAGGGTCCTCTCTCCGTAAGGTATCACCAAAAGGGTCCTTTCTCTGGCCTGACTATGCTTGTATCTTGCTCTATGAAGCCCAGATCCTGGTAATGTCAGGCCAGCATCCCCTCCTCATTGCAACATACAGATACCCTCTGAACTACCCCATTTGAATCCATACAAAACAAAGCTCTTTGTATCTTGGTTTCAGAAGATCAACTTGTCATCCTCTTCCATCCTCCCCACAGACGCAGCCTTGTGGTGCTCCCTGTAGGGTCGTCCCCTTTGAGCTCACCTTTTCTATCAAATCTTACAGCTTACGAGTCTGACTATTCCTCACTTTGTCCAGCTAACAGCAGCAAATTCAACTTCCAGTCTATCATCTGCCTCCCTTGCTTTCCTTCCATTCACTTGTAATGTTAACCTAGTAAACTTTAAACATAGGTTTTTTATATACTTGAAAGCTTTAAATGTAGTTCACTTCTAAATTTTAACATAGCTAATATAGGAAACTCGTCTTCCAAATTTCTTCTTGAACTACTTCTGTTGTGGTGCTTTGCAGCTCATGCTCATCTGACACCGGTTAGGTGGATATGCACTTCTGTTTCTACTTCTTTCTGCTCTCTATTTCCACATGTACCTGTTGTTTTTTGTTGCCATCTCATCACCCTAACCCTCACTGCAGGCAAGTTTGGAGCAAGATGGGGCTGTGAAGCCATCTGACTCTCAGGGCAGTCAGGGTACCACAAGGAAAAGTCCACCTAACATAGAAAGTCTTCACTCTGGGCAGGACTAGGGACTATTCTCTCTCATTACCATCATCTCGAGGAAGGCTAGGAGGCATCTGTTGAATCAGTGCAATAGCCTTGACCTCCATTTGCCCTTTGTCTTTCCAGCTGTAGAGTCCCTCCCTAATCTCTCATTAACCATGTAAAAATAAAAACATCGTTTTGTTTTCCCACCTCTAGGCAGCTGCAGAACCTTCCCTGACCAGCCTTAAGCCAAATCTCTTGTCCCTGGAGTCCTAACACTTGGGAAACCCACTAAGCAGTCTTGATTTGCAATCTGTGAAAAGCAGCATTTTCCCTTGTACTCCGTGCCTTTCAGCTGGCTTCATCTGGGATCAACAAAGAGGGGAGAAGATACAGGCTGAACTCATGGCAAAGGAATGCAAGGGAGAGAATGGCAGTGGCAAAGGAACAAACTAAAAATTAGGTTATTTAATTTCTCTGCGGTATAATTTACTATTTTAAATGAAGACCAGCATTATTTACCCTCCCTGTTCTGAGTCTCATTGTTTCTCTTTCTTTACTGCACTGGCCTACAAGGCTTGGGCTCCTCAGAAGACTTTTCTTGGCTGTCTTGACTTTACCAGCTGTTGACACTGACTCAGCCCTTGAGCTGTTAGCCAATTGACATAGTTAGCAAAGGCTGGCCTCCTTGGCTGACTTGGCCAGAGACACCTCCTGTGCAGAAAAGATGTGGGACTTACTTAGGGGTGCAGCTCTGCCAGGAGAATCAGGCACATGGCATCTAACATTTTTGCATGCTTTCTAAACCCTGCCAAACTTCTGGAGACTTTCCCTTTGCAGTTCTGTCCCCATAGCTTCTCCTGGAGGAAAGATGTGGAGATGGCCAGAGCATGGTGAGTAACATTCCCCCAGGACACAGTCATGTTGCCTTTGGCTGCCTTCAGCAGGCAACATCATGGAGAAAGTTGGGGAGGGATTTGGAGTCAGTCATTGCCATTTACATCAGAGCTGCATCCCCACTGACAGGTGTGGCCTTATTTCCATCATTTTCTTGGAAGTTTGGAGGTTCATCATCAGATATGATTGCTGGCCAGATCACGCATGGGTGCCGCAGCTCTGCAGCGTACTAGGAGGCACAGCACCAGGAGTTCCCCATCCCTGCTTCTACTGAAGTCAGGGCAGGGGCCCCATCAGCTGCCACACATGCAAGGACATGACCTTAAAATCACAACTTTTTTAAACATTTTGGAGGAATACAGGTTGCTGACAGAGACTTTGAAATAATCTAAATTTTAGGTCAGGATGAAAACTCTGTGAAGCTAGCTTCAAAGAAAGATTTAGTTTGGTCATATCTGTAATCTGGGGATTGATTAAAAGAAGAAAAGTTTCAGTAACTAATTTCTACAGGGTCTGAAATATAACAGGTTATTAAATACACAACCTAATGGCTGCAGAATCTGACAGAGATATTGTTCTCGCTGAGTGTTTGTTAATAGAGTATTTCAGATGATTAAATAGCTAATAAAGTCAGAGTCTTTACTAAGTAGATGGATACCAGCAATACTGCAAAGGTAATTATAGATTTCTATCAAAAAATTCTTGACTCAAAATATTTATTCTCAGACTGAAGCTAATATGCTGGTCTCAGTTAAAGAGAAAATATTTTAGCCACTATTAAAAGGTTTCCAATTTGCTCTAGTGTAGTGGCTTTCAATTACAACCAGTTTCAAGGTGTATGTTTTCAGATGGGAAATTTTTTCAAGGTAAATTCTCAGCAGTTGTCACATCAATTTCTTCCATTAATCATGATCTTAGGCCTTTTGGGCAGCGTAGGCATCATAGAATCATAGAATGGTTAGAGTTGGAAGGGACCCTAAAGATCATCGAGTTCCAACCCTCCTGCAGTGGGCAGGGACACTTCCCACTAGATCAGGTTGCTCAAAACCCCACCCAGCCTGGCTTTAAACACTTCCAGGGATGGGGCATCCACAGCCTCTCTGCGCAACCTGTTCCAGTGCCTCACCACTCTCACAGTAAAGAATTTCTTCCTAGTATCTAATATAAATCTCTTCTTTTTCAGTTTAAAACCATTACCATTACCATCCTATTGCTCCACTCCCTGATAAAGAGTCCCTCCCCATCTCTCCTGTAGGTCCCCTTTAGGTACCGAAAGGCCACTATAAGGTCTCCCTGGAGCCTTGTCTTCTCCTGGGGCTGAACAGCCCCAGCTATCTCAGCCTGTCCTCATAGGAGAGGTGCTCCATCCCTCTGATCATTGTCGTGGCCCTCCACTGGACCCATTCCAACAGGTCCATGTTCTTCCTGTGTTGAGGACTCCAAAGCTGGACACAGTACTCCAGGTGGGGTCTCATGAGCACAGAGTAGAGGGGCAGAATCACCTCCCACGACCTGCTGGCCATGCTTCTTTTGATGCAGCCCAGGACGCGTTTGGCTTTCTGGGCTGTGAGCGCACATTGCTGGCTCATTTTGAGCTTCTCATCAATCAACACCCCCAAGATCTGCATCTTTGGGCTGTGTTTTTCCTTTGCTCCTTTATAGGCATTAGACAGTTGTAATATCTGTACCCCTCTAAAGTTGCAGAGGGGTAAGAAAGGGTCAAAGAAACAGAAAACTGTTAGGGATGCTTGCAAAACAAAAAAATTACAGAAGAATACTGCACGCACAAATTTATTCATTTGCTTCTTTGTTGTTATTTCAGCCTACCTTTTTTTTCTGCTGATCTTTTAGATACTTCTTCCCTGTGAGGGCCATTAGAAAACCAGGGTATTTTTTTCTATCTTGCGTACACTGCTATGTTAGCTAATTCACAGACTGCAGAAAAAAAGTTCTTTACATCAGTAAATTATCCCATTATCACAGAGGAGCATGCTGCAGAGCTTGTATTTACGCTGAAGCTAGTTTATCTTTCCCTATGATTATTTTTGCCTGGTTTATAAAAATGTAATAGATGCTCATTTCCATTTAGTTGAGCCAACAGACATCATATAGCAATGCCCACGTCTGCTTTGCTTTGCATTTCTTGATGTCATCTGCTATGCCTGCTTCACCAACACCACCCCCTGCCTCAACACACTCTTTTTCCTCTTTGAAGCCCTCTCTTGAGGGCTCAATCCTACTGTAAAATCAGTTGAGAAATTAGAGGGCAGTGGCTCAACTGCAGAGCAATAAATGATATTTTAAATATATACAAAGAAAACCTGTTTTTTCACTCCTTTCCTACCATTTGGGTAGTGCCGTGTTTCTCAGACAAAGCATTTCCAAGAAGCAGAGAGTTTCTGGGTATGTGGGCATGGCACCTGGGCTGAAGACCAGCATGCTCCTGCTGCAGGTGTGGCTGTCTCTACCGCCTGTGGTTCCAGCACCACCATCCATGGGGTAAAGGACAGCCCATGCTCACCCCACTTATAAAATACAACATGGAGGTGGCTGTGACCACAGCTGGGTGGGCAGACTAACCTGCTCTGACGTTGTTAAGAAATGCCCTCACAGATTTCATGTCCAAGCATTATATCCCCTGGTAAATCACCCGTAAAAAATGGCTGCCAGACCCTGAGCTCCAGTCCTCCAGGAAGATCATGCCACAGGTCAAGAGAGGGTTGCTGGTGTACTCGATCACATGGATCGATTGTAAAAACAGTCACACCAAAACCACAAGCAGGACTATTCCTTAGTTATCCTTTATTCCCAGGAAGATCAGTCTCACAGGCAAACCATAAGTAAAGGATTTCAGCAGCGTGCGGGTGGGATGGATGCCTGCATGGTCAGAGGGGGTCATTGCACCATGGATGGAAGCACGGAGTGCATTACAAAGGACCGACCCCTGTGCAAGTACACGAGTGTGCAGGATCCAGCAGGTTTTGGAGGCTGCTACAATACACATTAAACTACTTGCTCTTCTGCATCTAAACACAGGTGCCAGGCAGGTTGAGAGTTAGGTCCAAGCCAGAAATTTGTACCAAAATCACAAATTTATATGACAGAGCTGAAGGAGTCTTGTATTCTGTTTGTTTTTTTTTTTTTTCTTTTGGATTACCAGCCATCGAAAGAGATCTTGCTGCTAAATGTTCGCTTAGGTTTTTGAGGCACTTACACTTCACCCCAGATTTTGATTTGTTCCCATTTCTAGTGAAGTTTGAGTGTAATAAAGAGTATTTTAACCTCTATTTACTGCACTGACCATGAGCTACCTAGATCTTTTATTTCCACTGTCAGTGACAATAAGAAATTGGTGACAAAAATGACTATTGTGGTTGTAACTGCAGTGTTATTTATAAACAGCTAGATGCAGAAAAAATGCAACTTAAATTTCATTGTGAGCAATATTCAGGCCTAGAGCTCCCTAATGCACAATTCATTGCTGCTTAAATTGTAGTCATTACTCTCATACTGCAATACTGTTTGTCATGATAAAGGAAAATTACTTTTCTGTCAATTACTCCTGCAAGATTAGTTAATTTACATTTGCAAAGGGTATGGAACAGCATCTCAATTCCGTGGAGATGTTTCTCAGAATTTTGTGCAATTTAAGGCTTGGGGGGAAAAGTAAATGGAAGTTGACTTTAAAATTTTAAAAAGGGATGCTGCATGCATCCCAAGGTCTTTGTACCTCTCTGAAGAGCAGCAATGAAGAGTCGATATATCATCACTTACAGACTGCTAACTTCAACGTTACAGAAAAGTGTACTGAGGACCTGGAAGACCTGAAGCATGTTTCTCTCTGCTTCACTACTGGGCAGCCAAGCTAGCAGCATTTGAAATCACTGCTTCTGACTACACGTGAGTTGTGCGTGCAAGTAATCTACAGAAAACATCCTACCCTTTGGCATCCCTTTCTGCAAACATCTGTATGTTTGTTTAATCCATGTTGGCATGGAGATAACAAGAGCCAAAAGCATGAGAAGGAATGTTATTTTTACTTACTTGCTTGGAAATTCTGGGTGAGTTTTAGCATGCCTGACTTGGATGCCCACCTGAGGCATCACAGCTCCTGATCCTAGCAGCCTAATTTAAGGTGTTGAAGTTTGGTGCCTGAGTAACTCGGAGGGGTGATGGAGTAGGGGAGTGCAACAGTGCCTGAGGGACAACACAGTGCTATTTCACCAAGCCCAAGAAGCTGCTGGAGCAGCCAAGATGCTGGGGCATCCCCTGGGATTCTTCTTGCTAAAATCAGAGGTGGCATGGGAGGCAGCACTGGTTGTGCTAACTGCAGCCTGCCCAAGGCTCTCGGGGGTGAGGGCACCTGCTGCAGACATGATGTCGCTCCCCAGCCGGCAGGGATTCACACCAACATTTTCCTGACAGAGGGAGTAAAATTTTCTCTTCCCTTGGGGGATATTGTGGAAAGGCCTTTGTAAAAGGCAGTGTTCAGGCGAGGTCTCAGATTTAGCACCCAGAGTGGGCAGGGTTATAACCTACCTCTGCCCTGCAGCCCTGCAGAGTTGCTTAAAGCACCTCGAAGCTGAGGTCGTGGGTTTTTTCTTGTGAGTTGAACAGAACCTGTGGAGTGCAGAGACACTATGTAGGCGTACTCCCACGGACTACGTGCAGCTGGCACAGCGGAGCTTAACCTCTAGGTATTATTGCAATTAAAATGATGAAATACCAACAGCACAGGCATCCTCAACACTGATGCTTGTGTTCAGGCACGTCGGACTATGCTGATACTGATATCCTGATCCTATATTGGCATCACAGCTCTCATGGCGTTTTGCAATGTTTTAAATTTTAACCCCCGCCAAATTCCAGCCAATATAGTCACAGTCCTCCTTCCCAATATTGCTCTCAACGAGGGGCAGAGTATCCTTATCTTTCCTCCCCAGCTGGAGCTGTGTGTGGTTGCTGTTGCTGTGCTTCAGTGCAAAATGTTTCAAAGGCAGAAACTACACAGGAGGGAACTCCCTGAAGAGTTTAGGAAGTGTTTGAGGGCACCTTAATTATATGTTATTTCTGTTCCCATTAGGTTTAGTGGATCTGCAATGCTGCTCAACCTAAAACCGGACCCTGCTCCAGCCACCCATGAAAAACTTTACAAGGTGCTTAAAAATCATGAATGTTTATGTTGCCTTTAATTATTTTCCATTTCTGTTACCTGGATTTTCTTTTGAGATGCATTTTCTTGGTTAACATCAAGGCTAGAATTCTTCCTTGCACAAAAGGTAAATCCACATAGATTTTCAAGAATCAGTGTTTTAATTAGGAGGGCCTAAATTCTGCTGGTTAATAAAGATGGGTATGAAGACATGAAGGTAGGTGTAAAGATATAATGTATAAAGATATGTATCAAGCTATAAAGACATACAGTGGAATGTTTAAAGTTTCAGCTTGTGATGATGACAGACAATATCTAAAATTATTTTCAGACTCTTTTTTTCTTTGGCTAAACTCCGAAATATTAGAGTCAGTGCCACTGCTTTGCTCACAATTTACGTCTTTAAATGCCCCCTGTTTAAAATAGACTTAATTCCTCCATTTGCATCACTACAATAATATGCTAGGGAAAAGGCTCTTAGCCCTTTATTCATAGAAGGACGGACATATCTTGTTCCATAAACTGTTGAAAAAGGTAGGGTTTTTTGTGATGGACAGATATGACCTTCACAGTGCTATCATTTCAGGACATAACGCAGTAGCACTGAAACAGCTGGGGTTTAAATGTTGAAAAATCCAGTTGTGGTTGTAAAGGTTTTGGGAGCAACTGCATTTGGGATCCCTCTAATTTTTCTGGACAGAGGCGGAGAGCTCGTGGTCCGAGTTGCTCAGCAGTGCACCTCCCTCCTGCCCTGCACATCCCCCTTCCAGCAGCGTGAACCCAAATGATGCAGCTACCTTTGGCACATGAATTCACCTCGTTTTCTGACAACCCACAACCAGCAATTTGATTAAGGTAATTTAATTTGTCTTCAAAACAATGTATTATGCATTAATTAAGTTAACTTAATTTGTCTTCAAAACAGAATATTATTCATTCACCCTAAGGCATGAAACACATAGCACAAAGGGTAAAAAACAACATCAGAGGTACATGACTCTTACTCATACCCTCGTCTTTCCCCTTGCCAGCTTTTGTGCTTTCTCATTTTCAGCTTCAAGAAGCATTTGTGTCGTATGAGCACAAGCCTGTTTTTTCAGTGCTTTCCCTCACCCTGTAACTCCCTTCCTTTCACACATTGCTTCTGGACAGCTTCTCTCAGGTGGCTCAAAGGCCCCAATTTCACAAAGATTTTGTGAGATTGTAGTGTGATACTTCTCCAGCCTGAAAAAACAGTGATATTAGCAGTGTTGCAGCCAAGGTGTTACCTCTTATGTCCACAAACCTCCTTAAATTTGCAGGCTCTTTTGTATGTTCTAAGCCACCGCTTCTCTTCTTCTGCTCCATCCCTTTCATAGCCCTTATTGACTCACTGCACGACGAATATCCCCGTCTCACAAATGCATATGTGGGAGCAGAATATTCATTTTAAAAATAAAAATATCAGGCAGATTTTTCTACTTTCCTACTTATTCCAAAATAACAGCCTGTGATATGGTCCTGTCAGCAGCAGCAGATGCACGAGAATGATAAATATTTATAAAAGGTAAGATTTTATAAAACTTTAAAATTGTCATAAGACATTATAAATGTCTATAAAAGTTTTGTAATTAGGCTGCATACATCATATGAATATTTTGTGTTACAGGTAAGCCTCGTGCCCGTACAGATGGAATTTAGAGTGCTGTTGTTGAGAACATGCCTACATAGCACAAAAATATCTGAGTAATGATAAAAAGTACTTCAAAAGAAACTATTTTAGCTGCAGTTCAGTGGAGCCTTAGCTTCATCTAATCCCCACTTCAGTGGTAGATACAAGCACACTTCATTCTAGGAACTTGTGAAGCGCCAAAGAAGAACAGGCACTTCCCTGCCTGTTGGCCTCATCGGTGGTTTTTTTTCTCAGTGATGCTCAATGTTTAGAGACTTGAGCGTCCCTGGAAATCCACACAGCAGGTAACGCTTCTAATGAACTCCTTAAAATCTGAACATAATCTGTTTTTGTTTCCTATTCAGAGTAACCAGGAAACCAGCCTCACCCCAGACCTTATGCAGAGTCCTCCCCTTAAGGTCCTTTTGCAGCTTTGGCACTTCCAACTAGCAGAGATGAATTACCTATTGGTAAAAATATCGCAGAATTTCAGCTCTTTAGCTGCAGCAAGAGAGGAATAAACCAGCCATTTCTGACCAGCAATAGCAGTATGAGCTGGCTCTCCCACCTGAAAAGCAGCCAATTTATGCCCTTGGGATGAATTTCGGAAGATAGGACAGAGCCTGCAGATAGCCACACAAAATCTCTTCGCTCTTTAGGGCAGCAGCTCTGGACTGTCCTAGCACTCAGAGCAGGGAAATCAAAGCAGTCATAAGGAAGCCCCACCTATAGTACAAAATAATCCCATTAGTCTCTCCTCGGCAAAGACCTGGGAGTTATTTTGCTGGGTAGGTGGCCATGGGAACAGTGTGGTTATCATCACAAAACAGAGGCGGAAACAGAACTTGCTCTAGGAATGGGGAAGCAGCTTCCAGGAGGTCCCAGAGTATCACAGACAGCGGCACTTTCACAGCAAGAAGCCAAGCTTCCTAAAACAACATCAGCAGTAATGAGCAATGTAAACCTAAAAATTACCAATGAAAACCTAAAATCTTTTTGAGTAGGAGGAAAGAAAATAGAGTACACATGCACTTTATTGCTTGAGGTATTTGTCAAAGGGTTAGACGAGGTACGATGGCAAGTAGTTGGACTTAGCACCTTTCTGCAAAATCATGCATAGTTTGAAGAGATGTAACTGAAGTTGGTGGAATAGAAGTGAAATTCTGCTGTTTAATCTTGTCTTTTGGAAGAAGCTGGAGGTGAAAGCACAACTAGAAGCTGGCAGGACCACAGCCATCGTCCTGCTAGCAACACGCCCAGCTGCAGTAGCTCTTGTTTTATCTCCTCCCCCAGCCTGGCAGGGGTGCCAGCTGCATGTATGGAGCCACATTCCAACTCTGGTCACACTGGAATGAATCCAAGGTCATGTCATTGACTTCAATGAAGTTATTCTTTATTCACGCTTGCCTAGCTGAGAATCTGGCCCATTCTATATAGGTAGCAATATCTAATAGAGAAAAGACTGCTAAATTAAGGGAACAAGAAGAACCAGACTACGTCACATAAATACGAAATATTTTACATTATAAGGATATAGAGGCCCTTTAGTTTAAGGACTTCATCAGCATTTAAAGGACAGGCCACTGAAAAGCATTTCTGTATGTGTCTATATTTTTATGTTAACCCTCCTTCTCTATTTCAGAAAATGGAAAGAAAATTGTTTGATTTTAACATTATTGAAATAAAAATACTGCAATTTGTTCAACACAGAACACTAATTCATTATACATTTATTAGCAGTTTGGGTTAAGACATCTTCCATTTAGGATTTCCTCCACATCAATTAAGAAGGCTTCTCTGGCTGAAATACGTTTTCTCTCTCAGAGCATTTTTCTGTCAGTGCCAAGTTCAGCTTTGGGAAAAACACTGTGTTTTGGTCTGCTGGACAAATCCGGGGTGTCCCTGCTGTAGTGAGCAACAAAAGATAGAGGAAAGGAATGAAGGCAAGGGAAATTTATCATCGCTTTGATGATAAATCTCCAGTAAGTTCAGATTCACTCAGGCTACGGCTTGATGATACTTTAAGTCTGACTTTAGAGATCCCAGTGCTGTAACAGAACCTCTGCAGCCAATAAGGTAAGAGTAGCAAAATGGTATAGATTTACTCTAGCAGTTAATTTGTTAAAGAAATACTGACATTTACTTTGTACCCGGCAATGGAATGAATTGCCTCATCACCAGTTGTACAGAGTTGGTATACATCCCGTGCTACGTGCTCTGACTAATTCAGCAGAAATGCACTGCATGCCCACACCTCATCTGGATGCTGCTTGTGTTGCTGCGGGATCTGGAGGAGCCCAGATGGAGAACAAGTGGTGGTGGATGGACCGGGGATGGGATCTCTGCCATACTTAGCCATAACATGCCACTGATTTTTCTTTTCATATCACCTTTGGATTTCACCTGTACCCAACAGAATATAAAAGCATAAACTGACGCAATGCACTTGCCAAGGCACAGAAACTTGAAGTTGCTTGCTTTCTAAGGAAAATATGTGTTAAATTGGGAAGGACGTTGGATTGTTTTGGATAGCTGGAGAGAGCTGTGGAACAATCCAGACAGGATTCGCAACTCTTTTTTTTTTTTTTTAAAAGGATGTATCTCAGCTTTTACTAACTTTATGTAAGTGAATCGAGAAAAGTTCCAGCATAGCTCTTGTCGCTCAAGATTGTATATAAAATAATGTCCTAGGACAACAAGAGGTCATTCTAGACCATCCTGGACAGTTCCCACAGGAGAGTGACAATATCATAAGCCCGGAGTCACTAACTGCAGGATCAGATTTGGACTCCTGACCTGGGTACCGGCCCCTAGAGCTCTCCCAGAGGAAACCATTTCATTATTCCAATTCAAACGCATGCAAGAAAGAGCAGGTTATTAATGTTTCAGCTACAAGAATGATCCTCCTGTGCTATGTACCCATTAAATTTATTTCTATAAATCTGCACCAGAGTGGACAATATTCTCTTAAACTAATTTCCCGCAATCATCATTAATTGGCCAGCTTGCTAACACCTGGTACCAACAGATTTTTCATCCAGCGAGCGCAGTGCCACACAATGGTAACAGCAGGTTTTAACCTGATCCCTCTCCACACACAAGCAAACATCAAGTGACGCCCGTGACAAAGACACACAGACCAGCCTGACATTTGCTGATAACTCCCAGGAGATTCTCCCTCAGCACAACTAGTCCTGCTCAAACACATTTTCCAGTGGAACAGATAATTTGAAACCATTTCCAGCTAGACTAATTGCATTCACTGAAAAGAGCATCCTCCTTCTCCTCAGTACACATTTATTAGTGCAGGCACAAATGCAGCTAACACTTTGTGAAGTTCTCCAAAGCAATAATTATCTCATCTTATGAGAATTCGCAACAGCTTGCTTGATAATGAAAAGTTATTATGCAGATATATATACTTCATGCAAAGTTGCACACAAAAAAAAAAAGAAAAAGAAAAAAAAGGTAGGCGTTTACAACTGATGTTTAAATTCCACTCACAGTTTTGAAGTCTAAGCACAAAACTTTGCAGCTGTAGCTCCAAGCTGTCTGGAAAGACAATGCGGTCCATCAGATATCCTGGTTTTGTTTTCTTGCATGAAACTATCAGCTGTCACAGGCACAGGAGCGGACTTCAAGGCCCGGCCCCTTCTGCGGAGCACACCAATCGGGAGACCCTGGGAGCACATGTGGAAAGCCGTCACGGGCAGCATATGCTCCGTGGGACCCGGCTGCCAGACGAACGCGGGTGACAGCGAAACGCGGGGGCTGGGGGTGCCCCGGCCAGGGCTGCCGGCCCCAAGCCCCACCGGGGAGGAGAAGCGGGGGGCTGGCGGGGGAGCACCACCTCGGTCGTGGGAGCAAAGGCAGAGCCTGTCGCAGACCGCCTCCGTGCTACTGGTCACCCTACGGACACCAGAGCCTGCGCCTTGCTCCTTTGGGCCTTATTCTTAAAAAACAATCTCATTTGCCGTTCATTGTATTAAATGCTTCTTCACTTTTTCTCTGAGTTGCCAACCCAACCCCATTTATGGCTTTTTATTCCAAACCTCATCCCCGCAAAACCATGCCTCTGGAAAGGTCCTGGGCGTCGCCAGCCCCTTGTCACAGCCGGGGTGTCAGTGCTCTGGACCCAGCAGGTCAGCCTCACCTGGGTTTCCTTCCCTTTTCCCCCAAAGCTCGCTCTCTCCCCTCGCTCCACAGCCAGCTGCCCCCAGGCTCCTGCTCCTCCTCTGCCTCCGCCGCTGCAAGCTCCCCGCGTCCAGCTTTGCTCCTGCCTGTCAGTCAGAGAGGTCCTTTTCTCCTTGCATCCGCTTAACCCCATGACATTTAAATTCGAACTGCTTGGAAACTGCATCTAGAGACACAGCCCCACAGCCTCCCGGCTCGCCGGGGGCCCAGCCCCGGTGCAGAGCCTGGGGTGAGTAGAACGCGGGTAACGTCGATGCGGGTGGAAAGTGCAGGGGTAACGCAGCGCGCCGAGTCAAACATCGGTCTGTACATCACAGTGAGCGGGATGAACTAACATCTGTAGGTTTGTTTTCACTCCTGGAAGCGTACCTAACAAGCCACAACATGCTGGGAAGGGAAACCAGTAAACACACCAGTGCAAAAGCTGTGCCTTTTTCCAGACGAAGTACGAGACCTAAAGGCCTTCCCGTCTCGCATCTCGCATAATCTCGGCGCTGGCTTTATTAATTCGGAGGAGTAGATTTATTTGATCAAATAGCCTTACTTTTGCAGAGAGGGTGCAGGTTAGAGTGGACTGGCTGTAATAAAAAATGCTAGCTCTAGTCTGTGAATAACTTGCTGATTGAGTTAAATTAAATTATTTTTGCTTCTACATTCTGTTTTAGTAGGTTAGTAATTCACTAGAGGCTCATTTTATAATGCTTTTCCTATGGAGGATATAATCAGGCTGGCTAAAAACTTTGACAAAACTCCTCTTTCCATCCCCAGAACCCACCGGTTTCTCAGAGGGAAAAATCCTGCAGAAAGACACTGAGACGGGACGGGCTTCGGTCAGTGAAATAAGTTCCCGCCGGTTTCAGGGTGGAATTTCCCATTTCCAGAGGCCGAGGCCAGCGCGCCCCGAGCAGGAAATAACTCCCCGTTAGTAAGAGCCAAGAGCTGTAGTGGAAGTAATTTCTTTTATCGGCCGCCGGCGGGGCGGGGAGGAGGGAGAGGGACCGTCTTTGGGGTGTGTAAGGTCTTTTTCAGCTCCGCAACAAGGAGCAAACTTGTTTCCAGTTCCCAGCTTGGGAACATTTTGTTCAGAGGTTTCCGAGCTGGGAGCGGCCAGGGCAAGGCTGGCCAGAGGTTTTCCTGCCTGATCCTGATCCCGATCCCGCGCCCAGGGCTGGGCAGGGGTTCGGAGCTGGGTCAGCCTGCCTGGCTCTCCCCAGGGCTGCACCCCACAGCACAGCAGGAACAAACCTTCACCCCCTTTTGCTGCTGAAGAAGATGCACCATCCAGCAGCGCTTTGGCGGGAGATGTGGAGGAAAAAAATGTTGAGCCTTGTAAAATGGGTATTTCTGCTGAGTCTGAGACCTTACCGGGGCGATACAGAGGAACCTGAGCAGAAACCTCCCCTGTACGGCCAGGGGATCAGCCTGTGGCTCTGTTACCCCAACATCCTCACTGGCTTTCCACAAGCCTTGAAAAGGTCTGGCTTCATTGTTCCTGTTTTTTGATCCTATATGAGGTGAAACCTCCAAAAGAGACAGTTCTGCCCCATCCAGCCTCATACCCACCCGGCAGTGACAAGAGGGACTACAAATCCATGCTGGCACACCTGAGACCTGCCTTAACCCACCTCCTGTCCATACGGGTCATAGCCACCGAGGGGGTAGCACAACCGGCCCAAATTCGCATCAGGCTTGGGAAACAGCCTGCCAGCCTGAGTTAAACACCCAGCCAAGCCAGCTGTTGAAAGCTAAGCCCATATGCACTAATGGCTGAGATTTAACAAATCACCTTACCACAGCAGTTCAAGATGAACAGTCCTGTCATCTCTCTCAGCTTATTTACTTACCAACACAGCGCGGCTCCCCACAGGATATGTGTGCCATCTATTAATTCCCAGGTCTATTGCATCTCACTGGCAAGCCTTTTTCCTCAACTCCCAGCACATATATATTTTTTTTTCCTCTCCTTTCAGCCCTGCTTATGCCTGTGTCATACTAAATACCTGTCCTTGGTATTTACAGCCTGCAAATATTTGTAGACTTATCACATTGCCTGTGAGCCACCGCTTCACCAAGCTCTATGTATTTTTTTCCTCATTAATCAGTTCCTCCAACCCCTCTATTTTTGCTGCTCTTTCCTGTAGAGCTTGCAGATTTTGTTTGTTTTTAAAAGATAGCAGAGGCAAGTTTATTTCTCTTTTCTTTAAAGAAGGGCAATAGCTGGATGAAAATAATGGCATATTAAGGACAATTTAAGGCAAATTTGTATTTGAGCTGACCAGCTCTAAACCTCATATTTGTTTCCTTTTTTCACATTTGTTCGGACGACTAGAGTTGTATTGAAACCCTGATGCTGCAAACTTTTTGTCAAACACATTAATGTATAATTCACTGTCTTGGGTAAATTCATTGACTTGCATGAAGTGTCCTGAATGTGCAGGCAAATGTGTGTGCAAACAGTTGTAGGGTTGCAGCCTCAGAACGAGACTGTCAGTGGTACCTGGTACCTGACAGGACAAGAGGAAATGGGCACAAATTTGAACATAGGATGTTCCATCTAAACATGAGGAGGAGCTTCTTTACTTTGAGGGTGGCAGAGCACTGGAACAGGTTGCCCAGGGAGATTGTGGAGTCTCCATCTCTGGAGACATTCAAAACCCACCTGGATGTGTTCCTGTGCAACCTGCTCTAGGTGGACCTACTTTGGCAGGGGGTTGGACTAGATGATCTCCAGAGGTCCCTTCCAACCCCATATCATTCTGTGATTCTGTGATTCTGTGAATCAAATCTGCACTGTTGTCAGAGAGGTGGAGTCTCTGCAGCCAAAACCCAGAGCCCAAGAGGAGCTCCAGCCCTCCCTGAAGCACCAGTCACAGGCAGTGATTTAGGAGCAGGCAAGCTGGGTCAGTTGTCACCTGAGAAAGTCGGTACCTACAGCAGCCTCTCTGTCTCCATATCTCCCCTACGTTACCCCCACGGCCAAAGTGCAAACAGGCATCTGAGTAAAGAGAACCACCTTGCAACATCCTGTGAACACCACATGCGTCTCTCCAACTTTTGCCACCAGATGCTGCGTGGTTGGCTGTGGCACAAATAGTACGTTACTCTGCTAAAGATCCCACTGGAATCTCACTATACTTGCTAAGGCTTAGTGGGAATTGAAGGAGAGAAAAAAATAATCCCCAGACAGTTTAAATAAGGTTTGATTATTCATGGGAGAAGCAGGGGAATGTTAAAATTCTCCTGGGTTGGTTGGGAGCCTCTGGCATTGCCCCAGACTGCTGTTTTCCAACCACCCCCTTTGCTTGGATGCCCCTTAATCCAGACAGTAAGTTTAGATAAGTGAAATTCCTGCATAGGCAATGAAAAATCAGGGGACAACTCGGGGCTGCCCTCCGTCTGGTGTATTTTGGGTACTTGGTGGAGTTTGGCTCCTTGCAGATCCTGGGAAAAAGATTAAACTCTGCACCTTCTGTCTGACTCTCTCCATCAGAGGCTATTCCCTTTGGGCCCCAGTCTGTCTGTGCAATGCAGGGGCCGGAGAGAACAAGGTCTGTAATTTTATTCTAGTGATATTAGGCTTATTTTTATTCACATGAACTACAGCAAGCTGTAGCGGTGCTGCTGATGGCACTTCAGCGGCAGTGTTTCTGTTAAGGCTGTTTTACCATTCCAAGGCAAACAAAAGCAACCTAAACAAATATAAGATAAAGGCAATGAAATCAGTGCTTTAAAAATGATAGCTGGTTGTCTTTGCAGTAATTTGCATGATCTTGTGGTTTAGGCCCGTTTTATGGCCCTTGTAATTTCATGAAATGTGTGGCATGCTTTCAGTGGGTTTTCCAGCTCTTGACATAACTGATACGCAGAGTGCTTCATCGAAAAACCTCATAGCAAGGATTTTTAAATAATACCTGAATTGAATCCAATCCAATCGTATTGCTCTAGAACGATTTCTTTAAGACTTTGAAAGTGGGGAAAACAAATTTCTATCTAAAATTCAACATAACTCATACCAAGACAAGGCAAAAATGCCTTCTGCCTGGTCTGATTAACAGCTAATATATCATATACTGATACCAGCATCATAAGTACATTTTAATTTCCTCTAGGTAATTTCAGTTAGTAAGTAGAAATATCACCCAGCTCAGAAATTAATTCCAAAAAAACCCTCATAATTAACTGCTGAACTCCTTTTTTTTTTGTTGTTTTGCTTTGTTTCAGAAACTAAGGTCTAAGTTCTGGTTATAAAGATTTTCATCTTTTGAGCAAGGTTAGCAGGCTCTCGCCCCATAAAACCAGTACTTTGAGAAAGAATCCAAATTCTCTAGACCAAACTTCTGAGGGCAACTGTTTATATAAATCAGCTCAACCAGCTCCCCTCAACAATGCAGCACTTGTAAATGTGATAGTGCCGTCCACTTTCCATTAATATGCAGCTATCAGTTGGTGAGTCACGCTATAAAGCATTTAACAACTGTTCTCATAAATACCATACACCATCTGTTAACTGAATCAAAGGGCTACGTGCCAATTTTACTTTTGGATAGAAAGGTCTGTTTTAAAATTACTCCAGCAGTCTCACGGTGTACAGATATTGTAAAAAATGAGTCTAGAGACATGTCATTCCACCCAATTCCCAAAGAGCACAGCTGAGAAAGAAAACATTTTTATCCAGTGGGATACTTTGACATTTCGCCATTTGTTCTCATTGCAAGTTGGAACTACAGGACTTGAAATTTTCATTATTCATGGCAGGAAATTGGAACCTGATTTTTTTTATGTTCTTTGTAAAGATGTCTACATTAGGTTTATTAATAATTTATATTGAAATTAAGTGTTCTGACATGCCCAAAATACAAAAAAAAAAAAAGAGTTTTGATCTGAAGTTGCTGGAGTGATCTGAGATACTTCATTTCACAGCAGTTCAGTTTAAGATTCCATATGGTGACAATGGCGTGTCACCATACAGGAATGCTGGCTCAGGCCATTGTCCCATCCCTCAGGCTGGACACTGATTAGGTCACATCTTCTCTATCACAAGGAGGCATAGAAGTCCCCTGATGCAGCTGACTCAACTTTAAGTTATGCGAGAGCTAAGAGAGGAAGCTTTGGGCATTGTCACTGTATTGGCAACCATTATGCAGTTGGAATTAAATTTCTATAAAACTACAAGGTTTCCTGACACAGAAGGTAAGGACATTTTAGTGGGAAATGATTTAAATGTCTAAAAGATACATTAATTGGTCTAGTGAAATGTACTTGTCATAACACACTTTTTCCCTGCTAACCATACATTTTTCAGTTTTCATTTTTCAGATATAAACCAATTATTATTTACAACCTTTCATTGAAGCTGTGTCCAGTCAATTATCGAGGCTAAACTTAAATTGGTTACACTCCAGAGGTGGTAGTGGGAGGGAAGGAACAGTGGAGGTCATGGAGGGACTGAAAGTGACTGAAATATCCCATGGGGAGCTGGAGGTGAAGATGCATTACAGTGTGGGGGTCCAAGGGAGTGAATCTGCAAGAGGTAAGCACGAATAAATCAATATTTATAGTGTAAAAATAAAATCTTACCCAATTGTGTATATCTCCTTTTCTTAAGAAAATGCTAGAAAAAAGAAAAAAAAATACAGAGAGGTTTCCCTAGGCACAGTTTTAGAAAAAGGGCTACAAACTTCAGGGAGTGGAGCACATGTCCATCCTACTCAGAGGTAACTGTGCCCTTCAAAGAGCTAATGTTGCTTCTGTAAGCTAGCAGAAAATTTTACCTTCTAAATGTCCCCATTTCTCCATCCTCACGCTGTCACCTGGCTACAGCATTATTCCATTTCTGAAGATAAGATTGACAGAGAACAAGGTATTTCACAGACTTATATCTAAAAGCCTTCCATAACCCCCAAATATAAATGTTGGCCTTGAGATGTTGACCTCATCAGGTTTGAACAATTTTACAAGGCAGTGGCACTGTTTTCCAAAACCAGATGTTTTAAAAAGAAATTTTGAAGTATTGAAAACTCACAATTAACCTTGCAAAGAAATACAAAATTGAAGCAACTTTCCTCCATGGTGACAGAAGCTCTGTTGCTGGTGGTAAGTTCTTTAATTATAAAACTCCAGGCAGAGACATTCTTGGATGTTTCTTTTCTGCGCTGCTCTTGATGACTGTGTTTTTCTGATCCACAAAAGTAACACTATACATTCTGGCTTATTTGAGAGTGGTGGCTATAACAGTAAGAATGAATATAAGGTCTAAGAGATCATACTGTGCAACTATGAACAAAAAAGGATAGCCATTTCATTCTCAGACAATTTTTGCATAGGGCAAAGCTCTTAGAAATGATAGTGAGGAGGATACAGAAGAGAAAGATGTCCTATTTCTTCCCTGTCTAATCACAATAGTTATATTGAACTAGAGGTGAGATAAAGTGACTGCATGGGGTCTGCCAAAACAGGGTCTCAACATCTGTGATATCCATACTACAGCAGTTCTCCACCACCTCTGGAGGACTCATATTATTATTCTTTATATTCTGTGATCTACTATTATTCATTTTCCCATTTTATGTAGTGTTCCTGCTTCTTACAGCACCAATGTCTGTATCTAGCAGAAACACTCTGGAAAGTAATTGTATTTTAAAAAAATCACTTGAATCAATTGGATTTCTGAAGTTTTCTTTCCATTCATCTCCTCCTTGATCTTCCCTGTCCTAGAGCAAATGAATTGCTGTTCCCTCCCATGCCTCCACATACCAGCTTCTGCACAACAGAACAGCTCTGACCCTTCAACCTCCTTGCCAACCTAGACCTTCCTGGGGGCAGACTTTTAGCTTGATGCTCAGCTTCCTTCAAGCCACCCCCAAAGCAAGACCTGAGTTGCAGACTGGAGTTTAGTCACTGAGCCTCAAGTTGCTGCTCATGGACTTCCCCAAGAACAAGGGCCCCAGCCACATATCTTCATTCTTAGAGCTGGACTTCTAATCCTATCACAGAATCAAACAAGATTTGAAATTCTCAAATCTGGCTGTAAAATGAAAATCTCCTTGTTCTATGAGTATTTAAAAACACTGAATGCCAGTGAGTGCCACATCAGTCTCAGTATCCTCACTCGTGTGCATATTGTGAGCAACACGTGTCCTCTCCATGCTCTGGGCAGAGCTGAACTACCTCTGCCTTTCATCTAAGAAAAAGAAGGGAAAGCGGATGCCTTAGGAATGTGCCAGCCCTACATTCATGTACTATGCTTGCCAAGATCATATGGCTTTCTGGTTTTGGCAGAAAGCTGTGGCATGTTCTTCTCTTTTTGGCAAATGGACACATCTTGGCAATGGCACATTTCAGACTTGTGTGTTCTTGCAATAAAGAGGGAAAATATACTGCCCCAACAGCCCCCATGACTACTGGAGGAATAATAATATTCATTTTCTTGCCAGAGGAGCATTCTTAGGGAGATATCATAGGCTCACAGAAATGGTGGTTGGAAGGAACCTCTGGAGATTCAACCTGCAGCTTAAAGCAGAACTATGGCCAGCGCTTGGTCAGGTCAGCCATACTTTTTCTAGTTGAGTTTTCAAGACTCATTTCAAGGATGGAGATTCTACCACTGCTCTCACTACTCACTCAAACTGTTTCCCAAACTGTAGCCTGAATCTCTGAAGACACAATCTGTGTTCTCTGCCTCTTCTACAACTGGGCATTTCCCACTTCTAAGAAACATTTGATTGTTTAGTCTTTGTAATACCCCTTTGAGTAGTTGTAGGCTGCTATTTGATCATCTTCTGACCTCATCTTCATCCCAGAGACCTCAGCATCTCCTTCACGTAATGAGCTTTAGGCCCCAAACTGGACACTGTTCCAGATAGGCCAGTGCCAAGCAGACAGGATACTAACATCCCTTGCTATGCTGGTCATGGTGCTTGCAATGGAGCTGAGGAAGCAGTCTGTCTCATCTGTAATGACAGCCCACTGTTGGCTCATATTCAACCTGGCACCTAGATCCATAGATTCTTTTCACTTGGGCCAGCCTGCTCCTCAGCCAGTTGTTTCTAGCCTGTACTGGTGCAGGGGTTATTCTGCCACACATACAGGGCTTTTTGCTTCTCTTTTCTGAAGAAGCTGGGAATTCATAGCATTTCTGTTGGCCCAGTCCTCAAGTTTCTCAAGATCTCACTGAACTGAAGCACACCAGTCAATATCAGCCATTCCCCCTGGTGTGCAAGTTTGCTAAAGGTGCACTTGGTGTCATCGAGGTAGTTATGAACATGATAAACAATATAGATTCCATGCCAACCCCTGTGGTACTCTGCGTTACCAGACAGCAAGCACTGATTACTCCTGATGAGCCCAATGGTGCAGCTGACTTTCAACCACTCTGACAGTCTGCTCTTCCAGCCCATACATACATCCTCATCTTCTGAGTGAGAATGCCATGGGTTGTGGGAAACCTCGGCTAGTCCGAGGGGTCGGAATATGAGTTTAACGTTGACCTTGAGCAGATATCCATGTATCCTTGAAGAGGCCTGAGAGTCCTGAGAAGAAGGGAGTCAACAAGATTAAGGAGCTGTCAGACTGCCAGCAGAGGAAAGTTACCGAAGTTGCAGCAGAGAACAAAGAAGGAAAAAGTTATCCAATCATGAACTGTTGGTCTTTAAGTGAACCAATTATACATGGACATACGTTTCTAAAAAAGATATAAAAGAGCTTGTTAAGACAATCAAGTTGGATCTTTTGGGCTTTTGCTCATGAAATTGTGTGTGTGTGTGTTGTCTGTGTGTGTGTGTGTGTGTGTCGCATCCGTCTCAATGACGACAATGGGTGTCAAAAGCCTCACTAAGTCAAGCTATAGCACATCCACCACATTCCCCTTGTCCAAAAAGAGAGATGATAACTGGACACAATGATAAGAGCTTAAGAGTTATTTTTTCTGAACAAGACGGTTAAGGCACTAGAGGCAATATAATTGTGTTAACACAATGTTCCCAAAAAGTTAAATGGCCCTGATAGTCCCAGGACTGTGGAGGAGGCAAAGGCATGAACTAATATGACTATTTTGCTGCTGATGCCTTCATTAGCTTAAATCTCCTTTGGCTCCAGCACTGTGCTGCATAAGCATATGCAAAGAGTTAAGTATTAGCTTTTCACTTTCCCTCCAATTCACATATTGTGAAGGTTTGTGTAAGTAATTTCAGAGCCAATTTTCAGTATTGAACATGTAGTGCTAACCACAGATTTCAACTAGAATTATGGAGGCTTAGCCTCTCTGCAAAAGCTCCAAAACTGAGCCATTTTATATTATGGATGAGCAGAAAATAAAAGTTTAAACAGATATCTAAACTGCCTAATAGTTTGAACAGTTTAAAATCCTCTGAAATTCAATGCTTATGTTAAACTGCCAACAAAACAAACAGAAAAAAAGGAGATTAAAATTACATCCCCCAAACGTAACCAGAAGATACCTATTCCCCAAAAGACTGAACACTGTGCTTCAGCTTTCAGTCTGTACAATACTTTAGAAGAGGGACTCTACTTTTTATATCTCTATAACTGTGCCATGTCATTATCTTCAAATCACATCCTCAGTGACACCCATGCAGGAATCTGAATATTAATGATGAGAACATGCTACGGAGATTCAGGTGTTTCATGAGGGTGGCTGAAGGTCTGATCTGTGATGTGGAAAGGGAAGAGAAGGACTTGATTGTCAGGGTCCTTGGTGAACTTGAAGGACTGGCATTCAAGAAGAGGAATAAGAAGAAATTGCATAGAGAAGCTAGTGAGGGACCCTGAGGTGGATTTCCTTGGTACTACACAGTCAGGGACAAAGCCATTTGAATGTACTACTTAAACATGTGTACATGGTTGAATGCTGTAATCTTTTTTATGAAGTAGCACCTTAACCTGGAATGCAATAGTATATGGCAGGATGCATCAAAATTAATTTGAACCTTACAATCATATTGAAGAACTTCATTACCAATATACACTCAAATTTTGTTTCAACTTATTTTCAATATGACTACTGCAGGCTGGTTTTGTCAATATAGCGGCATTTATGGAATCCAGTAGATGGTAAAATATAAATGGCATCATCATTAACATTGCCTTTCCTAGCAAGTAGGGAACACATTGTGCACAACTCTTTCCAGTGTTCCCACATGATAAGATCACAGAAAATAAAAGCAATTTTTTCCTTCAGCTAGAGAAAGCATTTCAAGAGAAGACAGCACACACTGTCACACTGGTGTTAAAATCAGACTGGGGCGGTCATAAGAATTAGCAATGCTATTGAGTGAGAGAGAAAAGCTGCTTTGTTCTTAACATATTTCCTTTTATCTGCCAGAATGCTGCAGTAACCTCAAACTTTCTCCGTATTTCTTTGAAGCAATATTGTCAGCAATGGCTACTGCAGTCATTTTGTACAACACAAGACTCTGTACCTAACTTGCACAAATTACTACTATTTTTATTTGCACACATATGAAAAACTGGTGTTTGCAGTGCTGACAACAGCATCATTCCAATGTGTGCCTCACTTCACTGAAGTGATACTGAAATACTCAAGAATTAGCTAACAGTTGGGCATGCAGAATTTGTTACAAACTGCAGAGCACTAAGATGATCACTGAACATGAAGAGGAGAGAAAACTTTCAAAGAGAACCAGAAAACAAGCAATGGATTTCTATTGTCCAGTATGTTGCTGAAAACCGTAGACCACTGACCTTATTACAGTAAAATTCAGAGCACTTAGCACTTAGTAATGTGTTCTCTCATTACAGAATAATGTCTGTTGGACACAGCCTATTACTTCTGTTAAAATGGATGTGCAGAGAGGGTATGATCAGAGAAATGTGGAGCAATAGATGTTCAGTTCTCACTCAGGTACACAACAAGCAGCAACCACAAGAAAGTGCTAGGTAATCCAATTGCCCTTATTAATTGCAAGACTGCTGCATGCTCCACTCTCCTGAAATAGCCTCCTGCAGCCTTATTATAATGAGAGTAACCTGCTAGATTCGTAGAAAAAGTAGATGGTTTATCATCTTTAAATGTAGTCCCAGAGCTGCTTTCCATGTACAATCTCTCTCTTGCTTTCTGAGATGTCTTCTTTGTAGAATTTCTAGAGTCCTGGTATTAGATCTGTATGTACAATAACAAAGGACCTTTGAGATATCACAAATTCTTTAATGTGTTAGCCAAGAAACCTTGGACAAAAGACAATGGATAGGTGAGAAATGCAGAAATTAAAATGTAGAATCCAGCCTGCATGAAAAAGATGAATACTCTGATTTAAATGGGATGTATCCCACACCAGAATGAGACTGGCAAAATATTTCATTTTTGAGAGGAGTAGTGGCCTCAGCTTTAAAAGAGGATGGAAAGAGATAGGTAGACCCACAGTTTACAGAACAGGTCTTCTCAGTCTACTTCTCTTCCCACTGGAGAATTACAAATGTGAAGGAAGCATTCAGCCCAGATTTTATGACGTCTGCTCAAGAGAATGTCTTTCCATGAGGCACCAAGAAGAGATCGCAGAGTATCGCAACACATACCGATCCTGTGAGCGTGCAGTGTTTAATCTTGTTTTACATAGGGAGGCACAAGATAGCCGTCCCTGGAGACACTGTTCTCACCAGGCATGTCTTCTGGTCTAGGAGGCGTGCAACCACCAACGGTGCTGCTTAGTTCAACTTGTCATATGTAGCACAAGGTTCAGTGAGAGCCTCAGGCACTACAACTGTTGGCTACTGAATAATTTGCCATAAGTACAAGAGCACCACCTTGTGATACCTAAATCACAGTGTGCCAGCTGCAGAAGGAAAGTGGCAGGAGTGAGTTGCCCATCCCCAAGAGTCCTCTGTCCCTGGGACGGTCACCATCATGCAAACCTGGATGCGCTCCCTCTTCATTGCTTGCTGCCTTAGCGAAACAAAAGACCACAGAGACAAATGTGGAACACTGGTAGTTGAGTTGGGGGAAGATGTAGTACAGCTAATATTTTCCAGTGTGGATGTCTGGAAGCAGGACAACTTCCACTGCAAGTAATGTTACACATCCATCCAAAAGGATGTGGCATTAGCAGTGATAAATCACCTGGCTATAGCTGCAGCCACCAACTAAATGCCCTTACAGCACAAAAGCACACAGGATTTATTAAACTGGATTGCTGTAAACCAGCTAAAATCTTAAGCTAGGGCAGCAGATTTATTTTTCTGGGTTTTCAAGTGTAAGACTGGTTAGACAGCACAGTCTTGCTCTGCATAGCTGATCAGCTTTTGTCGTTTGCTCTCTCTTCAGTAGCACCATTAAAACTGCCAGCCCCAAGTTACAGTTCCAGATCCTAGTGAAAAGACTTCATAGGAGACAAAAGAGAAAGCTACTTTCCAATTTTTATAAAACAGCACATTCTCTCAGAGGTGCCTTTCATAATATAGTGAAATTCCCATTGTGGTGGGGAATTTTTAAAAAGTTTGTAGAAGCCAAGGGTGCTTGTCTGGCAAAATAAGGTGTAAAGGTTGTACATAACATGCAAAACAGTGCCTAGATGCTATCTGAAACAATACTCTGGAATAAAAAAAAAAATCTGGTCTTACAATCACGTTTGCAAAAGAAAGAGGTTGGCAAAGAAAACTGAAGAAGTCTCAAGGCTTAAAATTTTAATGTTTTTCAACATATAGCTGTAGTCAAATCAACGCAAGCTTTGGAAGTGCTAGATGAATTTAAATCCTATTCTGGTAATTATGTTAGGAATATGAAGCAATATAGAAAATTTTAAAACATCACCTCCTACTCATTTACATAGCAAAATGAGAAACTGTTTGAATCCTTGCCATATTTTTGAAACAAGGCATTTTTATAAATTCAAATAATTTAGGAAGAGATTCCTAAAGCTTTAAGGTGCCTATGGCGTAGCTCAAGCAGAGTTGAGATACCTGAATTCAAGTGAGTGAGTCACAAAAATTCTGCCTGTGGCATGCATACCTGAAAGGCACCTAAGCTGTCATCAGTAAAGTTATTTAGGCACCTAAAGTACTTCTAATGCATATTCCCAGAGGCCTTCTTATCTTGGATGAGATGAGTGTCTCAGCATATATTTTGTTTCACAGTGTGTTTAGGCATTCTCACACCAGTTGTTCAGATGCCTAAAATCCTTTGTAGACCAGGGATGGTTACACAATGCCTGGCCTGTACCAACACCACTGAGCTCAGCACAAAGCAGAGAGTATTCATACGCCTACTGTTACTCCAAAAGCATTTCAAAGAACATCCCATCACTTGCATTACATGAAAGGTGAGGAACAGTACCACTACTGCTAGGTATCTTCTTTTAACAGAGCAAACAAGTCACTCATACCCAAGCAGCAACTGAAGTGGCTACAGGGGACTTCAGAGCTGTAAATCCTTCTCTCTCATAGGCACCTGAATCCCAGGGACAGAGAGAGGGAACTTCAGACACATTCCTCTTTTCAGCATTTTCTCTGCATCCCTCTGCTTGGCACCCTGGCTGTTGTAAATCCCACAGCCCGGTGCCTGACTCTGTCCCTCAGCTGTATAGTATAGTTTGGTGAGTAACTCAGGGCTGCAAATTTCTACCTCTTAGCTGGGCACTGGGAAGCCAGGCTGGACATCATCACACCTGGGTCCCTGTGCATCTAGACCTTGAAGGCTTTTCTTTTTCATACTAACACATGTAATTGTAAACCCAGATTCTGGCAGCCACTTGTCCAGAAATGCTAAATAGTGCAGGACTGTCCCTGTATTGCCATTCATTCTCTGAGACAGTTTTGTAGGCCTTATAAAACATCAATATGCATGAAATTTTGCAATCAAAGGAATAATCTGAAACTTCGTGTTCTTATTTTTTTAAAAAAGAACAACTTCTGAAGCACACCCCTTACGTTTAAGAATGAAAGACCCTAAATAAAGCACCCTAGCTCATTGCAATCTTACTGAGTATTCCTGCTGCTATACTGAAAATGTCTTTATGAGTGTGAAGTCATTGCTAGGATGTTTTTAGTAAAGAATAATACACTAGACAGCACGGCAATATTCTCTGTAAACGTCAAATACCCTAAACACAGAACAACACTGCAAGAAGCAATACAGGAACTGGGGCTACAGTGAGAGCAAAACCTTGTGGAGCATCTCTATATGTCAGTATCTTGGTACTATGGCTGGGAAGGACCAAGTGGCCTTGCCACTCTGCGGGCCCACAGCATGTGTTATAAGCTGCTAAAGGAGGTAAAAAAAAAAGGCAGTTTGCATCTATCATCTGACCACCTTAGGGCTGTAGGTTTTTTCCCTTTCAGAATTAAGATAACAGCTACTAGAAGAGCGTATCCAGAAATGCTATTAAAAACAGCATATCCATAACAGGGAATTTAAAGAAGTTTTTAATGCTGTAAGTAAATATGTTCATGTCAGTTGGCCAAATGCTTTCTTTACATGAAAACACATGAAAAAGATTGTGCCCCAAAACATAACCTGTCGAAAATGTTAATCTGTTGAGGCCAAGATGAGAGACACAGTAAAATGTCGGTCATTATTTCTTTAGGTATTGACTATAATGGTCCTGTTCCCTCTTCACGTTTTTTCCAGTGTTTGTTTTGGGATATTTCCCCACTATGAGCTTGCGTACAGTAACTCAGGACCATCCCAGCGGCAGGTGTCCAGCAGCAGCCTCTTCCACTCTCTCTCAAAACCCACTGATCTGCTTGGTGGTACCAGTGCTGCCCGGGCAATCATGCACAGCCCCATCCCCCTGAGAAGTGATTTTAACAAGTCCAGGGACAGAGGTCAAAACTAAAGTTGCAGTTAACTTCCGCCATGGCACAAAAATAGCTTCCACCTGTACTTCAAACACTACACTAATCATAATTCTGGGTATATCTACCTCCTGGTGGCAGTTTCTAGAGCTTTAGCAGCCATTAAAACTCACTAATATTTAGCAGTAAGAACCCACCAGAAATGTCACAGCCAGGAAGTAAAATGCTACACCCACAATTCTTTGTGCATTATATTCCACTTTCATTAAAGCACAACAAAACAGAGAAAACAGTCTCAGAAAAGTTCATTTAGCCAGTTTGAGAAAGATGTGATTTTTTTTATGTGTGTGATACTGGCTTATGTATGTATCCATTTTCTCTGCCTGACCTTTTCCAGATCAGCCTCTGTTGTTTAGAAAATAGGCTGTCTTTGATTCATGCTGGATTTCCACCGAACATCAGAGGGGTTTGCATACATGGATCAAGAGATCAAAGATGCTAATAATCTCCTGAAATCTGCTTGGTTGTGCCATTCAAACTAGTACACTGGTAAGAGCGAGCTTTGATAGTTATTATGTCAAGGAAAACACAATGAGTTTGGGAAGTTTTCCTTGCAACATTCCCTGCCATTCACAGTTTTGAGATAAGACAAGACAGCTAAATATTCCTAATTATCCTAACTCTCACATTGATTTCTCTCCTTTAGCAATTGATGTTAATTTTCATTTCTTCTTCAAAAAGTGACATTGTGAGCTAAGAAATGTTTGCAGTATCTAAACAGGCACTTTCAGTCTGTCAAGGCTTGAACAGACACACAATTCATGAACTGAAACTACATGATATAACGACTCAACTATTTATTGACTTGATGAAGCAAAGCTTGTTACTAACAATAGCCTATTCAAACTAACCTTTCTTTTCTGATAAACACACTAAAACAAGAAACTATGGAATTCTGTTTTTTTTTAAATACAGATGAACCCATTTTAGTTCTTATCATAGATAGGAAACATTTTCTGGTTTATTTTTCAGATAATTTTGAGCTTAAAGTTTTCCTTTTAAAATACTTCTGCAGCTTTCCATAGAGAAGGATATTCCAGAGCTACAAAAAATACTGTACATTGATTCATATTCCCCATCAGCTTGCTCATTTCAAGGTTATAACAAAGTTCATCCCCAAATGATGTCAATAATTTATGGCAGTAAACATCTGTGTTCCTAATATACTGAATAGTTCATAATGCACATGACTCATATTTAAATCACTCATTCCAAGCCTTTGAATTATCAAGTGGAAAACAAGAAGAATGGAACAAAACTACTGCACTGCTTTAAGAGAAAATCAAATTTGAAAAGCGGTGGTACTCTGAATAATCTCATAATCATTTAAAATGCTATGCAGCAACAGCAAAAAAGCAGTAAATAGGCATCATGTTGTAAATTGTGCCGTAATCCATGTCAGATTCTCAATGAGGCTGGAAAGGCATGTATCTTTAAATATGAGCAACGTGTATATTGAAAAAAATATAGCTGGATGAATACTGATACAGATTTTGACCTCCTGATTTCACTAGCAAGACCAGAAAAACTGCTGTAATTGCTGCATTAGATAAGAACAATGCACTGAATTTACAGCAGTTTAATGTCTGCTATGGATGTAGTTTTTTTAATGCGAAGCAGACACTGAACTTCTTTGCATGATTAAGAGGCATTTTGTGATGGACGCAGCTGCATAAACTAAGAGCATTCAGCCAAATCACTCAGGAGGTCACTGCCGTTGAAACATGTTTTTATTTGGGTAGGAAGCCATTATAAGTTTGGTAAAAAAGCATTGGGGCTCTTGATTTCCATTGAATTTGAGTATTTAGGTACTTAATGCAAAAATGGAGCATCTCCAACAGGAAGGATTGGTGTACACCCATAGGAAAGCAAAATGTACTCCAGAAGGGAGAAAATTCAGTTGGGAGATGCCAGTACAAACTCACTCAGATAAATAAGTTGCCCAACAGAATTGCATCGAAGTTTTTAATTTGTCAGCAGTCTAACTTAATTACAAGCCTCTAGATTATCCTTAGGCAGGAACTACTTTAGTTTTTCTTGTGGGACTTGGTTGGTTTTGTGTGACATATCTAAACAGACATGGAAATACGAAGGCGAGTGTCAAGATGCATCTCTAGCCCAGTGGGTTGGACGACTGCCTGGAAATCTGCTGCCCTGAGTTCTCAGTAATGTTTCCATGTGAAATCACATCCTCAGGAGAGGGAGACTGCTTTCTCCTTCCCTCTTGCCACACTTGGTTGGCTGGGATACTAGTCCAGAGTATGGGAAGATTTAACTTGGTCCCCACACCCAACGTGAGCCATGAAACCTCTGGGTAAATTCAACCCAAACTGAGGGGATATGAGAGCTTCCCATCCTGAGAGGCTGGTTTCTTGGTTGGGCAGTGGGTCCCAAAGGCCAGACAACGTGCTGCAGAGGAGAGTGGCAACAGTTCCTGGGTGG
Source organism: Limnodromus scolopaceus (assembly GCA_028565335.1). Lineage (NCBI taxonomy): Eukaryota > Metazoa > Chordata > Aves > Charadriiformes > Scolopacidae > Limnodromus > Limnodromus scolopaceus. The sequence continues at coordinate 186,015,684 of JAOXNO010000001.1, read as the reverse complement.
CCCGTGGGCCACACTGCTGTGCCAGGCACTGATGGTGCTTGAGATCTCAGCTATGGACAGAGTCTCAGCACTGAGTCCCCGCCAATTCAATCTGTGGGGACACAGGCACATGGGTCTGGACTTGCAGTGCACTCCCAATGCACAGGCTTGCTAGAAAATTGCCCTGCCTGCCTGGAGATTGTGCTTGGGTAAGGGGAGTCTGCTGGGAAGCGAAAAGCTACGTGCAGCTCAAGGTTCCTCTGAGTACTCCTGTCCTGTCACCAAGGACAGACAATCCACAGGGTGCCCTACTCTACGCGCTGCTCTGAAATCCAGGAAGCTTCCACTCACAGTCCCAAAATGTGGACACAAAGAGGCGAGAGGCACCATCTCCCGGCAGATTGCGGGGATTAGTTCTCCTACTCACCCAAGAGGTCAATTCTGGTGATTATGTTCTATACTGCTCTGGCTTTTTGATGTGGGATTGCATATATTTTGTGAGGAAGGCCTTCATACTTCATATTAGCAATTGTGATATGCACATTCCTCCAAATACAGCATACAGTTTGTGAGATCTTGTAATCAGATACATTTTATAAAATTAAGGACTGTAGGAATGCTATTATTTGTAAATGGGTATTGCAAAGAATTTGCGGCTACTGAGGAGAACACATTTCTACTGCAAATCCTATACAAAATCTTATATAGATATAAAACTCCCTAGAAGTATCTTTTCAAATTATTATTGTTTTCTGCCTTCATCAGTTCATGAAAGCTCAAAAGAGCTAACTAAATTTCTTTTGAAAGGAATTACAAATTCTGAAGAATCAATAAATACAACTGTATTCCCAGCAGAACATTTTTATATTGTGCTAGACAAGGATGAAGATGCATTTCCTGTAAACTTAGTTAAGAAAAAGACAGCTCAGAGACTACAATTTAATTACTATGATATAACAAGACATCTGGGGAAATTGTTATATTGGCAGCTTTGGAAAGAGTTTACAAAGTGATTTTACAGGGAAAGAATAGGAAATAAAAAAGGAAATACTTATTTTTTTGTCTAGGGTATTTTTTCTGTGGAAGTTTAGACGTTCATGTGGAAAGGAAAGTTTGTCAATATTTTAAAACAGGAAAAAAAAACAAGATTAAAAGATAAAAAGCTACATAAGAGGTAGTAGAAGTATGCCACTTCACAAGAACAGGAGTCCTTTCATGAGCAAGTATTTGTTCTTCCCTTATTGTATGGCTAACATTTATAGCCAATTCTATACCATAGTGTTTGTTAACATGAAGAACTAATAGGAGAAATTATCACTCTTTTGGCCTTTAAAGTTTTACTGAGGAGTTTATCATCACTGATATTTGTGTGTAAATAGCCTTGCTGATTTTTTTAACCTAATCATTTAATAGCTTTCCACGTTCCTACAGTATTTACTTTATTATAAAAATAAGCAAAATAAACCCTTGATCTTATTTTATCTTTGAATTCAGAATAACATTTTTCCATTGTGTTTTTCTAGTTTAATGTTGGTGAAATTCCATTGAATTTATGGGCAGCTATTCTGCTATAAAACTGATAGAGTATTAAGCTTTTCTACCCAGCTTTTCTTTTATCACCTCAGATAAATAAGACCTTTTATAGAAATACACTCTATTTTTTAGAAAAGCTCCCACTTGTCTAGTTTGTTGTTCAGAAGCTTTTGTAGATGTTTGTCCAAAGTTGGACATAACGGCTATTCACTCTACATGGACAGATAAATAAAATGCCACCAATTTCCTTTATTCCCCAAATTCACTTCTGATCCTCAAAATGTGCAGATTCTTCTTGGCTTTACATCGTGCCCTAAAGGTAACTTTGGAAGACGCAGGTCACTGCCCAGAGTCACCATCTCACCTTGCAAGAGCTGTCCAGGTCTTTGCAACACCAAAATCACACGCTTTAGTTGTAAGAGGCCTTGCAAGAGGCACCAGTAGGAAACCAACAGATTTTTTTTACTGCATCCCTGCAGATACCAGCAGCACTTCAGCACTCCAATGAAGTGGCAATCACTGGCATTTGAAGAAACTCAAGGTTTGCTGATTTTTTTCATAATGGTGCCACAAGCGGACACGAGGAAGATGCAGACCTGAGGCCCATCAGCTGACCAGACATTAAACTCCTGTTCTCCATCTTTTGCACTCTGGCTTCAGATGCCTGATGACACAGTCATGTCCAGAGAGAACCACAGCCATCATCTGGGCCACATCAACAAGGGAAGCATAGTATACCACTTAGAAATAATTTTGCTGTTATATTACTATATTTATGAGATAATTATTACGTAATCTGGCTAAATCCCTTCACTGGTGTCATAAAGAGCTGTGGAGAAATCAGAATTACGATCTTCTGATCACAGCTACAGCCAACCATCCTTAAGAAAAAACGTGATATACAAGGGACAACAGTAGCTTTTCAAAACTCCTGCAGATTGTTGACTTGGAGACAATCAAGATGGTGCTGGGACCTCTGTGACACCTCAAAGCTGCCCCAAGTCATGCTGGGCTTTTTGTCCATCAGCGGCTTCGACCTTGCACAGGCAGCATCCCTATGCAGCCAGCCAAGAAAACCTCCTCACAGCTCTATGCCATCAAAGTTGCACAAAGTAGCTGGAGTGTCCTGCTGAGGGAGGCCGCCGACCCCCTTGCCTGCCCAGATACAGTTTTGTAAAGATCTGATACATTAATTACTCACATGATACGTGTTACTCATTCTGAGTACAATATAGCAAGTGTTAATCTGTACTAGGATGACTACATGTCCTGTACTGACACCGTAATAAACACAGCATTACAATAACTCTTCTTTGGCAAGAGCTTGTGTCTCTCAGTGACAGTGTCACCACTAAAGCTGCATCTGCAGATTTCATCTCCCTGGCTGCTCTTTCTAGGCTGGCGGTTTTTTCTGAAGTCCATTTCCTTCCTTGCGACATTATCACTTATGACTGACAAAGGGCAAATGGCTCAAACATTTGCAAACAAACATCATAAGACAGTCCCTGCCCTGAAGAGAATGTAATTTGGTTTGGAGACTGACAAATTAATTGTTTATTCTGAACTTTTTGTTTCTTTACCAAAACTTTACCCCTCCCGGTGTGTGGCCAGCAGTGCTGGACCTGGGCTGTGGGAGCAGAGCAAACCTCAGCCTGACCTGTGGGTCGGGAAGGGAGATCGCTCCCATCCCAGACTTGCATCACGGATTGATTTTCTCAACGGAAGGACAGTCAATAGGAAATGTATGAGCAGCGAAGGAAGCAAGATCCCAAGGTTTTTCCCCACCACCTGCACTCTGTATTGTGTTGGGGCTCTGAGTCTTGCGTTTGCAATGCCCGGTATCCTGGCTCTAACAGCGAGGGTGGAGGTGTCTTTTCTCCTGCCCCTCCTCAGCTTACCCATGAAGGTGACCTCATCCATGACGGGAGCTGCAGAACCAAAACTTTTCCGGCACTGTGAGACCAGAACTGGGGCTTCTATCTCTGGATCCTGTGCTCAGGTGCACCCTGTCAAATAAAAGGGGGTGGCATCAACAGAAGAAGTGGCTATATAATATAGCTATTAATGGCTAACCCCTAAGGGCTGGACACTAGAGGACAGCCAGAATTACTGCTTGGGACTTACCAATGACACTCTGGTCTCTTCCAAATTCCAGAGTTCAGGATCTGTCCCTAATTCCATTTCACACTGAAACTGCTTCTGTTTTAATACTCTTACCATAAGCCAGAAGGAACTCCTCTATTTGCAAAACATTTGTTTTCTGAAAATCTGGCTGTGCCGACCTATTGCTATGACCTTGCCCGAAACAAAAGGTATCTCTAAATAGCTCAGACTTTGTGAGGAGTTGAGAGTGAACCACAGGTGAAATGTATTATTTTAAACTTCCATATTAGCAGAGAAAGACATTGGCAGAGAAAAATAAAATAAACCTCCCTATAACCTTGTAGTTCAAACCCTTTTTTAGATAGTTGGCTTCACTTTCAAACAAGTTTTATAACAAGAGCAAATAAACTCAAAATATTTGATGGTAACCATCCAAAATGCTTGGAGTTTTTGACATGCTTTCACATGTACTTGGCTGCTATAAACAGCAGGTTAGTGTCAACGTGAGTTTCTCCTGTCTGTTGCCCTTCCAAATCCCCAGGAGGCAAAGGCACTTCATGTCGGCCTTCCTGAAGGTCACATTTGCTCCTGCTCACACGTTCTGCAAATACAGAGCTCAGTTTCATACCGGTCAAGGCAGGGACATTGGTACATGTACATGTTCTGCAACACCAGATGAGCTGTTATTATTCTGTTACTGTACTGAGATTTACTCTCTCTGTGTCCTGCCTAATCAATCCACCTACAAACTCTTCTAAGCCTTCAGCAACTGAGATTTTAAAACTATGTAGCCCATTTGGATTTCCTGTATACTTGCAAGAAAGTAAAATCCAATGCTATTTACAGGGAGGTTTGAACCCTCATCCTGGACTCTGTGTGCTCACGTAAATTTTTTTTTCATGCTTTTTTTCCCTCGTGCCTTTGCCTCAATAACTTTCTACTTACGACTGCATAAATTACGCTTTCACTGGGACCACTGCTTGTCCAGGCTCAGAAGTTCAGCCGTTCAGCTGGTACATAGAAAAGCAAGAAGGGGTGCAAAGGCGTACACCTGCAACCCGCAGGTGCAGGTAGGAGGAACTGACATTTTAGGCACGCAGAAGCTGAGGCCAGTGTTCGAGAGAGCAGGTCCCACTCCTCACAGTAGCTCTTACATTTACATATTCTGACAGGCTTCTGGCAGGAGGCAGCTGAAAGTGATGAGCTGTCTCAACAGATTAAAATTAAATTCTATTGAAGAAAACAACATACAAAAATTATGTTTCTGTATAATCTGTGTGATTAAATGTTACTTGTTTCAAAGCTAATGTTTCTGTCACTTTCAATTACAGCTTTTGGAAGCTTTATTCTGCATCATTTCATCTCGTTTAAATAAGTCTCCTGTTCAGCTTTCTTATAGGGATTGGCACACTTAGTATGAATATTGCACTCCTACTAACTCCTACAATAACACCACTGACTCTAATTTAGAATTATGTTAATTGTATCTGCTCTCCCTTAATGCCTGGAAGTTGAAAAATTAAAAGGAACAAAACCAAATGGAGTCACACTCAGGAACTTTTTTACCGGTCAAGTTGGATTGAGCAGGCTCAGGTCACTCTTCTGTGATGAGCAAATGAAAATTTAATAATTTCTAAACAGTGGCAGACATTTATTGCTGAAGAAAGGTTTTCGAAGCATGCTCAGTTTTTTGGTTTTACTATTCTAAAAGCTGAAGGGCTGAACAAATTTTTCATTTTGTTGTGCCGTTTTCAAGTTTTCAGACAAACACTGAAATTGAGTTAAATTATAATTGGCTTAAACAAATTACAAATTGTTCAACTAGTCTCTGTACCTCTGTTGAGGTAAATGAAGTTAGACAAAAAATCCCATTTTGTTGAAAGAAGAGCCTTTGCATTAAGAGCAATATAAACGCTCATCTCCATGCCTACATTCGGCTGAGTATTTTTCCTCTATTAGTCTAAGGAAATTATGATTTATGTGCAAAAGGAAGCTACGCTTGAAATTAATGAGTAAGCGGAAGAAAGGAGGGGGGGGAGGGAGCTATGCTAGCTAAAAAAAAAAGGGGGATGTCACCAAACACTGCTCTGCAAGGCGAGCTCTGCCACCTCGTGGGCTACTGCCCTCTTACAGGGCAGAGCCCAGAGCTCGGCGGGGGGGAGCGCAAAACAGCCCGGAAAAGAGAGTACAGAGCAGTATAGGGAGCAATAGGTCTGAAGGAAAAAAAATAAAATAAATTGTATAAAGAATGTCATTAAAATGAGGCGTTTGAATCATAATTCTTAAAATTCAGCTCTTGTTTTAAAGGAAATCACGTCATCAGGGCAGCAAGGTGTATTTCTCTAGCTGATTTTTCCAACTGGTATTTCCAGATTAAAGCTTTTTGGCCATCATTAGATATAGGGCAGCCATTCAGTGTTTGTATTACTGGATCGGGGAGTGTTTTTCAGCTCCCAGGTCCAGGTACAAGGTCCACGCAAGTCCCACATCTCTGCAGGAACAGGGATGCTGGCACCCTGACCAGGTAAAGGACCTCAGAAGCACCAGAAGTTGCATCCTGGCGGGCAATGCTAAATGCAGCAATAGTCCAGCTTTGTGACCCAGATATACTTCTTTTGTAGCTGCTTGTCATTTTTTTCAATGGAAGTTCACCAAACTATGCAAATCAGTGATTTTTCAATTTGCTGAGCTAAACAGAAGCCCAAATAGAGTTACAAACAAACAAGCAAAATTGACTTCTTCGTGTCAAATGAAAAGTTGGAAAAATAGTTTGGATAAACCTACAAAATTTCTTTGACTGAAAAGCATAATCATTAAGTAGTTGAAAATAAGCTTGGTGATTTCAAGCTGAGAATGTTATTTAGTGAATGTTTCCTTTTTAGCAACGTTGTGCCGCTTTGGCTTTTCTTGCGTTTTCAGGCAGGAATAAAAGTACTAACAAATCAAGGCAAAACCAGCAAATACGTTCAGTCGCCTCCAATTTTAGCATGCTCCATATTCAACAGTTCTACTCAAGGTGCACAGGCAGCTTTTTGCTTTTGACTTGAGATCCTAAATGCGAACTAGCAGCTCCAAACCGGGCAGGGCTGCTGGAGAAGTGTGAGCAGAGCCCTCTTTATACCACGGTTCCAGCGTTATCTCAGGTCTCCGGCTTCCTGACCTTGATCAGGTACAAATACGTGATCCATCACTGAACCAAATGACTAAGGCTTGCAGTGGAAAAAGTGGCAGATACCCAAACAGTGATGTCATCTTGTGACATAAATATAGCTGTCCTCCTCACATATATGCTATTTTAGCCTATGTCACCTAATCAGCAGTTTGCTTGTGGTCTGTCAGAGGAGGAACAAAAAGATTTTTAATGTTTGACTTAATCGTTTGAACTGAAAAGCCACAAGAAATAAGAAAGGGGAGAACGTCTGTGAAAATGCCACATTTACAGGGATAAATTTTTGTATTACAGAGTTTGACTATTCTTGGCTAAACAAACACGCTCAGCTCCTAAAGGACGTGGTTCCTTTGTTATTTCTCTGTGACAAAACTAAAAAAAAAAAGAGTGACCTGGAAGAAAACTCTCAGATATAACCATGTGGCTTTGATCCCTTAGGTCTCATTTCCAAAGTATGCTGAGAACTTAAAACATCAAGTGCTTTCAGGAATGGCAACTACTTGTTATAATATAAATCTCTAAATTCCTAGCACTTGACAAATTGCTAATGAAAACAAGGAGCTAAATGAGATGTGTACAAAAGATAAGGTTCCATTTTGTTTCTCAAATAACCAAGCACATAGACAAATCTACCTGAATTGCTGGAAGTCACTGTGGTAGAATTAAAAAATCAGAAGGAAAAAAAAAAGTGCATTTCAATAGATTTTAAGCAATATACTTGGAACAACATTTATATATTATATATTTTTTAGATGATAAATGAGTTAAATATACTGAAGCATCATAGATTCTAGCTGACTGTTATTGTAGCTGCCCTTGTATTGAAGGCATATGCAGTATTTAAATAGATTAACAAGGGTTAAAGGGTAGCAGTAGATAGGTAGATAAGGAAGATGGAATTCTGATTCATTTATTGATGCTATAATCATATTTCATTGATAGGGGCTAAGAACTAGCAATACTTTTATGATGATACAAAAATAGGGAACACTATTATCCCACTAAATGCCTTTCAAGAAGTGCTTTTTTAATAGAAAAGTCATACAAATTCCTGAAGTAATCCAGATTTTACTGTAAATTGTGGAGAGTTTACATGACAGTTCTTTAAATTTATTTTTATTTTTATTTTTATAATGCTCATTTAATATTATCAGATTGATGAGATGGTTTTGAGGGAGAAAAAAAAAATCAATTTGTAGCCTGGCTGAGGGATGCAGATATCTTGTTTACCACTCGCCAGTGGCAGAAAGAACAAAAGTCTGTAAAGTGATGAAGTAGAAAGTTAAAGATCTCCTACAGCACCTGACAAAAATTTATAATTTGATGCCATGTGATGAAGAAAAAAAAATAAAATTCTGAAGAAAGCTGAACTCCCTTCTTTCCCAGGACTATTAGCAGAACAGTTATTATATACAGTCCTACCAATGATCCTTTAATAAGCACTATGCGTCGTATTTGTAGTCACTGAGATTTAAATCAGGGAAATAATCTGACCCTGCCTGCTCACCAGACACATGGCAACAGCCTAGTTCACCCTCTGTATTCTGTCAGATGTTGTGTGACTCCTACTTTTCTCACTCAGGAAGGACCTGCTGCTCTAAAAAATATGATGTGTCACTGGACCCTTTAAAATGTGGTCAGCATTCATCGAGGCCATCGTAGTAGTCATATCATAATGAGATTATTTTAATCTTGGCAGCAGAAGCAGAGGAAGGCAGATTATTTGCATCATTTCAGGCTGGTTAGGACCAGGAGCAATCTAGCTCAAAATTACTGAGATTCAGGATTTCTGTGGTGGCTTTAAAAGGAATTTGATGGACTCCTCCCTTTGGTTGTTAACAAGAATCCACATCATAAAACCCTCCCTGAATCATGCAAGTCCGATACCTTAGTCCAGAGGGAGGACAGTAGGACAATACAGGAAAGGAACTCAAAGGGCCCACAACACATGTCCTTCTCTGATTATTAAGAGAGTCTACTCGGCTTGGGAAGGTACGTCAAGGCTCGCAAGAGGTAAGGCAGAGGCCAGCGGAACACCCACAGTTGCCGCCAGATTTGCAATGGTTTATCTATGGGGAAATGACCTGATGGTTCAGGCTGGTGCAATAAAACCTCCTGCTGTTTTGTCCTATATACTAGTACTTAAGTTTTTGTTACCACTCGAATTCTGCCGCAGTAGGAAGCTGCTCGTGCAGCACATTATTCTTGTGCCGGCCACCATTAGAAAACCTCCACCTCCCGAGTTTTTTACAAGCAGTAATTTATTTTTAAAAATAATAAAAAAATTAGATTATTTTGAAACAAAAGCAACCCTGTATGTGAGTAGCAGTAGCTACAGCAGAAGGACCTAATTTGTTTTTCTCAACCAGAGCCTCATGCAGTGTCATTTTTCCTTCTCACGTCCCTGTACTGTTGAAAACACCAGTTTATGGCACAGCTCATAGGGCTTAGAAACGCACTTTCCTTCAGAGTCTGGTGTATATTCTCCTGAGGCCCTCAGACAATTACAGTAAAAAATAGAAGCATCAATTGCAATCTTTTCACACAGCATGGTATTACTCCTGCTGAGGTTTTAATTTGTCCTGAGACTGTACATATCAGCAGTTTTTCAAAATTTCATTATAAACTGATATTTCATTCGGCCTAAAAGCCAGCTTATTTTCTTCTTGCACCAACGTTTCCCAGACAGCAAAATCAGTGTGGTTCCCAGGCTTGTGGGCAAAGCGGCTGGGGAGTTAAGGAACAAAGAGTTGCCCAGATTGGCAATTATGGATCCTTGCCAGGCTGGGGAAGCAGCAAGGGGCTAAGGAGCTTCCTTTGCACGTAACACTACCACCTCGCAGAGCAAGCAGCAGGAAGCATTATCATTAGCCTGCAAGACTTTACATCCTGGAATATGGGGGAAAAGAACCAGGATGGAAACTGGTGGAAGAAAGGGTGGGAAAAAATCTCCCACCTGTATCTCTGTACGTTGCCTTTGCCATCTTGCCTAAGCCCAGTTTTTCAAAGCCATCTCCTGTTCCCCACAAAATCAGTGGGAATTTTACTCCCCTTACAACGACACACAGACTGCTTGAAACAACATCCATCCAAATCAGTGGAAAAATTAAAACTTACATAGATTTGCATTAGATTGCACCTTCACACTTGCTTTTAATTAAAGAAGCCTGCTTCTACTGAAGCTGGACATAGTTTATCAAACGATAAGGAGGTTGTAGAGAGCCAAGGGTTGGTCTCTTCTCCCAAGTCACAGGTGATAGGACAAGAGGAAATGGCCTCAAGTTGTGCCAGGTGAGGTTCAGACTGGACATTAGGAAAAATTTTTACACTGGAAGGGTTATTAAGCATTGGAATGGGCTGCCCAGGGAAGTGGTTGAGGCACCATCCCTGGAGGTGTTCAAAAGACGGGTTGACATAGTGCTTAGAGACATGGTTTAATGATGTGGGGTTTTTGTGTGGGGTTTTTTTTTTTTATCAGACTTCAGTTGATGGTTGGACTAGATGATCTTAAAGGTCCCTTCCAACCTAGGTGATTCTACAGTTCTATAAATATCTCTAAAAATCATAGTACAAATGAACCACTACATAATACAAGTTAATAATAGTGATCCTAAGCAGGATCTGCACATCATGCAATATAATCATAAAAGCTGAAAAAAAGCTACTTTGTTGATTTTCTTCAAGTCATTTTTCTGCGGCACTCTGTCTTCACTCTGATTTTCAAAAAGTTTTGCAGAGCAACACTGAAAGGTTCCACAGGTTAATATTTCACTGAGAAGTGATGTGACGAATTTTTCTGATATTGAGGATTTGACTACAGCAACAAGGTTTCCAAGGCTATACATTGCTAATGAAGTGATTTAAAAATTCAGGATTTCTTTATATGACATATAAAAATCAAAGATGACATTCAGCTAGATCAAGAATAAAGTATCATTTAAATGGAACACACTTTGAAACAGAACAAAAAAGCCCAAGGGCTGCTCTAAATTACTTTTAAATCGGAAAAATAACCCTTATTAATTCTTTAACTCTTAACTCCTGCTCAATACCTTTAAAATATTTCCACATAACCTTGTAAGTAATTTTTACAATGCTGACAAAGAGTAAATTGTGCTAATTGGATCTGGCGTCCTTCTTGGCAATCCTAATACAGAGCTGGCTGAATTGCAGAATAACTTATTCTGTCACGCCTGTGTATTTCTTAGTTACCTACAAAATAATTCCAAGATTTAAGAAAGATAGAATTCTAAATTAGAAAGGCAATAGATCAACAGGTCAAATCCTGTTTTGAACTCTGATCAATATCTGATATTGCAGGATGAAGAAAAAGCCCTGTTCTTAACCATCCACATATTTATCAGTCACTGCATGTGAAGAAAGACATTCTTTCTGATCTTTACAGGCAATCTGCTTACTCTTTGATGCACAAGATTTAAATAACCCAATTTTTATTTTATTTTATAAATTTAATAGGAAATAATTAGGTTTACATACATAATTCATCCATGGTATTTGATTGTTGGAAACAAAAGAACTTTGGACAATCCCTTTATTCTGAAATCACAGAATGACTGACACCAGCATGCAGAACAGGGAAGCAGAGAGCAGTATATTATACTGATGAATGATGTCAAGGACATGTAACATATGGTGTTCAATGACAAACAGAAGTTGGGAAAAAAAAAAGGAGAGAAAAGCAATGACTCTTTACCTGAGGGTGCTTCTGTAACTTTTAGGAGAACAGCTGGATGGCCAAGAATGAGTATTCCACTATACTACCAAATATATTATAAAGTTACTAAGATTTTAAATCTAGTAAATCAAAGTTTCTTTGTACGTCGTAAACAAAAATCTGAACCTATGGAAATCAACCATTTCCTTCACTGTGATAAAATTTCTCCCCAGTTCTATAATGATTGAATAATTGAAGCTTTTGATAGTGCCAAAAACTTTAACAGTGTCACCTTTTAAACTTACATATCTGACTTTTCTCAGAGATTCTTTGACTACTGATACAGTATGGGCTACACATGTATCCAGGCAGCTCTACAGTAAAGCTGATCAGCTGCCTTTTGAAATCAGTGGGTTTCAGAATTGCTTAGATAACCACCAGTTTCATAAACGCAAGTTTTCTGAAAGAACAAAGGACAAGAGGAAATGGGCACAACCTTGAACATAAGAAGTTCCATCTAAACATGAGGAGGAACTTCTTTACTTCGAGTGTGGCAGAGCACTGGAACAGGCTGCCCAGA
>JAOXNO010000001.1:185981501-185994756 GCA_028565335.1 Limnodromus scolopaceus | reverse complement strand
CCAGCCTGGCCTTGAACACTTCCAGGGATGGGGCATCCACAGCTTCTCTGGGCAACCTGTTCCAGTGTCTCACCACCTTCACTGTAAAGAATTTTTTTCTAGTATCTAATCTAAATCTCCCCTCTTTCAATTTAAAACCATTACTCCTCATCCGATCGCTACACTCCCTGACAAAGAGTCCCTCCCCATCTCTCCTGTGGGCTCCCTTAAGTACTGGAAGGCTGCTACAGGGCCTCCCTGGAGTCTTCTCCAGACTGAACAACCCCAGCTCTCTCAGCCTGTCCTCATAGGAGAGGTGCTTCATCTCTCCGATCATTGTTGTGGCCCTCCGCTGGACCCGTTCCAACAGGTCCATGTCCCTCCTGTGTTGAGGACTCCAAAGCTGGACACAGTACTCCAGGTGGGGTCTCACGAGCGCAGAGTAGAGGGGCAGAATCACCTCCCACGACCTGCTGGCCACACTTCTCTTGATGCAGCCCAGGATATGGTTGGCTTTCTGGGCTGTCAGTACATATTGCTGGCTCACGTTGACCTTCTCATCCACCAACACCCCCAAGTCCTTCTCCTCGGGGCTGCTCTCCAGCCATTCTCCGCCCAAACCTGTGTTTGTGCCTGGGATTGCCATGTCCCAGGTGCAGGACCTTGCATGGTACTAAGTAAAGTGCTCTCTCTTTGCACCCACTGGGTTTATGTGATCTTTATAAGTAATTTGAATGTCTAGGTTAATGAAGTTATTACCTTCATTACGGCTTTCTGACTGTGTGAACACAGAGCTGACAAAATATGAGCAGTCACATGAACTTTCCACCTAATTGTATTTTTTTCACAGAAGTCATGTAAGTAAAAAAATTACGCTGACACATTTCAGCCTATTCATATGCATACTGGTGTTTTATTACTTTAAACAATTCTGCTTTAAGTAATATCATTTGTGCGTGATGCTTTCTTTTTTAAGGCTAATACACAAACAAACAAAATGAGAGCTTCTCTTATACAAATATTCTGTATGTAATTTGGTACATACATATTCCATATACACATAAAACCACGCACATAGATGGAGCTTGCAAACTCTCGGTGCTATACGTTGATTATGGGCAACCCACTGGTGCGTAATGAGGCTGTGAGCCTGGGATGACACCAAGGCAAAGAACCTAAAGGCCGTATGTTCCCCTGACACAGAAAACCACCTTCTTTGTGCCGGCCATCTGTAGAGGCCTAACACCGGCTGCAGAGGCTGGCGGCAGGCGGGGCGACCAGGCCGTGGCTGCCTCAGGCGCTCTTTCCCGTCAGCCCCTTACGGCTTCCTTCCCCCTTGGGCCGCCGCTACGGGACCTCACCTCAGATCCCCCCTCTCCCGGCCTTCTGCCGGCCTGCCCTGGCCGCTCAGCCCGCGCCGCCCGTGTGCCGTTGCCAGCCTGCCCCTGCTGCCATCACCACTTGCGTGAAGTATCTGCATACAATTTGTGAAAAAAAAAGTATTAAAAAAATTATTTAAGATCAATAAAAATAATGAGTTTGCTACAAACAGCAAGCGATCCCAGCGCTGGCACCAGCCCTGCTGGGCCGGCTGCTCCCCGTCGCTGCCGGGTGCGGCCCCAGCGCCATGACAGGGTTTCACCAGCGGCCCCCCCGCTGTGTAAGAAGGCAGGAGCCCGCCATGGCCAGAACGCGGCTGCTGCTCCCGGGAGCACGAGCTTTGCCGCTTCACACACAAAACCTGCGGGGGAACCGCGGGGAGAGATCAAGGCCGGCGGGGACCGAGGGGGTAACTTCCGCGCCCCACAACGGGTTAGGCCAGGAAGGGCGCCCCGGGGGCGGGGCAGTAGGGCGCCTCCACCCCCTCCGCGGCTGCCGCGGCTGCCGCCGCTGCTTGTCACTCGGCGGCCGCCGTAGCCGACCGCCCCTCCCGCCACCGCTGCGCTCCCGGCGCCGCGCGCTTTTGAACCGCCATGAGCCTGTGGGTGGACAAGTACCGGCCCGGGTCCCTCGGCAAGCTCGACTTCCACCGCGAGCAGGCGGCGCAGCTCCGCAACCTGGTGAGGGGGCTCCCGAGCCCGCCGGGGCGGCGCTCGGCGGCCTTCAAGCGTGGCGGCTGCCTGAGGCCAGCTCGCCACTGGGCCCCTATGTCCTCCGGAGCCGGGGTTTCGCGGCCCGTAAGCCGCGTCTGCGGGTCCGCAGGGCGGGGGTTGGAAGCTTCTCCTTGGTGCAGGCCCCATCCTTCGGGGCAGCGTCCCCGCCGGTGGGAAGGGAGTCTGCTGGCATCGTGGGCCCGCTTGGGAGGGCGGCCTGTGAGCTAGGGAAAAGGCTGCCAGGAAGTTGGTGGCTTGGCTTTCTCAGGAGTGATGTGCGTCTCTGCTTCCTGCTGGCTTTAGCAGAGAATGATCAGTACCACTAAAAATAATGCTTACCGTATCACAGAATGGTTTGGGTTGGAAGAGACCTTGAAGATCGAGTTCCAACCCCCCCTGCCATGGGCAGGGACACCTCCCGCTAGACCAGGCTACTCAAAGCCCCATCCAGCCTGGCCTTGAACACCTCTAGGGATGGAACATCCACAGCTTCTGTGGGAAATATTTTCAAATGCCTCTGCACCCTTATAATGAATTTTTTTTTCCTCGTTTTCTTAAAGTTAGGTGATGTTTTAAGGGAAATAAAACTCAGGACTATGCAATTGCTTGGATGTTAAATGACTTCCTCCCTCCGCTGTGATGTGCTGACTTTTCTTCACTAGACCAGTTCATTCTCTGTGTTCCTGTATGACTTATGTCTAGCTGGAGAAGGGAAGGCTCCAGAGAGACCTTACTCGGGCCTTCAAGTACCTGATGGGTGCCTGCAAAAAAGCTGGAGAGGGAGTTTTTACAAGGGAATTTAGTGATAGCATGAGGGGCTTTGGCTTCAAGCTGGAAGAGGATAGATTTACATTAGATCTTAGGAGGAAGTTTTTCCCTATGGGGGTTGTGAGATACTGGAACAGGTAGCCCAGAGAAGCTGTGGATGCCGCATCCCTGGAAACGTTCAAGGCCAGGCTGGATGGGGCTTTGAGCAACCTGGTCTAGTGGGAGGTGTCCTTGCCCATGGCAGAGGGGTTGGAACTCAATGATCTTTAAGGTCTCTTCCAGTCTAAACTATTCTACAGTTCTATGATTGTAAGTTCTGACTATGGTATTTGGCCAGATGTTCTCCAGGTTATGCTTTTTAGCTTTTCAAGAAACAAACTCCTAACTTCATTTAAGTACAGGCTATCTGTTACTTGTTTGTCCAGATTCAAGGCTTGCAAATGAAACAACGAAGTAATTATATATATGTGCATATATATATAATTCAGTTTGTGTATATCTGCTTTAAACTTTGTTTTAATCCTTTTATACTGTTTGTTTATTGCATCTGTCACTCTAGAAACCTTGGAATGCATGTAAATTCTGAGGTGGTTTTTGTTGGGTTTTGGGGTTGTTTTGCTTTGGTTTTTTTGAGGGGTGAGGTGTTTGGAGTTAAATGAGTTACATATGGTCTTCAGAAAAAGCTTATAGTAAACACTGCTGCAGGAAAGAAATTCAGCAGTTCTAATTCTAGGTACTATGTTGTGACTGAACGGCATCTGGAAAAGTAATTTCATGTGAACTTGGGTGAGAGTGGAAGGATGAACACTCTTATAAGGAAAATACTGTTGTAGCTAACTAATCTTTTTCTTTGTGTTCAGGTTCAATGTGGTGACTTCCCTCACCTGTTGGTGTATGGACCATCAGGAGCTGGAAAAAAGACAAGAATAATGTGTTTGTTAAGGGAATTATATGGTGCAGGAGTGGAAAAACTGAGAATTGAGCATCAGAGTATAACGGTAAAAAAAATAAGTCTCCCATCTGCTGTAAAATAATGTGGATATTTATATACTGATATATTCCTGTTGTGAGACCTTTATATTTATTTGAGTTTTAAAATACTTTTTTTCCCCTCGGTATCTTTAAGCTCTTTTATGTAATTAAGCAGACGAGTTTTGTTACTTGAACAAATGCTTTTGCCAGATAATCCTGTTCCTTAGGTCTTCATGGGTGGGAGGGTGTGGGGCTTCTTTGTTGTTTTCTGTGGCTGGTTGTTGTTGTGGTGGTTTTTTTCCCACAGGTCAGTTTGGACAATAGGATATGTTGTAGTAGGCTAGCTCTCAATTAGATATGTAGAATTTCATTTTCTGAAAAATGTTTTTTAAATGATTAGCACTGCTTTTCTCATAGACGCAGGTTCTAATTTGTTTTCTTATTCCCATAGTTACAATTTCAGCATTAGAAAAAAAATATTATATCTGCCTTGGTCTTAGGCATTTAATTGATTATTATTAAAAGGTTACATTATCCATTCAAAGTCCTTGTTATGGATATAATATGTGGGGTTGGGGGTAGACAATGCTTATGTTTAGTGTCTCAGCAGTTCTTTGATCTCTGAGTCTTTAGGTGATCCAGCCAGTTGTAATCTACGAGATAAATTTGTGCATCAGATTTTTACAAGACTCTTTCTGAAATTTAATATGCTTACTTTCTACATAGGCACCTTCCAAAAAGAAAATTGAAATTAGCACCATTGCAAGTAATTATCACCTTGAAGTTAATCCAAGGTAAGCGTATGCTAAAAATGTCACACTTCAAATAAAAGTAACAAGCTTTTGGGTAACAAGCAATTCTGGATTCATAGATTTAACCATTTAGGTTGAAATTGAAAGCTTCTATTGGAACCAGCACCCCCATATTGTTAGTTCTCTCACAAATCCAAAAATAAAGTGATTTGAAAGTAAGGAAGATTTACCCAGTAACTCTTAAAATAAAGAGTTTAGAGCACAGGGTGAAAACAGCACCAGAAAATACTGGGAATCCTGTCATGAATGAGGTCAGATGTTGATTTAAATGACAGAAGCAATAATGGTGTACACTGTGTCAACTTTGACAGTTGTGAAATTGCTGGTGATAGTTCAGTGACCCAAATACTTGTATTTACCTGAAACCCTTTAATGTTGCCTTAAGTCACATGACAGTAAATGTCATTGTCCACTGGGAGCCTTTGGTTATGTTGGCTTTGTTGTCTGGGTTGCAGTTGTAAGAAAATGTGTGTCCTGGAGTAACTTTCATCTTTGTGCTTATTGCTAAGTCTTTTCTCGTGTAGCTCTGCATTTTAGATGCTATTCTCGTGTATTCTCCTTTAAAAGCTTGTTCTGCAGCTAATCTCTGTGTATTGCTGGTTATTCTAATACAGCCCTGCTGACCAGACAGTGAATCTGTGAGTGCTGTGCTGTAGTCTGCGACGTTTGATTGAATTATAATACTGTGAAATCATGTTGTGCATCTTCAGTAACATGGAACATGATAAATGGCTCACAGGGAAAGGAAATTAACTTCTGGGTAGGACGATGCAGACATATAAAACTTATTATGGAACTTTATTAGATAAACCTGTTCTTTTTTCCTCCAAAAGGAGGATATTGTTTGAAGTCCAAAGCGTTGTCTGCTGATCACTTGACTAGTTTGGGTAGATGCTCTAAAATGGGTTCTCCTGAGTAAGTGGGTAGTGAAAGAATTAAGGAACAACAAAAAGCAAACATTTGTGTGGTAACTCTCCCTTTCTTCACTGTTTTCCTGGAATGTTTGCTGTGGTCACATAATATCAAGGATCATGAAATTATGACCCTAGGTTCTCTGTTACTGCAGAGACTAATTTATCTTTAAATATTAGGAAACTATTTTAATCACTTTCCATTTCCAATAACTGGCCTAGCTCATAAATAGAACCAGTTTGTTTCGTTTTGCCTTTTGTCTTTTTTTTCCCCTACTGTAATCACAGGTCCACTCCCTCGCTGAAGGACAGATCTCTGCAGTCAAAGACAGTGTAGCCTATTCTGCAGGCTGTGAATGGTTGAGCTAATGTGCTTCTGTACATCCTGCTGCCGTCTCCTTGTCAAGAATGGGGAACTTCTTGTTGAGTGGTCACTAGAATAGGACAGAAAAACACCTCTTTCATTTGCTTGCCAGTGAAATATTGCAGAACTACTGCTGCCTCTGTGAAGGCAATAGTCTGGAGATGCTAAAGAGTGTGGGTTTTTTCCCCTCTTTTTCTTTGCTTTTTCAGTAATTTAGTTTGCAAGTCAGTCCCCAGGGGTTGTCAAATCCGAGTCAAGCTAGCTGAGCTACTAACCTGGGGACTGAGACAGTTGTGCAGTGCTTTTCTAGGGGGGAGTAAGGAGAAGAGGCAGGAAGGCAACCTAGTATTTCCCTGTGTTTACCTGCCTTCTAAGAGGAAAAAAGTTGACCATCTGTGCTGTAATAGTATCTGAGTATCAGTCTTTTATTACTAACTCTTTAACTTCGCTGTGTCTGCCATTCAAGTTTACGTTAAGCTTATAAGTTGTTCATAGCATGACACCTGATTTTCAGGGGAAAAAACCCTATGCATTTACACCAGTTCCTTGGAGTCAGGTATCCGATTGTGTGGTTAAACTTAAATTTTCTTCCCATAGTGAGTGAAAACATTCACTTTACATGTCTTTGGCCAGATTACAAGTCACAAAAGTTTAGCTTGCTCATACCAAAAAATAAGTTCTGTTTTAAAGACGTAATAAAACATTTGGCAACAGTTTCACTACTTCCCAGTAGAATGCTACTATTCCAGCTGTGCCTGCATAATCCTTGGGTCATTTTCATTATTGGGAAGGTGACTTTGTCAACAAAGTATGTGTGTTGATCTTAAGTCTAACCTCTTCTGAATTCTTTTGGCATTCTTGTTGGGGGCTGCTTAGGATGATGTATTTTATATGCAGTATAAAGGTGTTTTAAAACAAGTTTTATTCAAACTCCTGGTACAGTGATGCAGGAAACAATGACCGTGTAGTAATTCAGGAACTCTTGAAGACAGTAGCACAATCCCAACAGCTTGAGACAAGTACTCAACGAGATTTTAAAGGTGAGTAAAAACAGTTAAAACTAGTCAAAGTACTTTTTAAATTTGTTTTTCAGGTATTTCAGTTGACTGTTTTATTTGTACCTATATATTGTGAGAGGGCATACGTGAACCTTTCCCAAATCAAACAACCTTCCATTTTTCTTCACTGTGGAAATATCTTGAGTGGTTAAATACTTAGTATGAGGCTGTCTGTTGTGTTGGTTTCTTAGGAGGACAGAGTGTGATTGAATGACTGGAGCTGGGATTCCTGCTGTCTTTTTCCCAAGTCTACCACTGAAATGCACTGTAACTCAGTTTAATGATCTATAGTAGAAGTTGCATTATGAGCTACTGTGGTTTAATATTGCCTTGAGGGGCAGGATAACTGTATGGTAAATGGTGCTGTGTAACTTAAATGTTAGCTGCTTATTTGTAGTGTTTTGGGCGATAAGCTATCTTGGGCAGAAAGTTTGGATGCATTTTATCTATAGTGTACGGAAGGACACTGGGTAGGAAAATGAAGGCTGAGTTTTCACTGAGTTTTCCAAGATGCATGTTGCCACAACAGGTTTATTTTTCCTCCTCGTAACTAAATTGAAAGCAAAATTAGAACTATGTACCAAGAGTGTAGGAGTGAGGAAATATTGACAGATAAAATAGAGCAGAAATTAATTGAAAATGGACATGGATTTAGTATTTTTGTCTCGTTTTCCTCACTGTTCTCAGGAAATACTGTATGTCACCTTAGCTGCTAGGCACTGATTGGCTCTACCAGTTACTGCTGTATATATCCTCACAGCAGCAGTCATACTGTGCAACTCAGAGTGTCTGGTGGTGTGGCTGCTCTCCTTAGGCTGCACATATTACCAGAACAGAAATGGGAGAAGAGCAATGGGCTGACTTGTTCCTCCAGGCTGTTCTCACTGGACCATTCACAGTACTGAAATGAACCATCTCTGAGTTGCCTATGGAGGAACCTGCAGAAGGCAGCTGGTTAGATGAGCTGCTTCATATTAGGTATCTCCTGATTGTTCTGAAGCATTTTTGAAATATGCTTTTCTTTATCTTTTTTTTCTTCTTTAAAAGACCATGGAATGCTGCAGCTACAGTAACAAGGCAGCTTTCTACTACTCCTTTGTTAAGCTAAGACATTGGCTTTTAAATATAAAATTTATTAAGGGGAGTCTTCAAGAAATTTGTGCTTTTTGATATGTCCTTATGCCATAAACTCTTTTGCATTCCTTACTTAAAAGTTCCTTTAAAAAGCTACTGTACTAATTATCAAAGTGAAAGCTTCTACACCTACCTGGATTATTTCTTGGCACTGAAGTGTTGCAGGCCCTGCTCTGAAGAAATTGACATTCCAGGACATGAATGTGTGAAGGAGCAGAAGATTATACAGTCAAAAAGGCACATGGGTTGTCTTAATCTTTATTTTCCTGCCTGTGGAACCATGCTGCCTCTTTCTGCTTGTATCATTTATGTTGATGTTATCGCTTGTATGTCAAAGTATTTGTTTTCTTAGAAAGATTTGATATTAATAAAAAACCCTACTATTTTTAATCGTTTTTCAGTGGTGCTGTTAACAGAAGTCGACAAACTCACTAAAGATGCTCAGCATGCTTTGCGAAGAACAATGGAGAAGTACATGGCGACCTGCAGGTTGATCCTGTGCTGCAACTCCATGTCAAAAATTATAGGACCTATTCAAAGCAGATGTCTGGCTGTACGAGTGCCTGCTCCCAGCATTGAAGATGTATGTTGAAACAGAAGCGAAAATAAGTTATTTAAAATTTCTTACTGGATAAATAAGATTTCATAAGTCCACAGCAAGAACTTTACTTCCACAAAGTGACCTAGTTTTACTTTGTGGTGGATGACTTGTCAAGCATGTCTTAGAAAAGACTGGTCTATCTCTGGTCCAGAAATATGTCAGACAGGAGAATCTGTAGGTGCTAAACTGTTTGCTAAGTGTTCTGCTCCCTGCTGTTTCCCATCTAGATCTGCCATGTCCTGTCCAGTGTATGTAAGAAAGAAGGCCTGACTCTTCCACAGGAACTGGCTCAGAGGCTTGCAGAGAAATCTGGCAGGAATCTTCGGAAAGCACTACTTATGTGTGAATCCTGCAGAGTACAACAGTAAGTCACTGCTAAAAATTAATGTAAATTATACTCGCGGAGACATAAATGAACTTACTTCTGAGGCCTTGTTGGAATAGGTGACAGTTTGCTTTGATTTTAATAATATTATTATTATGTAGGTATCCTTTTACTGCTGATCAAGACATTCCTGAGATGGACTGGGAAGTTTATTTGAGAGAAACTGCAAATGCTATTGTTGGTCAACAGTCACCACAAAGGTAGGTGAATGCGCTTGCTCGCAGCTTTAAATTATGCTTTTGGTGTACTCTTGAACCTAAAAAAAAGTTATATTTTAAAATATGGCATCTTTACTCTTAGTTACATGTAATTTTCTGGTACTTCTACTGAAGCTGGTAGTTTGCAGGCAGAGGAAGTGAGCTTTAAAATTAGCAGAGGCGGCTGAATGCGCTTCAGGAACTGAAGCAATTGTTGCTTTTCTCTGTTGAAGCTTTGTAATCAAAAGCGAGCATAAGCTTAGTTGCATGTTGTGCTCTCTCTTTATGTGTGTGAGGGGGTGTTGTGTTTGTTATATTTAAAGCTTCTGTTTTAGCATAATGCACCTTTGTAAAAGAACTGGAAATGAGAAATCATCGTGTTTAAGAACATTGGGAGTTGCCCCCTTTATCCATCTTGGTGTCATATACACAGCCTGGTCCTTTTAGTCTGTTCCATATAGCACGAGATGTCACTTAAATTCTTGTATTTAATTTAAATGCTTGTAGTCTCTCACCTCCTGATATCAAAAGTTGAGAATTGGTAACTGTCACTTTATGCCAACTAATCACCTTACCCCCTCTTGTAAACAGACACAAAAACAGTGTAAATTAATCTTGTGGCTCTAATCAATTTTGTGGTGTCTTCTCACTAATCTTAATCGGGAATAATAATTTAGATATGAAGAGGAATTAAAGGGAGACAAGCCTGAGACAAATTAAAATAGCCGTCTAGCTTCTAGATTAACTGAGACCACTGTTAACTGGAGTATATGTAACTTACATTACCACATTAAAAGTAGTGTGTAGCATTAGAATTAAAACTGATTTGTGCAATGCTTTTGGGCTTAAAATACCAAAAACAGAAAAAAAACTTTGCTTGGGTTGACTTTTTTTTTTTTTTTTTTTTCCTGGAGCGTATTTGACAAATAGTAAAAACACATTAGTATGCTTTGGGGACATACTTCTGATATTTTGTGGTGTCTTTCCAACAGGCTTTTAGAAGTCCGTGGACGGCTTTATGAACTCCTGACACACTGCATTCCTCCTGAGATTATAATGAAGGTAATTCAGCTGTGTAGCTCTTCAGGTGTTATAAATATTAACACTATGACAGTCTCAATTTGAGTTTAAAAAAACCCGCACCAAAACATAGCAAATTATCCAAATAGTGATGAAGAGCTTTGTCCTTTCCAAATAGATGTGAATGACCAAAAGATACTTTTCTCATGTGTTTCTTTCCACTACAGTAACTAGAATATTCCAGGTTATTGCTCTGAAGCAGTAATTAAAGACCTTGTTCCTGCAAACACTGATACAGAGCATTCACCTCTCTTGATCCTCAATCAATACACTAGACTGTTAAGTTAGATTTGTGACTAAATACATTTAGACATGATAGTTTTGTGTTGTGTAGATTTTGGAGGCAGGAAGCTTCTGTTCTGTAATCTGGAAAATGTAAATATGTAGCTTATTTTTGTTGCAGGCTTCCTTGTTCACACCTCTGTTGAATGGCTTACTAAAACTTGTTCTGTCACCATAGAACAGCAGCATCGTAGCTGAGTGAAAACAAAGGGGAACATGCTTTGTCCCCCTGAAGACTTCTCAGGCCAGTTTCTGTATTGAGGCACAGATATATTTTATGGGGTAATTTTGATTACGGTTTGTTTTCTTATGTAACAGTTTTGTTGTTAGAAGTTCAGTATTTGCTGTGCTTGAGAGAGGTTTGCTGAAGATCTCAGCAGATCTCTTCAAAGACAGAAGTCATCTTGGGAGAAAAAAGCCAAATGGGACATGCATGTTTTTATTTTAGGCAGGATGAAAGGATGCTGAAGAAAACAAGAGCAGAGCAAAGATTAAAGCCAATGTTTGCAACTTACCATAGGTGGACTTTGCCATCAGACATAATTACAAGATAATAAATTTCTTTTGTCATTAACTGATTTCTGCTTTCTGTCAGTTTTGGTAGTTAGATGCTTCTTTAACCTTCCTTTCTTATGGTAGGTAGATGGATCTTGTATCGCCCTGTTTGAGGACTGTTGTTGTCAGGCCAAAGGTGGATTTCTCTGCCTACTCCCTCTCCATGAACTTGAAGTGGTCTAGAGATACTTCTCAATTAATCCTGGCCATTTTAATAGAGGTGGATTTGCAATGATTTTATTGCTGTCTTGGATGCAAAATAATGCATTTCTGGTTTTTGTAATGACTAAAGTATTCTTGTAAAGTATCTTGGGTGTGTCTACACGTACATGTGTATGTAAATATAAACAGATTAACTTTAAATAAGCTCTTTCCTTGTTATTTATTCATGGTGTTTCTCTTAGTACCTGATGCTGTCAAGATAGGAAGTAAGCGATTTTAATACACTTGCTATCTTTGTAAAAGCTCTCCCCGGAGCCATGTGCCTGCATGCAGTAGAAACTATAGTGTTTGTAGATTAGGATAATTTATTTTCTTAAGGCATAAGTAGTTCCAGTATATGAATTTCTTTTTTCTCCATCTAAGAACACAATAGGTAACACCTATTCGGACATGAAGAATTTATCTTGAAAGAAGGTTCTGAAGACACATAGTTCTAGAAGTCTAGTTTGGTCAAATAGATGATGTAATGATTCTTGAATGTCTTTTCTGTTGGATTCGTGAGTGAACTATTGGTCATAGCTTGGCTGTTTCCAGAGAAATCAGGTTATCCTCTTAACAAAAAAACTACATAATTTTTCAAATACTGTCCTGGTTTTTTGCCTTTTAGGGCCTCCTGACAGAACTTCTAAATAACTGTGATGGACAACTGAAAGGAGAAGTTGCACAGATGGCAGCCTTCTATGAACACCGCCTGCAATTGGGCAGCAAAGCCATTTATCATCTGGAAGCATTTGTAGCAAAGTTTATGGCAATTTACAAGAAGTTTATGGAGGATGGACTAGATGACATGATCTTCTAACTCTGACACCCAAAGTTGGACGCAGAATGTTGTGTCATGATGCCAAGAACGTTGCAAATGTTGTCTGCTTGTCCATGCTTGATTGCATGTGGGTGTAGTTCAAAGGCAAACATTTTATTTTGCTATTAATACAAAACACAGTGAACTAAAGAACAACATTTGTTCAGGTTTAGAAACCAGATGGATTGTTTGACAGCCACAAATCCATCTTTAGATCCATACAAAATACATTAGCCTTTCAGAGAGACAACAAGTTGCCTTGGAAGACGTGTAAGATGGTAGTTGCTTTGCAGTATTTGTAATCTGACATTGAAGAGAGAACATGGGTGCCGCGTGCTTGCGTTTTGATTGCTGGTGGGCAAGGCCATAAGGAAAAGATGGTTTTTCCACGTTATGGTAAGTTCTAGATTGAGCATGTATATTCTGCCTCCTGATTTATGTATCTTGCTGTTTGTCTGGCTTCTTTTACTTTAGCCACACTGTTTTCTATGGTGTGATGACACAGAATGTTTTCTGACTCTTCTTTGAAATTGTGGATGAGCAATATTTTTGTGTTGCTTCTAAATCAGCTTGACAACACTTGTCTACAGACACAAAATGCTGTTCAGGTAAAGATTATTCCTTTGACTGTGGTTTAACCTAGGGAAAGTTTTCAACTTTTAACAGATATTCTTTCATCTCTTAAGCTGATATTTTTTTAAGTGGCAAAATAAATTGTAAAAATATGAACACCAAATGAAATGCTGAATTAGTATTTTAACTCTCTGATTACCTAGGTATGCTTTCGTTTGCTTTGGATATACCCCCCCCCACACACACACATTGGAAGACAAAAGGGAGCCACTGAAGTTTAAAAAAACAAACAAAAAAAAGAGGAAAAAAAACCCCAACTCAACAACCCCACAAAATAATAAAAAACTCACCCAATGCCCCCTATGCTACTTTATGCTGCAAGTCTTTCACACGTTATGCCTATGTACTATGGTATCCTATACTTGACTGAATTAATGCCCTTTATTACTTCACTGTGCTAATTTAGTATT
>JAOXNO010000001.1:185961771-185980793 GCA_028565335.1 Limnodromus scolopaceus | reverse complement strand
TTAAATACTATCTACTAAAACCCTGTTTCGCATCCCACCCACCCCCCCCACCCCCCGCAGGGAAGGGTTTAGTATTTGGGGATTTTTGTGTTAGAGCCAGTTCAGCGTCATGGCAGTATTTTGGAAGCCAGGGCCCTCCCTCTAGTAATTGATTAAGAAAGACTCTTATGAGTTATTACTAACTCTGTCATCCCCTTTAAAAGGTACATAAGGCAGCATTAATCCCTAAAATAGGGGTGTCACTGCCATTCTCAGGAACTTGGCCATCCCATGTGTGGTGTTAATGCACAGCTTGCCTCAGATTTGTTCTTGGTATGATGATGCTGGCCTGTCTCATGCTCGACTGGTCTCTTTAAAACTGAGGAAGTCCAGAAGATGGATTTTTTTTTTTTTTTTTTTTTTTTCCTTCCATCTGCTCTTGTCACCCAAATCCACAGCGCTGGTAGCTTGTCAGAGCGTGAGCGTCTTGGCTGTCAGAGATCCTGGAAAACCATTAAATTAGTCAGTGATAGTGGAAATGAGTACTGAAATCCATTACAAAGAAGAGCACGAGAATGGTAGAAGGGGCATAATTTCTGCATGTACAAATTACCCCCTCTTTCAGGAGCTTAGTCTTATCTACTCATTTTTAAAAGCTGAACAAACTTTACCATTTGCCTACTACAGGTATAGCATGTGATGAATCAAAAGCTGATGAAACACTTCTACCTCCCCTTTCCCCCCTCCCCAAAAAAAAAACCCCAACCCCAAAAAACTAATGTGACAGCAGAGGAATAGATATAGGGATTTGTGAAATGCAGTTGAAATTCAGAAGGACAGTGTTGCTGTGGAGGGTGGAGAGGTGGGAGTTGGACCATGGATTTGCCAGTTGGAGGTGCCTGAGGAGTGGTTTGCTGTTCCAAAAGACCTCAGCAGCTTTGTCTAGGAGACTGAAAGCCCAATGTAAATGTCTCTGTAGGTGTTCTGCTGCCTCTTCTTGAAGCTTCATTTTTATCATCGTCTACCTGGGATGAATCAAGAGTAGTCAAGCATGGGAAAAATGGGATAATGACCAGGGATCACCGAGAGACAAAATGGCTGTCACTGTTCCCAAAAGCCAGCATTTCCCCCTGCTGATCTGACTCCTGCCTCTGTCTTCCAGTCACCCACAAATATAAATACGTGGGCCCAGTACCTCATGAGTCTCTGCACCCGTTTTTCCTTCCTACAGTAATTCTTAAGGCAATTTTGCCTTAGTATCCATAAGAGGCTCCCCAAAGAAGTGGTCACTGCACCAAGCCTGTTCAAGGAGCATATGGATGATGCTCTTAGTCATATGGTTTAGTTTTAGGCAGTCCTGCGAGGAGCAGGGATTGGGACTCGATGATCCTTAGGGATCCCTTCCACCTTAAGAGATTCTGTGATAAACATAGATTAGTGTTGTGCTTTTTGGGAACATCTTAAAGGCTGAGTGCCTTGGATGCTGCTTCCTCTGCCTTTTGGGTAGCGTTAGAGGCAATGTGGTGCAGAACTGAGGTTCTGGGCTGTGCCAGAGGAAGCAGAGACCAGTAACCCCCAATCCTACTGTCAAATGGGACTGATTGGAAGGTATCAGCAGGTGGTTGTCAGAAACAAAAAGGAGTTTTCTGCCAGGTTTTTCCCCTTGTGAGGCTGCCATGTAACCTTTTTACCAGAAAAGCAGAACCTTGGACTGGTAAGGAAGGGTGTCTGGGGGTGGACACGGCTACTGTGAGCACCGCAAGCCTGTGTCACAGATTGAGTGGGAGAGGCAGCGTGGACAGGCTTTTAAACACTGAACAGCCCAGGACCAACCTCTAGATGATCCATTTCTTCAGCCAATTTCATCTTTTGAGACCTGCTTAGAATTGCCTCAATCCCAGGCTGAGAGGATTACCCTGCCTTTCATCCGGCGTCACCTCCCGCGACTTCCAAATGAAAACCACGCTCCTCCCACCCAGGTGGGACTTAAACACTGAATAACTCTAGGAGGTTGCAGAGGAGTCAGCTTCGTGCTAGCACAGAAAGCCAGAGGTGAAACCAATTTTTTTTAAAAAAAATGATCAAGAAACTAAAGATAGCAACCACTTTAGTTAAAAGTTTCTCTGCTCTGCAAAGATCAGTGGTGCAAAGGGTGAGTCGTGCATTCAGGCTTTATTCCCCTTTTCTGAAGTCTAAGTGTTAGCTCCCGTGAGTAACATTATTTTAAAAATCATGTTATTTTTAGACATCCACGGTAAACACCTCTACTTGAGCGTGAATCATAAAAAACATATCATCTGATGGGAAGATTTTAAAAATTTCGTTAAATAAATTCATATGAACAAAGCTGCCATGAGGAATGTCCCTTTCTCTACCAAAGAAGTACCCTGATTATCACGGGCTAGAAGATAAGGTAGGTAAGAGAAGAGTTCATTATCACAATTTTTCCTTCCAGTGCAGGGAATTCAAGATTATTACAGTTCATTGATACAAACTAATAGCTGTAATTTGTCTTGTTGGAAAGAGCTCTGCTATGCCTGAGCAGCCTTTAATCCTTCTTCCTTAACATTTTTGGTCTGCGCTAACAATTAGCGCTGTATTAATTTGTTGCATTGGATTTCAATCAATGACCCAAACCAAACCCCAGAGTTGTAGTTGGCTACACAAAAGTTGTCTTAATGTGACAGTGAAATGTGCTTCTAGTTCTTGAAGGCCAAAATACTTTCCTTGGTCTCTTGTTCCATAAGGAGGGAAGGAATGTAAAGACGTAAGTGTGCAAAAGAAATTAACCTCTGTTGTGGAACGTGCCCTGCAGCCTGGTCCATAGTACACCAGGCAAGTTCCATGTCAGGAACTAGTTACGCATCACAAAATGACTAAGATGAAAAGAGTTGGCCATTAACTTCAATACACCGAGAAATTGAATTGGAATTTTCTCCGTCATCAAAATTGAAATGATTTTCTGTCCAAATTAAGTAGGGCAACTGGGGCCTAACCCAATATTTTTTATTTTTTATTTTTTTAAAGCAGTGGATGGTTTGCTTGTCTGAAAAATGAGCCTATTAGCATTTAAATATTCCTATAATAGCTTTTTTTCTGCAGTTGTGTACAGTGTGTGTGCTGGACTTCTGGAAGAAATTGTATACTCTGTTTCGGCAATCCTGAAGCTCTTAAAAATTATCCCAATCATTTGAGGGTTAGGTGGTATTTCAGTGGGAATGAGTTCGGCATCTCTTAAATAGGAGCGAGACATAAGGTCTCAAGCAGAAGGAGCCCGAAGCATGTAACTTCACCACTGACACCACTGGTCCATCTGCATTTTTCCTAGCAGAGGCACTGGGGCACCCATCACCATCTCTGTCCTGGCACCTTCTTGGAGCTGATCTTCAGCCTTCGCCACGGACATGGAGAAGGTGTTGGTCTTTAACTATGGAGCCTGCCTTAGGAACAAGACGCTATGAGATGTCATCTAGCTGGGCAACAGCTACAGTTCCTGTCCTCGTCTTCCCTGCAGTAACAGTGCTGGGAGCACCCTCACCACCAGGCCAGAGCGCTCCATCAAAATCACTAGTGGTCCAGTAGTAACGTGTGTGGGTGGCTTGGCAAGACAGGAATGCCTGCAGCTTGGAGGAATGTCTGTTCTGCTGTGTCAAGGGAAACCTTTGCCTTTGATACAATGAGGTGCTTTATCAGGAATGCATCCCTGATAGCCCTTTAAGTGACTTTCAGCTCTTAATCAAAATTACAATTTCTTAGTCCCATGGAAGTTCTGCAGTTACTTTGAACTCTTTCTCAGGGACTATCTCCCAGAAGTTACTCAATTAATACTATTTTTCTTCATGGACTTCTCAGTGTTATTCCCAAAGTAATTTCATGCCACAATAACTGCTAGAGTGCAGGTTCCTAGCTCCACTTTGTTCATGCCACCTTTTGCCCAGGGTCCCTTTGAACCATGTCTGTGATGCCCTGGAGATTTCTCTTCCTCTTCAGGTCCCCTTCTCACCTGGTTTTCAAAGGAAGCTGAAGTACCTGAAACTGATTTCCAAGAAGAAAGGTGGGTGGAAACAGCAGGAGCTGGTTTGAGTGGCTGGGGACAGGTGGAGGAGGTCAGCTACCAGAAAGCACCAAACCAAGGTAGGGGGAGCTTTAGACAGCTGTGAGGGAGATGTCTCTCTGCCTGGGAACCAGCTCCCTGGGCAGGGATCTACGGATACTCTGTGTAGGAGGAGAGCAAGGCTCATGCTTTGCTGAAGGCTGGAGCACTCAGCCAGGAGTGGGCGAGCTGGATTCTGCACTTGCTCCATCTAAAGAGATGTAAACGAGGGTGATTAATTTTGTTTCCCATTAATAGGTTTATTTTAATATTACTTATTAATGCAATGTACTGTTACCTAGCAGTGTGTTTAGGAGGGAAGTTACGGGTTAGAAATAGCTGTTAAAATTCTGCCTCCTCCATGATGGAAACAATTTCTACTGTGCATCTGTGGCTGATCTGTTTGATGGCATCCCTCCTTTCTCAGCCAGCAGTTCCTTCCTTTGAAGCCCCTGCAAGATTTGCTGAATCAGCAGTCTGCACAGATGCATTTGAGGGAAACGGGAACATTGGAATTTCTTAAAACAGCAATAAAAGGACAAATCGACTGAAATTTCTGAAAATAACTGTCAGTGAACTATTACTGCCTAATATTCAAATCCAGCTTGCTCACCTGCCCTCCCCACCAGCCCATGGGGTTGGCAGGTCTCAGGAGGAGGCAACTCCACCCTTTTCGTTGATGTGGTCCACTGCAGCCACAGTTCATGGGCTAGAAGGAGAGCAAGCAAAAGAGCCTGGTTTGGTGCCTGGTGAGAAGGCATTTGAAAGAGGAGTCATCCTGGGCTATGTCTATGGCTACCCTATGCCCAAGAACAGAAAAAGAAAAGGCAGTTTCTGCATGTTTCCCTGCTCTAAAGCATGGGATCTTCAGGTAGCCCCAGTACTTCTCCTCTTCCCTGAAGCTCCAGGCTGCTGTGTCTCTCAAACCACCCTGCTTTACAGCCACCAACGCCCAGCACAGTCAATGCTTCCCAACCCAGAGCAGGTCTTCTATCCCCTAATGAACCAGAGCTTCTTTTTCATGAGGACACCCCAAATTCAGCTGTAATCCTCTGACCAGTCTCGCATCTTCCCACTCTTACACTTCATTACACCTCCTTTTCTGCCAGTCTGGCACTAGAGTTGCCCCTTACCGGCCCCAGCACGTACCTGTTCTCATTCCAGACTCTTGTCCAGGAAAACAGTTCTTCAGCAACATTTCCCATGAAAGACAATGTCTGCCTCCTGCCTCTGGTGCTGTAGGTTTGAAGGGACTTCTGGAGCTTGTCTTGTCCAAGCCTCTTCTCTGAGCAGATCCAGCCACATTGGGTTGCTCAGTCCTCACCAGCTGAGGTTTCAGTATCTCCAAGGACACAGAATCCATCACCCCTCTGGGCAGCCCATTTCACTGCCCTCAGAGGGAAAACCTTTTCCTAATTTTCTAATTTCTAAAAATTTCTAATTGGAACCCTCCTTTACACATTTGAGCTCAGTCCAGAGATGCCCACTCAGCTGTGTTGGCCTTCTGCCACATCCACTCAACTTACCGCACGTGAAACAGACCGTTCCTGTGCTTGGAAGAGGTTGTGCTCCAACTGGGAATGGATCATCAGGCTGCAGTAGGAAACGTTTTCAATGTTATTTACAAAGCTGTGTAGAGACACCTGACTGTGAGGGTGAAGGGAAAGTGCTGGTGGGGAAAAAAATGTAAATGGGTCCTGGGCTTTATCAGTAGGAAGCTTGCATTTCACTAGTCAGGCCGGTTTCGTAGAAAGTGCCTTTTCTGTTCAGGTTCCCATAAAGGCTCTGTTCCAGCTCTGGCATGGTTTACTGTTAAAATATTTTTCTTGGGTATTTTTAACCTCTTTTCAAGCCACTGTATGCAGTTATAAAGAGCAGAGTTTGGGTATGGGGCAAGTGAAGACTAAGAGATGGAGACCTACTGTCCTGCTCCCTCTCTTGGCTGACACAATGTTTCCCCAAGCAATTTTTCTTGGTTTTGCCT
Source organism: Limnodromus scolopaceus (assembly GCA_028565335.1). NCBI lineage: Eukaryota > Metazoa > Chordata > Aves > Charadriiformes > Scolopacidae > Limnodromus > Limnodromus scolopaceus. The sequence continues at coordinate 185,974,737 of JAOXNO010000001.1, read as the reverse complement.
TGGACAATTTACTTTGCTTTATTAAATGTGATGCTTTTAGTTGGAAATCTGTGACAGCCAGTGAATGGCACAGTTTCGCTATAGCTAAATGTTGCCAATGTGGGCTTTCACTGCAAGCTGGGATCCTTTTTTTAAACTTGCAATAGCATGTTCATGTCAAATGATTTGTTGTGCCAGATTATGAAGGCGACACAGCCCAGTCCTGGTCGCAATGAGATCTGAAAGGCATGCTAGTAAAGTACCCATTTTGAGAAATCCACAGAGTATTTTCTGTGCTTTTTACCACTTGGAATCCTTCTGCAAAATGTTTTCAACCTTGAGTGAGAAGGAAGGAAAGGAAATCAGGATCCCCATCAAAGAGAAGAAAGAAAGAAAGAAAGAGAGAAGTCAGAATGACAAAGCAGACAAGGACAGATCCTGGGGGAAGACAGGTATACTCATTAATTGTATTTACATTTCAAAGACGAGTTAACTGCGGTGTTCTCAATCATACCCCACACTTGGGTTCCCTGCCACACACCATGAATAATAAATGCACTTTGGAGGATAGAATAAATGACCCAATAGGCTTCTTCCACCTTTAATTTCATGGGCAATCTTAATTTGAGAGGTCAGTACAAATGCCTATGGTAAGTGACAATTTTAGGCCAGTAATTACTAATTAAGACAGAAGGCAAGATGCTGGCTAAGGCACTTTCAAATAGATCACAGATAACCTTGCAGGAGCTGATTAACTCAAAGAGAACACCTCCTTAGGTGATAGCTACCAAATGATACTTAAAACAATTTTTAAAATTAAAAAGGATATGGGAAAAGGATTTATGAAACTCTTGGCTGAGTTTTCTCTGGAGAAAGAATTTTGATAATAAGCGGGATTAGCTGTTTGCCAATTAGCAGACAATTAGAAGAAAGACATTTACCCAGTGGGCAAAAATCTTCTGTGATAGACTCACACTCATCAAACCTGTTTACGCCAGAGGAGGATAAACAGGGCTGCGCTCACAGGGTCTGAGCTCTAGTGACGTGAGCAGCACTGGCTGCCGCTACCGCGCCAACTTCACGTGGGACTCGATGTGACAGTGCTTCACGTGGCAAGCACAGAAGACAGGACCCCAAGCTGTGCTTGTGGATCCTGGAATGGCTGTGGACGATTTCCCAGGGGTCCACAAAAGAAATGAGGAACAGCACATCGACTGTTTGTGGAGAATTGGGGGATTTTTAGTGACCTGTGAATCAGAAAAAGGGAGAAGACATTGACTTTATTAATATTAGTGTCTGTAAAGGTGATCATCATTGGTAGATCAGAGATAGTGTCAGACATTGGAAGCTTTTCTGAAAGTGTCCCTTGGACAGGTGAGGCCTCAAATGACCATAAATTCAGAGTGGCAGGCGCTGTAAAGAAGAGCTGAGTTAGGCTGATGCTTTTTGTCTTTTTTTTTTTTTCCAGCTTAACAAGAAATTTTTTTGCATGGTTCCTACAAAACAGGGATATGTAGGCAGCGCTGTTTGGCCAAAAGGTGGAGTTGGGGATGAATATGTCTGATTTTCCAGTTGTTCGTTCTCCTTTTTTCCATCCACAGAACTTAACAGATTCCTAGGTAGGACCCATCTCTCCTAAGTGAAGCCTCCAAGAATTAGTGTTTAAGACCGAGCTTCTCTCTAAGCTAATTCCACAAGCAACAGAAAGAGATGCGCAGGTGGTGAACATAAACTCTCCAATCCCAACAGTTCCTCAAGGTGTATTTCATGGTTCATCCTCTAAAGGGGCTATTTCTTGCCATTAACTCTACAGGCAATATAGAGTGCAACTGTAGACTTACACACAATTCTACAGTCTAGATGCCTACATGAGGCCAGAAAAATTGTGCCTTTCTATTCTAAAACCCAGCTCAGAGTAGCAAAGAGCACAAGAGGAAAAGAAATTAGGACCAAGCACTGCTCAGGAGTGCAGAGCATTTCCCTGCTACACCCCTTGGCGCAAGGTAGTGCCTACCCTGAGGATTACAAATGCAGACTGTGATGTTGAAATGAAGGAATGAACTTATTCCTGGTTTTGCTGCTGGCATCCTGATCAAAACGAGAATTTCAAATAGAGCTTATGGCTTTCTAACATTTGTGACATGCATAAATGTGAGGAAGTATTAATACACGATCCTTCCAACCAAAGCTATGTTTTTCCTTTCTTTCCCTGCACAGTCAAGGGCCCTGTCCTGGGGCAGCTTCAATTGCAAGAAGCTGAATTTATTCTGATCCCAGGAAACACTTGGCCCCCTCCAGAGGCAACTATCACGAGCGGAAGCCATCCCATGTGGAAGCAGGTCTAACCCATGCCTTAGGCAGCGCTTTGCTACACAAGAAATGGGCCTTTGCAGTTTGTGTCATTCACAACAAGGACGTTAACTCCTTGTTGAAGGGGAGGTTTGCTTTTAGAGCTGCTGACAGTTGTACAGAGAGTAAAATTCCTTCCAGTTAGGCTAGTACTGTCCCTGTAACATGGATCTTGTTTGGGAACATCTGACCTGTAGCACGCGGACAGGCTAATCAGCATTAAGACAAATCTAATGGTGGCTCATTGCACCCTAGGGAAGAACTGGAGATGATGAACACCTTTACTTCAGGGAATGCTGGAGCAGGCTAAACTCTTCCAAAGAGGACCGGTCAGGTTCAGTTAAAACACCTTTGCTGGTTTCCAGGAAAGCTAAACATTAGATGTTCTTGAGGGCAAGGAGGGCATTTTCCTGGTGCATTGTGTGGGTTAACAGCCTGTTGAGCAGTAGGAGCGGACGTGATGGAGAGGCTCAGAGCTGCAATGTGATGCTGCTGCTGCTTAGTGCAACCTGAAGCTGCATTGAAAAATAGGGGGATGCTGTCAAGTCCTTCTGGCAGTGGAAAATGAAGTGTATAAAATGAAGGGAACGGTGTTGTCAGAGCCGAATGGCAGCAACGTTTTGTGACTGAAAATTATTTTCTGCACTTGCCCAACAGTACTAACACTTAGGGGAAAAAAAGGAGCTCTGCAGAGGCACTCATTACAGACGGAGGAGACGGATGAGCCCCTCTAGCTTTTCCACCTGAAAATGCAAGATGTACTATGATACCGCTGATGTGAACTCCATGGGAGGAAGTAAAGGAAATGTGATTACAGATATTATATCCAAATTGAATTAAAGCAGCATTAAAAAACTCAGATTACTGTACAGTTCCATGCTACGTTGGAAAACATGATGTGCTCCTGCTACTAACATACACATAAAGAACATGTAGGGGCTTATTTCTCAGAAAACAAGTTTGATCTCTGCCTTGCCGATTCACAAATCCACAGAAACAAAGGCAGGAAGTAAAATTATGGACAGACCTTCCCAGCATGTAAATAATCATCAGCAAAGCAGCCCTGTTGTATGGGATTTCTGTTTATTTTTCTTTCAAATATTTACTCTACATTGCAACCTTAAGCAAAGTTATTTACCTCAGTTTCTTTATCTATAAAAACTGCATAATGAATCTGATTTTCTTTGCAAAAGGCAAATCTGTAGATAAGAGCATTAGTATTGCATGCTCATGTTAATAAATATTTTCTATATTTTTATTGACTACTGGTCACTGGACCACTTTCATGTCCTATGCTCATTCACAGTGCAGATTTAAATGAGTTATTAAATCCTGACTCCTCCTAGTTTTGCTGACAGGGAGAAAGATCAATCCTTAAGCTGGTCTATCATATTTATATATGCTGTATCCTTAAGCACAAATGTCAAGCTAATTTTTAAAACTAAATTTTTTGGGGGGTCATGTACTGGCATTTATGGAGGCAAATATCTCTTTGCTTTCTTGGCTGTGATTGCCACAAGGCAATGAAAAAGAACTTTAGACAATGACAGTGTCATGAGTTACTGCCTCTGCCATGAGGGCTCTATACACCTAATAATTCTCATAAAAGACTGTCTGTCTGGAAGTATCATATAGGCTGACAAAGTGAAACACAATAAAATAGTACATCTTTCAGTTACTTCCCTCATTATGTTACATCAAGTGGCAGAGTACAATACATTTTAATATAAAAAGTTGACATGAATGATTATATAGTAATAAATGAATAACAAAGACTTTTAATGCACATGTAAAAAATAATCCAGCAATCACCTTCCTTTACCTGTTTTCAAGCAACAAAACACAGCTGGCAGCTGTTTATGAAAGGGGATCAGTGTGCTAAAATGCGCTCAGTGTGGAATAACTCTAGAAAAAAACATTCAATAGAAGTGTATTTTAAAAGCAAATCAAAGAAAACAAAGTCACAGAACCTGAGAGTTTCAAAGCAGTCTCCTCCTCATACATCTCCCTCTCCCCCAAAACAAACCCAAGGCTATAAAAAGCTTCAGAAAGGATTTTCAAAGGCTCTGCGCTTTCAAAAGGGAGAAGGCCCCTAAGTATTCTTTGTGCATTTCAGTAAGGAAATTTCCCCTAGATCTTCCACACTTCAGTCTTTTCTGCAATCACGCACCAATTGGCATGGTCAAAGTATGAATGAGTAATATGTAGCTCAGGAATATGACGCTCTATCAGCTCAGCCAGCTCCCCTTCTTTAAAAACGTGGTAGTACCTCAGCCAGGCCCCGTCTGGACCCGCCTGCTGTCCGCTCTGCGCGGCCAGGGCGCACTCATTGACCACCTTCTGCAGAGAAGAGCCCGTTCTCCTTTTGTTCTGAGGTTGGCAGAAAGCTCCTTCTTTTGGGTGATGGTCTATTTTAAGTTGTTGTCTGACAGCTAATTCTTTCTGATGTGAAATCAGGTCAGGTAAACACACTCCGCTGCAGTCATGAAGGCTCTCTGCAGCCACAGGGAGCTGTAGAGTCGCTTGCCCCAATTCTGAATAGCAACCTCTGAAAGCCTTTGAGCAGTGTGACATGGGCAGCACAGGTTTAACAGCCACTTCAAAAGCTGTTGTCTTTTCAAAACTCGGTTTGCAATGTAGAAAAAAGTCAGAAGCGCGTTTCAGAAAGCCATGCTCTCTGTTTTTTCCAACTTTTTTTTCTCTCTTTAATTCATTCAGCTGAACACCGTAATTGTGGTATCTAATGAGCTCTTCTTGGTGCCACTGATCATCCACATCTAATACCGAGTCAAGTGATCTTGAGAACAGAGACCATCTCAGAGATTTCTCTAACACCATGTGCGATGCTTTCTTCTCCCCTCCGCAGGATGAGCTCCTTGCTGTCCTGTGTACCTCTGATGTCCCATCCAACTTACGACAGGGCTGGTTCAAAGCCAGCTCTTTGTCCTTTTGAAGAATTGATTTTTGTACTCCACGTGAGCAAGGCTCACCTGAGGAGCAGGAAGGAGGTGAAGGATTCCAGGGAACAAAGACATCTTGCTTTTCAAATCTTCTCCGTTTTTGCTCCATTGCCCACACATATATCATTATCTGGCCTCCTACTCTCAAGATGCGAGCCATCTCTTTTATTGCTCGCATGCGCCTCTCTTCCGTTGAAAAATGGTGAATCACTAGAACAGAACAGATAAGGTGAATAAGTATCCCTTGAGGCACTAATGAATACAGAGTATAAGGACAAGGACTGGCTCTGACACACTGGCAGCCGGTGGTTTCACCACAGGACTACATCATTTATCTTCCATTGTGCTATGTGTTATTGTACTATCTCTAACATCTCTGACATTGTACTATCTCTAACTCTAAAGAGTTCATAACACACTGACTTATTTTAAAAACAGCAGAATTTAGAAACGTTGGAACGAGTGACACCTTTCAGATTGGCAATAACCACCACAACAGGCTTGTTTTCTCAAGGAAAGGCTACCACTTGGCCAGTGGCAAAGCCACCTGGCTCTTTTCGACGCTCATCTTATGCCCATCTGCAGCCTGAAAAAAGCACTTCTGAAAGACTGAGGCCACACACGGTCCTTACAACAGTCGTGCTACTGATCCTGCTGATGATACCTGGTAAAAAAAGGTTAAAACTGCCTGCCCATTTCTCCTCCTTTATGTACAGATCAGAAAGAATGAACAGTCACTGTCAGCCTGGGATAGATTTAAATCATCAACATATGGGTGAAAGACACAGTCAATTAGCATTTGTCTACTTCTGCCGTTAGCAAGCATATATCACAAAACCAAATAATTAGATAATCCAATTCTTGCTTGATAAGGCCCACCAGCACACAAACAGGCATGAGGTGGAGAACACCTCATCGTTAGGATGGCCAAACTCAAGCAGCACAGCTCCGCTTGAGTCAGAACTGAGTTTAAATCTGACTCTCATTTCAATAAAAATTTTTGCCCCCAAAAGGGAAATTGGTCTCTGGATTTGGCAGGAATTTGCCAAACAGCTCTGAAACTGCACAGCTCTACAGCAATTCTCAACAGATGTCAAGGTTGATCAGGTCTCAGTGAACAGGAGGGACTCCAGCAAAGTTTCAGTTACATAAATGAATGTTACATGAGAAATAAGAATAGGAAAAAATCCTGGTATAGTGCTGGAAAGGGCACATATTCAAAATGCTGAAAACAATGAGCAATAGAATTAGTGATATTTATCCAATCTTGTATTTTCCTCAGTGAAAATGCATATGACAGTTTGGGCAGATACTTCTACACAAGCCACTTCAGGTTACAATGATAAGCCAGTGTTTGGTTAAACTGTTGAGGTGTTTTCCACAGAAAAATAACAGAACTTTCAAGGAAAAAAAAAAAAAAAGGTGCAGCTTTTGATTTTTTCTAGAAAGTATAGAAAATGGTAGCAGAAGCTCTGTATCTGCAGCCTCCCTGTGTCTGTCAGAGCGGCCATTCAACATCACATCCATTTTGCCTCAGAAAAAGAGACACTTTACTATTAAAAGAATAACAGCACGCAATCCAGCTGAGACAGGAAAACACTCTCCCTGCAATGAATGATGCCTTCAGAGCCTCGGTGGCAATGTGAGGATCAAAAGGCAAGCTTTGAAGAAACAGAGTCTTTTAACATTTAGTTATTCAGCTGCTCTGCCTGTAGGTTTCACTTGTTTGAGATTAACAGAATTCAATTCCAAAAGCTCAGGTCTTCTAGCACTAACCGAGATGTTGACACTGAAACATTATGGCCTTTTTAATTAAAAAAGCATCAACTATCATTTAAGAAATTACAGCATATTAATAAAACCTCACACTGAGAAAAACTTCAGTGTTGTCAAGATAAATTTGTCAGGTAATTTTAAAAGCGAGGGGTGATGTATTCCACTTAAAAATGCGTAACTCAACGAAACAGCATCTGCATGGGGCAACATCACTCTATCCTGAAATCACAGATTATCATGCAAATTATTGCAGGATTGTTTTTAATCAAAGCCAAACCTGTCAGGATCCAAGATCACCATGCAGCCACATTCACCTAAAGCAGGTGGCTTCTTAAAAATAATTTCTTTCTTTTCCTTGACATTAAATTCCTTGTATGTTGAAACTGGGTTTAAGTTGAACAATCTGTACTGTGCCGGAAAGGTGGCATTTCAGAGATGGAGTGGCTCATGCTAGGTGGCAGTGAGGCACAAAGACTCACCAAGGGCCTGACTGCAGCCCAGCAGTGACATGAGCCTGCTTCCCTCCCCTCCGGTGGAAATGGTTCAAATCAGCTTCTCCTGCAACTCCCCTCATACTAATGAGCAGATGGCACTGGGGGCTATAGTTTGTAAAATCATAGGATGGTGTTGGTTGGAAGGGACCTTCAAATATCATCTAGTCCACTGCCCCTGCCCTGGGCAGGGACACAGTCTACTAGATTGGGTTGTCAAAGCCCCATCCAGCCTGGCTTTGAACACTTCCAGGGATGGGGCATCCACAACTTCCTCGGGCGACCTGTTCCAGTGCCTCACCACACTCATAGTGAAAAATTTCTTCCCAATATCTAATCTAAATCTACCTTCTTTCAGTTTAAAACCATTGCCCCTGTCCTGTCACTACATGCCCTGGTACAAAGTCTCTCTCCATATTTCTTGCGAGCCTCCTTTAAGTATTGAACGACTGCAATAAGGTCCTCCTGGAGTCTTTCAGCGCTACACCCCTAGAACAATCATTCACCAGCTGTTCAATGTATTTTAAGGTGATTTCCCACCATCCAAACACCATAAAACAAGGGTCCAGATACTCAAAAGTGTATTTGTCATAATGACTGGTACTTTAAATGAAAATCAGTTTTGTCCTAAATGACAATAAATATAGAAGCTTGAAGGTGGTGAGAACAATATCAGGGCAGAGGAAGCTCATCCTGGGTCGGAGCAAACGTCCCTCTGGAGTGGGGATGTGGCAGCAGTCAGCACCAGATGTTCAGGAAAGAAAGAAGGGAAGACTAGTGATGATCTCTCCCCTTGCTTCCTGCGGTCAGCAGCCCGAGAGCTTCCTCAGCCACAGGCCAGAGCTTGTATATAATAGCCAGTGATGGACCTGTCCTCTATGGATCCTGTCTTGGACACACTTGTACTTTGGATTATACAAATGCACTTGTCAAAGGAATCTGCAATTTAATCACATATTTTTTAGAAAAATGGTTTCTTCTGTTTTAAATCTTTCCCTGTGGTTCTCTGGTTGTAAGAAACCATGGAAATTTATTCCCTATTCACTAATTTAATAGCATTCGTGGGTTTCAGGATGCTATCCCCCTCTGCCTCAGGAGCAGTATGATGTATACACTTCTTTAATGATACTTTTATGATGATACTCTTTTTTCTTAGGTGAAGCGCTCTAGCCTGTTAATCTGTCCTCATACATAAACAATTTGTACCTTTGATCATTGTAAGGACCTTATTTCCTTCCGGAGATGGAGAAAACCTGAATGACATGCAGTATTCAAGATACGGATGCACCAGGTATTTATCTCCTACAATTCTTCTGGATTTTAATTTTTGCCTTTAATATTTGAATACTTTTTTGACCAGGTTTGAACAGTTAGCTAATATTTTTCAGGGCAATGAAAAGAAGTCTGATAATGACTTCAGTATCTCTTTCCTGAACAAGAATAGTGGGTACCACTGTGCCTGTAGACTTAGTTGGGGTTTTTTTGTGCACATTACCTAGCATTTATCCACAAGCAATTTTCTGCAATTTCGCACCCAGTCATTAGTTTCACATGAGACTTTTTTCGCAACTATTTGCAAAACTGAATAACTCTGTGTCACCAGCAAACTTTATCACTAGCCTATTCATTTTGTACGTAATTATAAATTACATAGGAGTTTGTTGAACAGTGGCGTTTTTACAGGTGCCATACACCTACACTAGGCATTCAACACTGAGTCTTTCAGCACTTTCCACACTTGTCTGCTACTGTTCTAGCCTTCTGGTGTTCCCTTTCAATTCTCCTTAAGAGATTCTTCCTCTCTGGTAGTAAACTTTTATGCAGTGGATTTTTTACAGCATTTTTGTTCCTAGCAGGAGGTTCGATTATGCTCACATTACAGGCAGTGAGATAATGTGGTTCGTGCACAATTACTTATTGATGTGAGCCTGATGCACTGCTTCAGACCAATAAGAGTTGTTTCCCTTTTGTGGGTTCTCAGATTAATCTTTCCAAGAGGCTTCGTGCCCCTGTGTATCATTTACACAACCTACATATGGATAATTGCGGGTTCTCAATATTGTGTTTTCTGCCCTCACAGCCCTCGCAATCTCTCTTAATAATCTGTGGTCGTTTTCTCCAAGTTTATCAGAGTTACTGATACATCCTTATTATTACACTGTTCTCCTCTGTAGCTGTCTATGTACTATCATTTCTCCAGAAGTTTATCCTCACGCTTTTTTCCACAGAAGAATATTTAGAGCTTTCTAGCTGTTACACAACCCTTGTAACAAAAGCTAGAGAAAACCCTTAAGTTAACTACAAAAAGGGCTTTAATGAACATTACATCATTATCATACTAAGCAACACCATGCCATGGTGATGATGACAAGTAGGACCATATTCAGTTTTTTAAACATCCAAACAAACCATTGCAAAATGGAACAAGCATAAAAATACTTGTTTGGGGTGAGCAAAGGTGCTTGTCCAAAACCCCTGACAGCTCTTTGCAAAAGCAAGGCCTTGCTTCATGGATCAACAGTTGTTATAAATCAAGCATTACTTTTCATTTTGGCCATACATTCCCCTCTCATCTACTCAATCCAAATTAATTTTGTGCCATGTACTGCTCATTGCCACCACTTTTGTTTAAATTGAAGACTGAAAGATTTTCCATAACTGAAAAACACATAATGCAATTTTAGATTTCAAAGGCAGGGGGTGAGAAGGAAAGGAGAACATTTTGAAGATTCTTCTCTTCTTCATTTCATAAGAATATAATTAATTGCTCCTTCTCTTAATTTAATACTGTGACTAATCCTACTAAAAGGGATTATTTAGAACAAGAAGACAATGCAAAATACATTTTTGTGTCATTCAGCTGTCTTCAGAGAACAAAACTGAAAGCATCAACAACTGAATTTTTTTTTAGAAGTCATTTTCAAAATCAGTATTTTAGGTCAGTGATTCAATTTAAACCCCGTTAAATGGCAAAAAGAAATCTGTCTAATCAGAAATTGCTGTTCTCTGTCAAATTTCTTTACTGAGGTTAAATCCCTTCAGAGACATTTGGAAAGTATTTAAGGATCACAGAATCTTTATCTTTGAGACTCTTTTGTATATGCTGTATATACACTTCAGATGTCACTTTATCTCTGTCAGCTCTAATAATAGGAACAATTGGAACATATATAGAAGGCATGATTCTAAGTTACATATGATTTTATTCTCTTCATTATGGTGGTATCAGAAATAAAAAGAGGAGGAAAAATACTAATCTACCCAAGAATCATTTAAAAGAATTATTGAGTAAACTTCAAACAGTGCTTCCATTAAAAACTTTTTCCTATTAAAAACATAACTCCTTAATTACTTAGGTTGGAAAATTTGTTCTTTCTTTAATTTTCCCACATTTGTGGTTAGCATTAGCAAATGATGATGTTGCCTTCATAAAAATCATTACAATTATGAAATTTAATTAACTTATTAAAGCCTTGATTCAGGAATATAATTATATGCTTAATTTTAAGCATTTGAGTAGCTACACTGCTTTCAGCGGGATTACTTCTGCCTTTATATTAAAGCTAATTCTGAAATGCTTGTCACAGCAGCGTAGAAGTGGGGACGCCTATAGCTGAAACCAGCAAAAGAGGGTAATAAAATAAGGTCAGGTGGAGCAGCTCTCTTCAAGCCGCTCCCCTCCTCTGCTTCGTGCCATCCTCGAGGCGCCTGCTCCAAGACTGGATTACTCCTCCCTTCTTCCCACCCAGACCAGCAGGGCTCTGCCTGGAGCTGCCTCCCCAGTCTCACCGGTTGCAGAACTTCTGGGGTTCACCCGGTGGGCTCTCGGAGCCGGCTCCATCTGCTCTTGAAGCCCATTTAATCTTGCTTACACACTTTATATTAGTCACTGCATAGAAAGGAAACGATGCAGGCACCTGCTGTCTTTCCTTCCTTCCTGGGTGTGCTCCTACGTGCGGGGCTACAGGATTAGGCTCCTCTTCCACTGGCCTTGGGCTTTTTGGCTGCAGATTCCAAGGTATGGTGGTGGTTTTCTCCACCCAACGCAGATGGGTGTTTAAGGACTGGGGCATGTCCCCAGGTATTGGAAATATGAGTTTGAACCCCCCACTGGCTCAGGAAGGAGGTGCATCCAGCTCTCCCACTTTCTGGGTGAGTGCCCTGAGGACTTGGCTGCACTGGAAAGAGGAAAAAAGCAAAATCTCTGCAATGCTCTGTTAGACATCAACACCAAAGGAGGCCTTGGCACTAGGGATCCACATTAAGTGAAGAAGGTTTAAATATGCACCCAGCGTAGGTGCCTGAACACCATTCTGGATCCATTCTGGATCTCAACATCTTACTCAGCAGGAGAATAAGCTTTTGGTAGTACAGAGTGAAATCCTTGAGCTCGGGAGCCTGCTGTTGAGTGACAGCACAAACCTGCCAAAACCATCACGTGGCAGCTGCTCAGCCATCTCTCCTTCCAAAACTATGGCCGTGTTGCTCTGCACCCCAAGAGAGCAGAGGACGACAGCCATACATGAGCAAGCTGTGCAGCCGATGAGAAGCTGTCACCTCTTCTAATGACACCCAACAGCCAGTCAAGACTTTGCAACCAGGTAACATGTTAAGAAAATGTGGGTGAGATGATTGAAAACATATACTGTCAACATGACGACAGTGATGAGATCACAGATAGCCAACTGTGGTCTAAAATAAATGATTACATTTTCAAATGCTGAGCAGGCTGCTGGCTGCTACTGTGAAAATGAAACTAAATATAAGGGTCTGTTTGGAGTTTTGCACCACTTCCGCGCTCCAGTAACTTGGAGCAATAGAGGGGACCATAAGGTGCAGAGCTCGTTCTGTTCTGATGCACGTTTTTCTAAGAAAAAAAAAAAAGGACAGAGTCAAGTTTTCTGACCTGACCCCATCCTAAGATACCTATGTATCATCCACTGGAAATAAACTTAGGATATTGATGGTAAATCAATTATAACTTGCATTAAAATACCAGCATAAGGAACACAAAGCTTCCGGTTTAATTGAGACAGAAATCAGGCTCCTCGCTGTTAGTGAGAACTGCACCGATAGACAATGCTATCAGCTGGCAAGACCAGTGAGAGCAACTGCGTGAATGACAGATAAAGCCTGCAGGTGTTAACCACAGGCTCTCACTGCCCTGTGGAGCTCCGCTGCATCTCTAAGAATTTGTGATTGCTAGCTTAGAAATAACTACATTCTTCGCTTTAAATAAAACACTAATGGTGGTGAGACCAAAGCTGAACTCAGGGCTTGCAGATGTCTCATATCATAGAATCATAGAATCATCTAGGTTAGAAGGGACCTTTCAGATCATCGAGTCCAACCATCAACCTAATACTGTCAAAACCACCACTAAACCACGTCCCTAAGCACAATGTCTACCC
>JAOXNO010000001.1:185935975-185952687 GCA_028565335.1 Limnodromus scolopaceus | reverse complement strand
AAGGCCAGGCTGGATGGGGCTTTGAGCAACCTGCTCTAGTGGGAGGTGTCCCTGCCCATGGCATGGGGGTTGGAACTAGATGGTCTTTAAGGTCCCTTCCAACCCAAACCATTCTATGATTCTATGATTCTATTATCTCTGCACTGCAGGCTGGCCATTAATCTGACTCCTGATACAATCCTTATCTAGTCCTTATTTTCAAACCCATAAACATCTGAAATCCTGTCAACCCCAAAGTTCTGTGATTTCTTAGGCAGTTACATCAAAGAGAAACACTGGAGCAGACTAAGGCCAAATTTGATCCTGCAGGAACAGCAAGAAACTAACTCTAGAGGGGTTTTGGTTATGTCATTTTTTAATCCGAGAAACTGTGCTAGGTATAAATCCTATAGCCCTTAGTGTCCTCTATCATATCAGATATTCACTCAGCATCACTGGTAAATTGCCCAGAATGCAAGTTTCCTGAATATCCTGCCTAGATCAAAGTGTTGACAAGTATTGGAGTGGGGTGAAGAAATTCTTTGGAAGATCATCGTGGTTCTCTTCATTATGTGCTCCTGAATAATAGCCACTTTAGAAACACAGATAATTAAAAAAAAAGACAAAAAAACCATACAACGAATGTGAGTTGCCTGGGTTTAGTCTGTACTGCACTGCAATATCTTTTTAGCTTCTAGTGAGATTTAAAGCCATCACCTTTCAAGCACTTACACAGGTGCTTAACTCTGTGTGTGCAAACAATACCACTGACCGAATCCAGTGGGGATATTCCAGGCACAGAGTTCACCACATGCATGAGTGTGCCAAGACTGGCTCTCCAAGGCAGAAGGATTTTTTTTTTTTTTATTGTTGTTCATTATAACCAAACTCCGCCGTAGAAGGTAGTTTTTTAAAAATACCTTCAGAAAAACCCCGATTGAAATAGCTGAAGTGCTCTACTGGGGATCATTTCAAGAGGAAGCTGATGTACTATCAAATATACAGGGAAAGGCAGAAGGAGGCGAGAGGAGAGGGAAATTGTTCTTTGGAAAAGCTGCAACATCATTTCAAAGCTTTGCTATTGCTTCATTTGACAAGAGGAAATAATAACTGGTGAACTGATGTAAGATCACAGGAATAAAGAGAACAGAGATGTGTCTGTTTAACTCTAGGCTTACGCTCAGGATACCTCACTTAGGCAGAGGGACAGTCTGGAAGACGCTACCAGCCTGAGACACTTAATTACCAGGAAAAGCAAGAAGGTGCTTATGAAAGCACGTAGCAAGAGAAAGCACGTAGTGAGACACCCTTTCAAACTAAGGCAAAAAAATGAGTTGTGTGTAAAACAGTCTCTCCTCTGGAACAGGAGGGGGGAAAAAAAAAAAGAAAGGAAACAGGGGCTACGACTAAATCCCACCTAAAATTAAGAAAGACATAGCATCTTTTGGTTTAAAACAGTAGCTCCAAGAGTGAGGGCAATGGTTTCGACTCCCTGAAATTTAAAAGTCCAACTCTGCAAGGCAGTATTAAGATAAATTTTCTATAAGGTTCTTATAAGAAAGTAACCCTTTGTGGAGGAGGCTGAAGGAACAGACCAGTCAGGTTGGCCCCCAGCAACCACCAGCAGTCATGCTATGGACATTTCTGCCCAGAGGAGTCCAATGAACACCCATCTCCTACACTTACCAAGCCACAAACCACAAAATGCTTGTCAACACCCCATTTAATGCTTTAGTACAACAAGCTGAAAACTGTAAAATACAGTGTGCCAGATAAAGAGAGCAAAGAGATGTTCACGGGCACAGCCACTAAGTTTACTAAGTAAAAATGTTCAGACAATCCTAGGAAGCTGGTTACAACCCGCACTGCAGAAGCAAGAAAAAAAAAAAAAAAACAAAATCAAAAAGCAAACAGGGATGCCCAGCAATCTAGCCTTGGGGAAAATAATTTCTGGGGATGGACTGAGGTTCAAACATATGTTTTATACATGCCACGTATAAAATCTGAATCTCAAAGACTATCCATTTCCTCTACCATGCACGACATCCTTTCTCTAGTCACAGGGAAAGCCAGAAAATAACTTAGGAATCAAGCTGTGCATCAGGAAAAAAACCCAACATTTTCTGCCCAACACAAAATTGGATATTTAGTGCTGCAAATGTCACACAATGGCATTTTACATTGGTGGTGTTTGCTTACTTGCATAACAAAGGCTTTAGGGAATGCAGATATTTTCTTATGAGCACACTCACCCCTACCTTTATGCAAATTAAAAGAAGCCTAAATCTATTCATGCAGGGCTGGCAGGAAAGCAAAACGAAGAGGTACAGAGCAGCAGTTCAGCCTGACTGCCTGTCACCTAATCTTTAGTTAAATTTGACACAACGTGATTGAAAGTGAAATTAAGTTTAAGCGCCATTAAAAACTTCTGAGTTCATAAGTGTTTATTGACTTCCTGAACGCTGTGAAGCCTCTGACTGTTCGTGCGGGATGCGAGCCTCATGCAGGCTGTACCCCAACTCAGCTGCTCTGATTTTCAATCTAACAGGAGAGAACAAACTGAATTGGTAATAAGTTTGCTTTTGACAGGGAGAGTCTTCTAGAAGGATGTCATCAGAGACCTTACAGATGTAATGAGTAATTCCTGATTAAAACACCACCTATTCTTTCCCTCTGCCAAGGCCCCTCCAGCCCCTCTGGAGCCCCGTGCACATGGGCCACGCCATGGAAGAGCTGGTGGGAGCACAGGAAAAATGGGGCTGGCTTGGAGACGTGTCCCAGTGGCACCGAGCCCCCCCTGCCCCAGGCTGGACAGAGAGACAAAACCGGAGCTGCCCAGCTGAGCTGGGCTTCTTCAGGAACAAGGTTAGCTTAAGACTTGCAGCAATTAGTGCCAGCAAATGACATAACAGCTGGCCTATCACAGCTGAAAATCCAAACCAACAACTCCAGGAACACACTATTTCTAATACTGATGAAAGAGACGGTGGTG
This sequence comes from Limnodromus scolopaceus, assembly GCA_028565335.1. NCBI lineage: Eukaryota > Metazoa > Chordata > Aves > Charadriiformes > Scolopacidae > Limnodromus > Limnodromus scolopaceus. The sequence continues at coordinate 185,949,716 of JAOXNO010000001.1, read as the reverse complement.
CTTTCCTCCCTCAGTTAAATGAGTATTTTTGTGACGATCTATTTGGAAAGCCTGCTTAATTCTTCTCCCTCTCTGCGCTCCCTGCACCATCATCATTCCCACCTTATACACAAACATCACACCGCGCCTGCATCAAAATAGCTTTTTCTGTGAAGCGCTTAATCTGTGTGTGAAACACTGAAAATACTCTGCTGGACCTTGGTAGGTCCCTTCAGGGACCTCCAGCAAGTTTGTTCTTCCAGCAGCAGCAGCAGCCACAACAGGAGCCCTCTGCCAGTCAGACTAACAGTGCCTACCCCTGTGAAGCAGAAAAGAAAAGAACAAGAGAGGAAAAACTGTAAAATTGGCCTTAAAGCCCTTGAACGATGGTTCCCATGAGGTGTCGGGATCTGGGGAAGGACTGATCAACAGAAGGGGAAATGCAATATGGGGCATAGCGGGGCTAAGAGAAAAGGAGAAATGAAAGAGGCTAGATGGGAAAAAAATGATAAAAGGGAATTTTATAAATAATAAAAAGGGAAAATGAAGGGCAAGGGAGGAAATAAAAAGGAGGAGGAAAAAAACAGAGAAAAAAAAGAGGGGATAAAAAAGCAGACATGTAGAGAAACTCCAGGCTAGTATTTTAATTAGCTTGCCTTGCTGCATTTTTCCCAGATACCATCACACACAGGCACAGCATCACAATTTGACAGTTAATCAGCCATTCAGGGATTCCTCATAATGCTGTATTAATATTACCATAGCACTGCGAAACCTTCCCAGTGCCTCCCGGTTCCTGCAACACATCCTACTGGCCGCATCCTCACCTTTTTAGAGGGCTGAGGGGCAGCAGAGCTGCATCTCTTCCACCTCCCTGAAGCCATGGGCAGCCGCAGGGTAAGGTCAGTACACACCTTTCAGAGGACCCTGCCTAAAAAGGCCCAGCATATTTTGAAGGGAAAATGAGGGTAAAGCTAATGCTGGAGAGGAGATGGCAGTGCCTTCTGGGTATCCTCAGAGGAAGTTGGAGTATGGAGCCTGATCCATAGTCCTGGAGTCTGGAGAGCAACCCAACAGCAGGGTCAGATGCAGCGGGTGAACCTCGTGGCCCTTCAGGCTAGAGAAGGTGCCAAACCTCGCAGATCTGAGCTACACAGAGGCCATCTGTGGCTTTCAAGATTTGAACTTTCGTCCTGATATAAAAAAATAATTTTACCAGTACTTCTGCAACGGAGGCAAAACCTGTTTAGGGAATTTAATTCACTTGATACCTGAGTGTTAAAATAAATATTAAGCCACTTTGCCTTCAGTATCAATGCTACATTCTTGGATGTCTGTTCTGTTTCCACGCTGGCTGCAACACCATGACCTACTCAGCCACAACCAGTCTTAAGATTACCTTCTACCTTCACAGATGGACAGAAGATGTCTTCCTGCTCACTAGCTCAGATCACAACGATACAGCCTGTTGACCCCAGCCCTTCAGAGGCGTAGCACTAAAACACATCTTTTCCTGAAAAATATATGGAAGCAACAATGTCCATCTCACAGCAAAGGAGGAAAGAGACACATTTAGAGCCTGAAAAATAACTAAAGCAGCCTTCTTTCCCCAGTCCGAATGAGGAAATTAAATAAACTTAACAGCATTTGAAAAACTACGGGTGAAGTGGAGATGTCACCTCTAGAAGCTGTGCTGCTGTGCCGGTTACAGCTTACTCTCCTCAGCTGCAGTTGTGACACAAAATTCATGTCTTGCCCAATTCACCTGACATCCGAGGAGAATTTTTACAAACACATGTTGGCAACAGCTACGAGTAATAAACCAAGCTTACATCACCATCACAGCTCGCTCTTCCTGACATGGAGCTGTCAATGGAAGGGGGGCTAAAGTAATAAAACTTCCCTTGGAGATGCATCTGTGCATCCCTGAGAATGCTGATGCTGCTCAGGGGGTATGACCTGAAGTGGGGGCAGAAGAAAATTCCCCCAAAGAATAAGACTGAGTCTATAAACTCTGTTTTGCTATATTGGAAAACTTGCTTGTAGCAAGTGCACCCCTTCCATAGTTTTATGAAATAACCCTTTAAAACTATTATCACCTTCCATGTCACAGCACTGAGACAACCTCTCAGTAACAGCTACAAGGGAAAAGACGTAGCTTACTTACTCTACCAAGTGTATATGCAAATCCATAAAATAATCACACTTGGTGATTTTCTCCTATCTAAGAATTTTCTCCTATCTCATACCCGAAAGAGTAAAATAGTAATTGGATTATGGTGGATTGAATGTTTTAGTGCTACTTTATGCCATTATAAAATGGACATGATTATACAAATGGAAAGCATAAAATCCAAAGTATTAAACTGAAGTTCTTGTAAATTTAGTACTTCCCTCTCCCTGCTCCAGAGATTTTGAAAAAAACATATATTTCTGTAAGTTGCATTATGGCCAAATCCTCCCGTACCCAAGCCTGAGGTACTAAGATGGGACTGTACCTGAAAACAAAGAAGAGGAAAGACTTCCAGCACTGTGCTTAAGGTTTTATGCATACAATTTCCATTAATCAAGCTAATATTTACATTCAGAATTTCAACCTTGAAGAAGTGAATTATATTCTGAAAGATAAGAGTTTATAAAAAGAAGTCAATAACCAATGAACCACATTTTCATTTTCTATGTTTTATTTAAAGAGTTATTTAAGGGGGAAAAATAATAAGATGAGCCTCTGGCCACTGAAGACTGAATCATTTTATAGATATAGATGCAGTTAGTCAGCTGAACAAAACAGTACATGACACCATTTTACAGTTCAGGGACTGACGGGAACAGAGACATCGTGTGAAATAATTTTCAATATATAACTTTCTATTTAATAACAAAGGAACAAACAACAAAAAAAGCAACCTATGGACTAAGGCAAATAACCAGATAGTCAAGAAAATGCACATTGACCACAGGTCAGTAAGCTGACTGTTGCAATGTGAATTCCTAAAAAAATTTTCAATTATCTATGGCATTCTTAGAGAAAAATGTGGTTTCAACACTTCTTTTTGCAAAAACTCAGATAATTTCCTGAGTGCAAACCAGTAACAGCCTTTATGATTCGTAGCATGCAAATAAAAGAGATGAAACCACCTAAATGTGCAGCTGTTAACACTTGCACTGGAATTAACCAATCACCAGGCATTTTTCTGAGCATCAGGCACGCCATCTTGATATAAGCAAGTCAGAATAAATTGCTTACACGTTGCAAGTCTGAAAAGTCTGATAGTCCGCCCAAAGTGGCCAGTTATGTGCTTGGAAATACATGTGCTTGTACTACTTTAATCCTCACACTTTCCAGTTTGGGTTAATAGACATGGGAAGTTCTTACTCTGTTCTCTCCTATCATCATAAAGTCTACAGTTACACCAAAGATCCTCAGTAAAGACAGATTTTATAAAAGAGTCTGAGGAGGGTATAGATAGGCTTGCTTAGGTTTTATTTAATAGGAAATCCAACATGGGTACATCTCCCATGGAGAATTTTTTTTCCAGGGCATCAATGAAATGTCACATCTCAAAACTTCTGTCTATTGCTTTGGAGCAAAGGAAATGCTGCTGTGGAAGAGTGGGTCTGGCAGCCTGTCTAGCTCTCAGAAATCTGTGAAACACATTGGCCCTCATGTACACCCTGGCACACAAGATCATAGAATCACAGAATCATAGAACTGTTCAGGTTGGAAAAGACCTTTAAGATCATTGAGTTCAGTCATTAACCTAGCACTGCCAAGATACCACTAAACCATGTCCCTAAGCACTACATCTACACATCTTTTAAAAACCTCTAGAGACAGTGATTCAACCACTTCCCTGGGCTGCCTCTTCCAATCCTTAATAACCCTTTTTGTGAAGAAATTTTTCCTATTATCCAATTTATACCTCCCCTGGCACAACTTGAGGCCATTTCCTCTTGTCCTATTGCTTGTTATTTGGGAGAAGAGACAGACCCCTACCTGCTACAACCTCCTTTCAAGTAGTTGTAGAGAGCAACAAGGCCTCCCCTCAACCACCTTTTGTCCAGGCTAATCAACCTCAGTTCTCTCAGCTGCTCCTCATAAGACGTGTTCTCAAGACCCTTCACCATCTTTGTTGACCTTCTCTGAACACGCTCCAGCACCTCAATGTCTTTCTTGTAGTGAGGGGCTCCAAACTGAAGACAGTATTTGAGGTGGGGGCTCACCAGTGGGACGATCACTTCCTGTGTCCTGCTGGCCACACTATTTCTAATACAAGCCAGGATGCTGTTGGCCTTCTTGCCACCTGGGCACACTGCTGGCTCATATTCAGCAAGCTGTTGACTAACACCCCCAGGTCCTTTTCTGCCAGGCAGCTCTGCAGCCACTCTTCCCCAAGCCTGTAAAGCTGCATGGGGCTGGTGTGACCCAAGTGCAGGACCCAGCACTTGGCCCTGTTGAAACTCATGCAATTGGCCTGTCCAGAACCCTCTGCAAACCCTTCCGACCCTCAAGCAGATCAACACTCCCACACAACTTGGTGTCATCTGCAAACTTACTGAGGGTGCACTCGATCCCCTTGTCCAGATTGATAAAGATATGAAACAGAACTGGCCCCAGTACAGAGCCTTGGGGAACACCACTTGTGACCGGCCACCAGCTGGATTTACCTGCATTCACCATCACTCTTTGTGCCCAGCCTTCCAGCCAGATTTTACCCAGTGAAAAGTATGCCTGTCGAAGCCATGAGCAACCAGTTTCTCCAGGTGAATGCTGTGGGAAACAGTGTCAAAGGCTTTACTGCAGTCTAGGTGGACAGCGTCTACAGCCTTTCCCTCATCCACTAAGCAGGTTACCTTGTCATAGAAGATGATGATGGTAGAGTGTGGGCAATGCATATGGATTTGAAAGATTCTCAACCAACCTGATGTTATACCGTTTAATTCCTCCTCCTTCTCCCCAGCTTAGGCTCAAAGCAGAAACAAATGATGGGTTAAAATGCTAGTTCACATGGGAATAGCTCAAGCATCTTCACTAATGTAGCTGACAATGAACTAGGCAGGAAAATATTGCTGGTTGCCTGTTCCAGTGACTTTCTCTCCTGCATCTCCACATGATGGGTTTCACTTTCCTTGTGTACAAAATCAGCCCTTTCGCTTGTTAATACTATCACATCCTTGCTCTACTGCTATAAATGAGCACTGCCATCTGTGCCTGGTAATCCTTTCTTGCATGCATCCAACATCCCCTTAAAAATCTGTGTCTTTCAGATAGAAGCAATCTATAGTAGCACTGATCATCTGCACTCTAACGCATGTCATCTGATTCCTGTTTATTTAATAAAGAGTTTGTATTTGGAAACCAGTGGCAGTAATTCAACAGTGAAGGACTATGGATTTAAGTATTATGGATTTACTAAGTGGAGAGAAAACCAGTCTGGTTCATGCTTAAATGATTATGTTGAGTCCTGCCAATTCAGCTGGGGGGAAAGCTCCTGCTCCGTAACTCCCCTGCTTGGCCCATGGGACATTTGCCACAGAGGGGAAATGGGAGCTTCTTGCCTCATATTCCCTCCTGAGGAAAAAAGAGCAAAGAGATGGAACTAAAATAAATTTGTTTTCATTAAAACTTCAGCATTGTAAACAATAATAATTGTGAATAATTAACTGGATTAAGTTGCACAATTTTAGCCAAACAGAATGGTGTACCTAATTGTGTTACTAACAGTTGTGGTTTTGGCATTGTAATAGTTAATTTCTTAGCTTTTGACTTAAGATCTTTTTAACAAGCTTGTCCTTTCCCTACCTCTTTTTCTTTTAACTGCAGAGCCTGAAAAAACTACAGAGAAAATGAAACATTAGAGCAGGTATGGTAGCCTCATCAGGTCCTGAAACAGAAGTCAATAACCTGATTTCACATTAGTTTAGATCATCATTAAAACATCGCATCCATTTAGAAAAGACACAGCTGCCCAGCTTGGAGAAGCCATTCTAAACTGCCAGAAGCATCTGTCCCTGTCCCTGCTTCTTCTGTGCTACCACGTGTGCTTACACGATGCATGCCAAGAACCCAGTTCAGAAAAGGCAGGCAAAAAACTGAAATGGCAGAATGGCTACCTGGTAGCAGTGAGAGAGCAAGAGAAAGGAAAATTGCACGCATAAATACAACAGCAACATCCACAGACAAAATTCGGGGAGAGATGGGTAATCTAATCTGTGTAAGGGAAGGAAAAATCCCTATTTGTCCAACAGATTAGGCCCCCTTCAGAAAAACCCCAGTCCTAACATTTTGATGCTATAGAAATCCCAAAGAAGATACGGGTGTGAGAGCAGAGGCAGTGGGCAGAGAGATGCGCTGCAGCCCAGCCATGACATGTTCAGGAACCTGCCACAGCCCCTCTGTCTATAGCTCTGCCATCTTCACTCAAATTCTTTAGTACTCTAAAACCAACCCAAATACAACTAAGCTGAAAGTGTAGAGGTATGATCTGGCCAAGCCTAGGGACATGACTCATCTGAAATGAGATACAGACAGCTAAAACCTATGAGTCCCAGTACATAGACTACTGCCTCCTTTCTTGGATTGAGTAATGTTTTGAACATAAACGTTAGTTGTGTCATTGTTTAATTGGAAACTACCCCGAATTCTGAACCTCAGTCACCAATGGATGCACAGAAATGTCTCTCCTGAGATGATGATGAATGCTATCTCCTACAGCCACGGAATCACAGCACTGTTGAGGTTGGGAGGCACCTCTGGAGATTGCCTAGTCCAATCAGCCAGAGCTGGTTCCCAGGATCATGGCCAGGCAGGTTTTGAATATCTCCAAAGATGGAGGCTCCATAACCTCCCTGGGCAACCTCTTCCAGTCTTTAATCACCCTTGCAGTAAAAATATGTTCCTTATGCTCAAGCAGATTTTTTGAGAAGGGTCTGGCTCTGTCTTATTTACACTCTCCCATCTTGTATTTATAGACATTAAATAAGATCCCCCTCTGAACTGAAAAAACCACACAGATTTATCATCACAGTGTACAGTCATAGAAGCATCACCCGAGAGTCAGAAAACAGCTAAAGCCACATGCTATGTATTGTGGATGTGGCCAACCTGCTCCAAAGGAAGCTCAGCCCCAAGCAGCATGGACACAAGCCAGACCATGCCACTTGGCCTATGGGTCAGGGACTATTCCCTTGACCTCTTCTCTTTATCACTAGAGACACAACCGTCAGGTACACCCACACCTTGTAGCTGTTGGCTCACTCCCTGGCTCTGGATTTCATTGCTCTGACTAGTTTTCTCTGAGCCTTACCTGCTATAAAAGGGTGATGCATAACAGAGGGGGTACAAACAGTCAGTTTTGGTCTCGGGCCCAGGGTTCAGTCCTCACTTTTTAATTAGCAGTATAGACACAGCCAAAATTTCAAAAGGTTGTGTGTTTTTGCCCAGGATATCCTATTACCTTGTCGTTAGGAGACACTCCAGAGCAGAGAGACTAAGGAGAGCCATCAACTCTTTAATGAAGCGCTCTGAGAAATGCTGTAATTGCTCTGCTGAAGTTGGGAACAGACATTTAATATTGCCCTGAGGTCTCCTCGGAAGGACGTTCTGCAGTGCGGATCCCAGGGAGATGGAGACACTTCACATTTCCTTCTGGCTCCACATCCTTTCCACTCAGACCGCCAAATACTGGATTTAATCAGAATAGAGGTGGCCATTGGAGAAGCATATGAAGCAATGCAGTATTAACATGGAAGGAGTCCACAGACTCTGCACAGTCAGTGGAAAGGCAAAGGCACTGTAGTTAAATAGCACATAAGACCACACGAAGGTCTCTAGGGGAATCCACTTTTCCTCACTTTGACTCTAAATCTGTAGTTCCACTGAGTCGCTTGACCAACTCCCCATTTCTCCTTGCTCTCCCCACCTCTGAGTAAGCAACGTGAAAGTCTGGCTGGTGTAGCAGTGCCCCAGTTAAGAAAGGACTTCATCATAAGAAACTGCAGCCCACTGAAATACGTACATCCAACCCCACTGAAGTTGGCAAGATTTTCCACAATTAATCCCAGCCATAGCCTCCCCTAGCTGGTTTTACAGTGCTCAGCTCATCAAAGTTACAGGGTTGGTATACACAACCTGTTACATTCTCACAGAGAGCTGTGGCGTCACAGTGGGGCCTCCAATATCTCTAAATTTGGTTTCACAGGTTTAATACTTGAGGGAAGAGTGTGAGAGAAAAGGTAGAAGACAGAGCAAAATAGCTTCCAGCCTCACAGAAAGGATCATGAGAATTTGAATTGCAGTACTAAAATGTCCCAAGCAGGATTTACTAACTAACCCCTGGCTGCAGGACTTCCTCTCCTGCAGCTGCTTTCAATAATAAAGTCTCAATGCCTATTGTTTTCTTCCTTACATACAAACAATTCCAAGTGGTTGCTTTAATTATGCTGAATACAAAGCTGCAATGTCTCTGGCCAGAATTATTTCTGACAGCTAAAGGAGTTGCAAGGCCCCAGTTCTGCCAGCCTTCAGAATTTAACCTGTCTGCAAATAGCTTGCACAGCCCCCAGGTTCTTCTTGCTGAGATGAAAACAGACAAAATGATGTTCACTTTGCAATACCTTTCAGCTTAAAAAAGATAAAACTCTGAAAACCCTCCAGAAACCCAAAGAATGGGAGCTCTTGGCTGCAAGCTCATAAAATAAAAAAGAATGGCAGCTTGTTTGCTGTTTCTTTTTGTCCTCAGAACAAACCAAAACCCTCTACAATGCAGACAAAAAAAATAAATAAGGAAAGGCTGTGGATAAATCCTGAATTATTTTCTTAAGCCAAACCAAACAAACATGACATAAAGAGAACAGGCAAGACAAAAGGGAATCCATAAAAGTTTCAAAGCAATATGGAGCCACTTGTGAGCTAAGGTTTGATCTGTGTCATGATAATGTAATGCCAAAGTAACTCCAATGACATCAACAGAATTACTCTGGCTTTATACCAGCGTGACTGGATTTGTAATCTGGCACTGAACGTACTTTTATTGAAGCCATCACTGCAGTTGCTACACTCCTCAGGTTTATAGATGTTTTAAAACTGTTCAGTGAGCTGTAGTTACTTCCAGGATATGGATATAGTAAAAGATATCAGTCAAATGCTACAGGCCAAATCCTGAACTGATGAAACTTTGTACCAATTACCGACTGACATGAGCTCTGCATCTGACCTTCCGTGTGTTGTGTATATCAGTCAGGACAAGATGGATCTGTAGAGTCTTCTCATCTCCTTGCCGAAGTGCTAAACATAATGAGAGTGGTCAAAATTAAATGCGGGGTCACCAAAGATTCAGACTTAGGACTGTGAATATCCCAACAGAATTCTGTCCTCCAGTGTGCGACTGAAGCTAGTCTAAGGTAATGACCTTGTTTTGCTCAGTGAGCTTCTGGGATTTTTCTGCATTCTATGCAGCAGAAGCTGAGGCTTGATGCAGGAGGCTCCTTCCCTTCTGATGAGGGTGAAGGTCCCGTGTCCCCCAGCCAAGAAGCCGATTGAATTCCAGTCTATGAAAGCCTTGATGTGCGAGGGATTTGGAAACCACGCAAAATTTATAAATTTGCTCTCTGCGGCAAAGAAGCCCCGGCTGCTATTGAGGAGAAGTGTTGGTGGGGGGCAAGTGAAATGAGGTATCAAGGAGGATAAAACGGACGGGAGGGAACTGTGGGAGGCCAGAGCTCTGTTTTTTGCATCACAGTTGGAAGAAATAAATCCACTGTTTGCATTTTTTAAAGCTGCATAAAGGACCTGGCCTCGCAGTAGTAAGTCAGCTTTCGAAATCTCTAGGCTGACTAGACTCTCCTGTTATTGCCTGAAGAATACTCAGTGTCCTCATCTCATTTCATCTCATTTGTTTCCCCAAAAAACATTCAAATGTGAAACTTCCATATCATCATCTGTTAACTTGTCACTTTCTGTGACCAGTTTGGTCTAGTTCAGTCAGCCGTGGTCACTCATTCCATAAGGTGGAGTCACTTCGGTGGTAGTTCCATTGTTCCCGTGGTCCCTCTGTCATGTATTTGCCTCCTTGCTTGCTCCTGTACTTAATCCTATAATCCAATTTCACATTCTACTTTGTTTCTAACATGTTACTATTTCTCTAACACTATTTCACCCGACACCTGCTGACTCTGGAAGACTTCTTACCTCTTCTGTCCCAAGCAACTTCATCTGAAAGTGAGATGGAACAGGGTTGGATGGCTGATGCTCACTGCCAGTAGGCTATGGCACGACACTGCTCTGCCAGAAGAAACAGTCTTTGCATCTGTGTGTGTCCACTAATGCTCAAAGACACCTTCATACCTGTGTGCTGAGTATTCTTGTTAGGACAGGATGCCTTCGTCACAGACAAGGGCCAAAATCTCTCAGCCACATTAGCAGAGCTATGAAGTAATTTTACACTGGCATAAAACCTAGAAAGTGTCTCCCTTCATTTCTACCCAATGCAGTGATATTGGCAAAAATTAGTTTAGAAGACAAACAAAGGTGGTCTTTTATTTATTAGAAAATTCACAAGGTAGTCCTCATAAATACACAAATGTGATGCAATCTGTAAAAAATGTATTTGTTGATATATGAAGATAAAAGTTTACAAGTCCTATTGCAGTACAGCTTCCTGAAAGTCATATGAATGTTCTAAAACAGTTTTGATAAACAAATAATTAAACAAACCAAGCTTCACAACAGGAAGGATAACAAAATTAGTAGGAGTTATTAGTAATTAATTTCTCCTGACTGTACTTGCTACCAATTGCCCAGTCACTTTATTAAAAAAAATATAAAAGAGATAAAAAAAATGGATTACAGTCTGCTACAGGAAATGCATTCTGGAATAAATATGGTTTTGAAAGTTAAAATAAAGAAAGCTCTTCTGAAGCCAAAGGAAAATTTCAGTGTCCCCAACAGGACTATAACTGATGACAAAAAATAGTAATTCTCCTGCCTGTGCAATCTGTCCTACTCAGTGTCCTTGGCCTAAGGAATGCAATAGGATGTAGGGTGCCAAAAATTCTGCAACATATTCTGAAATTAAAGGAAAAATTGGCAAAACAAAATCTCTCATTATTTTTCTCCACGTTTTCCTCTTCATTGGAATAAGAAAAGACAATAGAATAATGACCGGCTGGTGAATAAAGTGGCCTATACCTTCTCGTATAGCAAAATAATCAGAGAAGATCAATGTCAGAGCATCTGCCCCATGCAGGATGACATCAATCCAAGCTTCTAAGGGAAGGAAGAGCCTTTGCTGCTTAGACAGATATTAAACCTTCCTGGAATCTGAAATATATGTCCCCTATTAGAACAGTCATCCGTGGTCTTCAGAAGAATTGTCTCCAACAATAGTTCTTAGATGAAACCAGGACAATTGAAAATGTTTATAAAAAATGGATACATTTGATATTATGACCTATCAGAGCGTGGTAAGTCAATAAAACTTTCAGAAACCACTCAGGAGATTAAACTCCTGGTGAACTACAACAAGACACACAAAAAATATTTTTGTAATAATATAATGTAGAGGTTTCAGATCTGTAAGTCATCTGAAGGGCTCTCACTTCTGTTGAAAGGACTCTGGGGAGAACATAGCTTGGCCTTGCTGCCCAAGGGGCTCCTGGAAGCTGTTTGGTGCCACCTTCACGGCTTTGGGCAAACGCAACATAACTATACCTTTATGTCTCTCACTGCAGAAGTGATCTTCCATGGCAAGAATGACCTTGGGGGTCCAGTCTGTATACGGAGCCACAGACAACACCGAATGAAGCAGCTGCAGAACCAACTCATAACGGAGACTGATCAATTCACAGGACCATAAGTCAAAAAGATGGAACAAAGATACCTTTTCCACCCTTTCCTTCTATCTATAGTATAGAAAAACCTCAATTATCTCTTAGCAGTAAAGATTCTGAGACACATGGATGAATGGATCTGATTCCACTAGCACAGAGCACTAGTATGCATGTAAATTAGTGTTAATTACAAGACGTTCAATCTTTCAGTATAATTCATATCTTGGGAGGCCCAAAAAATTATTCCATAGAAAGTAAAGGTGCCTTTCTTTTAATTACAAACTCTAAGTTATGCATTTGGCAAATTGAAAATTCTTAAAAGCGTAGTTATTCTCCACTGACTACCGAATTTTAAAGTACCATTAACTGGAATAGATAAAACAAGATTAATTTAGATCACATTATGTCAGTAATGGCTCATAAACATTTCCGCAGGCCCAAGTTTTATCCCAGAAACAAAGCAAGTGCTGCACTGGCAGAGGCCAAAGGTGCCTCCTGTCTGGAGGTCTGGCTCTGGCTGCAGGACACGCCAGACACCTTGGGGGAAACCCGTATGTGACACCGTGACAGCCGCACAGCAGGGAGGGGAAGAACATTTCCTGTCTCCTGAATTCCTGGGAGCAATAATCTCTATCATAATCCTACTTAGAATAAATTTGGGATTGCTCCCTCTCCTTCCCCCTAGTTTGAATCAAAGCACAAACAACTACAAAATGCTTACTGATGTATATATTAGTATATATGTATTATATACCTTTTAAATAAAAACAAGTTCTATTTGTTTAAAAATAATGTACTAATATTAGCATTTTTCACATTAAGTGGTTGTTCCTCTGTTCCAAAAATATTTCCCACCTTTCTACAAAAATGGGCTACTTCAGTTCTATTTTATGAAATACTTTCTGTTCTCATCTTGTTTCTAGCTGTTCTATGTGACTTTTGACTGTGTCGCATCCTCTGTATCTTGCTGTTCTATTCTTCCCTGGAATATAAATGCCAGCTTTATTAAAGCTGCTGTTGCACCAATCCAACACAGAAGTTTTTGGAGCCCTAGTCTGATTTTGTTGATGCCAATGGGAAAATAATTGTCCTCTAAATGAATCAATGTTGGCCAGGCAATAGTCTTGTCATGTCAATAAGGAGAAAGCTATTGTCCAGCTGTTAAATTTAGAAAATTAATACAGAAAGAATTCTAACCATTTGCCAGATAACATATTTTTCCCCCACTCCCATCTCCTGCCCTATGCTCCTGCAGTTTGTCGCCTCCCATCACAAGCACTTGGTTGATTCTTAAAAGGGCTAAACCAGGTTGCCTATGTGTGGTCAGATCCAAATCCTTGCAAAACACATCAAACAGAAAAATCCTGCTGTTTTGACAGGTTATAGGAAGACCGAGCACACACTGACTCAGTCTCAGTGGCCAAAAAACCTACCAGCCCCTTTACCCGTAAGCGTCCTGCTTTCTGAGGGTCTAGCTTATGTACAACTATAAACTAGAGAAGAGACAATTCTCCAAACTGCTCAACTATTTTTAAAATAGGCTAAAATTTCAATGGAAATGCTTAGTCTGCCTTGTCACCCAATTACTTATCTGACAGGTTACATTTACTTCTAAATATGGCATTAGCATATTTGCCTACTGGCTATTTCACCTATGAATATATTTACTATTGTTTCAGCTCACAGGACAACGCACCATAGAATCACAGAATCACAGAATCACCTAGGTTGGAAGGGACCTTTTAAGATCATCTAGTTCAACCAATGGAAAAACAAAAAACAAAAAAAACCAAAAAACCACAAACAAACAAACAAACAAACAAACAAAACCCCCACACCCACCACACCACACAAACCACCACCCAACACTAATCCATATCCCCGAGCACCATGTCAACTCGTCTCTTGAACACCTCCAGGGATGGTGCCTCAA
>JAOXNO010000001.1:185924029-185935060 GCA_028565335.1 Limnodromus scolopaceus | reverse complement strand
GGCTGCCCAGAGAGGTGGTGGAGTCTCCTTCTCTGGAGACATTCAAAACCCTCCTGGACAAGTTCCTGTGCAACGTGCTCTAGGCAGACCTGCTCCGGTGGGGGGGTTGGACTAGATGATCTCCAGAGGTCCCTTCCAACTCCATATGATTCTATGATTCTATGATTCTATACCTCCATACAGTGGAGGCCAAATGAGAACTCCCTGGTTTCCAGCTCAGATATTTGGTTAAAAGCATTGCAACCCTGCATCTTTTCTGTTTGGGGGAAATTTCCCATTTTCCTACCACAGAACAATTCATAAGAAACCATGTGGCCATTGCTATGAAGGAATTCTCTCTGAGCAGACATAAGCCCATCTTTTTCTACCTCCTTTTGCCTTTGAAGCTTGCCTTGGGCCTGTCTGCGTGAGCAGGCTGATGTACAAAGATGCTGAATCAAAAGGAGGCAGCAGGGGATTGCAGAGAGTATCAAGTGACTTCCCAGCCTCATCCCTGTCTCCCTGACATGCACTATGCTAAGTGAAGGCTGGGAAATGAGTACAGAATCCATCTTGACACCACAAAACACTAGGCAGTGTTTAGGCCACTGTCTGAGACTGCTGCCGACCCAGAATTGTCTCCTTGCTTCCTTTACTACCCTGCCTGCCAGCAACCCTGTGCTGTTTCTTGAATCACAGCCCAGGCCACCTTTGTGGTAGACAGGAGCATGCTGCTCTCTGCTCATGTTCGTTTTAAAATATTTGTTCTGATGCAGTTATACAACGGTAATACATAATACAATTGTACTGGAAATTGAATAACTGCATTAGCTGAGCTAGTACAGTCTTCCTTCTTTGGGCACAGCACCATGCCAAGGAAAAACCCAGTCCTTGGAGTATGGCCATTCACGTTTGCATGCAAAAAACTATGGAGGTGAATTGTAAACTCTTTTGTTCATGGCTCACCACTGCCTTGCACAACAGGGACCCAGTCCATGGCCCAGCACCCTATGCACGCCAAAAGTGCTGTTACAACTTTGCAACAGCAATTATTAGCACTAGCAGGCAAAGCATCACCCACTTAAAGCTCTGATTTTATACAACATTCTGCTCCATCCTTTTTTAATAGGATTTTAAAAAAACAAAATCATACTATTCAATCAAAATCAGTTAAAACAGTGCTCAGTTATCTTTGGAATACACAAGCAGGAGCCTGCGTAGATAGGGACCAACAACCAAAAACTCTCCTGTTCGAGAGGGCACCGCATGCCAAGGATGAACAGCACTGATGCTCCAAAAAAGCACTTGCACTTCACCTCTGAAATACCACAGAGCTGCTCACAGGGTACATGAACACCGAGAGGTTTTATCTTGACAAACCGACTGCATGACAGCCTCTTCACGGAAGCCTAAATTTCATCTGAATGCTAATGCTGGCATTGTGTTGACTTTACAATGCAGAGTTCTCACACTCCCACTATCGACTCAACCACCGTACAAATTTCCTTCATTACTGCTGCAGCCTCACATTCCAGAACCCTCCCTTGCAGGAAATTACATGCATTTCAATGCCGACAACAAGCAGGATCTGACAAGCAAGTATTTTGCTGCAATGGGATTTGAAATCTGGACTTTGAATGCTTTCATCTCCAGATGATATCCTATCATGGGCTTTTTTCACATGAAGCTTTAAAATTGTATGTCCCCTTTGCAAAGCCACAGAAGGAATCACTGTAGAGTGTGAAATTTCAATTAATATTGGCTCCCAAAAGTTAAGCCAATTAGAGAAAAATATTCAGTATATATACCTTTTCAAAAGAATGAAGATTGAAAAAAATCTTTAAAAAAGTATTTTGAAAGAGAAAGAAAAAGTTCCTGTCTTCTCAATTACATGAATGAAGCCCCGAGAGTGTTAGAGTTGCTATTTCAAGTTGTACATGTAATATGAAAAGAAAATTACACAGAATCAATACCAGCCCTCTCCTCATTATACAATGATGAGAACTTATCCCGCACAACCAAATCCAAACCCAAATTCTAATTTGATAAACAACCCAGCTCATTGCAGATTATCTTTGTTGGTGCTCTATGAATACCAAAAGCCCTTACAGGGGGGAACTGCCACCTACGAAAAGTAAGGAAGGAACGTATTTGGAATATGCTGTGTTTTGCCAATCCCAGGATGAGAAAAATTCCCTTTAGGGTCACAGGGCAGGTTTCAGCAGCTTTTAGGCTGCAATATACGGCAAAACTACTACAGCCCAGCAGGAGGGAGATGCAGCTTACTTCATCATGGTCCATTCCTCCGCTGTTTCCACAATTCAGCACCAATTCTAGGCAACAGAATATAATTCAGCTCTATGATATAAGTAGGGGTGATACCCATCCTGCAGACCCTTTCTGCCATTACTGCATGCCGTTATGCCCACAGAGTCCTGAGATCAGTTCAATGGTCAGTAAGCTGTGCCTGAACTGTACCACAGGCACCAGTACTGCGCCACGCTTACCTTACATCCCCCTTTTATGATTCACCTATTACCTGTGTGTGTAACAACCAGCTTTATGCCTTCTATTTCGTATGAACCTCATCATTTCAGTGCTCTGTGCGTCCCACGGCACCACACACACCTTTATCCATGCCCTGGCAGGCAGCAAACACACGTTAAAGAGCCAGTTGTCAGTGCCTGACAAAAGAGTAAAAAGCTCAGCTATAACCACCTGTCCCTCAGTGGATCTGGATGTCTTTCCTCTACCCACACACTGAGTTTCACATCCATGTTGGAACACAGCAGCTGTGAGCCTGGTACCCGTCTGCCCTTTTGGTTGAAATCAGACAGCATTTCAAGAAATTACTGGGGAAAGGAGTGACCAGCAGACAAAGCAACACGGTTGCCTGAGCCGTGTAGCCTTTGGAAACCAGGAAATGAAATAAGTAATTGGATTCTGTAATAATTGACTTTGTCTAAGTGGGTCCGAATTAATCCAAAGGATTAATATTTGTGAAAAGAAAGAAGGAAAACCTCATGATCCCATTTATTTTTCCTCCCCAACTATCTGCTGCCAGCACAGGTTAGCAGTTCTCTCCTTTTTGTTTACTGCCATTCATTTTATCTTCAGGCAGATATATATATTTTAATCTGAGCTATTCCAGGAAATTCTGTAGATGTTGTGGAGTTGCTGCAGATTTTCACCACGGTAACTAAACTCAGAAGATATACAAATATATTTTTTGTCTTTTTATTTTGCTTGTTTTTCAGTTCTGTGCCCAGCCTTTCAGTTCTTTACATCTGCATTGCTGCGTCAAGTCTCCACTTCAGAGGAATATTCCCCAAAGTCCCTATTCCTTGAAACACAGTATTTTCTTTAAAAGGCAGAAATGACTTTGTGGTCTGACACTGGAATACCTGAGGGATTTCTACTGAACTTACCATGTGAATGTTGACAGAATCAGCAGGAGACAAATAGAAGCTTTACTCTTCTAAACAGGGTCGTGGAAATGCCACTGTATTTATAATGGAATGTATAAATCCCCAAATCCCTTTGTTCATTGTTCTGCCAAAACTTGCTTAAACTAAACTAAACAAAAAACACTTGTGCAGCAATTCTGTTAGATTACACCAACAACAGAGGAATAAATGAACATTCCAGTCACAGTCTATAGCAGTCTCTTTCCAAAATTCCTCGTTTTCAACCATACTGACTTATGCCTAATGAAGGAGAAGACTTATCATGCACAGGCGTATTATTATTATGTAAGAGGTAATATATGACAAGGTCTGCAATAACAAAACAGTCACTGGACTTTGGCTGACAAAATAGGAAAAATCACTACCTGCGAATACCTCCTGTGTTTGACTTCTCTTCGGCAGAGATCCCACCAGTGGGAATATCACTGGGAGACAATGCTCCACTTGCTACTAAAATACTCTAGTCTCATCTTCATTTGGAGTGTACATGGAGAGAAGAGGTAAACCAGCCACATCCTACTCCATTCTTAAGTAATTAAAAAAAACAGTGCCGGGCAGAACCTCAAAGACTCCAGATAACTACACAGTAAAGGTGGAGAGAGAATGAGCGGACAGGACCAAGTGAGTAAACAACTAAGATTAGATTAGGATAGATTTATACCTCATTCTGACCCACTTCTCTTTATGAAATGGGGTCAATTACTTCAGACATGTTTTAAGTTATATTTGTGCACTCTCTGTCACACAGCATGCTTTCTTCAATGTTCTTTCTTCTTAGAGAGAAAAATACACAGAAATTGAGAAGAAATGTAGGCTACTCCCTTCTGTCTTAGAAAAAGCCCAGGGGATGTAGCAAGGTATCTAAGACTTTTACCATTTATTCTAAACTGGTAACATGACTAAATTTGTATTTGATATCTTTGATCACAATAAAAACCAAGGCACAGAGCAGAAGGCAAAAATTTAGCTGTACACAAAAAAAAATACGGGGAATATGCAGAAGCCAAGAGTCTTACAGTTCTGAGGACCGCATTAAGGAAGGGTAAATGACATCTCCCATCCCTTTCTGGGTTGCAGGTACAAAAATATCTCTAGCTCACCTCTGTTCCTTTGATGCAAACAAGTTTGCATCAGTGTAACTGAGGATATGTCAACGCAGCATTCAAAGGCATAATTTTGGATTGTGTGGATATACCCAACTTTTAAAATATCTAGTTCATGTACTCAAGGCACTGTAGCTGTGGATAGAGTCCAACATGTTTTCTGACAATGTTGCCAGAAAATATAAACTACTGAAATTTTTTCCAGACTGGGTCCCATTATAGAACCCATTCAGTTCCATTTGACACAAGTGCCATGCAGAAATCTCCTACCCCTCTGTACTGGATGGCTGCACCTGTACTGCCCACTGAGAGAGCCCTTGGCCCATGCCCACTCCTGACACATGGCCAGGATTTGTTTATGTGTAAAAGCACAGCCAAAATTGTGCCAGCACAGTGCTGAAGTGAGCCAGGGACCAAGCTAAAGGATTGGATCTCCACTCACCCACATTGCTTCACACTTAGAGCATGTGGGCTACTCTCGGTCTCTCCAGGACACCCAGGGACAGTCTGGGGGAAAGCTCACTCCAGGATCCGTCTGCAACAGGCAGCAGAGGTATAACTGCACCAGGGGTGGCTTCCAACAATCCCTGCTTCAGACTCTCAAGCTCTTCCATATATCCTCCTGCCACGTCTCAGGGAATGCCACGCACCTTGTTTCACACTGTGCAAAGAAGACTGCAGAGAGCTGCAACACAAGTATCACATTATTTCAGGCAATTCAAGCTGAAAAGAGCCACAAAATAGTATTTACACCTTTGGGCCTCAAAAGCACCACTTGAGGCTCAGGGAGACCCACAGCCTGGGATCCACATAGCTTGGAAGAAGTCAGTATAGCAGATAAAGAGCTTGTCCTGCGTAATGTGGATGTGAGCCAGCTTGCCCCTAATTGCTCTGTAGCACCCTCCTATTAAACAGTACAGAAATAGTTTACGAGGTATTGCAGAGATGCAGAATAACCGATTCTTCCATTCCCCTTTCTACATTCATGATACCTAGAGCCTTCCCTTCTTCACCCTACATTGTCCTCTCTGCAACTTTCACAGCACAGACAATGTGAACGTCAGTTTAGTGGTCCCTTCAAATCTTTTACAGAACCCTTTTGTGCACTGGGAATTCACTGAAGGGATGTGATGCCCCTTGAACTGTCTGGTAGTTTGGGTCAATTTTAAAGTGGCCCTCAAATCCAGGTCTGCAGGCCTATCTATACCATAAACATCTATATTTGCCCTGAAGCAGTCCAGTTTGAAACCACCACACTTCCAACACAGCCCAATTCGCCCCCGACTGCCTCTTCCTTCAGTTTGTTCAGTTTAGGCTGAAGGCTTGAGACTGGGAGGTCAGTGAGTGACTGGCCCACAAACTCCCTCATATTCCTCACTTCTGACCCCTTCTGGAACCTCTCTCTGCTGCCCGTATGAAGAGACCAGCTGGAAAAAGAGCCACAGAATTCACACACTGCTTCTGAGGAGGCCTATTTTGCAGCTAAGAAGCACAAAATGTGGGCTGCTCTGCTGCGCATTAAGGAGAGAGATACAGATGGTGGAAGACAGCTCACGTGGTTCAGAATAATTGAGAGGGAACCTCAGGATAGACCTTACATATCAATGTAGACATATTATACTTCCTTTACAGATGGTGCACACCATGGCATATAGATGTACCAGAAGCTCTTCACCCCACAAAAGTAAAAGCTGTGTGCTTTCTAAATAAAAAACCCTCCACTACACAGCTAAAATGAAGCAATCAATAATCTTGCCACTAGGTCTATTTCTTGAGTTTGACTAGGTGCCTGCCTGATCAAAAATAAAAAAAATAAAATTGTCTCTTTCTGAAATTATGGACACAAAGCAATTTCAGTTTTGCTGGGTACACACAGAGCAGAGAGGATTCTCTCCATCCTTTCCGAATGAGACTGGGGATATTTTGTTTCAATCAATTAAAGTCTGATGCTGTCACACTGCAATCAGAACAAAAAGTTCTGACTATATTATACTTTTCCCCCTTTTCTAAGCTGTTTCTACTTTCTTGCTGCAAAACGCTTCTAGCTGTAAATTATTTCTGCATTTCAGATTTATACAGAAATATGTATAAACTAAATGAAGAAAAATGAAAATATATTCATGCAGCTGTTTCTGCCTATCACCTTTAATCTTTCATGCACTTTAAAATATGTGCTTCCCACAAAGGGAGAGAGAGATCTATTTTTGCTTTATGTGAATATAAAAGTAATTTGTTGCCATAGCAATATTTTTCCATCCAAATGCTCAGAACACCACAGTTGCTTCAGGTTTTGGGCAAACTGTAGCTATCCCAAAAAACCATGTAAAGCGTTATGCTTCAATAACCTCTTCAGTTCCATTATAATCACATCTCTGTGCTAGACATTATTAACCAAAAATAATTCAATACAGATGTTTATGTCTATACAAGCCTCCTCCCAGAGACCACTTTCAAAATCATTTGCTTGCATCTTGTTTTATTCAATTTGCATTAAATTTCTGCAGAATGGACTAAAAAAACACCCCACCAATCTGTATCCAGTGGGCCAAATTCTAAATCCCAGAGAAACAGCGCACAGATCTAATGATGTTAATCCCCCGCACGCTGTACTTTCTTAAATTCCTCCCCATCCCCTTGCGTAGTGCTTTTTAGTAGGGTTCTCAGAGATGTTAGCCCTGTTCATTTCCATAGCAACCCTCTCTGCAGAGTGTAACAATTTGTTAAAATTGTTGGGGTTCAGCCTTTGAAAACAGCAATACTGCCACAAAGACTGGCATGAGCAGCCTCCCAGAGCTTGGGCTAGGAATTACAGAAACAACATTTTTTTTCACCTTAATTTTGACCCTGTCCTGGGAACAGCAACTTCCATGGCTCTGGGAGGACCAATGCAAGTTGGAACTATGGATTATGGCACACAAAACACAGTGCCTCGTTGAAGCTGACTATGTATTCTTATTGCAGTATTACATTATGTTTAAATACAAATAAAACAGAAACCAAATGAAACAAAATCCTCAAGATCTTAATAAAAACCCTCAAACCAGAACACACAGATGTTGGCAGCTTTCCACTTTCTTCCACCTACACCTTAGGAGCGGTTTCACAGCACAGGGGATTTGTGGAGATTGAGGCCAACAGCCCCAGCCCGCTGACAGCGCTCCTGGGCATGATGCCACATTAAACTTCATCAAAACCTCCACACTGGCCACCTGGTGCTCATCTGTCCGGTGGAAGTTCTCCAGATGTGACCAAAGCTGAATCACTCTGCACTTCATTTGGACAGGAAGGACTGTTTGTGTGTAAGTTGTTTTTTTCAGTGTTTCTGACTGGATAGGAGTTGTGCACGTGTAATTCTCCTTGTTACCTTGCACACATTTTCACCAGCCCTTTATAGCTCATTTGTGTGTTTTGCTGCACACTTTCGCTACACACTCCAGAGCCTGTAAACCCTTTGGGGATATTTATTATACATCGCTCAGGGCCCCAGCCTGCTGAGCTTTTCTGTAAGACTACAATATAAACACTAAATAAACATGCATATTATAGTCCAGACACGCTAACATAGCATCTTATTTCTAAAAGAAAAAATTCTATTACATGCTTTCTTAATCCAGATGTAAATCATGATTTACTGTTGTATTTAAAGTGTCTCCATCTGTTTAAAGTAGACATGAAATGCAAAATGGTATTTTTTTTTCCACTGTCACAGCCAACCTGAAATGTAACATGCACTTCTGAATGCAACTGACTCCACTGCAGACGGCCCTTCTTTTGTGCAGTCATTTGCGCTGGCAGTGTCTGCACGTGACTTTTATATAGCAACACAGCGAGGGAAAGGAGACGGCACAAAACAGCAACGTAACTGCAAGCCCATGAAAAGTGATCAAGGAGTCTTCAATAGACAGATATTTGCAGCATATAAACTGCCGTAACATACTTGCCTTCAGGTGAAGTTTCATGTCTGGCTTAAGACTAACTAAATCAATATACTACTGCAAATAACCCAAGTCTTCTTGCCTTCCCTTTTGGCCTAGTCTGCAAGTTTCTGTCCACTCCCTTCTGCCAGCATTCTTCTTCTTGCCAAAGCAAGACTGGGAAATTGATCCAGCCAGATCCTGATTCAGACCTGGCTGATCATGCAACCAGCCACGTAAACCCCAGTGCAGGAGTGAAATTACCCCTTTCAAGGGCATCACACACAGTGCAAATGGAGGTCAGTTAATCCCTGTTGTGAAAGAACACTCTTAACTGAGGAGATTTCATATTGATAGTGTTCTCTAAAGGGTAATACACAAAATAACTATCAATCAGTATGTGTCAGGCAGTTTACTGCCAGAGGAAACAACTTACCGTAAACAATGTTTCTGCAAGGCAGGCGCATATTTAGATCACTATTTTACAGATAAGGAAAGAAATTGAACCACATTAACTTTTATCCCTAAGGTCAAGGAGAAAATGCATAAAGCAGGATAGAAGGAGAGATCTCCTGCCTCTGAAGTCGTGTACCTTAACTACAATGCTAGCTTTCTTTGTATATGCACCTCTCTTTCACGAATGAGTTCATGCATATACACATACAGATTTATGTTTCGTAAAGAAATGTGTGAAAAAAATTATTTTTGTGGTGAAAACCAAAATAACAACTAATTTTATGAGCTCTACTAAGTTATAGGAGCAACAAGGAAAATTAACAAGCAGAATGTGCACAAAAGCGTGTTATATAGCATCATACATAGACTTCATTCTTAGTAGCAAGGTTCTTAACCGGTTTTTACACCTTGGAATAAGTAATAAAGAGCCATTCCATATTTTACACGGCTGACTTCCAAATATGTTTTGAGATGCTTCTTTTAAGTGTGAAATTCAAATAATTTTGATTTACCAAGAATCCACAGGTGTTAGCAATATCATTGCATCAACGCATAGTGCTTATTACTATTATTTTATTGTTAAGTTCAACTAAATGCCACTTGATAGGTAGGGAACATAAACTACTTTAAACACAATGGCAGATGAGCTCTGGTTTTGCTCATATCAATATCCTAGTTTTAGAAATGCTAGCTAACAATGAGCTTTATTGTAATGAATGGGATAGGTGATCAGGCACTGAACCATTTTCCTTCTTGCTGCCTACTTTCTCTCTGCAGTCAGGCAGTTCCACGTCTGGCAATACTCCAAAAGACATGGAGATTCATAAATGCAAATATGTATTAAATATGCAAACATTATGGATCAGTGTGCCCTGAAATATGCATGTTCTTAAAACATAGCAACATAGTTTCCTGATAATACGTAATGACATCTGACAGCTCATATTCTAAACAGATTTCCGTCTGGAAAGAAGAATTAGTGGGGAATACAAATAAAGGGATACAAGAAAGTAAAATAAGTATGTTTACAGGAAGAAAGAAAATGCAAGGGCAAATATAAACCCCCTCTGTGCTGATCATGCTACAGAAACTCCTGACCATGTTGCAGTACACGGTGCAGAAGGTCTGTTCCCCCAAATCTCATGGCAGAGGGCTTGGGAGAGGCTGGGAAAGGAGGGACGTGAACCTGGGAGCAGAGGTATGCTGATGAATCTGCAAGCATGCAGGCTTCCCAGCCAAAATCCTCTGGAAAGGAGGATGAAACAACTGTAAAGGTACTCAAGGGGGGCAGAATCACAACCCTCACAGGCCTCTCCAATCCACGGCTCATTTATCATGCTTTGGGTCAGGGCTTTACCCTTCCTCGGGTCAGGGACTTGCTCCTCCTTTCGCACAGCCAGGCATCCATCAAAGCGGTGCAGTAAGCAGCTTCCCCAGCTGGAAATAACCTGCCAGAGAAAGAGTTTATTTAAATAGGCAAAACACTGGGAGGGCCGTTCTCACTGCTACCTAAAGGCCCTTTATACAACCCCGACAGCCAAAGGCAGGGATGCGGCATTAAGATCCCGTGCAGAGAGGGCAGCTCTGTGTCGGACTGGTATCAAAGCCACCCCTGTGTCCCAGCTCCTCCAGGAAGCCCGAGGAATGGAGAGATCGCAAGCAGGGCAGTGCGGGGCCCACCCCGGCAGAAACCCACCCACCCCCCTCAGAAACTCGCCCTGACGGGCCTCACTCGAGACGGCTCATGTAGGAGCCGAGCCCCCCGAACAGCAGCCCCACCACCGCCCGCCGGACGCTCGGGGTGGCCTTGTCCCCTGCGGCCGGTTTTACTTCACGGAAACAAACCCTGAGCGCCCCTTTACGCTCCTGGTTTGTGCCAGGACCCAGAGGACGGGCACCGGAGGGGGTGGGGTGGGGGTGGTCAGGGAGCCGGGACCCTCCTGTGGGAGGCGGGACCCAGCCTGTGTAAGACCCCAGCGGCCTCCGAGCCTCCCCGCGGGCCCAGCTCCAGGGGGGACGCCCCTTCCCAGCGCCCGGCAGGTGGGACGCCCAGCGCCACCCCGCCCCCCCCCCCCCCCCCCCCCCCCCCCCCCCCCCCCCCCCCCCCACCCC
>JAOXNO010000001.1:185912486-185923929 GCA_028565335.1 Limnodromus scolopaceus | reverse complement strand
CCCCCACCGCACACCCCTCGCCCTCCCCGCCTTCCCGGGCCCAGCGCGGCCCCCGAACACTTGCCCCGGCACCTCCTTCCTCCGGCGCCGCCGCCGCCCGGCCCACAGGGGCGGCGCTCTCCGCCCCGGCCCACAGGAGCGGCGCCCGCCCTTCCTCCCGGCCCGCCGGGGAACGGCTCCTGCCCTCCCTCCCGGCCCGCCGGGGAACGGCTCCTCTCCGTGGCTCGGCTGCCCGTCTTTCCATCTCCGTGTCCCTCCATAAGGCAATGGGAAGGAAAAAATCCTCGCCCGGGCCCTATAAGGGCGTCCCCTGGTCCAAGCTGGGGCTGGTCTGCGCCCCTGGGCTGGCCCTGAGCTCGACCCCAGCCTCTCCCAGTGCACCCCGACCTCAATTCTTATAAGTAAAAAAGGTGGGCGTTTGCCCAGGCTCACTCTACAATGGCCAAGAGTTTCCATAACTGTGTATTTCAAAAGGGGGAGGAAAACCAGGACAGTTCTCTGGCTTGTTCTGAGCAATATGAGGGAAGGATGGAAGGTCACCAAGGTGGGTATAAAAGAGAAGGATGCGGGGCCATGGGAAATACTGCCATGGGGGCACAAAAAGCTTCCCCTCAGACATGACACATGAGATAAAAGGAATAAGGAATTGCATGTAGCTCTCCCCAGCTCTGGCCTCTAGTCACCGTTTCACTGCTGACTTGCTGCACAAAATTGCTGTGAATCATTGCATTTCTACTTAGGTTTTGTTCCCTTCCAAATAGTGATAAAGTGGTTTGCCTTCCTGTGAGATGCCCCAGCTTCCTTGGAAGAAAAGTGGTATATATGAGTCCTCTTGTTACTTCATGTGTGAATTCTGCCAGTCCAGGCAAAGTCCATCCATTTTGGACAAGAGGAAACAGCCTCAAGTTGCGCCAGGCAGGTTTAGGATGGATATTAGGAAAATTTTCTTCACCAAAGGAGTTATCAAACATTGGAAAAGGCTGCCCAGGGAAGTGGTTGAATCACCAACCCTGTAGGTATTTAAAAGGTGGGAGACGTGGCTTAGGGACATGGTTTAGTGGTGGTTTTTGCCAGTGGTAAGTTGATGGTTGGACTCGATCTTGAAGTTCTCTTTCAACCTAGACAATTCTGTGATTCTATGAGTCTATCATTTCAGTTTGTATTTGTACAGCACTTGGTGCAGCATGAATCCTTTTCTACTAGTGTTTGCATGCACTTGCAGAAGTACATAGAGTTAATTATAGGCATGCATGAATGCATGAGGAAAAATATCTTCTAGAAATAAAAGTAAAAAAAAATATTCTGAAAGAGTGTCTCCTGAGGCAGCCTATTTGCATCAAAAACCTTCAAAACTAGCTGAAAGAAAAAGGAGAGCAAACACAGTATCTAAATGAAAAATATAAACTGTCCGAACAAATACAGTGTCTGTATGAAATGTTCAAATCCTCGTCTTCCTTACAGAGCTAAACAAACATACTAAAGACAGATTATCTTTTAATTTCAGCATTTGTTCAAATAATTATTTGGTATAATGTAGAAAAAAACGAGATAGCCAGTTAAAATCCCAATACTATAAATACACACATGTGAGGGTTTTCTGATTTAGCAAGTTCAGGTGATCCATTTGTATTTGAAGAAGTTAGGGATAAAACTTGGGTTCCTGGTTATGCTGGTTCTGCAAATCCTTGTTAGATGAGTAGTCCTCACTCATCTGAAATAGGGTTTCTGTTCATGTTCTTCCTTCCTTCCTTCCTTCCTTCCTTCCTTCCTTCCTTCCTTCCTTCCTTCCTTCCTTCCTTCCTTCCTTCCTTCCCTCCTTCCTTCCTTCCTTCCTTCCTTCCTTCCTTCCTTCCTTCCTTCCTTCCTTCCTTCTCGTCTTTTTCTTTCATTCTTTTCTCTAACTCAGTTTATTGTTTTTTCCAGAACTTTTGTTTTTCTTTAATTTCTGCTCTTTGAGGATTCATCAGCATTTGCTTTGGCTGTAGTTTTGTTTACACAGATAGAGAAGGCTTATCCACATAAAAGGAACAGGCTTACATGCCAGATTTCAGTGGAAGTGGACTTTAGTTCCTCATCTACTGCTGTTTGTAAGCAATAAATAAAAATATGCCGACCTTGCTCTTGGGAGAGGTCAGTGGGAACCAGTGTTTGTCATCACCAGTCCACTGTGAATAACAGTTAAGAGTGGCAATCTAGTCCTAAGCATCCCAGTTATTTTTCTAGTTAGCTGCACCTTGGAGAGCCTCCAAAGGTATCCCTGCCCAGCTAAGTTAGCTAAGAGCAGAAATTATCTCCTTCCAGATCTGGCCTAGTCCTTTTTAAGTTTTAAATCTGCTTTAAAGGCTGATAATTTTTTACTCTCACACTGCTGCCCTCCACTGTGCTCTTTTTCATCTCTTCGCCAGTAAATAAACTTCTCTGTCAGTACCACAGTTTGCTTAGAGATTTGCCAAAGCAGAACTTTGTTTTCTTCAGCCTCCAATGGTCTTTAAGAAGTGGCTGCTCATTTATACGCCAACCCCTCTTAAAGCATAAGGGCAAATCCTCTGGGTACATGAGCAGAGCTCATTAAATTCAGTGGAACCATGGCTCTGAGTCACCCAGAAGTCTGCTGTACACAGCTGTCCAACCCAGGAATTCACAAACAAAGCAATCTAGTAAAAAATGGTTTGATAAAAAAAAAATCTTTAAGGATGTGTCATCACATATCTTGCAAATACTTTACATTTCCTTTATATATATTATTTGACTTCAAAGGTTTCAGGAGGGGAAAGTCCTACAGCATTACAATATGAAATTAAGCTAAGGATCCTGTCATTTCTCTACTGACATGCAGTCTTTTATTTTTCATTATGAACACTGTTTAGCCTGTGATTATGCTGACCCCTTAGTTCCTTTGGCTGTGCACTTCTGCCCTTATTCTATAAGGCACTCAATTTATCATAAATTGGATATTAAGAGAATAAATTATTAATATATATGTAACCTGGATCACAATTAAAAAGCAGGTCATGTATGCAACTTGTCTGGCTGGAAAAACTATGGAAATACAGCAGTGTATTTACATCTTACAGCAGTGACCAAAAAGATATAAATGTATACAATATATTTTCCTGACGTTTTTTTACTGATCTGGGACTTTTTTTGCAGTAGAAAGAGAAGGAAGACCTCAGGAATTTGGGAAAGATGGTTGTAAGAATTTATTGGTTAAGAACTAAACTCAAAGCCCATTTCAGACCTTCAGGGAACTCCTATTAACTTCTGATTTTTTTTTTTTTCTCATATAGAGAACATCATATAAAACATTACTACAAATGTGTAGTACACTTACCAAGTGTAAGAAATAGTACAACAGAGCGAGCTTCTTATCACTGTTGATGCTGGAAGCTAAAAGGAATCGAATGAAGTAACTGGAGATGCTGAGCTTGGGAATCAAATGGCTCCCACAATGTATCTTGACATGCGTTACAAACTGGGGTTATGCACGGATGTATCATGCTATTCTGGCATGTTAGCATTTACATCACTGTAGGCATTATTTAGCCAATAAAAAAGGATGTGCCATTGTATTCCAGTTAATGTGCTTGTGTTAATTTTTATACAAAAGCCTCTGTTTGGCCTTCTGAGCAAAGAAACTAAAGTTACTAGTGAATTTTCCAATCTCTCTTAATTCAAGAGGTGAAGGAAACAGGTAGCAGCCAACTAAGAAACCTTGTCTATCAAGTAAATAAGATAGTAAGATTTTCTCATGTCATATTTTAAATAAGAAATCTGATGTTTGTTGTCTATCAGTATTTTGTTTCCAATACACTCCATTCATCTAGAATATGTTAGTGATTTAGTATTCTCGTGATTTTAGCAATCGTCAGGGTTTTGGAAAGTCGCAACAATAGTACCGTGCACAATAAGCAGAATAATAGCAAGTTCTGGGTCCTAAAATGACATAAAGGATTTTATCTCTTTGATTTCAAAGAAGTTGTGGCATGTCAGAAAGGCAGAAAATTTTACCCATTACTATCAATTTAACAGATATTTGATCAGTTATTCCCATAATCCATTCATATTATCAGGTGCCTAATAACTGACAATATCATTACATTATACGCTAAAAGATCAGTGGGCCATAAAATTAGCTGATACTGTGATTGGTGATATGTTAATAGGATAAATTAAAGGTGGCACATATGCTAACATTTGCTAAAATGCTATGGTAAAATTATTTATTTAGCTGTATAAAGGATAATGTTCAGTGGTTTATGAGCATATTTTTTAAAGTTTTACTTTTTCTGCTGAAATCTGATATACTTATTCTCAAATACGAGATAGTATTCTTAAGGAAAAACTTGTTAAATTAATTTCTAGATGAAAATAAGTGCGTGAGAAGGTGAGAAAGCCCTTTTATTCAATCTTCATCTGAACAGCACTCACATTGTAATGAAAACTGCTGGAAAATTGAAATTTGTCAGACACATAGTTCTCGAATATAGTTATGCCTTTCATTGGTCTGCTGAAAAATCAGATTTAAGATTATAGTGCTTTAATAACCTACTTTATACACAGATAGTAAATTATATTAAATGGATAAAAGCAAAATTCTTCCATTTTTTATGGCATTCTACTTCTGCGAATATATTAAATAAGTGAATATTGATTAGATGATGTCTCAGGACTCCATTAGCTAAGAAGATGCAAGCACAAAAAGGTGGATAGAATTTAATACTTATTTGAGGATTGCAAATAAGATCTGTGAAAGGGTGTATGAACGAAGTCTGGGTCCCAGAAAAGACTTGATACAGAAATATCCAGAGGTTTCTGCCATGGTGTAGCATGTTGTGTGGTGCATTAATTCTGTGGCTACCTATGAAACAGCGACATGTGACATTTTTTTTTCCTTTTTCTTACACTTAATAGATAGCAAAAAAATGGCAAAAATCCTATGCTTTGCAATAAAGCACTCAGAAATTAGGATGCTTTGAGGTAAACGTTGCCTCTCTGAGCTAAATCTTCCACCTTCTGTGTTCTTCTATAAGAGCTTGTGCTGAAGAGGCTCACCTCACTCTGGCTTTTATTGTAGAAGGCCACCTGTGCGGGCATGGAGAAAGATGGGATTGATGGGAATGGTGCAGGGGCTTCAGTGATTGACTTGATACAGTAAGCCTGGAAGCCAGGGACTGCAGGGCACACCAGAAAACACATCATCAAAGGGCTAGGTGTGTAGGGGAACCGTGTTCCATGGTGGCTGGGCTGGGTTTTCATGGAAAAAACTGTGACATCTGTTTGCAGTGTGGGTACAGTATTTCCAAGAGGGTAAATTACTGAACAGAACTTTCTGTACTACACTGTGATGACTTCTGAGTCACTGAGTTGACACCTGCAAACAACACAATGCCAAGATATGGCCCCACATGCCCTCGGTTAAGCTGTTGGAGCAATTCCTGGTGCTGTTTTGGCATTCAGGATTTAGCCAACTCCTGGGTCAGAGACTTTGCCCAAGAGGCAGGTTGGATGTAGCTATCTGCCTCAGATTTAAAGAGAACCAAATAGTACAGCCATGGCTAGAGCATGTCAGTTTTATTCCGAGTCAAAGAACAGAGCCTGGCATCATGCAGCTAGCAGAAAGTTCAAAATCTTGGATTTCAGGGGCCTTTGCTGTCTTCTGAAGTTCCTCCTTCCTCAGGCAAGCACTTGGGTAGCCCAGGAAAACCATACCTAGTCATAGCCATGTGATGTAGCCCATTAGCTATGTCTGGTTTAAAAGCCTGTTGGTCCTTCCTTCCTTGTGTAGATGTAGAATACTTTTCTTCTGGTATTACATGTCAGATAGATAGAATAAGTCCCCTTCCCCACGCCATCACACGGATACCCCACACCGAGTCAGTTCTTCACTGTGATCTCTAAAGCCTTCTTGAAGTTAACGGTTTCCAAGGTACATCCTTCAGGTCTGTGCTACTGCTTGCTTCCTTGTTCCTAGCTGTTGGAGCTTGAACTTGGCTTTCTTAAAATGTGCTTTTAATGGTCACCTTATAGATGCCTCCCATGACTCCCTTATGATTGCTATTATTTTTTCACCATGTAGGATAATCTGCTATTTTCTAATAGTAACATCTAAGAGGTTTCTTTAGGAGTATTTTTATTTGCTTATGATTTCTTACTGATCTTTCTGAGATCTGTCAGATAGAAAGTTTCGAATCCATGTAAGAACCATTATTTGTTAGATTTTTACAGTGGTCATGGTAGTCTTATTCCCATTGAAGCAAGGCGCCTGTTTTTCCCTCACTCCCCCCATACTTTTTTAGACTGTTTGTCATTTTCAAGCACTTTTTCAGATATATAAATATCCTGAAGATAAATATATTTCATAAAAATAGGTAGTTGTAGGAAAATACTACTAGACTTCAAATATCACTCTCAATAATTTCTGAATCCATTGGGTAGTCTCTGTAGTTAAAGATGACAGCATGTTTGTCATTTTGAAATACCCTGCGGCAAGAAATAATAGCCCTGTGTTGATATATGCAGAGTAAACAGAAAATCTAAGTGTAATACTGTTGAACAGTCAATTAACCAAGAGAGACACAATTCCCTAGAAAGCCAGGGTTTGTTAGCTCTCAGAACTACTTGTTTAATAAGATTGTCATGTGATACTAAAGCAAATACCTTACAAACCTCTGCCACACATCCTTTCTCAAAAAAAATTCTAGTACAAAAAATGAGATTGGTTTTATCAGACTGATTTAACATCTTGAAATGCTATTCCTATCTCTTGCTTATAGATTCAATCTTTTCCTTGTCTTTCTGTTGTTTGGCCCAGGCTGATTTGATGCGAAAAGACCTATCAGCCAATGCACTAACCTTTTTTGAACATTGACATAACATTAGCCCTGTTTTTGTCTTCTTGAATTTCCTTAGTAATCTGAGATTTATTAAAAATTAACCTAATCCATTTGTTCTCTAATGTCCACACCTCAGAGGCATTCAGTTTAACATTCTTCTTCTTTACTAGGGACGGGCTGCGAAGTACTTCTTTGCCTTCTTATGAAATTAGATATTTATTGAGTTCTTCTGCCTTTTCTACATCATTATTTAAACATGTCCTTGATTATATGTCTTATTAATGAGACTGGTGTCAAAGTGCTTCCTGAATTATTCATGGTAGTTTGTAGTGATGAAACCATGGATTGTAGCAGAAGATGAATGGTTTTGTGGTTAAGATATTCTCTTAGTATTAAGAGATCTAGGTTTTAGTCCTACAGACTTCCAATGTGACATTATCAAAGTAAAACACTTTTTGTGTCATATGACTACCTTCTTCTGGAGCTGCTAGTGAGGAAGTTAAAACCTTGCCTGTTTTCCTAAGTCTACTCTCTTTGCTGCCTTCGTGGCACTCTTAATTCATGAAGAGTTTCTATTCTCAGTTCTCAACCGCCTTCCTTCCTAAAAGCTGTCATAATCTACTGTCCTTTCATATCAAAAGACAATGAAAGATAGTCTTGAGATCTCATGCATCTTTGACTTTTCTGCTTCTCCTTGCTTCAGTTCACATCACAGTTTATGAGACACGTGGCATAGAATCATTATACTGAATTACCATCTATCAGTTTTCATGTACGCAGGCCTGACTTCCCTCCACTATGGTGTCTCTACCCTTCTGTCCACTAAAACTTCCCTTATGTGGCTTGCTGTGATTTTTTCTTGTGCTGTGGACATTTCTTACATCACAAGATCATATTTTTCCTTTGGTACCATGACTAACTTACATTGGAAATACTTATTTCTTAATTTTTCAACTTCTTAGGTTTCAGCTTTTACCTGTAACTTCTTTTGTTGAATTTTTTTGCACATACTTTGTTAGCTAAACATATTGGGAACTTCCAAGAGCTTAACCGCATTAACTGCTATTTTGTTCTGTTTTGCTGATAATCTCAATTGTACTTCCTCTACCTGATAATATTTGTATCTTTCTGGCATTGCAAATAATATTGATGGTCATTAAACTTTCTATGACCAGCTTAATGTAAGAAATGAAAAGCTTCATTGATAACCCAGTAGGTCAGATTTAATCATAATTGGAGCTAGCAAGGATGTCTTTGCAAGCAAAATTGGGCCCATCAGTAGCAGTGCTAGATAATCATTGAGCATTGTTTCTGGATGAATGTTTTTGGATGACAGCAAAATGAGCTACCTCTGTGTTCAGGTTCATAAAGATGCCCTTCCCCTCTTCCTATTTCTGGATATAATTGCAACTACGTGCATCTACAATCAGCTATCTTAGCCAGGCGTTACTGCTAAAGATCATCAGCAAGTTGTTATTCTTCCTGGCTTTAGGATATAACTGGATGTGAGTTCAAACAGGTCACCACTGCTATTTCTGAAACTCCCTGAATTTATATTCTGTTCCTTTTATGTTCTATCCATTGGCTTTTCCCAGTTTTCTGATTTCAGGAAGGTGTCTGTCTCTGGGAAAACTCTATTTACCATTTGAACCACAAGTGAGACACAGCTAAACCTTGCTACAGCAGGTTAAAGATAACCTACCATCATGCAAATAATTTATCTGGGAAAGTACACAGGATTTGCAGTTCAGCACTGTGTGTAGATAAAGTACGTGGAATGTAAATCTCCCAGCATAAGCTTACAACGATTCCCAGTTTATGTTTTTGCAACAGGGAGTACAAGCATGCCCTACTCGGCACCCACAGCACACAGCCTTTTCTCCCCAGACTCCACTTTTCAACTGGGTACTTTAATACAGACAAGAAGATGATCTCAAGGAGGAATCCCAGGTTCTGAGTAGAGCTAACATGGATCAGCTGCAACCAGACAACGAACTAAGAAAGTGGATATAGGGGACATATGTGGGTACAGATCTGGGAATGCTGTTATAACCCAGGCAGGGGAATGCATGGACGTGAAACACATCCACAATCCTTTAAGGCCATCTATCCTATTTATTGCTACCTCTAAGTACATATAGTATAAATACGTTTGGGAGGAATTTCCTGGGTTCTTGGCCAATACGTTTCCTGCTACAGGAAACAGTTTACTTCTGGAGTGTGCTCAGTTTCAGTTAAGAGCAGAGAATATAAGGTGACTTTTCATAATTAATCTTTTGTCTTCTCTTTCCAGCTACATCCCTTCTGATCTCATGTCTTCGAAATGATAGGCAGAGAGGGGGGGTTAAAACCCAACATATTTTTACTATGATTATAGAGTTATTTTCATAGCCTGAGCAGGGTTATATAATTGATTTCAGTGAGTGGTTACATCAGTCATTGCTGGGTTTTATGCCTTTGCTATAAAAGCACTGAACAGGTTTTAAGAGCATATTGGCCAGTATAATGTGCAGCGGTGATAAGTGCCAAAATTTCCAGGCAGTAGCTGTAGCCTGTCCTCCTCATTTTGACTGCTCCCTGGGAGGGATTCCAGAGAGCTGGTATTTCTTGCTCAGCTAATATTAGGCCTAAAATGCTCTGATTTAAATAATCTGGGAGCAGTGAAGAACTGAAAGAGAAAAGGAGGCATCGGTCATTGTGCATTCTCTAAGTGAAACCTGTGCTAGCAGAAAAGCAGGGGAGGCTGGAGAAGGGTGGAGTGTGGAGGGGAAATTCTGCCACTATCAATTACCCCATTTTTCATTTAGGATTAGTCTCTTTTTTTCCTAATTACAGGAGGTAATTCTAGAGATACTGCCTTTATCAACAACTCTAGTCACTCCATTGTGCTTGGTGCAAACATTAATATGAATATCTTAATACCAGGTCCTTTCCTTTCTCCACTCTAATTTTTCACAAGTAGTAACAAACAGGATAGAGAGTGTAATGGCCATTACTGGCATATGGATGTATTTCAGGTCTCTATATTTCCTCACTTACAGGAGTCCTCTACTCTCTATTATGTGTGCTTCCCTACATAATAATGGTTTTGAAGCTACTGTCAAATAAAGAAATATGATGAAAAGTATAAGAATGCTTTTTACTAAGTTGCAAAACATACAAATCATCTAGACTGCACAAGGGATGCCTCATACAACTCTCAGGCACCGAAGTTAAATAAAATTGATTATGACAGTCCCCTCTACATCTAAAAATCAAGATAAAAAGCAACAGACTTGAAATTCAGAAACCATACTTTAATCCTCAAATACGAACAGCAGCCCTCCCTACTCATCCTGAGAGAATAATTGCTCTTTCCTTGTGGTTCTTATCATTCATGCAGTACAGATACCTTTACAAAGTATTTACAAAATAACCCACCAATGCAATGTTATATAACAGAACACATGGAATAATGTTGTTATTATTATGAGGAAGATGTGACCTCCCCTGTGCCAGCTCTGAACCTGGCTCAGTATTGAGGGCTATAGTTATCTTGGATTGTGGACCAGTCCAAAAACTGTGAGTCCCCTTAGATTCTTTCCGTTGAAAGTGCTCAAATTTACCCCTGCGGTTGTAGTGCAGAATGCTACAGTCTGGATGATATTTGTCACAGTGGTATCCCAATGCTCTTTCAGTTAATGTCTGCTATGTAAATGCATACTCCATTTAACCCGCTAAATGTGCTCTCCACTGTATTACTGAAACTGCTTTGTATTTAACCTAAACTTCTTTTTCCAAGGCATATAAAGCCAAAGTCAGTCCTCCAGAATAATTGTTGGCACTAACACCTCATTGATAACAAAAACGTTAAGAGGAAAATGAGTTCCTATTTGTCTCAGCCTGTAAATGCCAGGCTTCCTCAATACCCTGGCATTACACATCTTGCCTCTGCTCCCCACGTGGGTGTTAACGAACCTGCAATTAAGACCACATGCCTTGCAGATCCGAGGCGAGGTATCTTTTGCCTCTGACACTTTTGGTTCCTCCTTCCTCAGTGCAAATCCTGGACATACCCGTGACAACCAAAAAGTTTAATTTCACTGACTGTAAGTTATATCCCTTACCCCATCCAGCCATCTGCTTGCTGTAAACCATGATAAGATCCCACTGCAAACTTCCCACAGTTGACTGGACAGTACCAAACTGGTTATGCACTTACCTGTGCTATATCCACTTCCAGCAGTGCACAGCCATCAACTTGTGCACCGCTGTAATCGCCTTCATTTGAAACTGGGACAAGGTTCCTCTCAGCAATTTCAGCCTGGAGGCTCTGCTTCCACTGCTGATACCCAAAATAGTATGATCCCACCCTCTAACTTTGCTCTTCTCCCTCATATGTACCACTGGATGCAGTGGATTTGCACAGCATTGCTCTCGAAGCGTGTCCAGTCTGCTGCAAATATGCCATTGTGAAGGACGAGTGTCCTTCAGGCTTAGCAGGCCCATGTGAGGGTGGTGAGGCCCTGGAACAGGTTGCCCAGGGAAGTCATAGATGCCCCATCCCTGGAGGTGTTCAGGGCCAGGCTGGATGGGGCTTTGAGCAACCTGCTCTAGTGGGAGGTGTCCCT
>JAOXNO010000001.1:185893747-185912181 GCA_028565335.1 Limnodromus scolopaceus | reverse complement strand
ATGGCAGGGGGGTTGGAACTCAATGATCTTTAAGGTCCCTTCCAACCCTAATGATTCTATGATTCTATGATTCTATAAGGATCAGTTCCCTACTGCATCTTGAAAACAGGACATTTCATTTAAGGTTGGGACTTCCACTTGTGATGCAAAGCAGACCTAGATCACCTCTAAGCTGAAACTGTGAAAATAAAGTACGGTCTCCCACAAAACCCACAAGTCATTTCTTAAGCATCATACTTTCCAACAGTGGGAAATCTGCATCATGCACCCCAAAATCTTAGTCCTGAGCATATCTACACAGAGTATAAGTGTAGGAATCTGAGGTGAATGGTATCTACAGCAAGGCACTGTATAAAGCTGAGGACAGCCTGGGCTCATCTGGGCAGGATGTGGGGGCTCGCACAGTGGGTGAAGCCTTTGGTATGTTCTGTAAATCTTGCCCTGCCTTATGCTGGTAGAAATGGTTGGAAAAATTTTCTGATGTGTCATCTCTGTGATATATCTACACAGAATCCATGTTTATACCGTAAGTTATTTTGAGCATATTGCCATTTTTCCATTACTCAGTTAAATGAGCAAAGGATGCTCAGAATACTGACAGCTGAACACATGAGAACTCAAGCTGCTAGAAGTTGATCTATTAATCAAAAATTTGCCTTCTATATGATGACTAGCAACTATGAAATAAAAAAGCAGAGACATTGCACATGCAAATCAGATCTGATCTGAAGTTCATAAAGCATTGTAAAAATGGTAGAGAAAAGATTTTATCAGGGAAGACTTTTCTTAGTAGAGACTCCTCTCTTTTGCATTGTTGTTGATGATATAGCTGAGTCCTCAGACATCAAGAGGTACTCCAGTGCTTAGTATTTCTTCTGCTCTTTGATAAGTCACTGACTTTCAAACAGCCACCCTCAGTGCCTCAGAGGATGAGATACTTAAAGTCCTAGGCATTAAAAGAATGGTGTCATAGTCTAGTCTGACAGTATGCTAACCAACTCGTATGTCAACAACAGCAAGAAAAAATCAGAGCTGAATTTTTAAAAATATCTTATTGTGATACTGTGCCGCTTATAGGCAGATGTCTTTAACTGGAACTTTTCTATGAATTACAAAGCTATAGCCAGCCTAGCCTCTTAGGAGGTACACCTTCTCATATGCCATATAAAAGAAAAAGTTTTGCTCTTAAGAACACATTCATTCTTTATCTTCATTATCCTGTAGGCAGTGCTTTCGATATTGCAAAATCATTATCCCTCTGCAAACAAACAGCACAGCAATCTGATCCCAAAACATAACCTAGCTGCCAATTTTACAACACTCTGAGCAGTCACACAACATGGTGTATAACCTTTCTTGGAATTTTTAAAAGTTATCTTTGCTTTCTATAGTTTTATGTCTTAAAAAAAAAAAAAAAAAAAAGAAAACTCAGAAGTAACCACAATGTCAGTGAGAGTGAAAAGCCCTGATTAATTATAACCATTGTTGGGAGCAAACTATATTGAACAACCACAACTGCATATTTTAGGCATCTTGAATCATTCTTGAAATTGTGTCCCAAAGGAGTGCAACAGAGAGCAAGTCTGGCTGCAGAGTGTGCGAACACGCAGTTGTGGGAACAGAATTCAAAGCTCAGCAATAGCCTCTGAAATCAATGTGGTTGCACTGGAGTAACTGAGAGCAGAATGTACTATATGTTTCACATTGGAAGTCCTGTCATGAGTCAGGCAAGGAAGAAATATATGGCACACACAAAATGTAATGCAACTAATAGGAACTTGCCATTTTCTGTGATGAAGATCTCAAAATCTTTTGTATTCTGTAAAGAATAAAGCTTAATTTTAAAACATTGTCACTGTTATACAAGGCATCATTGAAACTGTGTAACCGTTAAAAGCTATTTTTGTTTTATTGTAATTGGTTTGCTTTTATTACAGAAGGAGCTAGAAGCTGCAGCAAGGGCTGAACCAAAGTTGGAATTTCCATCCACTTTGGAACAAGAAGTCAAAATAGCAACACGTACTGTGGAATAAAATGTTCTGAAAAACATGGTTTTGAAAACAATCGAACATTTCATCTTTTTCCCAGCTGAGCACAAAAGCTGCATATTTCTGCAGCGTTGCGCTGCCTGATGGGGTTTGGAGTTTGAATCGTCTATTGTGTCATTCCGGCCTTGGTGGGTAAGACCGCGGGCTCTGACCGCATCTCCAGCGCCACGTCGCAGCCGTAGGGATGACGGCGAGAGGAGCGAGTGGACTGTACCCGTGCAGATAGAGTCTAATCTGGGAGGTAACCACAGGAGATAGAGGAGGCTAAAGCTACAAACCCAGTACATACAATACAGTGTTGTTACAGAAACCAGGTTCCTACTCAACCGAGTTAAAACAAAATATCTTCGCTCAAAGAAAAGCCAAGGAGCCAATTTTTTCCCATAGAAAATTTGTTGTTTTTTTTTTTTTCCCCATGAGAAAATAATTCTGACCCAAAGCAGCCAGATGGCTGTTTTACTTTTTGTCCAACGGGGGCTGTACAAACCTAACCAGACAAGACAGTGCATTTCTACACAAGTCAGGTATTCCTGTCTCCGTATCATGGATCCAGCACTGAGACACCATCAGCAGGTATTTTGCTCCCTCTTGCAGTGCTCTCACTATGCTAGTAAACCAAACAGGTTCAGGCCAGGCTCCCCCAGCTTGGTTTTGGCCTGCACCATCTAGCACTGTGTCTGGGCATGGTCTGGGAGACTGGTCCCAGTAAGCAGTATGGATGAGATCACCCTGTGTTGGGGGAGATACATGTGGGGTCAAGCAGACGAGAACTGTCATTCCTGGAGCCCAACTTGGCCTTCCACAATGAGAAGCAGACGTCCCGCATGAGCATGGACCACAGTGGAGTGCATGGTTCCGAAGTTTGTTCTCAATTTGGGGCTTTCACTAAATGCCTATTGTCAGGCTGGAGGAGGCATTTCATAGGTGCCTTGTTCAAGAACACACAGAAAGCCTGAGGGAGAGTGGCAAGGCGGTCCAAAACACCTGATGCCAGCACAAATGATTTAACTGTAAGAACATATTTCTCCTCTGGTAGAGATTTGCCTTATTAATACAGTCATTTCTCTGAACATTTTATAATTGAACCAGGTACCTGGAAATGAATATGAAGTTACAGAACAGACTGTGGATGTACTTATGAATTGAAAGGAGAAATTCTAGCTGAATAATGTTTCATTAAACCTTAAACATCCTTCCTTAGTGAAAATTGAACGGTTGTTTAGTGCTGCCTGCCTTCTACTTTTGTTGTCAAAAGCTACATCAGATGTTGAAGAGCAATTAAAATCCAGTGGGCCCAATTTTGGAACTAATCAAAATTTGCATAAATTGAGTTCATTGGAGCAATATTGATTTTCAGCACCTGAGGATCTGCCCCTCAGTTTTAACTTTATTTTATTTTAAGTGTTGTTCTCCTGTGGCAGAAGAGACAGAGAGAAGTCAATATGAAAGGGAAAAGATGTATGTCTTCAATACCTTACAAAAGCAAAGGTGGCCATAGGGAAAATGAAGGCTTTAATCCAGACTAACCCGAATAGATGTAGGAATATATGTTTTTGTTTTGCTTGGGTATTATTTTGGGTTTTGTCTGTAGCTATGTAAAAAGGATGAAAATACCCACCAGAATTTAGTCTTGAACAGTCTGTTGAACAGGCATTTTTATTTGTATTGAAATACATGATCATGACATAGGCCTATTGAGAAAATTCCAAAAAGCTCATTAAAAGAAAGGAGTCTCTTCCTTCAATTATCATTATTGTAGGTTGGTACCATCCATTTAAAAAGTAAATACAGCTCTAATTAAATTGACCTGCACTTTAACATATGGGTCGGGCTTGGGGTCACATAAATGAAGTAAACTGAATATGAGCATGTACCCAAGGGACTGGGAGAGTGTATATAGTACTTATTACGTGTAGTACTTAATTTGTTCTGGTCCATTTATCATAAATATCTTTAGAGAAAATGCAGTCTTAATATCCATATTTTGGTCATCAAGCACTTGCTAAATGATGCTTTTGTGATCAGCAGCAAAGGATAATATTTGATATTATCAAGTGACAGCTGCACTGACTGTGTTTTCCCTCCTTTCTACATGATAATGGTTGTGCAAAACAGCTTTGATATAGAGCACATTGATGAAACATTAGTGAGGGTTTGGGGTAGCTTCCGCTAATTTAAAACAATGTTTTATTAATTGTTGGCTGCATCTACAGAGCAAAAATGTTTCCCATGTGAAAATCAAACCAGATGAGCCTACTTTGGAGTCAAGGGGAAGTTACAATACCTCTTGCCCCATTTTGTGTGGCTGACAATGTCAGGAGACGCAGCTGCCCCTCGACCGGGCTGCAGACATCCCTCTGCCGAGCTGTCAGGGCTGGGGATGCTTCTTCCCACCCGAGCCCAGCAAGTGGGGTAAGAAAGGCACAGCAGCCCAAAGGAGAGCATGGGGTTGCTTTGGAGGCCACAGAACAGCTGCCCAGGCCCCTTAATACCCATAAAGAAGCAATTGCTGAAAACGTTGAGTGTAATTTGCGGTAGGTAAGAATTTCTTCGGTGGGATTTTGTGGGCAAGTGAGGCTTGTTTCTGACCATAATGGTTGCTGCCTGTGATCTGCACCCCCTCTAAACTCAGCGAGGATGTGGGGGGAGAGAGGGTGTGAGGATTAGAAAATGAAGGAAACGGTTACTTTGCAAACAGTGAATTTTAAATCTATAGCGCCTACGTAATCATTTGATCATTCAAAGGAAACAATAAACCTTTTACTGGAACCAGTGTCCTAAAACTATTCACAGACAGTAAACAAAGAAAGGGAGGTGAGAGAGGGGGGAAAAAAAAAAAAAAGCAAGCCTTTACCTGCTACTACCATCTAGTGGTGAAAAAGAAACAGAGGACTTGTTTGCAGAAATAGTCTGTGGGAGGGATGAGGCTGGTGAGTAGAATTAAGAAATAAAAGAGTTGTTATCTGGCAGCCACTTGCTCTCCTCAACTGCAAACACTCACATTATCTATCTCTCTGCTACACCCACACCCTGCTCCTGACACAGAAAGCAAGCACAAAACCAGAGCCACGAATAGAAATGATCAGTCAGGGAAACAT
This sequence comes from Limnodromus scolopaceus, assembly GCA_028565335.1. Lineage (NCBI taxonomy): Eukaryota > Metazoa > Chordata > Aves > Charadriiformes > Scolopacidae > Limnodromus > Limnodromus scolopaceus. The sequence continues at coordinate 185,907,035 of JAOXNO010000001.1, read as the reverse complement.
ATTGACCTCAGAATTGCCATCTTTGCTTGATGTAGGTATATGATTTAAGATTTTCCAGCCATGGCCACTCTTGTATTCAAAAATATACGATAGTTAACAAAATAGGACTTGAGTCTTCTCTAATACCTGCCAGAAAATAGTATATAACTGAGTGTTGCTCCTCTCCTGAGGGCTGGACTTGCTGGAGGTAAGATGTTTAGGTGTGATGGCCTCAGACCTTGGCTGTCCCCACACTCCCTGCTGTCTGCTGCAGGAAAACCTACCACCCTGTCCATGGGACGCTCTCTCCTCCTTGCTGAGTTGTGATCTGGCCTTACCGTGCGGGGGCCAGGACTCCTGGATGGAGGCTGGATGCTCCCTCATGGGAGAGAACTGGGACTCCATCTGCACCTTATTTGGTCCTATGAAATTGCTGGTCTGCTTGGAAAACTTCTGCTTCTACTTTCCAGGAAAACAAATTTATCTGTCTGAAATGCAAAGCAAAGAAATTATTTCATAGAATCATAGAATCATCTAGGTTGGAAGGGACCTCTAAGATCATCAAGTTCAGCCCTCAACCTAACACTGATGGAACCCATCACTAAACCATGCCCCTCAACACCACATCTACACATCTTTTAAATACCTCCAGGGATGATGATTCTACCACTTCCCTGGGCAGCTGGTTCCAATTCTTGTAACACTTTCAGTGAAGAAATTTTTCCTAATATCAATACTAAACCTTCCCTGGTGCAATTTGAGGCCATTTCCTCTTGTCCTATCGCTTATTACTTGGGAGAAGAGACCAACCCCCATCTCGCTACAACCTCCTTTCAGGTAGTTGTAGAGAGTGATAAGGTCTCCCCTCAGCCTCCTTTTCTCCAGGCTAAACAACCCCAAGTCCCTCAGCTGCTCCTTATAAGAGTTGTGCTCTATATTTATGTATCTATTTACTATATTTAGGACAAGTACAGGGAGGGGAAGTAATAGAGGACTTCACAACTGCCTTCTGCGCTGTTTTGGCTTGGAGCTGTGTTCCCTTTAGCTCACAGATGAGCTGCTTCTCAAGGTGCCTCACATCTCTTCCCAACGTGGTGTCCAGTTCTTCCAAGCTGCCTCTGTCCTCATTGCAGCCTGCTTTCCCTCCATCAGTGGTAGCCCTAATGCTTTTTAGCTAGTGGGAATCTCAACAGAAAATTCAGTAGAAGTCTTCTGTGTCTAAACATGTATAAGGCAAAGGAGTTCTAGGAGGATAGTATACAAAACAAGAACAGTACAGGTTATTCACTTTTAAGATAATAATTAGTGGACAAGGGGAATTAGCTGTTATAAATTGGAAGACAGAAAAAAAATACCATTGTTCCCCAATGACTCGGAGTGAAGTCAGCTGCTGCTTTCCTATATTTCAATAGGGTTCCTGTTGCATATGTATGAATCTTTGCAGCTTCCTGCAAGCTTCAGTAATTATTTCATCAAGGCATCAACTTCAGTGTCAAGTGTAATTGGAATCATGCATACCACACCTTCAGCCGCCAGTGTGTTGGGTGTCCTTGGATCGCCTCTTCCTCCTGCCTGAACCGGGAGAGATTTCACATGTAACTGACTGCAATAAATAAATCTATAAAATGTTCCTTTTCCTTCCAGACAACTCTGAGAGTAATCAAAAGTTTATGTACCTGAGTTCAGAGCATATTGGTACTGGTTGGGCAAGACTGATTTCAACCTTAAAGTCAATGCCTAAAATAAATTGGAGGAATCAAGTGCCAGAAGTACAATCCCTACCCCTCCAAGGGAAAAAAAATAATAAAAATCAAACCTGAAAGGCATGCTTTATTATAAACTTAAGGTTTCAAACTTAAAGTTGATGCCTGAAATAGGTCAACCAACCACTAAAAGTACATTTCTCCATTGACTCTAGCAGAAGCTGACAGTGACCTATTCCAGTGCAAGATATGAAAGCTAAAGCAGCTGAAGCTCAGCCTTGGCATTAGGTGGGTGGGAGTTTTCACTCCTGATGGGACACTGAAAAACAGGGAGAATAGGACAAGGGAGAAGTTCCCTATTGAACATTCTTTTGGGAAGAAAGCGGCAACTAACCAACAACTGGTTCTAGAAGAAAAACTTCAAGCATAAAATCCTGCTCCAAAAACAACACTATAGGCATCTCCTTTTACACCACGATATGAGATCGCTGGAAGGCTCATCAGTGCTTTATCACCATCACTGAAATAGGTTCTGGCTCTTCTTTCAGTAGCATCAAACTCCACCGAGTTAGGGGGTTGGTTCTGTCCCGTGTCCCAGGTGGCATTCAAGCATTATTTTTTTGCAAAAAGCTGTAGCAGTGACAATGATAAATAATTCATGATCTTTCCATCTCCCCAGTTGCATGTCCTACAGACATTTATTAGAATGATGCTGTCTCACATTTATTCAAGTATCTATTGCTGAGAGACTTGAGAAAATAGAAAAATAATTATTCTTCATCAGGATGCAGTTGCATTTATAGAAACATTTGTTTTATTTATAGAAGTGTTATCAACTTAAACACTTATTCATGTAAGTTTATATGCTAAGAGTTTATGTAGTATTTATAGTTAAAGGAAATAAGGAACTTTAAATAAAAATGACACGCATATTTGTCTCAATCATTTAGTTCTGATAGAAGTTGCTTTTACTGCTACATTTGTTCAATTCATCTATTTATACATTTATGAATTTCAAGCCTTACGTTAGGTATTCTTTCACTGGCTAGATGGGTACATTTTGTATCATCCTTTGTACTGGTAATTGTACATCACTCTCCTCATGAAACATCTAGAAGTGTGATCCTTCTACGAGAGAGAGCCACAAAGGCCTTGTTTCTGACCAAAATGTTTAGTTTCAATTTTCCACCTCCCACATACAATTAAAACAAAAAGTAATGAATAATATTGAGATCCCCTAATTATTCTGATTAGGCAGTTGACATCCTTATGACTCAGTTAAAAGGGGCTTTTGTATTTTTTTTGCAAAAATATTAAGCCTGGACATCAGGATTTAGTCTTGTGAAGATGGCATTTTTTTTTGTCTCTGTTTTCCCCTACTGAATAAATTGCACTTTTTTTTTTTTAAGCCTGATTTCATGAGAAATAAGATTAATAAGATTGTGTTATTGTACTGTCCTCCACTTCCTCTTCTCCCCCTATGTCTGTTTTTAGCCAATTTAGGCAGAGGCCTCAAAGATTCCTAAGTCTTAAACATTTTGTAATAATCAGGGACTGTGCAGAGAAGATTGACTCTATTAATTCTCCTTCTGAGTGAAAGGGATGGAGGATTTGATCATGATTTAGCCCTGATTAACAGCAGTCACCCAGACAGCCAGCACGGGCAGTCAGGATGTCCATAGTCCTGTGCCTGTGTTGTCTCTTGCCCAGCCAGTAAACCCCTGAGAGATGTATGGGCAGATGGTGGTACCATGATGTCGGAGCACTGGGAACAAAGCAGGGAGCAGTATGGGGCAAAGCCTGTGAGAATCTGGGGAGAGCTCTGTGTAATACAGGGGCCAGACTCTTTTCAGTGGTGTTCAGAGACAGGACAAGGGGCAACTGGCACAAATTGGAACACAGGAAACTCCGTCTGAACACGAGGAAAAACTTTGCTTTGCAGGTGCCAGAGCACTGGAACAGGCTGCCCAGAGAGGTTGTGGAGTCTCCTTCTCTGAAGATCTCCAAAATCTGCCTGGATACATTCCTGTCCAACCTGCTCTCGGTGATTCTGCTTTGGTAGGTGATCTCCAGAGGTCCCCTTCCAACCCCTACCATTCTGTGATTCTGTGATATGGTGGGACTGCTTGTAGGTATACAGAGAAGCTCTTGTTTTTGAGGTGAGTAGATATGATGTATGACATGCAAGACAAATCCATGTGAAATAGATTTGAACAGCTTCACTGTTCATGGGCTAACTTGGTTTTTTTTTTATGTTCAACTTCTGCTGTTATTTCATCCACTTTTCCTGCTCTGGCATAGGTCACAGAGAGCTAACTACCTCCCCTGCCAGTAATCTTCTCTGCAAAGGACATACTTTTGTTGTTTTCCAGAACTGCATTCATCCTGTCAGCCATTCTCCATCTATCCTAGATTTTTTAAAATAATTTCTTTCTCATGATCATCATTTTCTAAAGTGAAAAGCTATTGAAGGTAAATGTATGCTTCAGCTTTTTTATTACTTTCCATTTACCAGGAGTATTTTTTCTTGGGTGTAAATGCTTTATGTCACCTTTAGTTTTCTTCGTGTTTATTTTAACTCTCTGGTTCTTGCTTGCTGCATAAAGATAATTTATTATCCTCTTCTCTGTAGCTGCTAGATACTCAGGAAATGCAATGTCATGTGCAAACTGCATAGGTACTTCTCATTTATTCTCTGTAATCTTACTGCAGTACAGCTTTCTGAAAACTTCCACCGAGCATGTATAGAAAAATGGGGTGGATAGAGTTCCACTAGCAAATTTCCTCTTAAAAAACAGTTTCCTGATGCTATCTGGTAATTGTTATTGTGGGGACATAAGCGCCACTTTAGCCCCAAATTAATGAGCTTCATGTGGCAATTACTTGGTGGAATTTCATGGCCTATGGTATGCAGGTCAGATTAGATGATTCTACTGGCATTAAAATTTATGAATCTATAAATTTCTGTTTCTCACTTGTTCTCGTAATGCTTCCTAACATTTCCAATGAGTAAGAGCCTTCTCATCTATCAAATACCCAAAGCTGAGGTAAATTATTCTGCATGACCTTCAATACTTTTCTGTCATTTTAGGTCTGGTCTTACAGATGTTGCGTCTCTAAAGCTCTCAGTAGGTTAGGAGTTATGGGTGCCTCGGAATGCCAGGCCCTGCATTTGATATACATCATTAGTGTGAAAAATTGGGTGGCTTGTCCTGGGCATGGGTTGCTTGCCATGTAAAATCCTTTGTAACTAGCTAGCTTACAGGAGTAAGCTATTTCTAATTCACAAGGAACCTATATTTTTTTATGGATACATTATGCTGACAGAAACAGTAGATTTATATTGATGTTTATATTGATGTATTTAGGAATTTATTACATTTTTTTGTAACCCCCACTCTCTGTAGCCCCTGCTGTAAACTTTCCCCAGCCACCCAGGGTTTCTCTGACCATGTATCTGGACCTGCGACTCAGCTCTGATGTGGCACAGCTGCATAACCTCTGTCTGGACTGCTCAGAAAAAGCTGTGAGAAAGGCTGTAAGGAGATAAGGAAGGTAAAAATTACAGGCAGAAGTAGGATTGTTGAGATAGGATCAGAAGCAGCTGGAGGATTCAAGAGGAAAAACATCGGTGGGAAAAGGTAAAGGAGAAACATTAGGGAGGCTGGTCATGTTAGCTGGGGCCGCAAGTTGCGAAGCATCAGGTCAAATGGTCATTGCCACCAGGAGTAGGTGGATGAGGGTAGCCTGTGACACTGAGGACCTGCTCCAAGGAGCTGCAGAGGCCAGCCCTGCCCCTCCCTGCGTGTGCCTGCCTGGCCAGCAAAAGCTCTCGAGGTGCTTCATTAGGGGTGGGAGCACGTCTATGCTTAGCCCCACAGCTGGTTAAACACTACCTACCTGCTTCTCTCTGCTTGCCACTAAATAACTGCTTTATGTTCTGAAGTTGTTTTTCCGTCTTGCTTGCAGAATCCCTGGGTAAGAAGGCTGGAACAAAAGAACTCAGGAGAGGATTGATAATACTTGCCTTAGATACCAAATTCAAAACTCCCATGTATTTTACAAAATGTACTTTTTTTTTTTTAATGTATCTTAGCATTTTTTAGGTCTTTCATTCTAATTTCCCCTATTGCCATGTTTTAATAAATGCTCATGTTCCTGCTTTCTTCTGCCTGTATTGTGTGTGTTGTATCACTCACTATTTTGAGGCTTTTTAATGATTTGCCTTCTTTCTTTAGGAATTCCTGCAATGTCCTATAGTGAAAGCTTTAGGTAAGAAGCAGGTTTAACACGCAGATTTGCAATATTCTGATGCAGCATAAGCTGAAATCTTCACATAAACCTTGGTATTTTGGAAAAAGTGTTTGGACTACAGGACTAGATCCTGGCAGATAATAGACGTGTTTCTTACTGCTTGGCAAGTGCAAGTAAGACTTAAAGTTGCTCTGATCAGGCAGCTGAAGATTCCCCAGATGGGAGGAAGGAGAGGATCTGCCAGTGGAAGAAAACTATCAGAAATCAGATGTGTGATGTGTACCCTTTCCAGCCTGCCCGACAATTGTAGATGCTCCTCAAGACCCCTTTACTACAGGCTAGCATAAATTAAAGCTTCAAAATTACTAACAAAGCCTCTGTGAGAGGGTTGAAGAAGGGAGTTTTGGGTTCATACTGAGAGATGCTCAACAGCACACATGACTCAGAGAGACAAAGCAACGTCTGCAATTAGGTGTAACAACCACTGATCACTTGGCAGGAGAGCAACCTCTTCTCTTCAGAACCGGCTTATCAAAATGATTTTTCTAATTAGTGATCTATACAGAAATTTTGAAGGGTAGAAACACACTAAGGGAAACAAAGAAACATAAGGGGCAGACCCTGAAATAGGCCTGTAAGTCAGAAAACACTTGAAAGATCTTCTAAATTTGTTGGGGGAGGAGATGGGAAAACAGCTTCAGGGCATATTTAATACTCACTAGGATAAATCAGCATTCTTAAATATAAAAAGTATAGTGAGTGATTGAAAGGGGCTTTTGTAATCATTTATAAAGACAGACCTTCACAACTGTCAGCATAAAAACAAGGAAGGCAAAGAGAGACAAGTGTTTTTCTCATAAGGCTGGGAGGAAAATTGCATCCACAGAAATAAGACATACTCGCATGGGCACATGGGTTATTAGTTTTTCATTAAATTTCATTGTTGAATCAGAAGCTCTATTGCTAGCTAATGAAGGATCATTTTTAGCAAACATTTTTATGATTATATATTATGTGTATTATTGCAGCATTTTTGTTAATGCTGAATACTACGAAGTCATGAAAGGATTTAAAATCTCACTATTTTAGAAGTATTGGGTTCTCTGTATTTGCTTTAATGTTCAGATTCTTAAAGATTTTTTCCTCTCATCCAAAGTGCTAAGAAACTCACCTCCCTCAAACTCTTATTTAATTGCTTCAGCCAAGGAGTTAGGGAACTTTAGGAAAAACACTAAATATCAGTGAGTCAAATAAAAAATGGCACAGCTGACAACAGTGATAGCTCCTTAAACCATGTACAATGAAAGATCTCATTGTACGCCTGAAGAGCAAAATACCCTGAAGGAGTCAGGGTTTAAGTAAGTGAAACAACCAAATGGTTGAAGAAAGGAAGATATTCCCACAGTGTCTCAGCTGTAGATTCCTGACAAACTCACCTAGGGAGACTTTATAAAATTAAAAAGGCATCACAGAATGATAAGGGTTGGAAGGGACCTCTGGAGATCATCTAGTCCAACCCGCCCTCCAGAACAGGTCCACCTAGAGCAGGTTGCACAGCTGTTTTGCTGTTTGGAGGAAGAGAGTTTGCAGCAGATTTCAGTTCATACATAAAACAAGTATCTCTTACTCTGATAAACTTTGCTCTCTGGGCAAAATTAAATCCCTTTCTGAATGTAATAACTAGAAATACATTGGCCATCAACTCCAGAGTAAGAATGGGATTCTTAGGTTATTGAAGTTAAGACGAAGATGGTTGTAAGCTTTTTTTTAAAAATCAATTACTTGCTGTAGGTGGTCTAAATAAGATTGCATCTTACATTAGCTACATCTTTTATCAGTGTGTTCACTTACTCTTCTGATGTCTGAGACAAGGCAATATATCCTATGTAAATCCAGTTCATACCCAAAGAGAGATAAAAAAAAAAAAAAAAGATTAAAAACATTAGTTGCTGGGGTTTTCTAAGCAGTCAAAATGAATAGTAGCTTTCCCACCTCAACAGTTAAATCTATAACCTAACTACAACCTTCCTTCACTTAGGAAGGAAAAGGAATACAAACAGGTTTGGAGGATTGCTTTCTTTGAACCAGTCAAATGAAAATACTGCCCTTTATTGGAGGCAGACATGGTATTTGCCTGATGAGCTAAAATGTTTCATTTCATTTTGTCCCTTAGGCAACTACTGTCCCAACAGTATCCTTTTTATTTTTTTATTTTACTTCTTTTTGACTTGTTATTCTCGGCTTTTACAACTTGGTCAAAATAGAACACATAAATCACAGTTGCTGGAAAATAAAAAGAAAAGGAAATGTAGAGGTGGATAATTAGATATGTATACATATGGAAAATAATTTGCAGAAGAAATGGAACTCTGTTACTTTAGAATCTGATCATTTTAACACAAATTTTCATACGTATCATCTGCTTTCTACAGAATTACACTGCATTTTGACAGGTACAAAAAAGCCTTTAGGAAAAGCTTCTAAATGTTTTCTCACTTTTTTTATTTTTTTCACATACAATGTAGCTGCTTAATGCTATAAATTTGGATTTACCATCATCTTTCTAACACATGATAATGAATCCCTACTCCCTTCCCATGCCTACGAAGGTGAGACCTTTTCCTGCACTATACTAAGCCAGTAAATGACGCTATATGACACCCCTATTCATTGTCTTTTTCTATCTGTGCTTTTAAAGAAGGATTAAAAAGTGTAAACTAATTACAAAAAAAAAAAAAGTGAATTGCTATCTGCAAAGATGCTCTGTGGAAGTTTTAATTGTGAATGAGATCTGGTACCTTTTAGGTACTACTTACTTTATCATGATTTCCATTAAAGAATGAAAGAATTTTGGGACCATTTCAGTGCACTAACACTGAACTACTCCATGCAGCCAGAGAAATTGCCAGAGAAATGTCTCCCAAAAGATCTTTCCAATATAGACTAATTGTTGTTGACACCAGGAGTCTGTCCAGCAGCGCTCCAATGGGGCACCTGCAGGGGCAGGACAAGCCAAAATCAATCTGCATAGCTTTTGGGGGATCCTTGAGCCAGAGAAACACAAGGGTAACTTGTAGATGCCTCTGCTGCCTAGTCAGAGTGTGTGTGTGTGTTTATACATGCTTCAGTACTTTGCAGAATGTGTGCTGGCCCTGATGCTGTCTCAGAGAAGCATGAAAACAGGCTCTAAAAGCAGTGGGAGATGGAAGGACAACCACGCCCTAACCTCCCATGAGGTCCAGGCTACAGAAATGAGTGTCTGGTTTAAGCCCCAATTTTACTTTCTGACCCCTAATTGCATCCTGAAAAGTTTCAGTCCTCTAATTTTCTTTCAGTCCAGAAAGGTTTTAGGTGGTGACCTTCCAGAAATGAAGTCTCTGTGCAGATGTCATGGGTTCCACCTCTCCTTTAAAAATACTGCATCTGTGACAGGGAATTCCCCATGGGTCAAATCCCGTTGTCAGAGGTGAATGGTGGGATATTTCACTGACTAAAATAAGTGCAATTTGAAAGCATTGTTCACTGAGCTTTACCAGAGCTTGTTTTTACGTTTTACTTGTTGACCGTATTGTTGCTTCAGGGCCCTGTAACAATCTGTGCCAATAGTTAAAACTATATTTTTCCATCCATTCTTCATTCTGCTCAAAATTACTGGTCTTTCAATTGTAAACAAAAGGTGATTTATCATTGCGGCTAAAAGGAGTGGAATTAGCTCATCGTAAATTCAAGGTAATCTGTTTTTCCATTACTAGCTTTGGTTCAACAGCTAATGAAGGCAGAAGCCAGTACATTAGAGAATTATTGTAAGGTGACATTTTAATGAGAACATAACTTTTGGGGAACTAAAAAAAGGATATGCAGCCACAAACCCCACTAGGATGTTGAAGGCTGGCCTTTCTTTCATCTGAGGCAAATAGCTGCCAAAATGGTTTTATTTAAATGTGTCTCAAACTGCCTGTACTTCCCATGCATAAAGAGCAGGGCAGCCCAATTCATTAAACAAAAAGAAACGGATACTCCAGTTCAGGCCAGGCATGGCTGCTCACCAGTATTTCAAGTTTTGAGAAATATACTCTTTACTTGAGGATGGACCTCAAGTACGATGCTTCTTATGACCATTTTACTATAAACGCTTCATTAAGAACATTCCTGGGCTATACCCTTGAGTGAGAAAAAAATCTGTGTATGCATACATCCAGATTCAAATGTACATAGATACATGTTGTTCCTACTTATAAATTATGGCATGTGCAAAAACTTATGTCCTTAATCCACTTTTTATATCTTATTTATTCTGTAGTTGGATTTCCCTTCAGTTTGTGACACTAAACACCACACTGCTTAAATAAAATGTCTATATTCCTTTGTTTCTAACCATTAATTTGGCAGTGTCCTTCTTTGTATTGTGTGCTTGTGAAAGTATTCTACAACTCACGCTATTTGCAGACAGCAGTCACCTTCTGCTGTCAAAACCCACCGCATTTCTGTAATTAATCTCTATTATAAAAGCACATGGATGGTTCTGGGGGAATAGTAAAAATGAAGAGAGGGCTCAAAGAGAGGAGGTTTGGTTCCTCCAGAGCAGTGTAAAAGAGATTGTGGGGCAGTGCCCCAGAAGAAGGTGTGCCTCTGTCCTTTGTGTGCCTGAGGGGCTGTGAGCCTGGGGGGGACAGTGCTGTGTGCTCCCCAGTTTCTCCAGCTAGCAGTGGGCTTGGTCAGCAGTGCCCTGCTGGAGCTTGGAAGCATCACCATTTCCATTCCAAAACACAGGTTTCTAATTTCCAAATTCAAGGGTTAAAAAGTAAACCTGGAAACCCACCCAGGCTGGTACTGGAGCCCAGTCGTGCCATTCTCAGTCCAGCGAGACCTCCTCTGCGAGACCACAGGGTGAGCCTGACTGATCCAGGGTGCTGGCCTCTTTCCACCAACAGAGGAGCAGAAAGCAGATGCCGTGGGGCCAAGGTCCTCTCTCAGTGAGTACAGGCTGGGATAGCCACACAAGGTGCGAAACAATTGAGCAATGCAGCGCTGTGCGTTGCTTGGACTGCTAATACGACATGATTGCTTGTAATAGCAGGCTCAACAACCCAGGAGGTCCCTTTCAGCTCTATGCAAACATGCTTATTACGGTTGTCCTTTTGTACAAGGAGAGATTCTTCTTTTGTTTCAAGGAGAGAAAGGCCCAGATGCATTCCTAGAGCTCTGCACTTCATTGACACATAGCATCACTCCGTGAAATGATGCGTCCTTCCTCACACCCATCTCCAGCGCATCCAGCCATGGTGCAGACACGAGGTGGAAGCTGCAAGCCTAAGCCTCAGAAGCTGTGGGGTTACGCTTAAATGGTGGTAATGCTTGAGACCCAGCCCAGGGACCCTGCATGCGGTGGGGAGATTTCTACTGAATTTAGTAAAAGGCACGTCCCTTTGAAGGATGTTTTCAATAGTTGCAGTGTTTGAGCAGGCACAGTTAGGCCAGGATCTCTGACAAACTGGGCCTAAATCAGCAAGAACATTTAAAAATATACATTTGTGTGATAAATATGTTTGCTTCTGAATGAAAGCTAGAAGAGAAAAAAATGAGTAACCTGGAGTGCTGAAAATTAAGTTTAGAAAGGCTTGTTGACTCAAATATATCTTATTTTAAACAACAGTGTTAATCTTAAGGTTTCCAATTATGAAAAAGAAGAACGAGTGCAAATGTCTTTGTGAACATTATATTCAAATGTGAGTAATTGAAGAAATGAGAACATTCTGTCCCTCGGTGGAACTGTGCAAGCTTTATAATATTTGCTCAAATTTAGATAACATAACAAACTGAATGCAGCTCACATTGCAGTTAGCGAGAGGCATTATTTTCAAAATCAAAAGGGCAATTATGAATGAAGAAAAGAATAAAATTACACAGTGCCATTTTATTATAGTATCAAAATAGAACCAATGAAGCAAAGTCAGAATTTAAAAGAAATCTGGATAGCTGTTATTTAGGTTGGCTGGATATTTGTAAGGGTGCCTGACAGAAACGGAATTCCAGAAATGCTCTTGAAAATGTTATTTGCAAAGTGCAGTTCCTTGTACTGAGATTTGTACTATGAGTTTTGCATATAAAACGATACTCTCTAAATTGATAGGAACTTTAATGTCTTCCCAAATAATCACATAGCTAGGAATAATAAAAGTAAAAGCCGGAAAAGTCCTGCTTGGCCTTCCAGTCTAGGTCACTTGTCAGAGGGTGATTATGTCTTACAGCATACTCTCTGCCGAATTGTTCAGCCTAGTTTTGAATTCTCAAGTGGTGGTACTTGCACAGTTTTCCTTGTAAGATAGCCTCAGAGTTCAGGTCCACTATGGAGCAAGGAAATGTCAGCAGTGTCCTGATTTGTCCTGTAATGACAGAGGTTCCAAGATACCCTATTTCAGGACACAAATGCTCCATCATTGTAACTCCAAAATGTCAAGAGATTTAAAAAATAATCTTTAGAGGACCCATTATTTTCTCAGCACACTTTAATTCAGTGACCATGTCACTGGCTTGAGTCCTCCCTGAGTCACCTCCAGAGCTGTAGGTGGGAAGCAAAGACCGTGTCCTTTCTGTGGGCCCTGTGGTAGATATGGACTGCTGATCCTTCAATGCCCAGCAAGGCTCAGCACCTTTCTAACACAAGCAAATTCTTCTGACAGACATGTAGGCCTCTGACAGTTTGTTAGATCTTCCTCACAGCCACCTTCATTTCTGACAGTCTCTGTGCTTTGAAGTTATGAGATGAAATTGAACGCTACAGCTGACTTCGGACAGAGGACCAGCGACTGTGCTGCATTAAAAAAATTCTCCAAGTACACATATTCCTAAATATGTAAATAAGAAACACAATACAGAAAAATAGAATTAATAAATGACTATTCAAAGCTTAGGTTAAATTTTATTTGGCTGTTAATGAAAAGCAGTGAAGTGATGGTTCACCAAGGCACAGTGATCCTTGGCTTATAAAGGTTGAGAAATAGTATCTGGAGCAGCACTTCTCCTTGGTGTGTCTCATCATTCAGTTTTTAAGAAGAATTTAGGAACCTTGAAAAGTCTTTTGCTTTTTCTCTTTCCTGACCAACGTAATTCAGCAGCTACCTACTATAAGGAATCATGAAGAAAGTTCTTCATGGATTGCAGTGAAGCACTGGCTAAAATAAAACTGAGGAACTGCCCTACACAGCAGTGACCAAGAAGCATTCAAGAAAGATCAGAAAGATCAGGCAAGGAATAGCAAGCAGCTCTGTTACTGTTTTCGTTGCATCTGCATGTCTTTTGCACTAACATGGTGAGAGCTAATGTTGAAAACTTCATATAACAGCTGTGTTGGG
>JAOXNO010000001.1:185872601-185893647 GCA_028565335.1 Limnodromus scolopaceus | reverse complement strand
TTCGTTGCATCTGCATGTCTTTTGCACTAACATGGTGAGAGCTAATGTTGAAAACTTCATATAACAGCTGTGTTGGGTAGGTGTTCCGCCAAGGCCAGGGGAAGAACTAGTCTTGCATTGCTCCTGCTCAGGCCATGGGAGATGCAGGAAGTCAGGGCCCAAGGGGTGACCCTCCTGGACAGAGGGGATGCTCTAGGGCTGCATGACAGTCATTGCAACAAGGATCAAGGATTTCCAAGTTGAAAAATCAAAAACTATAAAAAAATGCTGCAAGAAAGGATTCTTTACCTTCGGCTTTGTCCCATCTCCAGCTGCTGCTATTGTATTTTTACTCCACCTCTGCATGCTTCAGGCACCTGCCTAAGGGTGTGAGGGGCTGCTTTAATTCAAGCCCCTATGTCTCTTCCTCAGAAAGTTTCATGTGGGGATTTTAGCACTTTGCTCTGTTCTCATTATCTAAAGGGAAAGCTAACTGAGTTCAAAGTACATTTGGTCTGCATGAAAAAAGAGAAAACGAAAAATTTGAAAGAGAAGATGTTGTTGCTACTTACATAATAGCTGCCATCTTGGGCTAAAGCAACACTGCAAAATTTTCCCAAACAAAATGTAGTGTCATTTCATATCAGTATTTACATCTCCTTGTGGCTTGAGGGGAGATATAAAAAAAACTTTGAATATTTGCTTCATTCTCAGCCTTCTAGCTGATGCATAGCACTGTGAAACTATCTGACAAGACAAGTTACTGTGCCACTCAGTTTATGGTAAGGATATGATAACTTCATACCTGAGTAGAATTGCATTTCTTGCCTGAATACAAAGATGAAAAGGTGGCAGGATGTAATGCAACCAAAGATATCAATAAAATCCCACTAACATAATCACTCCATGCAAGAAAGTCTTCTGGAACAAAGCTCTGTGGCTGAACCTATATCTGTATTAGCAAGTAGCACAACCTGAGGGGAACGGATCTGTAAAGTGAAGCAGTTGAGTCTATGGACCTGGTGTCTATCTGCATTTCAGGAGGTCTTACTCTGGCCTGGCGTTGACCTTCCTGCTTGGACTGAACACCCATGGGTGGCTGGAGTGCCTTAGGTGCTCCCCTGAAATGCCAGTTTAGCTCCACTGGGAGAAACCTAGCTTGTGCAGAGTGACTTGACTCCTCTCCATGGTGTCACCTGAGGCATTGCAAGTGGGGACAACAGAAGGACTTCTTTCAAAATTGCACACCTGCTAAAATGCTGCTATAGATGCAGCCCACGTAGTGTGGCCTGAAAAAAGATTTGCAATTCAATTGATTTGAGTCACTGGACACAGGTGAACTTGATCAACTAATTGTGTTTGCTCTGTTGATGAGGGGATTGTTTGGTTTTTTGGGGTTTTTTTCCCCCATTTTTTCTCGTTCCTTTAAAAGCTTCTAGAATGAATAACTAAAGCAAGATGATAGTTCTGTGAGATAAATTACTGTGGTATGAACAGGGAATTCTTCTTCAGGCAAGAGATGTATTACTGTTTACATATTTCCAATGGAATGAGAAGAGATTTGTTTCACTGCATCTATTGATGACTGAATGGTTTGGTTCAGAGAGTCTCTTAGAGCAAAAATGATGTCCAATGAACTATGAGATGAGACTGTCTAAGGAATAATATATATATATATATTTTCTACTTCACCTTCTTCCCTTATTGTTCAGAAAAATGAGGATGGGGCACCAGAGTTTACAATTGCATACATGGTTTATCTTTATTGGGCCAACCTTCTGGCATGATTTTCTAAAATCAGAAATGGATCTGAGATAATTTTCAAATTGAAGGAGCCAATGTTCATTATGCTGCTGCCCATTCTGATATTTTTGGCCATTGGAATCATGTAAACATAGATAGGATAGAAGGATCCAGACTGTGGAGGCAACAGATGGTTATGGGAACATTGAGTAAACTTCCATTTGTTGCTGACCGCAAAATGGAAACCTGTCAATGAGAGCAGATTCTGATCACCTCTCCAAGTCTAAAGACCACTTGGAGACTAATTTCAACTTGGACAGGTTAATTTGAACAGATGACACACCCCTCAGTACATGAATCTTCAAAAAAATAGTCACTCTTCAAGTGACTTGCAAGGTCCAGATTGTACATGGTTTAAAGATTCGGTGTATTAGAATGATGTTACCTAATCAAGCCTGTATAACCCTTATGTATTTGTACACAGTGTCTGGAGACACTGACACTGGCTGCCTTTAAATTGCTTCTAACGAAAATTTAATCACAAATCATGCTGGTGTTGCATGCTGCAGGTGGATTGTTGCTGATGAATGTTTCTTCTACACAGCCTGGGCCAGGATTTGGAAGTGAGTGAGTGTATGTTACTGTACTCCAAAGCCTGGGGAGAAGTGGGGTTTGGGACTCCTACTCCGTGTGGGCTGTAGCTCTACAAGAGTTTGGCTTCTGTATGGTCACTCAATTAAATTCAGCAGCCTTCCAATATGCATTTCTATTCAGACTCTGATCAGATCCCCTTTGAACAATTCCCTACTTCTTGAGAATCAAAATGCTTACAAATTCCTAACCACCACCACAAACCTATATAATTATACATTTAAATACACACTTGCATGCACGCATATGCCTCAGGTTATTTGTAATTACTGATAAAACCCATCTGATTTTAACAAATCATTTGGAATCCGCCCCCAAAATGACAGCTATTTACTCTCCCTGTCACAAAAGCTACTGGCTGGATTGACTCAATGTAACAGTCTCAACAAATAGGCAGAATATTTTTTAAGCGTGGATTGAGCAATACAGTCAGCCTTAAGGTGGTGGTTTCAGGTCATGGCCAAGGCAGTGCATGTAAATAAGGAGCTGGAAGTTCATAGGATTTGGATCTAGAAGTCAGGAAAGAGGGCATGGTGTGGTAGTAAAATGCAGTTTTTGACTCAAGCTTTTCTGAAACAAAATATATGCATATGTTGTTTGAAAATGGAGTTGCTATGGTAATTTGTTATTTACCAGAAAGGAGTAATTGAACAAATTTTTTTCCTAACTGGTTTATGAACAAGTCACACCTGTTCCTGAGTGGGTTTAAATTACTCACCCTTCTATTCTATGCCAAACTTTTCATGTTCAATTGCTTTGCTATTTCAGATTCCATGCACTCCTTTCACTGATGACTGGTGCCACTTTTCATTTGCAAAAGTCGTTTTTTCTAGCAGAGATCTTAAAGGATAAAAAAATAATTATTTTTTATTCAGAACCTCTACCTATAAATCAATAAAACCTATGCATTGATCATCTCTTCATATATATATATATATATAATGTATATGTCTAGGTATATATGTATATCTGAAAATAGGTATATCTGGTATATAGGTATATCTGAAATACATCTGTATTTCATTGAAACTCAGTAGGCACTACTCTTTATTAGATTGCAGAGATTTAATATTCATCAGTTTTACCTCTGCTCATGCCAAAAGAATTCTCTGAACGGATGAGGAATTGGATCCACAGAAGAGTGTGTATAAAAAGAAATTGTTTCCAAAATTAATTGATTTTCAACTTTGCACAGTGTGATGTGCACTAAGCCAGCTGAAGTAAAACACCTAGGGGTAAATGTCATACCTACTGAATTATAGCAGCTTGGAAGCTTCCTCTGCCATTTCGTACATATGCAAATTTCAGAGTTTTTTTTTTTGTTTGGTTTTTTTTTTTGTTTTTTTTTTTTTTGTTAAGCCCACACAACAGTAAGTTACACAGTGAAGAATCATCTTATTTTGTAGCAAATCTCTTGGTAGATTGTAAGTGTCCATTAGTATCACTTGACAAACCCTTGCCAGAAGGGAGGAATGAGATCAGCAAATCATGGGTATATTATGATTTGATCCTACCACAAATTCAATTACATCAAAGCTTACTAGCTCCAAATGCCCGTTTTTAATTTTATAGTAATGCTTCAGGGCAAAGAAATGGGTGCCATGGCAGACATGTTCTGTGATGATAACTGAGACATTTAAGACTCAAAATATTCCTGATTTCTAGGGCTATAATGTCAGCTTTAAGGATTTTTAATTAACACCTTCTGTATGCATTAAATATGTTCCTTTCAGCCAACAAAGGTTTTTTTCTTTCCTCTTGAATTTTCTGAAAAGAGTTTTGCTTCAGGTCTTTTATCACTATCAAGAAATAATAGCAACCACCACATTAAAAAGAAATTACCCGACAAAATGAAAGATTTGCTTGGCTGAGAACACGAGAGAATGCGTACAGTTGTGGGTTAGCTCTTACTATTAATTATATTGCTGTATCCTTCAGAGGAGGAAACAAGATGTTTTGGTTGAGATGATGGGGAATTATAGGGGCCCGAAGGTTATGGTGAGGGGGTGGACAAACGCAGAGCTTTCTCCAGAGAGACTATGAGCAACTTCAGTCCTATGCATTTAAATGTCAAATACATCCTGGGCAAATATTGTATCTGCATGTACAGAAATCTGACTAGCATGGTCCTGGGCCTCTCATAAATCGATGGGCAGAGCTAACCACTACATAGACCACTGGTGGGTTACCATGAAGCTCCTCTTTCAGGTATGGGTATGCTGTTGAGCAGTTTTGCTATGGCCCTGTCCTGTTTTTTTCTTAGTGGATTAGAGAGCTATATAAAGAAAACAATCGCTTGTTTGCATACAAAACTGCTCTGGTACACAGGGCATCTCATTGCCCAAAGGCTATCAGCCTCTGAGAATGTGCCAAGTTCTCCAAAGAAAGGCAATTTCCTCTGTAAGAGCATAAGAAGGATTCACTGATTGCCAAGAAAAAATACCATTTCCTTCTTATTTGTCCCCACATCCTCTTCCCCAGCCTCCCCTACTCTTTCTTTCACAAATGCTACTTTCCTCTTGAGTTCGTGTTGTCTTACGCTTTACCTGCTTCTTTGCTTCTCAGCCCCAAAACGTGGAAGAGCCTATGCTGTCTCCTCCTTCACAGTGTTTGAACCTCTTTTTTCTAACTCCTTTGGAGCACAGCCCTTCTCTTCCCACTCTGCCTGGCCACTCCGCGTTACTATTGAAAATGGTTTTCTCAGCCCCTGCTTTCTTCTCCTCTCCTTGCTCCTGCTCTTCTTTCTCTTTGTCATCCCAGAAACTTTAGGTTTTATGTGCTGTCTGAAATGAGTAAACAAGCCTGAAATTTGCAGCTGCGCTTTGTACATATCACCCATTTCACTAACCACCCTCCCGAAATCTTCCTCCCTGCCCCCAGCCAGCAAAGCTCCAGTACCTTTGCCAGCCTGGCCTGGGGACGATTTGAGAGACCGGCTGTTAATTAACACGTTGTTAGAACCAAAAAGCTGACAAAAAGCTTAACAGTTGAGGACAAAACGTTATTGATTAATCATGCAAATTACCTCGTATTACTTACTGTGCTCTACTGAATTCTGCTGTGGCAATGCCTCTCTGTCTCGGGGGCATTGCCAGGATTAAAGGAACAAAAGTCCTTTTGTGGACTTTTTGGGAGTGGTGTTACAGTTTGCAGGGTTTGAATGGCTTCAGTTTGAATCCCTTGCACACTTCATCGCAAGATTAAGATCCTGCAGCTTTATGGTCCTGTCCTTGCCTGATCCTGCAGCTTTATGGTCCTGTCCCTGCCTGACGTGTGCCAGCGGAGAGACCCGTGGTGCCTACCCCTGCGCAGGATCAGGCCATATTATGGCAAATGGTTTATTTGTGGCTCTGGAGGGTTGTTTATAACAATATGATCTCAGTGACTAGATAGAGGAAAAAAAGCTTCGCTTCCAACCAGTGGCTGGAGTTGGCAATTGAGGTGGATGAATTGGCTCGGCTCTTCCTCGGCACAGGGTGCTCTTCAGCGGGAGGAGGACACTGGAGCAATGGTGAAGGTTTGTTACGTTTCATGCAGCGCTGGGTGCTCCAGCTGAGCCAGGCTGAAACACTCTTGATCAGTATCAGAACTTTCCAACCTCTAAAAGAAACAGCCTCCTCAGTCCTCCTGCCTTTATACTGTATTTTGAAACAGTTGCTCTCCTCAGATGCTTTTAGCTCCCTGTAAAACACTTTTGAACTTTTTGCCTCCCGAGGAGGTGTGCTTTGAGTGCCTGTCTTGTGGCCAATATCTCCTTCCACATTAAATGCCCTTAACAGTGGGTTTTGGAGAAGGCTTTGTCTAATGGCAGCCTTCTGGAAGGGCTCAGAATCAGTCAGGGTCTGTTAGGTACCTTTCCCTCTACGAATTGTTTATTTATATCCTGATAGACTGGGTTTTGTACCTTTGTTTTTTGATGTTTCTCTTCAAGCTGAGAAATAGGAATGCTGAAATAACCCAAAATCTTGGAATTAAAAGAAATCCAGTCTGGCAAAGCTGATGCAAAGATTCATAACTCTTAATACCTGCAAGAGATATTGTCATCATATCCTCCTGTACAATGCAGGCCCATGACAAACTTGTCTTGTGATGGAGCTAGAATACGTTTTTCAAAGATGTCCACACTTGATTTAACGACTTCAAGTGATGGCAAATCTAACACGTTGCTTGATAGACTATTCCCATAGTTCTGTATTTAAAATTCTGATCATCCATAGCTGTGAACAGTCACAATGTAAGAGATGTCACTATTCAGAAATATTCTTCCCCTGCTACTGTTTACGAACCGATGAAGTCATTACATGAGGACTATACTTCTGGATTCAAGCCCTCGCTTAATTACTGACTTATGAAAAAAAAATGTGTAGGGCCTTGTCTTCAAAAGAGTTTTCCAGGGTGGGGAAACACCCATAGTGGTATGCATTTGTTAACCCAAAGCTTGAATTCGGAAGCAGCCCGTCTCAGACGTGATTATGGTTTGGAAAAGCTTTATCCTCTTTGTTTCTCTTCCATCCTGCTCCAAAACCAAGGGAGCATTGACACAGCTACAGCTTCAATGCAAAGGCCCATGTCTGTCCTCTCTGTGCTGGACAAGTGGTGCAGAAGGATTCGAATCCATCCACAGCCGCCCGCAGCCACCCCCTGGACAAGCTGATGCTGGGTTCAGAGAGGGTGGCAGTGAACACGGCACTCCAGCCCTGGATCAAAGCTGGTGGCTGGGACAGAGGATGACCTCTCGGCTCCCCACTGTCGGTCCCCTGCCCACACTGCAGTGCCTTTGTTAGCCAGCATGACTAAGGCTGCAATTACACACCAGGATTTGGGATTTGCCTGCGCTGTGAACAGACAGCTGACAAGCTGAATTCCTCTCTCCAAAATCTATTTTTGCTGGCGTTTTACAGGCGATAAACTGAGATTTGTTTTTTCTCTCTGGGTGCTTACCATGTATGCTTCGGCCAGTCTAAACCAAAATATTAGGCACAGGTGAAGACTACAAATTCCTCCTACTTTTGTATGAATTTGCCAGATGTCAACGTGAGTCCATCTTGATCAATAATGCTTTTAACATTTCCTTTGGTTGTAGAGATACCAGCTTCCAGCAGAGACATAAAACAGCCTTGACCATTTCATTTGGCCTATATAACATTCCCTCCGCAGTTTCATTTCCATGCTGTCTTCAGGACTGCTTTTATAAATTGCTGCTTAGTATTAATGGGCATTGGTATATTGACCGTCTTTCACTGGTGGAAGAAACAGTATTTTTAAAAATGTAATATTAGTAAAAAATTGTGAAATCCTATCTGGAGAAAAGTATGTAGTTTATAACAAGTTATTATATTGAGTCATTATGTAGCATACCTGGTGTAATTAAAGGGTTTCATTAGCACAGAAGTCAGGCATTTCTGATGTGAATGGGAGTTCTACTATTGACTCCAGTGGAGCCAGGATTTCAACCATCGTTTTAGGGGTTTTATTGTAGAAGGAGGTTTATTGAGCGATTTTACAGTCTTGAGGGAAGAAAATCTGTCCAGCTTCCTGTCTTATTTTTACACCTATAGCTCAGAAGCAATACCCAGACAAAATCTATAAAAAACAAATTTCTTTTATAGGCAATGGAAAAATGTGCCGAGTTGAATTTAGCTTGGTTCTGTTTTATCAGCTGTTCCTGGGACTCTGCATGCACTGTCTGTGCACAGTGAGTGCATGGTCAGCCTGCTGTAAATGAATTGTACTGGCAGAAAATGTAGAGGAGACTCTTTTTCTTGAAAGATCAATAACGCTATGCAATGCCATATTAAAAAAAAAAAAAAAAAAGCAACACATGGTACTTTACAGGAAACACACATCCACAGCAAAGCGGTTGAGTTCTTTGGCTAATTTTTTGACTAACCTGAACACAGGGGGACCAAACTTCAAGTCATTGGGTTGATGTGTTGTTTGGATAAAAGACAGCATGAAAGGAACGTGGAGTAAAATATTCAATGAACTTCTAGCGTGCAAAAGGAAGAAAGAGGGCACATGGAGAAACAAGTACAGAATGAGCACAGCAGAATAAAGGCATTCAGAAAGGGAACTAATGAAATATTAAATGCCCATAAATACCATGTGAAACCTGTGTTGTGTAAGGCAGCATTACTATTAAGTTAACTCTTGAATTAAGACACATCTGCAAAGAATTCACCAAAAGCCTGAGTATAATTCTTCTCTGTCATTAGGTGACTTTTGAAACAAGTGGTTTATGTCAAGCTTTGATGCAGCTGCATGAAACATAAAACATGCCTTACACATGATAATACCTTGTGCCAACTATCCTGTTGGTTTTTTTCCCCTAGACATTGGGTTATGAGGTGTTCCATGATGACTGAGATATAACACAGGCTAAATAAATATGTAAGATCACTTCCCCCCACCCCCCAGATACGGATTTAAATGATGCAGAATAACTTGCTGGAACTTGCAAATCCTTCCGAGCAGTTTTTGCTGTAGGTGCTGACACAATACAGTTTTTGTTGGACCACTGTATTCAATATGCTTTCTTGGATGAAAAATAACTTTCTAGCCCTATTTTTTTGACAGATTTCTGATGGATGTCCACATGAATTGCCTTATTTTCCTGAAGTCAATTAAAGATAAAGTTTTTTGGGCATAATCTGCATTTCTTGCTCCGTGGTACAGACCCTGTTGGAATGGCGTACTACTTCTAAACCTGAAAAATGAAGGAAAAAAGGCCTCTAAATGGAGAAGGATATGTTTTTTTTCCTTTTGAGCTTGCAGGATCTCTGTAAATATGAGGAACAATTCTAGGTTTTTGTAGTGGTTTCTGTATTTTCACTTGTGGGGACAAATTTCCAAAGTTATAGACCAGCACATCCAGGACAACCAATCTCAGCAAGGAAGGGCTGAAGACTCCCACAGCGGTACCAGGACACTGGCTACTTGTGCAGGTTGGCAGCAGACAGTGGTCCCCATGATGTACTGGGAGGTGTGTGCTTATGAAAGGCCACAAAAATTCTGTCTGAGAAGCACAGCTGGGTGAGGGGCAGAACCAGTATGTGGCTGCTGCTTCCCACCATTGCCCAGGGAGAACTGCGAGCTTCAATGTTGTCTTTTGCCTCTTGCTCTGCGGCAGTTGGAGGTGCTCAGGTAGCCACTACCTGCTGTGAGGGCAGAGCTCATGGACTGCAGCCCAGATAGCGTGTCCAAAGAAACAAATGTTTTGGAAAATGCCTGACTCTGTAAGCATGGTATTCTGAGATTTACCTTGTCAGACGATCCCACTGAATGTCAGCTGGAATAAGAATAGCTCCTCTTGAACTTGAGACGTGAAACAATGGCTGCCAGAGACTCGTAGCAGGCATTTAATTTTGCTTGGCTTCCTTTAGGATGGGAGAAGCCTTCTCTTTTATAAACTACATGGTAGGCCCATCTGAAATTATTTCCCTCTTGAGAAATTGCTCTAAGGACATTGTTTATAAGCTGCTGACCTTTAAATGGCCTTCTTGTTCCATTGCTTGGGTATTTAAAGCCCCAGGTCACTTTCACTTTTAATTGTGCTTTATTATTCTCCATTGTTGCAGAATGTTTCAGTCAATTTAACTAGAAGGGAGTCTTATACTCTTCCCTTAATGGACTGAATTTGGGTCATAACAAAATGAACAATTATCCCTGCCTATTTTATTAATCTTAGTCTTGTCTCATTTATTTTTAAATTTTGGCAGATCTCCTTCAAAGGCAGCTGTAAGCAGAGTTTATTGCAGGTTAGCAAGAGAAAGTGCTCTCTGCTACTGTGGGTGAATCTGAGATGAGGAAGAAGTATGAGAAGGGGAGAGTTTAATGCTGTTAGGATTTTGAAATAATTGCATGGTTCATATATTTGTATCAGAGTCAAGTGAAAATTAATAAAGCCACAGTCTTATCTGGCACTTAATCCTGATGATATTCTTCCACTGTGCCTACCAACCTGTTCAACAAGGAATCAGCTTGCATTACTTTCTTTCCAGGATTTACTAATTAGACTCTAGTGGTAAAGTACTAGACCTTAGTATATATGAAATCACACATCTTCCAATTAACAAATATGATTATGAAACACATAAAACACATGATGGTAACTTCAAATGCTCTTTCTGTAATACTCTAGCAGAGCTGTAAGATACCAATCTACTTACTAGCT
Organism: Limnodromus scolopaceus; assembly: GCA_028565335.1. NCBI lineage: Eukaryota > Metazoa > Chordata > Aves > Charadriiformes > Scolopacidae > Limnodromus > Limnodromus scolopaceus. Next base: position 185,883,101 of record JAOXNO010000001.1, on the reverse strand, counting down.
GTGAGCTTTCAACATGAAAAGTGGCTGGGGTTTATTTTTAATTCTGATTGTTCTCATTTTCTCCCACTCCATCCTAATTCTGCCTTTCTCTTCTTACACCCTTTGTGCTCACTTTCTTCTCCCACTCTATCCTTATTCAAATTCTATGTCCCTCTAGCACATTGTTCCCTATTTTAATTTTAAATGTTATCTTGTTTCAGTTGCAGGATAGTTTCTGTTTCCAACAATATGAAAACTGCACAAGGGGATTTGGCAGTCTAGGAAAAATTAGGTGCCTGAAATACCCAGAAGTCCAAAGTTTCAATCTAAAACCACCTATCTATATGCCACTAAACTTTGGGGGTACCTGACCTGTCCTGTAAAAGTTCCCCTTCATGACAAAATTTTCTCCAGTCTGAGCAGCTTGTACCCAGTTGATACCTTGACAACCCAGGAAATAAGAATTGTTTTGCCTGCGAGCCCTTAGGTCCTGAATTAAATCCTCATTCTCCAATAACATACAGTGCATGCTGCAAAGATTTGATTCCTCACCAAATACAGTTGTTGTTACTTTCCTTTGATATACAGCTAAAGGCTTAGTGCTTAGACATAGTAGGATAAATACCAGGAGGTGCTTACAAAGTAGGAGATCTGATTCCTCCTCAGCATCAGTAGTTTAGCACCTTTATCTCCTGTGTCCTAGAAGAGTACCCAAGCAGAGGCAAGGGATGAGGAGAAAAAATTGTGTTCCCAAATCAGTTTGTGCATTTTGTCTGAGGACCCAGGAATAAGAGCTGAGTCCCACCTTTTTTTCCTTCCTATTTCTTTCCTTTTCCCTTTCTGAAGGGAAACATCACCAAGTTCCTTCTCATGCTCCCTTTCTTCCCTCATTCCTGCCTGTAGCGAGGAGGAGCTCCTGCAGAACGTGCACCTTCCTCCTCCATCTCTGCCATCAGCAGGTCTAGTTCAGGAAATTATCTTGGGAGAAGGAAGCAAAGGAAAGAAAGTATTCCAGGTATCCCATTTCACAGCTAATGTGTGTGTGAGGGTGTATGCACCTGGATCTTGCTCTGATGTAGCAACAGGCAGGTCAAGGTTGTAGCAGGTACTAAGCCCTGGGCACTGGGTCCCACAGTTATGTGACAGTCTGAGTCTATCGACCAGATCTGGGGTGTAGGCAGAGGAAGGTGAATGTTCATGGTTGTGTATCTCAGCTCTAGTCCAACACTCTCATTTATGCCATTTCTTGGCCTTTGTGCTGCTGACCAAATCCCACGTAAAGAAATGCTGGATACTGACAGAATGGGGAATTAAAGGTAGTTTTGATGTCTGGTGGTGGTCTAAGAAAAATGGCAAAGTGAGTTTTGTTTGCAGAATTAGTATTTTTTACCAAATCAGCTAGCAGGGTTGGAAAAATATGGCATGGCTCTGTGTGCACAAGCATCCCTGGAACAGAAGCAGTAAATGGCAAAGCTTTGTGGATGGTGAGGACTATGCAGGATTTACCTGCACTCCAGTCTAGTCCAACTGATAAAGCTATTGAAGGACCTAAGTGATAGAAACATAGAACTGAATTGAAGGGAATGTAGACAACTAGGTCACATTAGATGATACTCTTAGTTGTCTATCTTTGATTCAACAAATCATCTCCTGCCAACTTGCAGGAGGATCACGTGGTGGTTGGCAAGCTGAACTTGTGGTATGTAGGCCAGATGACAGATTTTGCTAGGAATCAGGCAAGGATTGAGTTGAGGAGCTCAAGTCTAATCCCGAAATGCTAAGCATCTCCTACTCTCACTGAAGGGAGTTAAGACTCATACCATTCAGGAAGTGCTTGTTATCAGCAAATGCATGCTCCATGGGAATCTCTTGTAAACAATTTCCATAGTTTAGTGCTGGAAATAGGTTAATGCTTTAAATTTGTAAACTTCAAAAAGACCAGTAGTGGCAAAGGAATTATTTGACTGTTGTGTGTTGCGGGATGTATTGGCTGAACAGTGACATGAATGGATAACAATGTTAGGATCACAGAAGTTGCCAGACTGCATCAAACCAGTGGTGTGTGAGGATTTGTACTACAGAAGACGTGAAACCATTGCAGGCAATTACGTACTGTATAAACTTGTCTACGGTGGTAGTTTCTGTCTAATCACAGGAATTTTACTAGCTTATGTCCTGAAATATGAGGATTCACAGCTAAGGTAATGTTTATTATGTTTTTAAGTTAGCTGTGTAGGTTCTCATGCTAACTTGGTAACCAGCAGATACTTTTCTGGTCCTCCTAAGTTATGGGTCTCGCTGTTACATCTATGCTAGTAAATAAAACAGATGCAGACCCATCGTCTGCCTGAGGGCAGGTGACATGGCGCATCTCGCATTGCGGGAAGGCCAGGAAATGATCTCGGTCCCCAGGACTGGTGGCACCAACTGGCTTGCATTCACACTGCCACTCTGGAGTGTGTCTACCATATAGTGGTTTGGCCCAGTATTTCCTTAGAAATGGTGGTCCTAGAACATAAGAAGATTTTTTTTTCTGTGGATTTTTTTTTTTTTTTTACTCAAGGTATCTGAAATAATGTCAGCAATATACCAAAGTCTGTGAGAGTGGCATTTTAACAACATGAAACTGAGGACGTATATTTCACGGCCTGGAGTGCATCTGGGAATATCTGATCCTTTGAGGATACCATTGCAGGGCAGAAAGAGACAAACTAGTGTACTGTTGTCCATACAAGAACAGCTGTATTGCCCAAAAGGAACTACACCCAAATATTGCTTGGCAAGAAAGCAAGTTGGAGCTGCTGAGAGAGCAAAGACATAAGATAACATTTGAGCAACGTGAATGCCTGGAGGTCCAGTGTATGAGCAGACTCCCTGGACCTCTTTTTGCTTAGCAGTGTAGAGATTCTCAGAGACACCTTGCAGCAGTGAATTCCAAAGTCAATTACGTTTCATCAAAAAACGCGTATCCTTGCAGCAGCTGGTTACCTGTTGATTTCATTGAACATTCTTTACCTCTTGTGTAATGAGAGGAGATAAAGCAGTGCACATAGTCTAAACTCCTCATACCTTTCGTTGGTCTATAGACCTTTGCCATTTTCCCTCTTAATGAAAGAAGGCTATTGGGATTTTAGGCTGCAAAACAGTTTGGACAGAAAATATCTCTCTGCTATGTGCTCACAGGTGTCCAACAAAGGGAATTATCTGACTTCTAGGCATTACTATATCAGAAATCATGAACAGTGATTTATTTTTTTTAGTGACTTCCCCTAAAAAAGTCTTTTCAGCTTCCTGATTACTTCCATTACCTGCAATTTTTTTAGGAAATCAAGCAACCAAATGTTAGCCTAGAAAACCTATTTTGTCATTTGATGTTTTGTATTAATTTTGTGAAGTACTTTGAACTAAGCAAAGTCTTCCAAAGTGGCTACTCAAAGTAGATCTCTAGCCTCAGGGCAAAGCATGAAGTCCAGTTTTCATAGGTATGAAGACATGACATTCCTGTGTTATTTGGGGTGTTTGGTGGTACTGGTTAGTATGCTCCCACACGAAGCTGAATGTCTAACTTTGAAATTCCAAATTGGAAAATACAGACCCAAAGTGGTTTGGATTTTGAATAATCTCAGACTTTTTTTTTCCACTGAAACAATAAACCCCACTATCGTCACTATATGAACCCTCCCCAATACCTCAATAGAAAAGCTTGTAAAAAATCCACAGAAAATGAGATAGTAGCTGTTAAAATGCAATACAGCGTTGGACTAAGGCGTATCTGTGACTGACCTGACAAAAACCATAACCTACTTTCAAGGGCATTCTTTCCTTATATCTTCTTAATGACTTAAATGAGATTATCTTTTAAAAATTCTGCTTTTATTCTGTTTTAGAAATCCCTTCAATATTGCTCCCTGTCATTCAGTGGGGTTGCACTTGCAGCTTAGATTAAACAAAGTACTGTTCTTCAGGGCACTGGGGAGAAATATTTGTCAAGGCTCTATGAGTGATAAGATACCACAATGCAAAATACCAGATATTGGGTGCTCTAGAAAATACAGTTAATTTTCAGTTCTGAATTGCGTTTGTTAATAAATACAATTTATTTATTTATTTAGCAGAATCGATGGCATCAGTGGTACTACGTAGTCAAGCTGCTGTTACTTGAGGGAACAGTAATATGTTTCCCTCCCTCCTCCTTTAATGATTTATGGTTCTTGTGTCTTAAGTCAAGATTGAATTGCAAGTGCCTCAGAACAAGGTCCAAGATCCAAGAACTGTTTCTGTGAAGTAGATAGGACACTTATTTGTTAAAAATGAATAAAATCCTAATCTATTTTTGAATATTAATGCCTCATTTGCATTAATTTTTGTTAAAATTTGCATTTCCATAGTTGTTTTGCATTGAAAATCCTTTCTAAAAATACTTAAAAGGGGGAAGGAAAATCATAAGAATTGCAAGAATAATGAGAATAATCAAATTAAGAGTATTTTAAAATAAGAGTAAATCAATAATTACTTTAAGAATTAGGAGATGATTAGGAAGCAAAAGGAGAGGAAAGTGTGAAAGCAGAAAAGCCCCAAATATTCTGTGATCTAGGACTTCATACTCTACATTGTAGTCCATCCCATGGCGATAACACAAAGCGTTCAAAAGATGAAATGTAGTGATGGGAAGAATAGCAGAAAAATTTAGTGTAACTGCTGTGGCAGGCCCCCACTGCGCCTTCTTACAAACAGCATGGTGAAATTTCGTAAAGAGCTGGGTAAGTCAGTCAGTTCAGTTTAAGACAAGACTGCAATAACACAGAGAAAAAACATCTCCTTTGTCTTACATTAATTCTGTCATAGTGCTGATGTCAAATAGAGCGGGAACAGTTAACAAGAGCTGGGCAGGAGTTTTGAAGGAAAACCTTCCCAGTGAAAAATGCAGTCTGACAACATAGAGGTATTTTACACTTTCATGTCTAGAAAATCCACTGGTTTTATCTTTGTTTCCTTCTTACTTAATTGCTCATGTGTCTTTTACAAAGGTAGCCCTATATAACGTCTCCCATGTGTAAAAAACACAGAATCAATGCTGGGTTTTTAGAGTGTCTCCTGAAAATTACCTGTTTACATTATTTTCTTTTAGTTTTATCTGTGATGAGAGACAATATTCATTGCGTAACTTGGTAACAGTGCATCAGTGCAGTGTTTATAATCTGTGAAGATCCGTATTTGTCTGATCTCAGCTACAGACTTTCAGCTTCCAGATAATAAAATGTTCGCAGAATTTAATTGACCCATGTCTGATCCCTTATTGAACTGGTGGCGGCCCAGGGCTTGCAGCTGAGCTTAGGATACAATTATGTGTATTCAAAGTATGTCACTTTACAAGCTACCTAAGCATCTTATTTCAGATGCAGCCATATGGAATGATGATGCCAAGGCTATATAACCTACTTACTGCAATTTTGAGAACTCAGATGGCATAGTAATTGTCCTGAAGCTCTCAAGAACCATGAGTTATTTGCATTTCTTTGGGGAGTTGTTTTCCTACAGGACAAATAGCAGTTGGCAGAGGAGTAATCCTCAAAGACTAATTTAATTTAAAAGCATATATTTGGATACAAATAAACACACTACAATATGAACTGTAGCTGTGGATCTAAAGGTGTAATGGTGCTAGGAAAATCTATATTTTCAGAAATTCTTTTGAAGTACATGATTAAATACTAATGAGGGAAATAAAAGAGGAGCACCTCATCTATCTTGTCTGAATGATGTGACTGTATTTTTGTCAATCCTGCTTACTGGAGAATGTCATACTAGAAAACTCATATTCCCTACCTTCATGTGAATCAGAACTAAAAGATACAGAAGGCTGCGTTTCAATGAGATGCTGATTTCTTTGCCCTTTGATGAATCAAATGATTCTGAAGACATGCAATGTGACTTTGCTTATTTCCCAAACACTTTCTACAGCTAGTAGGCTCTCAAATGTCTGATTGCTTTTTCTTCAAAAATGTGATATATTTTGCATTGAAAATCCAATTTATTGCTAAGAAACCCTCACAAGAACAGACATTGTTCACCTCTAGTTGTATTTACTGGCTCTTTTGAGGTTATCTCAGGCACATAATAAACATTATCAGCCCATCCATTAATAAATGTCTCTGAGACCAAGACAGCAGAAATGCTTTGCCCATCAGAGCATATTACAGACCTGATATTGCACTGTGACTACAATGCGTTGTCTTTCTTGGAAGCCACATCAAAATAAAAGAAGACAAATTAGTGCTTGAAGCCTAGAAATAAAAGTGTTTTGACGTGTAAAATAGAATAGAAAATAGTTAGGCATTGTGAGCAAAATATCTGTCACTCTAGACATTTCTGTATCATTTTAAGAGTCTTATGGACTTACAATGGGGAGTTCTTTTTGTGGGGTGGGGTAGGTATTTATTTACAGCTTATAAGTTTAACCTCAATCACATCATGCCTCGTACCTTCTTGTGCACTGATTGCTGCTTCTATATGGAGGCTATGGTGACTTCGTTGTTTCAGTTTTGATTTTAAGAGGCTTTGTTAAACACATGCTGTAGCACAAGATAAGTTCCAGGTTCTGATACAATCTTCCTTTTTTTGCCAGGCCAGCTTTTTTCAAATACGTTGTTTGTCTTAAAATGTAGTCGTTTTTGTCCTCAGCAATGACGAGTCTGAAAATCCTGGATCAATTGTTCTTCACTTATCTCTGTAAAAATTCATTAAAGTGTGATGCTGGTATATCGGCATTTTCAGATGCATTTTCAAAACTTTGCCCCAAAGCATTTTACAGAATGAATTTCAGAATTGCATCCTTATTCAACAAGGCATAAGCCTGTCATAAGTACTTTGCTGAGATGTGTCTGTTTTTGTGGATGACTTATGCTTGTGTTTAGTGATCCCAGAATACTAGAAGTTGTAATTATGAAATGAAGAGTATATTTTCGTGCACTATATTTTGCTGTTTTCCAATTAAAAATAAGCCAAATTCTTTTCTCCAGGTGTCTTGTCCCTCAAACCAGCAGTGAGAAAAACCCCCTGGCACTGCTCCCTCAGTTTAAGTTGTTTCCTATTCTGAAAGTTCACCACCACTTCTGCACAAAGGAAACTCCTGCAGCTGTTTCTTCAAAACCTCAGACTGACTCAGATTCACTTTATTTAATACCTGCTTTCTTTTAGTATTGATTCACTAAATAAATCATCGGATAAGTAAAGGAAGTAAATTTACGTCTATTTACAAAAGTTATCTTCATCAGAAAACCAAACATTTAAAAACCTACTGGAGATGTTATTTCAGAGTATAATTAACTAAATTATAGGGAAAGAAGTTTGACATTGATCTTTAATATGCCACCTTGCATGGTGTCTCCTTTATTGAAAAAGGCATTTATATGAAGCAGGTAGCTTGGAGATCACTGTGCATGTACGTTGGTACATCCTCTTATTAGAGATCATTAGGAATGAGAAAGGAGGACTCCGAGAACAGGAAGTGTCATAAACCATTTTGCTGCTTCTGGACTATGTCTTGGGTAATGTTGTTTATGTCTTGGCTGCAATGCTGACATTTTGTGAATGCTGTTCTCATTTAATAAATATAAATCTGATTACTTTGAATAGGCTGTTTGGAGTGCACTGTAATAAGATTTTTTCCCTTTTGCATTAAGAGATACTTCTGAAATATATAGATACATATATAATGTTTTCTTCCCCTGGTTCATTAGGATGAAATCCAAGACTCACTTCTCAGGAGTACCTGGTGGAGAAGCCATCAAAATTGGGGAGGGCAGGACGCAGCTTCTCAGAACAGGCATCCTGCAGGCTGCTCTGCATGGGAGAGAGACTTCAATGGTCTCATCGCTGTTGCCTCCAGCCTGAAACTTCTGATGTCTTTATCACACTCAAGTTTTTTAATGGGAAACTGAGGCAGAGCCAGACTTAGCCATTTTCACATGGTCAGGGAGGACACCTGAAGCAGTGTAATCAATAAAGGAACTGATTCCTCTAAATGCAAGGCTAATTATCTATCAGCAGCTTTGTTGATTAAAAAAAAAAATATTCTCCGGTTTGGTTGGTTATTAATGGTTATGAGAGCCTGATACATTCTGCATATTCAGAGAAGGCACAGGACAATAAACTTATAAGTTAGATACTAACCCTGTGGGACATTAGAGAGCCTTGCACAACAGAGGAATAAACATATGGAGAGTAAATACCAGGCACTAATTTGATTAGAAAATCAATACTTAGAACAGTATCCTTGCACTTCAGTCAATTAAGACAATGATCAACAAAAGTCCCTGGACTGCTTACGCATGTTACATTAGATCTTTATTGGATAAAAGCCACAGCCAGGAACCAGAACTCCCACCTGAGTGCCCTAACTGGAGGCAGGGGCCACAACAGTCCTTTACTCCAGGTCCTTCTGGCTTGGAAAAATTCCTCTTTGGCTGCCCAGAAGAGTGGCTGCCACAGCAAGAATCTCTCCCTTCTTCCCCCCATCCAAAATGCCCCAAATGCCTGCTGCTGGTTTTATGTACTCCTTTACATACAGCCCATCAAACCCACCAGGCAGGAGGGCGCGGGGTGAAGACCTCTGCCCATCCTGGCAGGTGCATGCATGACAGGGTCACCATGTGAAGTGCTAATACCTCCCTTTGCTCTTTTGGTGTCTGTCTTTTAAGATGAGCTAGCCCCGTGCATATCAATGCTTCTCCCTAACTGGCACATCTGCACTCTGAGCAGAGGTATTTTGTGTTGGTCTGACTGGCCCCAACCTCCCCAAAAGGGTGGGAGGTTTTTTAGGCCATTTCATATTGACTGCCTCTAGGAAAGGGCTCATGCAGAGGGATGCTCTCTGGTTCAATTTTATCCCCTCTGCTGCTTGCTAAGGGAGATGTAATCTGGATGCTCCTGCTGAGAGTCAGATTCCCAATTTTATTATTGCAATCCACAGTTTGGGCACCAGAAGAGGATGGGCTGGATCTTGCCCATTCTTTTATCTTTTTTTCTTTTCACTCAATCTATTTTTCTCTGTTTGGACCATTGGAGGACCCAATTCCCATCCTGAATTTTTTAGAATCATAGAATAGTTTGGGTTGGAAAGGACCTTTAAAGGTCATCTAGTCCAAGCCTCCTGCAATAGGCAAGGACAACTTCAAGTCGTTGAGGTTGCTCAGAGCCCCGTCCAGCCTAGCCTTAAACATCTCCAGGGATGGGGCATCGACCACCTCTCTGGGCAACCTGTTCCAGTGTTTCACCACTCTCCTTGTGAAAAATTTCTTCCTCATATCTAGTCTAAAAATATTATCTTTTAGTTTGCAAAACTTGTCCAATTGCAACAGGCCCTGCTAAAAAAAAATCTGCCTCCATCTTTCTTATAAACCCCCTTTAAGTACTGAAAGGCCCTAATAAGGTCTCCCTGGAGCCTTCTCTTCTGCAGGCTGAACAACCTCAACTCTCTCAACCTGTCCTCATAGGAGAGATGTTTTAGCCCTCTGATCATCTTTGTGGTCCTCCTCTAGACCCGCTCCAACAGGTCCGTTTCTTTCCTGTGCTGAGGCCTCCAGAGCTGGATGCATTACTCCAGGTGTGGTCTCATGAGAGGAGAATAGAGGGGCAAAATCACCTCCCTGGACCTGCTGGCCACCCTTCTTTTGAATACAGGATATGGCTGGCCTACTGGGCTGTGAGCTCACATTGTTAGCTCACGTCCAGCTTTTAATTCACCAGAACCCCCAAGTCATTGTTGGCACAGCTGACATGCCTGTAGAAGCCGTTCGTATTGTTCTTTGCATCCATTGCCAAGTTTAGCTCCAGCTGCACCTTGGTCTCTCTGACCCCCTCCGTACACAACCAGGCAGTGTCCCTATACTCTTCCCAGGATACCTGTCCCTGCTTCCACTGCCCGTGCCTCTCTTTCTTGCCCTTTAATTTAATCAACAGGTCTTAACTCAGCCATGCCAGTCTCTTGCGTACCTTTCCTGATTTCCTACACTTGGAGATTGAGAGCTCTTGCACTGTATGGAAACCATCCTAAAGATCTGCCAACTCTGTTCTGTTCCCATGTCCCTGAGGGCAGTTTCCCAGGGGGTAACTCCTTGAAGAGCTGGAATTTTGCTTTCCTGAAATTCAGGGTTCTGACTTTACTCTTTGCCTGACCCATATGCCTCAGGACTGCAAACTCCACCAGGGCATGATCACTGCAGCCCAGGCTGCCTCCAATCTTACTGTCACCGGTGAGTTCACTTGCATTGATGACCATCACGTCCAGTATCACTTCGCCTCTGGTATGGCTGTCCATTACCTGGCTTAAGAAGTTATCCTCAATGCAATCCAGGAGTCTCGCCATGTTACTGATGGAGCGGGTCCAGAGAAGGGCAACGAAGCTGGTGAGGGGTCTGGAGCACAAGTCTTATGAGGAGAGGCCGAGGGAGCTGGGGTTGTTCAGTCTGGGGAAGAGGAGACTGAGGGGAGACCTTATCGCTCTGTACAAGTACCTGAAAG
>JAOXNO010000001.1:185834039-185872501 GCA_028565335.1 Limnodromus scolopaceus | reverse complement strand
TGAGGCACCATCCCTGGAGGTATTCAAGAGACAAGTTGACATGGTGCTTGGGGATATGGATTAGTGTTGGGTTGGTGTTGTTTTGGGTGTGGTGTGTGTGTGGTGGTTGTTTGTTGTTTGTTTGGGTGGGTTTTTTTAATTTTTTTTATTGGTTGGACTAGATGATCTTAAAAGGTCCCTTCCAACCTAGGTGATTCTGTGATTCTGTGATTCTGTGATTGAAGCCCCCAGCATGACAAAAGCCTGCAAGCATGATGCCTCCTGTAGCTGCAGTAAGAAGACTTTGTTAACAAGCTCCTCTTGAAGGGGTAGGCTGTAGTAGACACCAACCACAAGTCTCCCTTTGTTGCCTTGGTCTCTAATTCTTACCCATAAGCTCATGGCTATTCTTGAGACAGCTCTTCACACTCTATCCATTTCTTGATGTAGAGGATAACGCCTCTGGATTTTGCAGAATTTGGGGTTATTGTTTGAGTACAAATACTGTGTGACACCTTTCTTTCTGCATGAAAACCCTTGTTCCCTAGCCTGAGAGTAAGCAGAAACCAGAATTCTTTTCTTGCGAACCATTTTTCAGTTGTTCAAGATTTTTATAATCTGAATGTATACTGGGTATATTAATGTGATTAGATATTACGTTTCAGTTCATGTTCTCCATTTCCTTAATGTGATTGGATGGCATTTTATTTCCTGATTTAAAATATTGGTTCTGGGTGTCAGGCTCCTAAAAAATGTTTGATTAGTAATCGCAGAATGGTGGATCAAATCAATGATATGAAACCAAGTGTGCATTTTACACATTAGCTGAGAGCTGTACTGGTCTGACCTCATTCATGCTCAGTTTTATGCTGCTGCCCTTTCACTGATGTAATGGAGTTTAATCCAGATTTACATGGATGTGCAGGGCAGCGCACAAAGAGAAGGAATGGATGTCACTGTGCAGCTCTGGCTGTGGATGGGTGCATGGGGAGAGGGTGGGTGTTGCTGCACCCCTTGTGTGTCTGCACCCTGAGAGATGCCCGCACCTCGATATCCCAGCAGGATCCCTGGGCATGAGCTCCCACTGTGCTCCTGTGCTGTGCCCTCCCCCAGGAGCTGGGCTCACCTGGGCTGGGGGAAGTGGGAGGAGGAAGGAGAGGACCCTCTCTGCTCCATGCCTGGTGTTTTCTGACTTTAGAGAGTGAGATGTTGGTTTTCCTTCACTTATTTTGCACCAAAAGGCCTTAAAGTGAGAATAAAAGACAAACACTTGAGTCTTTTGGGAGAGACATCTTTTTGGGGGAGAGACATTTTCCTTCCATTTCATGCTGCACTAAGCCTTTGGATTTATAGTGTTCATTTTAGTGATAGTAACATTACACCCAGAACAGCAACGTGGTCCAGATGTCTCTCAAAAATTTAGACCTGGCTGAAAATAAATTGATTTGGTCTCAGTCTGAGTTTCTCCTACTTGGCCCCAGGCACGGATGGAACTAGATGAGCTCCTTGCTTTTTGTAGTTCAATAGGATTAATTTAATTCAACAAATTCCATAAAGAACCTTGACGTTTCTTGACCGTGAGCTTTATTTTACTCAATACATCTCTTCCACTACTTAGATTTTTATCACCTTAGAAGCAGTGCCAGAATTAGGCGCTCCATTACCCCAGCTGATGTTGCAAAGCACATTTATGTATTGATGACTAGCCCGTCCTTTTCAGCTATTTGATGTGTGTGCTGAGGGTGACGATAACATTGTTGAATCAAAAGCGTGTGCATGCTGGCAACGTTGTTAGTGTCTGGTGTCAGTAAGAAATGTGATGGTACTGGGTAATCCCTTAAGGCTGGGCCTGTGCTGGCTGAGAACTGGCTGCTTAATGTGCTACTTGTTTGTTTGCTGTAATGGAAGACATTTGGGGAACCCTAAATCCACCCTAACGCACCTTTTGTGGAGGAGTTGTTATTACGTTATCTCAGTTAATATTTGTATAGTGCTGATAGTGTCCTGTGTGCCTCACGGAAATAAAGACAAAGTCTGTGCCTTGAAAAGCTTGCAAATTAAAGTCTCTACAGAGCTCAGCAGTCTTGTGGATTGTAAATTGCAAGGACAGGCCTTAAAAAAAGCAATAAGATGATGCGGGGAAATGTTGTACCAAATGGTGTACAGTGAAACCGCGGGGTAGCAGCCATTAAGCTTGTGAGTCGTCAGTTTGCTATTTCTGTATTGATTTTTGAAATTATTTTCTGCTGTTTTGACTTTAGATGTATTGCATGCATCTCGTCCCAGAATGAAACAGTAGTAGTAGGTTGTGGAAGGCAGAACCAGGTAGAAGTTTCTTGCAGGCAAATTAGAATAAAGAAAAGCAAAAATGCTACCATTGCTGCCTCATTTCTTGGATATGGGATCTAAGCTTACTACCAGAAATTTGTCAAGAATTTGCTATTATTTAAAAATATTTCGACTTATACTAAATGGGGCTCAAAGAAGACACCTCTGCTTTTCAGAACCTTCCATTTCTCAGTAGAAGCTTCTTTACCAAGACTTTTCAGTGGAAACAAAATGCTTCTAACTGTTACATCTGTGTGTCGTGTCTGGGTGTGGGGATTCACATCGCCGTGCTGCTGCTAGCCCACTTCAAAACCATGGGGCAAGTCATTCTAGATCTCATCTAACTTGGCCATCCATGAGTTGGGTATCTAATCTGAGAGAGACACCTCTCTGTAGAGAGAAGGAAAGGATGGGAAGCTGACACAGGATAATAATACTCCTTCTCTGAAGAGATATGTCTGAGGTGGGTAAAATAAATTATTTGTCTCCGGAAGAGTTGCTCTCTTTTCACTGTGCTTCGGAGGAGCACAGACAACTACCTTAGATCTCAATCCTCATTTTTACATGGCTAAAGTTACACAAGATCAATCCAATCTTTTGTTTATTTTATTATCTCAGATGGTAAATTCTTCATGAGGGAAGTAGTGCTTCCTACCCACTGGGGTAGTAACTAGTATAATGGCATCTGATTTCAGCTGAGGCCTATAAATGACTGCAATAAAATAAAATTACTTTTTGCTGCTTTCTGTTCTTTCATTACTGATTCTTCAAGGTTTTCATCAGCTTTACAATGTGGATTTTAAAATATGTTTCTGTGGGGTACTTACACAATGAACATCCATTATTTTTGGGAAGACTTCTGGTATTTGAAATAACTTATAGGTCCAGTTGGATGCTCAGATAACTGAATTGAAAATACTTGATTGATGCCTCGGGCCAATTCACTTTCATAATTTATTCCAGGTGTTTTATATACAGCAATGCCAGTTGCAGAATATTCATATGTGTATACCTTTTATTGGTGGAAATGTTCTATCATGTTTTCAAAGTTGGGCAACCCCAGAACAGTAAATTTACATGGACGGGTGTCTCTAGGTATTGTTGGAGAAAGAACTTCACGGTAACTTCACGGCCCTTCCAACTTCCCCTGCTTTTCTTCTTTTCTATTCCCCTGCTGCAGGATTATTCTGTGAAGCCTTTACTCACTTTCGCTGGTTTATTTTTGTTTACTGAGGTTGAAAAAGATTGGAAACTCTTCTTCCCTCACTGCCCTTATCCTACCCCTGGTACTGGAGCACTGTTTGGGCCTGGGTTCCTTGCTTCAGTATTTCCAGAATTACAGAATAACATAAAATCATAGAACATCCCAGGCTGGAAGGGACCTCCAAAGATCATCTAGTTCAGCATTTCATGGGAAAGAGAGTCTAGATGAGATTAGCTAACATCCTGTCCAATTTCACCTTGAAAACCTCCAGTGATGGGGACTCTACCATGTCCCTGCAGAGGTTGTTCCAGTGACTGATTGTTCTCACTGTAAAAAGTTTCTTCTCAACAATTATGCTGAGATGAAACCTCTCCCAGTACAACTTGTACCCTTGTCTCTTGTCTTCTTCATCTGTCTCCTTGTGATGAGAGAGCTTTTGTTCTCTTGGTAGCTGCCCTATAAGTACTGCAATACTGTGATGAGGTCCCACCTGAGCCTTCTGTTTTCTACAGAGGAAAGACCTAACACCTTCAGTCTTTCCTTATAGGGCAGGTTCTCCAGTCCTTTCATCCTCTTCAGTGGTGCACTGCTGGCTCATGTTCAGCTTGTTGTTCACCAGGACCTTGAGGTCCCTTGCAGTAAGGTGCTCCCCAGTCACACAGATCCTAGCTTCTTCTGGGCTCTCTGGTTATTTTGTCCCAGATGCAGGACTTTGCATTTGTCTTCATTAAACTTTATACAGTTCTTGCTAGCCCATTCTTCCAGCCTGCCCAGATCTCTGTAAGATGGCTCTCCCTCTGACGTGTTCACTTTGCTACCCAGCTAGGTGTCATCAGCAAACTTGGTGAGGGTGCAGCAAACTGCCAAAAGGCTGCTTCCTATACTGCCTGAATTTTCAGCTTCTTATTTCTAGTTGATCCCACATATTTTCTAACATACAAATACGTCCACAGAATCTTTGCCTCCTCTGTTCACCACTGCAAAATCTTTCAATAGCAGTGGTCGGATTGGACAAAGCGGGGAACCCTGGGTGTCCTGGGAACCTCCTGGAGTTACTCGGGTGACAACTGCATCACCTGCACTCTGTGTGCAGCAAGGATGGCTGAATGCAGATGCCGATCATTATTGTCAGTTTATTTCTATTTCACGTCTTCATTAGCTGCATAAAACAATGTTACTTATTCTTTTTTCCAGTAGAATAGGATACTTGCTCCTTATGATGCTCTTCAGCCATTACAAATCTTCACCTTCTCACAATGGCTGTGATTCTTCCTTCCATTTAGCTTCCTGGTCCTCCATGTGTCAGCGTTATATAGTGAATAAAAATATTTTATGCAGATATGAATCCATCCAATTACTAAGTTTCAGATGCTATGGTGCAGGCAGTATACGGTTACTGAATGATGTGCTGTTCTGCAAATAAGCTGAATATAGTTATTGATTCCTATTCAATATTGTTTAAGATTTCCTCCAATCAAGAGGAAACATATGTACAAACAAAAATGAGCAGAGATTTTGAACACACAAGTGAAGTATGCATCATATATTGCAATCAGAGATCTGTTAAATATAAACATAATATACAAATCATCAGACTTAATAAACAGGATAGTTATGCATTTTTTCATACATAAATTATATTGGCATAATTCCATAAGGAATTTCATTCTTCCACATTATTATCACTTCATTTATTGTAAAGTGCTGATGGTGCTGGTATGTGGCTACCGCAGGCAAAGGGCAGGATAACTCCAGAAAACAGGCTGCTAAGGACACAGCTGCAGATGCTTTTCATCTGTGTGTGTTCAGGAAGCAGGAGTCCTAGGTGGCCCGTGGGATGTGCACGATATAGGGCATCTGGGCACATTGCAAAGGAGAAATCAGAAACTGAATGTGATGTCTTAATATATTGAACCGTCATACATACAAAGGCAATCTGCTGCTCGCATGAAAGGTGACAGCGCTCAGGACTAGGGAAGGGAAAGGAAGGGAAGGGAAGGGGAGGAGTTTCTGACCCAAGAAGCAGAAAACAATGGCAAATTTGTTTTCAGTTTTAAGGGAGCCAGAATGTTTTACTGCCTAAAATAACTGAGTTTGAGGAGGTCACAGAATGGCTGTTAAAATTACTAGCAACACTTACTAGTTGCATCTATAATGCTATTATAGTGGTATTTGTACAACTCTCTACACCAGGCTTCAGAGCATGCTCACCCTTAGGTTTCTGTGTTTCCATTATATCAATATTTATGGTACCAGTTTCTGCATTTGCTGGGTCTGCAGGCATTTCTTCACAAGGGGACGTGGAACTGGCAAAGTAAGAGCAAAAGCTCTGTTCTCATTACCAGGGCTGCAGTGTTTGCCAAGGGCTGTGAAAGCTGCCAGGCTGCCCCATCCCTGATGTTGTCCATTTCTGGATGGCTCTCGATGCCTGTGCAGCGGCTGGAGCCTGCGAGGCACACTCAACAGTTCTGCTGTCACCACCTTTCTCAACAGCGACCGTCTGCAGGGGGATGTAGGGATCTGGAAATCCATCCTTCTGCCAGACTCACAGCCACAGGCAAGGGAGGATTTGAAATGGGACCTGATGCCCAGCTGATGTGCTAAGTCCCAAATATATTTTTGCTGGGAAAATCTCACTCAATGCTTATTAAATCCATCTGTTGATCAATTGGTGTTTCTATTTCCACTTCTTCTTGGCAGCTCCCGATACTTTGTGACTGACTGGTTTAGACAGCTAGGTCAGAACAAATTGTACTAATTGCATCCAACCGTTTTACTTCTAAACTTCTGCCTGTGCAAGAATATCCTAAAGCTAATCTTAGCTTTGGTACCTATTTGGTTATTTCCCTAATTAAACACAGGTGACTGCATGTTATAACACTAGCTTCGAACAACATTTTATTTGGGGGGCGGGGGGGTAATGACTCATCTCCCACCGTTCCCCCATTCACAGGGTTCTCCAGAGGCTGCTTTATTGTGTGTGCTTCAGGCTGCCTTCCCCGGCGGCATCAGTGGAGCCAGCATCATTTAGCATCTTTGCCAGGTGCTCTCAGGCCTGCCGCAGGACAGGGAAGAGAGAGCAGCGAGCTGAGCAAGGCTCTGCTCCTTCCCCAATTACGTGCTTTTCCCTGGGGAGGGCAGGGGAATAGAGAGAGGGCAGGCAGCAGCAGACCAAGGCACCCGCTTCTGGTTTTCTCAGAGGAGTCGCCGGGGGACCTTTCCAGCACAGCGAGCCCAGCGCCTCGCCGCTCCCAGGAGAGCCGGCATTAAGGGCTTACCAAACCACACAGTCTGCCTGTCTTTCGGCTGGATTTATTAACAACGTCATTTCCAGTCTCCTGGAGATCAGTCCTGTGCTCTCTCACGAATACCTCGCATGGCTGTACAGGAAAAAAAAAAACAAAAAAACCACCTTCCATTAAGAAAGCTATTAAATGACAGCTGTAAGAAAATGTATTAGGCTACCTAATTTGGAAGCCTTTCCAGGAACAGTCCCTTCCCCCTGGTTTCTGTTGAATACGTTATTGGCAGGGAGGCAGAAACTCTTTCGGTTGTGGTGCTGAAAAAATTAATAGCTTCCTGAAGGAGCTGTGACATTTTGAAAAGCCAGGGCTCTGACATCCTGCGGAGCAGCATGTTCTGGAGAGCCCGAAGCTGTCCCCGTCTCCAGACTTTTATGGCTGCACAACACACTGGTGGCAGAGTTGCTCCTCCTGATTTGGGTATAAAAATTGCTCCCTTAATTCCAAATAATTAGAGGTCACTCAACAACATTATGAGAACTGGCTCATGAAAGCGATGTTTGGGGCCAGCCAAATGGTCAGCAAGAACAGTCACCTTCTGGGATGGCTCCTGTGACTTAATAGGCACAGAGGGAAGCCCAGAGGGATTCCCCATCCACTTTTTTGAAGTTTATGTGGACGCTACAAGTCTTGAGTCACTGAGCTTCCTGACTGCGCATTGAGATGTAAAAATACCACCAAATAAAATATTTTAGCCTTGAAGAACACAATTTAGAATCATAGAATCATAGAATTAAAAATAAAACCACTGACAGAGCTTTGACTATAAAGGTGTGAAGAATGCCATGGTAATCATAAACCTGAGCCTCAAAAATAAATCACATAAACTAGATGTAGTAATGTATGTGGTTGAACCATTATAAAGTAATTCTGCATTCTGTACTGCAGTGCTCAAAGAACACTAAATCTGGAAAACGTTATTTTCTAGCGAAGTCATTTAACCTGTAAAATCCTGCATCTTTAACATACTGCAAGAATTTGATTAGTACAAAACCTCAAAGGTTAAAAAATGCCACGTCATAATAAAATCTCCGCAAATTATTAGAACCCAAAGGTCACCATGTTAGTTGGAGATTTAGAGTTTCACAGTTCAGTTTCCTCCCCATTTTGCAGAGAGCTCCTCTTCTGTACAACAGAAGTCATTCCTTTCCTAAAGGTTAATTTGTGAGTCTAGATTTGATTCAGCGCTTTCCATGGATTAGCTGCCTTTTAATTCAAAAGTAATATCAATACTGAGCCCTTCTTCACCAGTGTTAAGCAGGCACTTTATTGGAGTGGAGGGACAGGTCTGGGCTCTGTCATCAGTTGTGCTATGTGTTGCAGCCTTTCTGTAAATTAATGGGGTTATTGGTACTTGCCAGTACATCTGGAATTCATCCTCTCTTGCTACAGCCCATTAGTATTTAGCATCAGAGCACACCACCTGAGATAAATGTGTAGGCTCCTCCTCTAGTCAGGGAAAATGGGTATTGTTATAGCGATGTAAACTGGTTCCTAAAGGTCTGTCTTTCTATTCACCAAAGAATGACTCTAAATCACTAAAGCAGATTATATTAATCAATTGGGAGATCAAGTATTTCCCCATACAGATATCCATCCCCATGGAAAATGAGAGTAATTAAAGTCCAGGAAGGAAAGTCCTAGTCATGGATAGGAAAAAACACAGAAAAGAAATGCTCGTGAGGTGCTCAGATACTGAGGTGACTATAGGCAAGTTAAGTGATAGATAATATATCCAGGGCAGATAATAAATCTAGAGTTGGTTGGGTTTTTTTAATAGAATGGTTTTCCTAGAAAAAGAAATCCATTCTGCTAATATAAGAATGTTTTATAGGAAAGTGCTGGTTTTTGCAAACATTTTACTAAGAAAAAGTTGAACATTTTACTTCCAAGATTTTTGTTGTTGTTTCTTTTTGTGGCAATAATATGCTTATATTACATTGCGTATACCTATACATAATTTCATATATGCTTATTTCACTGTTATTCAGATATTGACGTTAATTTTCTCTGATATTCTGATTATCCTTTAGTTTCAGGGAAAAATTTGTTAAAAAATCTAGTTGACAGAATTTTGTGTGAATAATAAGTCCTTGTTGTCAATCAACCCTAACACTGACATTATATTACCTGACTTTCCCTTTCTCAGGAGCTGGTCCAGCTGGTGCTCCTACCTAGCTGTAGTCCATGCATCTGTATGCCTGTTTCCTACTAACTAGCAGTTTTGTCTTTAAGGATGAAGTATGCATAGGTGAACAGAGCTATACAAACACAGGTGCATGCTATAACAGTAAATGCCTTGTTGATTACTTAAATTAAGACCAATTTTGGAACACAGCTGCTTGGTACATTAACACTTCTCCCTTAGCTATTGTTTTTAACAAGTTAGGAAACCCGATCAAAGAGTTCTTTGTCACATCTGTTAGTAAATATTGAGCATGTGAGAGAGCAGTTGTATGCAGAATAATGAGAAGTTTTGTTAAAACTATCCAAATTTCACAGTGAACTAGTCTTTTTTTTTAATATATTGAGGGCTTTGAGCTTGGTTAGCAGTGATGCATCAATATTCAGCTTTTACAAGACAAAAAAATGTTTTTGGTTTCAGCAGTAGGGATATCTAAGATATATGTGTACTTCCAAACCATAGTCCAAAAGCAGTGATCTAATGATTAGTAATTTTGAATATACAAATGGTCTTTATATAGTAGAAAAGAACAGAGCAGTTGGTTGGGGGGATTCCTTCTGTCAAAATCTGGCATTGGATATACAGATTCATAAATCATTAGGAAACAGGAATGAAGGATCACCAAGTTATACACAACTTAACCAGGATCTCATTGACCCCTGGTTTTTAAAAAGAGTGCCAGGGATCAGTGGGGCTGATGTCTAACCTCCCCACAGGGGAAATGAATGCAAAATACATAAGAATCAGAATTAGCAGACATTTTGGATGTCCCACGTACTTCAGAAGCATTGATGTGGCCTGGGCAAGTAGAGGTTTTGCTGAAGTTCCTTAGGGGAGACAACAGGAACATGGATGTGATGGTCTGGTCTAGAGACCCCATTTGGAGTCCTGATAGGTTTTCAACAAAATCTTTGTGAGAGGTCTCTCACAAAAAAATGTTTGAGGAAACTAAGCCATGGAATAAAAAAGACAGCTTTTGTATTACTGATTCATTATTTGAAAGCTATGAGATTGGAAGCTGGAGTAAATGATTAGAGGGAGTGAGGCTGGTGGAGGGAGGTCACTGGTGGATTCCTGTCAAAGTCTGAGTGGGCTGTTCAACAGATCCATAAATAGTCTGTAGGAAGGGAGGAACTGTGGATGCTAAAGCCATAGGCTTAAAGAGGAGACCAGATGAGTCCGTAGAAGAGAAATACATGGACAATTCCTAAATACCTACCACATACAGCTCAGGGAGCTCCCAAGGTGAAAATAGGTGGAGTCTGGGATGGTGTTAGATAAAGGCATCACTTTATGATAAAGACCCTGTTACCACTGTTTAGTAGACTTCCACTAGTTAAAAGACATCTTCCATACAGGCATCTAGTCTTGATTAGAGTACATCCAGGAAGTGGAGAAAGGACCGTGTCCCAGCAGATGTGGTACCATGCCGAGAGTGTGCCAGTGCAGCAGTGCAGGAAATACAGATCTTTGAAGGAAACATTGGGAGAGAGCAAGAAACAGGGGAAAAAAAAAGGTAAGGTTGTTGGGGGAAAAGAAAATTACTCAAAACCTGAGGTGGGGGAGTGTGAGTGGGACAGAAGGAGTTAGATCCGTTGGAGCACAAGGGCAGATAGGACTGATTTGTAATTTGCAGGGGACTGTTAAATACAGGGATGATGTGAAGACTTCTGTTTTACAAGCTACTTTTAAGCAGTGGAATGATATCCCATAGTTCTCTTTGAATTTTCCTGTCTTCATCTTCTAGGAAGGTTTCCATTCTCCTTTCCTTCACTGGATTAAAGAGATCTTCAATTCATGTTATTCTGTTCCTGCTAAGGTACAGCAATAAAGATCAGCCTGGGCATATCTACTTTGCCTAAAATACACACAGCACGGTCAAAAGCAAGGAACAGAATTTCCAAAAAGCATGACTTCTATATTCCTCCAAATATCTTTTACTTTGGGTAAAGAAATAGCTCAACATTATATGCTGGTATATTTGGAAAAACTAAACACTTCTCTTTCATAATATCAAATTAAACTGAAATCTGGAGATCTAAGGACTTCAGTAGGTCTACCTATGTCAACGAAGTAAGTAAAATTTGGTGCATAATGTGACAGAAAATTGCTAGGCTGTCTTAATATATTCAACCTACTTTAAAAGTACTAATTTTCCCAAACAAGGAAAATACTTTTTTTTCGTCATTCATGTTTGCTAAAGATGTATAACTTTCACCTCTGTCAACTTCGTGTTATTACGGTTTTCCCTAAAGACAGTGCTGAAATTTTTTATGATTGGTAAGAAACATTTCTGCTGCTTCAGGTTGTCAAAGCTACTAGTATGTGGAAAAGGAATCAGAGAGGTTACAGTAGATATTTGGAATACAATAGTCAGGAGCTTTCCCTATTATTTGACATGCAATTAAATGGGCTTATGTGCTGAAAAGCAGAAAGGTGACAGCGCTGGGGAATATTGCAAGTCATATTTTCATATTTTTGTCCTTAATTAGTTCAAACCTTATATCTGCTTCTGTGGATTCCTCCTTCTTCCCCCTGTCCTCCCATGTGATTACAGAGGCTAAAGTCTCTGCCATATCTAGAAGGCAACGTAAAGATAGGTGGCAGCAAGGACCCCAAACGTAGGAAAATTGTTACCACCACTGGTAAAATGTCTCAGCAAGTATTTCTTTTCAGTTCTTGCCACAAAAGGCACCTACAAATTAACAAAACATCCCTTGTTATTTATTTGTTTACAACATCAAGTGTTTGCTCTGCATACTATGGAAAAACTAAAAAGACACAGACTTCTTCAGGACAGCTTAAAGGCTAACATAAAGAAGGAAGTTGAGATGGTAAGAAAAGAGCATGGTGTGAGTTCAGAGTTTGTGATCGTAGGAAAGCACTGTGTGACTGCAATGAGGTGCCACCTTTGCCAAAAGTCAAAAAAATGTCTTCTCCTGGTGTTTGATTTGTAACTGCAGGAGGAGACAAACAGATTTTTTTCCCCCATGTTAGATTAGTGATTTGCCGTTCAAAGATGGGAACAGGTCTTCTGTTGCCGGTGAAGGCTGATGTAATCTTTCACCTTTAGTCTTTAAAGGCACTAGAATATTTCAAGGCCCTGAAGGACAATGCTGTTTTTCTGACAGGTACCTTCATCACTAATTAATATAGAGCACTTTTGGTCATGAAGTGTTATTGAACTGACTAGTAGGTTCATATATTTTTAATCTTTCTTCTGATAAGCCAGTATGGAGATCTGCAACGATCAGGAGCAAGAAAGGAACCACCTGGGTGCTACTGTTTATACAAATCTTACCATTAGTATTGCAGAACACAGAAGATGCAGCAACAAAGCACTCTTGAGAGGAAAGTCTTACAGACCTGTGGTGAAGTGTAAAGAGGGAGGCAAAAAAAGAAAAAAAAAAAAGAGAAAAAGTCCTTGAAAAGCTCTGGGATTGTGATATCACCTAAGATTTGTAAAGTCAAGCAGAAACCCTTTTCTCCTCTACCAAACATGATGAGACATTGTCTGGGTAAAACATTAATGTCTGCAGATCTCAAGAAGGGAAGTGAAGAGACAAAAGTGTAGGATGAGAAAGATGCTAGAGGAACAAGAGGAAGCATCAGACTTTTATTCTTCCAAAAGACACAATCAAGCTTTAGTAATTAGCTGGATTCTTGTAACATTATTTCCTTCTTTTTAGACTTTAAACATATACATATAATTAAAGGGTTTTGTACATTTATAACAGTTTGGTAACACTTCCTGTTTATTGGCAATAATTGAATCTTGGGTTAATAGTTTTTTCTGTGCTTGCTTATGAGCCTCATTCTTTCCAGAAAGAGAAAACATCCACAGCTTAATTTCACTGTCCCTCTCAATCTCTCTGAGTCTCTGAGGATCTTTGTGAAGAAAAATAGCTTCAGAAATTATCTCCATGTAGTGCAGTCTGCAGTGATACAAGGAAGCACTGTTTTAGCTAAAGTACTTGGAAGTATTGCACTCTAATAAAGATTGATGAGGGCTTGAATGGCCACATATTCACTGTTCTAAATAATTGTGCTTATTTCCCTTGCTGATGTGCCCACCTGCCAGTGGTGCTTGGTGGCTTGGCAAGCCAATAAACCTTGCAAGGGTGTCCTTTGGAGCAGCCCCAGTGCTTGCGGTGCAGGCTGCCCAGGGCAGTCTGGGGGATGTGGAGAGGCCACCCCTTGAAGCCCGTGTGAGGTTTGGAGCCAGCCAGCGTGCGAACATAGAGAGGAAAGCAGAGTTTGAGTCACTGAGTGACGATGCTGCTTGTGTTTCATGTGTGCTGCTCTTGCAAAGTTAAATCTAGACCCAGAGATTTTGTTGCTGAAATTCTTCTAGCATAGGACAGTCCCAGGGCCCAAAAGGTAGGACAAGCTGTACTCTCATGGCATAAGTTTGATGAGAGGTCTGAGTTCTGGTTTACTTAAGCAAACTTTGACTTTCTTCTCACTGCTTCACAGTAAGCCCGATCATATTTTTTCTTCCTCTTAAAGTTTCAAATTGTGTGATACCAGAAAGATGTTTAAGTTTCTTTGGAATTTTTACCTCTTACAGTTTTGGAGAAAACTCTGACGACTTCTGAGCCCATCAAAAGCTGGAAAAAACAAAAAAAAAACCTTAAAAAACAATCAACATTTTAAGAATTAGTGTCTTAGCATTTCTAAGACAATTGCCTCATTTTTAATCCTGACTCAATGCTTTTGAACACATGGCATTGGCTGTAATGATTTCCTCATCTGTAAAATTGGGATAAATATAATTAACTGCCTCAAAGCAATACTCAAAAGTTAATCATTTGGAAGAACATATGAGATGGAAGTTACTATATGCCTGTAAAGTATTAGTGTTATTAGTTACGATATCTTGGGCAATTAAAATATAAATTTTGTTAAACTCAGGCTTTTAACTAACAACAGAGCATAAAGTATGTTTTGCCTTTATGTGAAATACCCTGGAGGAAAGCTTAAATCTATATTTACTGTCCAACAGAAGGGATGAGTAGGCTTGTTCAAGGCAAATTGCATTAAGTGTAGAAATCCAACAAAAACATCAATTACTGTGTTAGCCCTTATGCACTCAGCTTGAGGTTGTTCACCGATCATGTGGGAACAATTATCTTTATGGATTATTGATTATATTCAACCCTCAGGCAGCTGTGGGCCTCATAAGGCACTTTGTGGTTGCAAAAAGGGTAAATTTTGTAGGCTCTTTCAAGAGCCTTCCTGAATAATTTGAGAATGTATTAATCAACCTCTAGGATAAGTTACCACTACTAATCAGACTAGATGGATAATTTGATTAATTAGGGATTCTTTAGGACATAAATAGGTAAGGTACAGTAATAACGTTAGGCAAACTAAAAATACGAGGTATTGACACAAAGGTCTAATTCATGTATATATAAGGAGAGCAAATTGTAGATATGATGGGACTGGTCGTTGGAAACAGTCATTGTTTTCTCTAGGGACTACCAGAGGGAAGGACAGGATGGCACATTTTTGTCCTGATGATTGCCTCAGTGAAGCATACCAACAGCAGTTTCTTCAGTTGTTTCTGAACAACAGAGGTCGTCTTTTTTTTTCTGAGGATGAACTGTCTCAAAATAAAGGGATTTGAAGCAGAGCCCACCAAAGTCAAAGCCAACCCTTCTGTTTTGAATGCTACTGTCCTGATATAGGACTCTCTTTAACTGTGAATTGTTTGGTTCCTGCTTTACAGGCGTGTCTTGTGTTTCCAGTTTGCTGCTATTTGATCTTTAAGGGTTTTTTCACACTCTTTTAGGGAAATAGTATACTCTGCATACTGATAATACAGCTATGCTTTGTGTAGCATGTCCATTGTAAATAAATTAGCATTGTTTTTTTCTGCCTACCACATACACTTTTTTTCTGTTTAATCTTTCCTTTTTGTTTTGTTTTTATTTTTGGTTTTGCTCTCATGGCATTTTATGCTACTCCACTCCAGTCCAGAGGAGACAGGACTGTAATCTTTAATTCCAGGAGAGCTCTATGAGACAGGACTGCCCAGGACCCCGAGATAAAGTGTGTCTTCTCAAGTCCTTGGCAGTTTAATGTCAATGAAAAGTTTCCTCCAGTTTTTCAAATTGGTGTTTTCCCACTTGCTCCTCAAATGAGTGTCAAGATGTGTTTGGTACATGTACTGCTGTTCAGAAATGAGCCTGACTGAGTTTCACTGGTGATGCAGATCTTACCAGCTGCAGGTCACCAAATGAGATGGAAATAATGAGGACTGAACTGTGGCTTAAGCCATACCCTCAAAAAATCTTCATAACTGCAGGTTGGCCACATGTATCTATCCATTTCTGCTATTGGCAAAATATCTCTTTCTCTCACCCTAAAAACATAAAAAGTACCAGCCATATTTTAGGTAGCCTGTAACCTGGTGGCTTATACACCTCTGCAGACAAGCAAGGTTTCAGAAATTTGTGGCTTGGGCTATGGAGCCAAGCACTAGGTAGCCCATAGGAATGCAGGTCCCTTTTCTTTTTAGGTGATAACTCCTGCAAGTGATAAATTTACAGAATAAAAGGCAAAAGTGCATGGACAAAATATGTATGCCATTGCACAGTAGTGTTACTAAGTACAGGCTTAACAATTAGCTGAATGAAATTGCACAATAATGAATAACCATAAAGCTAGATTTAGATCTATAGTCTTATATTTTTTTTAGCAAGACTAATTTTGACTGAGCGTGTTTTTGTTAGACAGAAGACCATACCTTGCATATTAGATTTCAGCATTCCTATATCAGAGAGATTCATATCTGAAAACACATCTGTGGATCATTCTTAATTAACAGTTGCAGAAAATGTAAACTGAATCCCTAATGTTGTATAAAGTAGATGATGAAAACTATGTGTTTATAGGCAGCCAGTTTAATACTCCTGATATGCTACGCCTTGAACCAGAACCTTACCCAGTATGTATGAGACCTTTTCCATGAGACAAACATGTCCAGCTTATTTATATTCCTGTAATTTCTCGACATTTGAAAATGGATTTGTTTTGTGTTTTTGAGAAAGAAACAGAAAGAATGACAAGTTCTTATATGGTGTAGCTCTATACATTTGCTAGACATTTATTGCTAATAGAAACATGGAAAACAATATTTTACAAACAACTATCAACAAAAGGAGGAAAATGTTTATGAAGATGGATATTTAGAGGAAAATGTTCTCCTGTCTTCTGGGAAACTCTTTCCTAAACATGTGAGAGAGGGGCACTTGGGATTTTTACATGACTGTTAACTGTACATCATAGCAGTGGAATTCCTGGAAGGTATTAAATTCTCCTCCTTTGCTAGGAATTAGTACCTTGAGGTATATCGAAGTGATGTGAGACAGCAGTTTATACTTACATTGCCATTGCTTTTACCTTAATATGACAGGAGGAAAGTGGGCAATAAATAATGATGAAGTAGCTACTTTTGATCATGCTTCAGCAAAAGGATTAAGGAAAGGCCCTGATCTGTGGCCCCTTGGTTGGCATAGGCAGGGCTGAGAGGTGGCAGGGGTTGTGTCTCCGGCTGGGTCCCACGGCTGAGCCTGAGCTGAAAGTGGCTCCCAAGGGCATGGGCTGGCCCTGGTAGCACTGTCAGTCATGTGTCAGTGGATGTCACCCGAGTACCTGATGCTGTACGTCGGCAAAGAGAGGTTTAGAGGAGGATTACTAATATGGAAACCAAGTGGCGTCATGGAATTCTTATGGCTACTCTGTATTGAGATGAGCTGAAATTCATCCTTAGATCAGGACAGACTGTAAAAGGTCTGTGTAGCCCAGCATCTTGTGTCCAGAAGTAGCCAAGAACATCTGTCCAGAAGGGAGTGTAAGAGCAGGGCAAGCCTGCAGGGTACTTCAGAGATGTGTCACACAGGGCCTTGCTTAAACCAGGGGTTGATAATTGCTCTACACAACAGCTGTAAAGGAAAGAAAAAAAATATTGTGGTGTGGGGAGAGGGAAAGAAAGAAAAGTGTGAAAAGTGTGCCTATGCTGAGCAAACCACGACTCTGCAGGCAGCCTGAGGTGTTCTTTGACTGGGGGAAATTTTAAAAGCATATTTTCCATGTACCTCTCATGTGAACCAGTGCAATTTCCTAAATTAATAGATATTTTCCTCCATAAGGTTTGTACTGCCTATGTTTGCCATCTCAGAAGCTACGCACCTGTCAGACCTTCTGCTTGTTATCTAGCATGTGTTCTTGGATTTCTTTCTTTCGTGGATTTGGGTTTGAACTCTCCAGAAGATCAGGTGTCCTCCCTTATCTATTTCTTCTTCTTCCCCCTGAAAGTTAGGCTGTTAACATGTGTGGGGGCAGTGCACCTCAATTGCATCCTGCCATGGTCCTGATAAATCCAGCAGCATGTGGCAGTGAAGTGTTGGCAGACCTCAAAGATAAGCAAGGTAAAAGTTATGCTCTTTTCCAGCAAAGATCTTCGTAAAAATATGAAATTACTCAGGTTGTGATCTGGGCCTCTTATTTCAGAGAAGGGCTGTATTTCCCCATCTGCTGGATAAGGGCGAGGCTTATTTGTAAAACTTGAGAGTTTGGAGAAGGGAGAGAGGATGTCATGTAGTATCTATTGTGAAAGTGGTAAGAGTATTGCTAATAGACATTACTGTTACAAGTTGCGGTGAAGCTGATCTACCTCCTGTAAGGATGCCAGCTGTCTAGAGAAGGCTTCAGGCAGCTCTGAGTAGCGTAGGTCTCATTTTGTCCCAAACCCTCTACAGAAAGGCTTGTGCAGTGTTGGAGCCAGGACAAGCTCCTGGACAAAGGAAATAAAAGGGAAATCAGCAGTCAGCGTACAGTTCCTGCTTCAGCAGGCATAGATCCTTGTACCTGTCAAGCACCAGATTATTCAAATCATTCAACTAGGGGAAACAAGTGTAGAAAGGCCCAAAAAGCTGGGGCTCTTTAGCCTCGAGAAGAGAAGGCTGAGGGGAGACCTTATCTACGGTTACAAGTACCTAAAGGGTGGGTGGAAGGATGATGGAGGCGGACTCTTTTCAGTGATTTCCAGTGACAGGACGAGGGGTAATGGGGACAAGCTGGAACATAGAAAGTTCCCTTCAAGTATGAGGAAGAACTTCTTTACGGTGAGGGTGACAGAGCACTGGAACAGGCTGCCCAGGGAGGTTGTGGAGTCCTCTTCTCTGGAGATTTTCAAGACCCGCCTGGATGCAGTCCTGAGTAATGTGCTCTGGGCAATCCTGCTTCAGCAGGAGAGTCGGACTAGATGATCTCTAGAGGTCTCTTCCAACTCCGACAATTCTGTGATTCTGTGAAAGACCCCTTTTTTCCTAAGTCATCTGTGGGGAAGGGCTTGCCCTGCTTATAGGGTGGCTACCTAGACACCAGCCCAGGGAAACATACTGGTGCCAATGCTGAGGCTGCTAGGGAATTTAACCCAAGACTTAGAGTCTTTATTTTTGGTAATATAACTCAGTATTGAGTGTGGATGCCTGCAAGCCCGGGCTGGTATCAGCTGTACAAGCAAAAGTGATAGCTGGTATTTATAGAAAAGACAGGTCTGTGGTTGCACCAGTTTACACAGCGTTGCAGAAAAATGCCTGTCGCCTTTACCTTCTGCTTCCTGACCTATCCTGTTCTATGCTACGTCACTCTGCCACACTGTGCTGTGCTGTGCTCTCTCTGCTATGCTGTGCTATGCTGTCTATGCTACGCTGCTGACTCTTGGGATGCACACACCCCAGATAAGGTACTGTGAATGAGACTCTGCTGTTTTCTGAATCACAGTGGGAGGGCCACATAGAAAAGGCTAAGACCTGATCTTTTCAATGCACTGTGCTGCAGCAGGCAGACAATTTCATTCTCTAAGGCTGGCAGTATTTTCACGGACACTAAGTTTTGCATAAGGAGGTGAAGAAAATTAATTAACTGAAGTAGAGCATTGAAGGTGGGCTGAAGATACATCATTTTGTGTTTGTTACATCTGTTCAGGCAGTGTTTTAAACAAATCATGCCCTCTTTGCCAGACAGATTTTCAGTAAATGCTTTATCTATTGGTCTGTGTAATTTTAACATTTCATTTTGTAACTCACACTGCTGTATAACAAAATTATAACAGTGCCTCAGTGAAAAGATGCCAACTTCTTATTGCAGTGGTTTAAGCTCCAATTCATTTGAAAAAAAATAATTTCAAAATTACATATGATTGATGCCCTTCAGCTACAAAATAGGTAGAGACACAATTCTCCTCTTTTACTATTAAACTTATTTGAAATACAAGGTAAAGTACATTAGTTAACCTATTACTTAAAGACCATAAAACTGTCATCTTTCTGGAACTATAGAAAGTCACTCCAGATTGTGAACAAATGCCTGCTTTTTCCAGCTGTGATCTGTGCTTTAATTTTACTGGCATGTTATTATGCTGTCCTGTGTACTACCTCTTTACACATTCCAGAGACCATGAAATAGTGTAACAGGGTTTGCTTTTCTTCTACTTACTAAGAGGAATACAACCTCCCAGTTACTCTGAGTTGCGTAGGCTTTTTCCAGGCTTGTTTTCCATAGAAGAAACTGTCAGAAGCCCATGAAGTCTGCTGTTGAGTCATTTATTATATTTGAACTGTGGTTAAGTTTGGAGCCCCTAGCTGAGATCAAGACTCCATCAATCTAGGCAATGTATAGCCATGCTGTAAAAGACAGGCTTAACCTAATGACTGGGCAGAGTGGGCAGAAAATACAGCATGTCAGGGACATGCTACATCTCTACTATCAGCTAGCCCTGGGAGCAGTCACTGGTGAAGGTGAGCTGCTCCCTCATCCAGCTCCCAGCCTCCTGTCACCATGAGACCAGATGAAGACAGCATTCCTCTCGCGCTGTGTTGAGCCCACCGAGCCACCACAGAGAAGGAGGACACAGAATACAGGGAAGGGGATGCATCCCCATCTGCACTGCTGCACCTCCTGTATTTCAGTCAGGTGAGATTTACGGATCACTCAAGTTTTGGCTGTGCTTCTAACAGCAAATTACCCCAAGAGACTGGGTCTCTTTTAGCACAGCCCTGGGCACCAGGTGATGGTGTGGTGTGCCTAGAGCCGCAGGGTAACACCGCTTGCTGCTGTCAGTATGGGATAAGTCTTCCTCTGTTAGGCAGTAAGGAGAGTTTCACGTGCCCATGCAATAACAGCCCTTCCGCGAGACTTTGCCTGGCACAGCCAGACCAGAGTCCACGGCCTTGGCGCAGCAGAGTGGAGACAAAAGGGACCATCAAATGGCACTATTTGGCCTGTGTAGTGAGTAATGACAAAGGATGGGAATTTGTGGGAAGCAAAGGAGTTAGGTCCCTGGACATGGGAACTGAGCTCAAAGAGCAGAAAGGATGTTCTCCCAGATGCCTCCTTCATACCTGTCCTTTGAATGGAAGAAGGAATTAGGCTTTCTCATCTGAGGCCCCAAAAGCAAGTCAGCATGCCTTCCAGTACAAACCAATTGGTCACGTACCCAGCAGTGCTGTTTGGGTGGATCAGTAATGCTTTGTGGCAATAAGGACAAAGAGGAAAAGTACTGTCTTTCAATATATGCAGAAGTTGTGCCTGAGTAATTAAGTTGAAGAAACTGTATTAAAATGGAACTCTCTCATAAGGGCTTCTTCTCTGTGCCAGATGACATTAGTTTTTCCCCACCATGTTTGCCATTTGAAGGTGTATTTCTGCGATTGTAATCCAATTTGCCATATGAGGGATGTGAAGTATAAAGCCTTGGTACCTTCAGTTCAATTTTTGGTAGATCTGAATTTTTTTCTTGGAGATGAAATTGCTAACTTTCACAGCTAGGTTTGACCTGAATCTATGAAGGTCAGAGATAGCCCTTAAGAGTTTCCATTTTAATCTATATATTTCACCAGTTGTGGTATAACATGTTTTATTCTATAAAAAAAAAAGACAATGAATGAAATATTTTTGCTAGTTAAGAGTGACCTTGGAAGTAATTCACAAATGTTGAGCACAGTTACACAGCTGCATGGGCAGATTGTGTAAAACTACAGCCATCTAAAAAAGAAACCATGCACTGAAACACAGTGGTCAGACATATGCAAAACAATAAATCTTTAAAAAATTACCACCAGTAACAGGGAAATTCTTTATGATTGGTGGGCTTTGCCTGTGTTCCAGCTGATTAAAAGTCAATGGTCATGCAGTTGTGCTGTACTGTATATCATCCAAAAGACAATTTTCCCTCCATTTTCAGGAAAGCTTCACATTTGATTGATTACATTGCTTTCTGCTTGAATTTTACCTGTACAGATTGATGGCTACCCTACTATACATGTAGTACCTGAGCAAATAAACGTATTTTGCTATCTTTTTATTTATGGGCCACCTTTAAGGGATATTTGCATTCTTTATATAATATTTACATTGTGATACATTTGGTTATGACAAATGTTTTTCCTTCAGGATGTTTACTCAGTCACGTCGCTTGGCAAATATGATTTCACTAAGCAAGGAGTAATTCTGTTTGTTTGCCCCAGGCTGGTTGGTTTGCCAATCGAAAGAATGCCTCACATGAAAGGACGGATGCTGTCTGACAGTATGGCCAATAATTTACAAGTCAGAAGTGGAAAATTAGGCCAGAGTTGACATAATGGCTTCTTTTTACTCTCTTACACCCAGTTTAAGTTAATTGACTTAGAGAAAGTTGTATTATGTATTATGCACCACTCCAAGGGGACACCCTGACCTGTAGCACCTCTTT
Source organism: Limnodromus scolopaceus (assembly GCA_028565335.1). Classification (NCBI taxonomy): domain Eukaryota; kingdom Metazoa; phylum Chordata; class Aves; order Charadriiformes; family Scolopacidae; genus Limnodromus; species Limnodromus scolopaceus. Next base: position 185,850,740 of record JAOXNO010000001.1, on the reverse strand, counting down.
TCCTGACTTGCTGTGTGATCTTGATTGTCGGGCTGGAGCATCAGAGAAGGATACAGATGCCTCTGTAGGTAGGAGGTAAGTCAGCAAAGGACATATTTCTGAAGCTCCCACTGCAAATCATCTGTTCCATCCATCACCTAAGAACTTCTAGGAATCTAAAGCTTCATACTTTAATTTCCTGAAGATGAGTGAAAGTCTTAGTTATCACCTAGGGTTGAAAGCTAGAGTCTGGCAAATAAATAAGATGGCTGCAAGTTAGGTAATACAATAGCTTCAAGCTAAATGGTGGCTTTTTTGGATAATCTAGGTTTTACTGGTGTCTGTTGGGCATGCTCTGAGGATGCAAAAGAGTACAAATAGCTGGCAGAGGGTACCAAACCAATCTGGGCACGGTGTTTGCACATGGGATACTACGAAATCCAATTGCCTCGCAGTGGCATCTGACTGAAATCCAAATAGTCTGTGTGGAAGAGCTCTCTGGATATGAAAAGAAGCAGCTGTGCTACATACATGTCTAGGGAGCCACAGTAACTCTTAACAAGTAGGACTAAGCATGTAACCTGGGACTTCAGATTTTGTGTCTGTGGTTCACTTGCTTTTCTGTTTTGCTTTTGATTTGCTCTTGGTTTGATTATTTGAGTTGAGAAGCTCACTTGGGAAATACAAGAAGCAGCTACTGAGAGGGCGTTTTACCCTGTGGGGAAGAATTCAGCATCAATACTTTTCTTGTTTGTAGGTACCGCACCATCAAGTTGGGAAGAAAGTGGCCCAGGTGCTTAGGAAACCCTAATGCTTCCCTAAAGATCCTGTAAGAAGTCTGGCTCCACAGCTACTACAGGATGGGATCCCTGAGCCCCACTTACCGTTCCTTGCTCTGAGCAATGCTTTTATTTTCTTGCCATATTTGTTTGGAGAGCAAGGATGGAGAAGCAGCAGGAATTACAGCCGCCTTTCCCTGCTGATACGTACTTGTTGTGACAGCCCCACTGGCAGCACGAGGCTATATTCTTCCTTGGCAAATCTTCCTCAGAGTACTCAGAAACATTCATATCACAAGGGTTTGACTGGCTGATGCTTCAGAATAAACCAAGGTTTTGTTTTATCTTTAAGTAAAAATTTGAAACAAATCTGCCTGTGAGTGGAGATCAGTATAAAAAAGAACCAAAAGCTGAACATCCCGCCTAGTATATCCCAATTAGCATTGGATTATTAGTCAGCTGGGGTGCCAGCCTGGAAGTAGCAGGCTGCTTTGTAACACAGCTGGGCAACTCGTTAATTGTTTTTATTAATGAAGAAAGCTTCCCTTCCTCAGCTATTTCTTAATGAAATTGTGGGTTCTTCCTTGGTTAGTAAATCAAATTAAATCACATTTGCACACATTTTTTTGTGACCAGCAGATTGCAGTTTGGATAAGAACATCTGAGTTTCAAATACAGCTCATAGATAATGAATGTATATTCAATAGTAATAATTAAAATTATTAATACATGAAATACTGTGTCTGACTGAAAGAGATTTCTTGTGTTAGGAATACTGGATCCAATACAGAAAGAGAAATATTAGGAAGTAACCTTTGACATCAAGTTAGATTGTATTTATCTTGCAAAAAGAAAAAAAAAAGATTTATAGTTCATATAAATATTTCAACAGCTCTTTATGGAATGATGTGATGTAATTTGTAATAAGTGTGTGACATATCGAAGTGCTACTAAGAGACTGTTATTTCTTGCCCTAGTCAGTTGATGCAGGTGATTGTTTTCTGAGATTAATACTCCTGTCACATAACACTTGCCTCTGTCTAGTGTTATATCTTCCCCTTTATTGTGTCTGTGAATCAAATGCAAATAAAATTATGGTGCCAACTAAATTTGACAAGAATAAGATAGCATCCTTAGTCAATTTTGTGATGCCTCTGAAAGGCCAAGAGGGATTTTCTTTTTCCATTTTACTCATCCTATTTAGCGATGGAATAAAAAGGCATTCCCTCGCCAGGTTCTGGGCTGGGTAGGGCTGGTGCAGGCAGCAGTCTCCCTTGCTCTGCTCTTCTGGCTGCTGCTTCTCTGGTGTGGTGATGCAAGTGTACTGCAGCAAACTTGCAGCAGCTGAACAAAGAGTGTGTATCCGTTTGTGGTTTCTAACATTTTCTTGTGGTAACAGGGAAGGCTGTGAGCCGTGCACTAAATTAAGACTGTTGGTCCCTGAAGTACACACTTTGAAAGCCATGGTAATTGGGACACTGGATCATGAGGGTGCTGACAATTGGGACAACCTTTCCAAATCTCAGTAAGAATATAAAACAGTATGTAGGATCCCATCCTGTGTGATTCTAGTGCTAGCACTGGAGTAGGAGGGGTTGTGAAAAGCTGTATCCATCACCATCCCATTACCTACTGCCCCACTTATGTGCGCTCAAAGGATGCACTCTACAAGCTGATACAGTACTCAGATTATAGCATGGACCACCTTGCTACAGCAATCTGTCACCCCTGACTCTCCAATAAGCCCTGTCACTGATCCCCTTTTTCCCTTTCACCTTTCTTGTCAAAATTGTTCATATACTGGTTTCTCCGGGGTGCTGGAGAAGCAGCTATCTAGAAGGAGAAATTCATAAAGGAGAACAAATAATGAAAAGGCATTGAGAAGACAGGGAGAAGAGGGAATTCCCGAAGGTCATTCTAGGGTCAGAGTGTGAGCATCTTCATTTTCTGACAAGAAGATGGCTTGTTATTTCAGTCCAGGATGACTCTAACAAGAGGAGCTGATCTTTTCAAGGACTATATTCCTTGAGAAATGCAGTTATCTCAAGACAATTCATGTGATGTTTTAAGCAGGAAGGGAGGTATGGGGAGGGAAAACTCCCAGGAGTAAGTATTTCTACCTTCCCTCTCACCTATTCCTTATCCACAAAGATGGGGACACTCTGTGAGATGAGAGGAGACCCAGGTTCGATACAACACTTGCATCCTCTTTGATGACATAATCCTGGACTTCAATCCCAATGCCTGGGGAGCTTGCACGGCCAGAGCAGCTTTAGCAGGTAGAAGTGAGAGGCTAGGAGCATTTTGCAGGATGAGGACCTGAGGAAGGTAAGATGCTGATAATGCTATTTTCTTTCTGCTGAGATGGTAACCTAGTTGTGACTATTCAGTGCATGCCTGCCCACATCCACATCAAACAACATGCTGTTTCCCTAACTCTTCCCATGAGTAAAAGACCATTTAGTTGGTTGTAAGTCTGACCTGTGACTTCTCTGGTTTATTTTTCACCTCCACCCTGGGCCAGAGTTTCAAAGAAGAAGTATATGTCTATTGGTAGCTGCTATTAGCAACTAGTGACTTGTTCTTGGTGATAAATTGGGAAATGATGTCACCAAAATCAGCCAAAGGATTTTTTTATATGTTGAACTTCAGTTAAAGTGATAGGAGAGAAATACCAAAGCCACTCATCTCAGGATGGAGATCTAAAGAACCACTACCTCCTGGGCCCTCATGAGGAGGTCCTGGAAGCTGCTAGAGGGCAAGATCTCTTTTTTACAGAGATCTTAGATGCTGATTTCTATCCTTTTAGCCACAGGTTTGCCTGTCTCTTGTGATACAGCTATGCCTACATGGGCTTGGACTATCCAGACACATTAGTGGATAATTTGCATCTACCCTCATGCTTTTGCAGGTGTCAGCTCTAACAGAGAGGGTCTTTTTGGAAAATAGATTACCTTGGTTACTGCAGCAAGAGAGAGAGGGGAGAGAGGAAGATGTTCAGCACTGATCCCAGGACAGCTGGGCATGGGGGAGACATCATTTAGGAAAGGCCCAGATATCATCCGAGACCAAGGAGGGTGACCACTTTGACTGGAGCCATGTGTGGCCAGGGGATGTAAGGGCAGGTAGCATTTCTAAAGAAGAATTCAGCCTGGATGGCAGCTGTAGTAGCGAGTGAGGATATGCAAAAATCTTATGCAAGTTTTTAACATTTACAAAATGGAGTATGTTTCTGAAGCAGAATCTCTCTCTCCCCTCAACTGGTGTATGAAGTGAGGAAGATTCGATATACTACTTTTTCCCAATGTACAATAAATAAAATGCCAGCTGCTGCTAGGAAAGGCTGAAAAAAGTTCTCTTAAAATAGTTATCTAACCTGTACCTTTTCCTTTCAGCAGCTATAATTTCTCTGCCACTCAGCAGCCCAGAGAGCAATGCTCAGCATGTTTTACAATCACTTTATGTAACTTGTGGAGAAGAATAAAAAGGTCATCTTTCTAATGCTGTGTAATCCTTCACACTATTAAGTACCAAAGGTACTTCTCTTTTGTACCAATTGTACTGAAAAAACAAGAGTGGAAGTCACGAGCATTTAGGTGGTGTTCTGTTGGGCATATAGATGGTCAAAGCCAGGAACAGTCCTTTGCTGAAAGAGACACACTATACATTTTCAAGTTGTAGCACTTCTGCAATCTTCCCCAAGTGTTATAGCATATATCCTCAGCTGTGTCCAGTGGAGCTATGCAATGGATTTGCCTTCATTTCCATATGTCTGCTGTGTGTATTGATTATCTGAGCAAATGATGCTAAAGCAGCTAAGTGATGTTTACCCAAATTGAAAAGATAATTGGCCAGATTTGTTCCTGATGTAACTGTTCCAATCAGTGAAGTCAAGGACAAATTTCTCTTGAGAGAAGGAGAATTCCCCATGACGTGCCTGTTAAACCAAAACAGTTGCCAAAAATAAATTAGGAAAAATAAAGCGGCTCTCCCAGAAAAAGCAAATCTTAGCCAAATCTGTGCTTCCCTGCTGGGATCCAGAAAGTCATTGTTGGAGGATGACTTCCTGCAGCAGGGTGCTGCTGCAGGGCTCTTGTGCCCAGTCTTTGCCCAAGTGTTTGGGCTGCAGAGATTGCTCTGATCAGGTACCCAAAGGGCTTGGCCTGAGTCTCCTCCCTGACAGGTCTCCGTCATGGGATGGGGACAGACAAGTGCAGGGGGGAGCCAGCGGAGACCTCTTACCTCTTCCACAGCTATACCTCTAAATAAAGCAGGAGCACACATCTGAGCTTGATAGCCCCAGCAGGCTTGTGCCCACCATGCCTATGGCTAGGACTGCTTAGAGTGGATGTGAATGGGAGGGAGATAGCTAGCGAGGTCAAAAGAGAGCCCATTTTATTTACCAGCATAAACACCCCAAGGGGGCTAGATTAAATGTTTGCATGCTGGGGACAACAGACTGTGCCAGCAGAAAGGATGAATCAGTCCTAAAGACAGACGCATCTTGCATTCAGCTTCTGCGTCTGCCAAACTGCCCTGCACCCTATTAACGAGGAGGCTCAAGCCTGTAGTCTGATTTTCTAGTACTAGTGGATATTTTTAGTCAAGTTTTCTCTTACGTTTACTCTCCTTAAATGTTACCCATTAATGCAACGCACATTCTCTTTGTGGCATTTTGTGCTTAGATTTTCCTGGATGGATGGATTGTTCTGTAATGCAGGTAACCCTAATGAATAAATAAATGTCAACTCGATATTTCATAAAGTAAAATACTATAGCTGTTCGCAGTGATACGCTAAAGTAATTTTACCTTTACAGCAATTCTGGTCTCAATTTCAGTGTGTTTTCAAATCTATCCAATATAAATATGAACGAACAATTTATTATGAATAATTTATGCAGCAGATTTGACCCACTTTTCTGTTTGCAAATTACTGTAATTCCTCTGTAATGGTTGTGTTTTCCCCTCCAGTTTTTGCCCTCCAAACCTAGATTGAGGCCAAGTAAGGCTATTCTAAAATAAATGATAATTTAACTCTAGTTACTGCTTGCTTCCAGACTGTGGATGCAACTCTTCTGTGAGAAAATATGATATTGAAAACACACTGTGATTATTTCAAATTTTGTATTATTCCTTGTTGAGGAGAAAGGATAGAGGTAATTGGTTGTTTGCTGAGAGTTGTATGCAGTTATCAGTGGATATAGAATTTTCATCTTATTATTGGTCATCTTTGTATTACTATTGTTGCTAATTAGTTAATAAAATTAATTTTACAAAGAATCCCTGAAAAGAATCAGCAATGGCCAAAGAAAGATCAGTTTAAACTGCACAATATTGTGTTTTCCTCATCTTCCTGGAGCTTTGTCTTTGAGCCTCAGTTCTAAAAAAATCTGGCTTCTTTCCTGATTGATGAAAGACAAAGACATGGCAAGCACATTTATCTGTGGCTGTTCAGAAGACTTTACGTTCTTCTTTTTTCCCAACATACTTTAAACAATGAAACTGTATTTGCACAGTCTTTCTCATGAACTATGTAGTAATAATTTTTCCTCTTTCTGTTTTTGATTAATTGTCATAGCACCTAAGTACTGTCCTGAGACATTGGGGAGTTTGTGCATGTTATACTCTATACACAGTTCAGAGAAGGAGTTTCTAATTGTGCGTTGGGGAATGAAGCCATATGCATTTACCTTTAATAATCTCAGTGGTTCTGATACAGAGAGGTGTTTTATCTGCCGAGCAGCTCTTTTGAAATTTTACAGCTCTTCAATTTGTTCTTTTGTTTGCTTTTAAGAATACGTTGTGGCAGCCTGTATTTCAGCCTCAATAAAGTACAGCATTTGGCACTCATCCTCTTTAAAAGGATTCTTATCCCTTTATAAAGATGGATAGCTTGGTCATGGAAAGCAGAATATAGCCTCTGAAAGAAATGGGAACAATGTACAAATGAGGCAGTAAAAGTAAATGACACATTAGATTCACTAGCCAAGCAAGATGCTACTGTCTACATAAAGGCAAAGATGCTGACTTCACAGGACCCTATAAGCAGAGCTTCTGTAGGCAGCAGCAATTTACAATTACTGGTACATTAATGATAGTATGTGATAAGTGAATTACTGGGACATTGGTAAATGCTATTCTCATTAAAAGTCAATCTATTGTTGGCACTATACTCATAGTTTTTAGAGATGCCTACATATTGAACCATTAAAAAAATGACATTCTGAGCTATCATCTGGCAAGAAGAGTCTCACATGAGGAGTAAAACCTTATTTTAGTAGGTGCTGTAGAGGAAATCCTTTTAAACCATTGAAAAGCCATACATGTGTAAGATATTGGAAGGCACCTTTCTATTAATTTCCTGCAGAAAGGCAGAGGAAGTAGGTTAACGATCTTTGAGTTACAGGTTCATCAAAGCTGCCAAAGTGTGGCTAATCTTGGAAAATAAAGAAGTGCCTTGGCAAGAGGGTTTGGGGCATTTTATATTTCAGTTGTTTGAAAGAGATTCCTAGAATCTCTCCAAGATCTGACTTGCTCTGTCACTGAGTGGATTTCCTTTGTCCCCATGATGTTCTTGGTTACTTATATCCAGTCAGTAAATGGGTTTAGACTTCCATTTTGTTTAAGTCACCTGGTGATGGTTGCTGTGAGGAGTATCTTTCTAAAAGACAGAGTGTAGGGATGGGGACTGATAGGATGACTGATTTAGAAGATATTGAGCTAGCAAAAATGTGGGGAATACAGGGAAATATCTGTGAATGGGAAAGGTTGATCTGCCCTCCTCATATTCATCTTAAGAGCAAGGCAAGTACTTCTAGATTTTTTTGTGTTTTCAGACAATTGTGTGGAAGGTTACTGTACTTATCCTCAAGAGGTCCAGTCTAGGAAGTCAAATAGGCAAGTTTTCAAGTTTTTTCTTTAAGTTTTCAAAGGTTGTAGTTGAACAAGGATTCAAACAGTGGGTGACCCTTGGAAAGCATTCTGCGATCAAACGATGAATCAAAACGTATTCTGTTTGACTCCTTGCTTATGCATGCACCTGCCAGCAAAAGTTTGTGTCAGCAATTTGAATGGAGTGATAAGTCTCTATGAAATGTGATGGGTCCACAGGAGATGTGAATAGGTACACTAAGATGCATAAATCCCAGATAAAGAGATTTGTGACTGGGGAACAGACCAGCAGGATGTGCAGAACAACAGGAAAGAAGAATTTGCTGAGTCAGCTAAGAGGATACGTTCACTTTATTCTGGCTATTTTGTTCTTAGCCATCAAGGTCCACAAATAGCAAACATAATTAGCCTCATTCAGCCTTAGTCTTAGTCTCTGCCTCTTTAATAGCTATGGACTGTGATAATATCCCTGCTTCCTTACTGGTAATTTCATATTTGCATGACTGTTTTCTTATTAGGTGGCTCTTGGAACACATGAAAATTTTGGGTAAAGACCCTTTCTGATTAACAAAGTGATCTGAACTAAGAGTAGACCTGACTGACTGTTAATGTGGTGTAGTAAAGCACTGTTGCTTCAGAGGACTACCAGCTGCATGAGCATTTCTGAGGAACTCATAGGCTCAAGTGAAAGAAGGACAATAGTATTTGCATGACTGTAATTTTGAGGGGACGTGTAAATGCATTACATTCCTTAGGGCATTATACTGAAGAAATTGGCACTGTACCTCTGCTGAAAGGCTGTAAAAAGAGGCTCTGGTACTGCTCAAGTTGCAGTGTCTTATCATGAAGCTGACTAGACCTAGAGGCTTCCTACTGTACTGCCATTTGGAAAACATACCCTTAATGAAGAGCGTGCTCATTCAGGGTTTTAGCAATCTCCTCGGGGGGGCTTTTATTCCTGGAGTAATTTCCATCTTCTTGGATTATTCTTCAATTCACACTTTCTGCAATAGCCTCATGTTTCTCATTGACAAGTTGACATAATTGTAGTAAGCTATCATGTAGAGAGGTAGTGCACACAGATTGAAAGCATTGGATGTCTTATGTTTCTTCAAGAATCTCTTAGGAATCTTAATGAATCCCATTGTTACTCATTCCATCAACAGCCTTCAGGTTTTTTTTTTTTCCTTAAGAAAAAGATGAAGTGCAAAATGTTTTAAAATGCTTGTTGTAAAGTGCTGAAAGTAGAACCTTAAAACGAGAACAATACTCTTCTCTTTACCATGAAAGTTTAAAAGAGAAAAGGTAGTTTGAAATGCAATTTCAGTTTTCTTAAACAGTGATCCTTATCCTGAACTCCTGTTAGAATCAAATGGATTTTCCTCCACTATGTGCAAAGGAACTACTGTATTTTTACTGATATCCCCATTCACAGTTTTAGTGTTCATATCGCGGAGGAACAATATTGCCCACCACGCATAATACAAAAATGTTGGAAGTTGGAAGATGTGTTTCATCCCCAAGGTTATATGTTTTACTCCATGTAATAGGGTAGATGATTAAATTAAAATTTGATTTAGGGTTTTTGAATGACACATCATTCAAATAAAGAAAAAAGGCATTGTTTTGTATTTGAAAGGTGGTCTTATGTGCTTTTAAGCATTAATATGGTAACCTGGAACTTAAAATAATGGGAAATGGAATGGGAAAATAAATTATTCTTTATTCATATATTATACATGGGTATATATAAAATTTCTTAATATTTTATTTGTACATATATATATACACAAATGCACAATATGCTTTATACATTATTAGACTTCAAAGATATATTTCAGGAATCTGTTTGACAACTGGCTAAATAATAGTTTGTATATTAATGAGTGTTGATTCATATTTAACCTTCTTTGATGAGTTTTGTCGTTCACGTGGCCCAAGACTTTTGTTACTCCCGTTCCTTTGGTGGGAACTTTAATTCTGCCCCTTTGGCTTTTAAATAGAAAACTGCTTAAAATTATTTCTTCTTTTTAAAAGTTAAAATTTAAAGCACAAGTCTCTGAAAGTATGTATATCTTTTCCCATTGGGGCACAACTGGATTTCATTTCCAGTCCTCATCTGCTTGCAAGATGTTGCATGTTTGGAAGTTGTCATCTGGAGCACACTTACTGCTCACCAGCATGAGCTGATTTGAAGTGTGTGTGTGGTTTCAACCCAGTACCCCCTGTCCACATAGAGATCTCCAAAGGTACCCTTGCGATCTCTCCATCCCCTACACCACTTATCCTGTTCCCTCTTCCCATACATGTTGTACCCTTAGCTGTACACTGTTAAAAGCTGTTTCTGATGGAAAGCCATCAATGGCCGCTGCTTTTAGACTTCCTCTGGTCCAGGACCCAAGAGCAGTAGGCATGCTGCATTAAGAACATTCCCTCACTCTGTTAAGCGTGCCTACTGCCCACAGTGGTGTCAGGCTGGAGGACAATGATCCAGAGGCTCCTCTTTTGCTGTGCCAAAAAAAACAGTTTCCAGAAGCTGTGACTCAGAGCACAGCTATTCTGACAGCACTTGGGCTGTTCTCAGTGTCAAGACTGAGGGCACCTATCTTGATGAGAGCCACTCAAAAGTATACATGTTCCTTCATTAAATAGTTGGTGCTGAAGCCATTATTCAACTTGTTATGGCAAATATGGTGTGATCTCAGCCAGCAGGAGGCAGGTACTATCACCTACAGTGCAGATGAAAAAAAAAAGATGTTTGGTGTTTCTTTCCAGTAATGAGGAGAGTGTGCCAATGCACATGCTCCCAGGTGGTGTGAGAACACTCCCTGGGTCTGGTGGCAGTGCCCATGGAGTGGTCTCCAGATAGCAATAATCTGCCTAATGATGAGGTGATAAGTTGTTCCTTGTGGTTCCTGCCTGCAATAAGCGTTGTACACAGAGGAGGATCATGACTTACAACTCTGTCAAGGAAACCATATCATAAAAACCTCTGTAATGATGATCAAGCAGAGAAGCAGAATGTTTTAGATAATTTCACATACTTGCTTGAATGGAGCACAGCAAGCACATATCCAGGTGCTTTGAAAGACAACCCAAACTTCTTTTCAGTAGCTATCAGCAGATATGTTCTTGAGTTTACATACTTGCATACACACATGTGGGTTTTCATGAAAGATCCTGTAATTTTAACTCCAGATAGTTGTGATGGCCTCTTCAGTGTTTCACCAACACCAACAGAATAATGATAATAGTGATTAAACTAGTAGCTTTCTGTGTGTTCTCTTTACATATTTTCCTCATACTCTATCTTTTTTGTATTGTGTTGTCAGATAGTTTTTTCTAGGTTACCTCATAAAATTTCCCTGTCAGTACAGGAAATGAAGAAGTGCTTTTGTAAACCACATGCCATAGAAGACAGTATTTGAATTTTTCTGTAATGGAAAAGAGAAGGTGTAGGAGAGAAGAGGCATGGAGCAGATGCTTTGATCCCAGAGCGGAAGCTGAAAGGCATATGTAGCACACCCTGTCCATACCCTCAGTGGTGTCTGGGGACTCAAAACCTCACACTGAGTGGAACACTGTCTAGAGCTAGCCAACAAGAAACACTAAGGAGGGCTGAGTCAAAGCTCTTGTCCATCTCCAGATGCCAGAAACTGAAGTGAGGGCTGCAGGGAAGCACCTTTATTCACTGTGGCTGCAAAACATATTCCTGAACATAAGTTACTGTAAGTATTCTTCTGAAGAACAAAAACTCATTCAAGTGGATGATAGATGTGCAACACAATGCCTTTCATACAAAGCATAAATGCTGGTACCCACCCATGGAGCCGGAGACCTGGGCCCAAGGTATTCTCTGCCTTGAGGACAATCCATGGTATCCCATCTCACAACAGAGGGTTTCAGTCTGCCCAAGGCTGCAAAAAGCTGGATGAACTAATCTTCTATTTCTCCTTGTTATTTCCCTGGTTTCAGAAGGTGGTGCAAAAAGAGATCCTGTCCCAGGGTTTGGGTTCTTTCCTGGGATGGTGAGTCTGAACCCTCCATGCTGCAGGGAACCTAGGCCATTTCCTTGGAGAACAGAATCTCTATTTCATTCATTTCTGTACAAGGAATGAACAATGCTGCTCTGGCAGCATGACAAGGCAGTCATATGGCTTATATGACTCATCAGTCATATTTTAAGAGAAAGCAGTTTTCACAATGATTTTAGACCGTAAAAACAATTCTCAACAAAGTCACTAGGTTAAAAATGCAAGCAAAGAATCATAGAATCATTTAGGTTGGAAAGGGTCATCGAGTCTGTTAACCTAACACTGCCAAGCCCGCCACTAAACTGTGTCCCTTAGCACCACATCTACACATCTTTTAAATATCTCCAGGGATGGTGATTCAACCACTTTCCTGGGCAGCCTGTTCCAAAGCTTGACAACCCCTTCAGTGAAGAAATTTTTCCTAATAACCCATATAAACCTCCCCTGGCACAACTTGAGGCCATTTCTTCTTGTTCTGTCGCTTGTTACTTGGGAGAAGAGACTGACCCCCACATCGCTACAACCTCCCTTCAGGTCTCCCTGAGGGACATAAGGTTTCCCCTGAGCCTCCTTTTCTCCAGGCTAAACAACCCCAATTCCCTCAGCTGCTCCTCATATGTACCTTAAAGGCAAGAAGACAAGACTTCAGGCACTCTATTTCTACATTTCCTTTTGGTTGGACTAGATGTCCTGCACACAGCAGGCTAGCTTCCATGATCCCTTTTAAAGAGGATTATCATACAGGAATCTGGATGTTTATCTCAGATTTGTGATTAGCATTTTCACACCTGCATGCCTCCATAGTTATAGTGTGGAGTAAAAACAGGACTGAGGGAAAGGGACATCTCCCAGGGGTGTCATCACTGATGACAAATGTGGCCTCATATTATCCTTTTCTTACTGTGTTTCCTGTGGAAGAAACCTAGAGTAAGGTTTGCTGTGGAGTATCTCAGTCTCTATCTTGTTTACACTGGGACAGTAAGAAAAACAGAATGAAATAAACTTCCTCCCTTTGTCTCTTGGCCTCGCTGCTCTGCTGTTGTCTTTATACTACAGCTTTCATGTGGCTTCCAATGGGACTGACCACATCCAGGAGGAGAACAGAGAAATGTTCTTTTTACAAACAAGAAACATCTGCTTAATGCTTTCAAGAGCTCTGCCATGTGAAAACTTCACTTTTTACCAGCTGCTGCCTCCACAGCCTCTGCCTCTCTCCCCAAAATGTTCCAGTTCTGGGGATCAAATGGCAAATATTGTGTGGTAGCCATAGGCTCCCGGACAAGTGAGTACAGATTCAGTGATGCCAGTTTAAGACTCTGAAGTAGCTGATATTTTGGACAGACTAAAGTGATGCTGCCAGTAAGATCAGACATCATGGCCTAGCCTCTCATTGTCCAGGAAAGCAGAACGGCCCCTTGTTGACCAGGAAAGCAAGCTCTGACAGGCTCTGGAATAGGTTTACGAAGGAGCTGCCAACTCTAGAGGAGATTTAAAACAACCATAGCCAAATTAGTAATTAGAGAAACAAGATCCTTGGGATTCACCGCGACACCCTCTGACCTCCAGATATCTTAAGTCCTTGAGATAAATGAGCCTATTGAGCATTTGCAGTAACTCAGTTTCAGTGGGTACAAATACTTTATGATTAAATCCAGCAGCACAGAGTGCCAGGAGATGGATCATATAGAGCTTAACACAATCAGAAAATTGTATCTATTAAACACACTTTCTGGCCAGCTCAGCCATTAACAGTTAAATTATAAAAGTATTGGCCTGAAATGCTGAATCTAAACAAAGCGCAGAAGATGAAACACATTACTTTCTGGGATTATTATAGTCCTAAATCTAAGACCATGGAGCCAAATCTCTAAGTTTCTTCTCCCTTAGTGATTTGCTGCTCAGGGAAAGGAAGGGTTCCAGAACACGGACCGAAGGTAATGCTTTAAGTACACTGACCGCTCCAACTACTGAAAATAATGATGATCTACAGCTTACATGATAGCAGCATACTTCCTCCATTGCTTGTTTTAATTCAAACTGATAGAGCCATAGAACTGGCTGAGTTTTGCATAAATCATCGCTGGTAATACTCTTTCAAGGGTAATCACAACATTAATATCCCAGACAGGGCAAGAAATAATTAAAATGTAGTAGATTCCATATAGAGGTTTCCAATATTAATGCGAAGCACCTTTAGTCAATAAAAATGAACAGTAGCTTTAGTTCACAGAAATGAATATTTAAAAACAATATGGTAATGCATTTGCTTTCAATTTCATTTTTTTCCTTGCAATCTTCATTCTTCTTGGTAATAATGGCATTTTTTTCTCCAACTAATACCTTTCATTTTTCTTTCATAAGAGCTGAAATGATGGCACATCTCCCACATCCCTCCCCCATCACTGCACAGCAATATATAGCTCCATAGGTACATCTCAGATGTATTGGGTACCACATTACTCTTTCCACAAAAGAAATCTCACTTCAACCCCTTTATTATGGGCCCAGATCAGCTGTCCCTGTTCATACTGAAGAGTTTGTATAAGAAAACTGAGACTCCCTGCAGAAGGTGGCAAGCTCTGGTACATGTCTGCAGCTGTTGAATACAACAGCACTTCACAGAAATGCTTTCATATCCTCCAAGATTTTTTTTTCTAATTAACTTTGATATATAGCTGTCTCTGAGACTGACCCTATTAATGTACAAGTTACTGTGATATTTCTGTACTGTTTACAGGCAATTTCTGTACTGTTTACAGGTATTTGGATTCAGTAACAGGATTAGTGATTTTAGATTACTAAGGAAGTAGCTAATTAGCATGTACTATTTGATGCCTCCTAGTATGAAAAAATAATTATGGAGTTACAGATTCTTGGCCACTTCTTGGAATTTTCCGTGGCTAGAAAATTGTTATTTTGCAAATAATTGAATTGAATGTAGGGAGACAATGAAGTTAACTCAACAGCTTTACCATTTTAAAATATGTAATGGACTGCCCATGAATAAGCCAATGGCACAGCCAAATGCCAGTGTTGGAGAGTTACAGTCAAAGCCAGGCTTTGACATCTGGCCCCTGTGACTGCCAAGTTTATTCAATAAGTGATTGCAATGGATGACTGCATTAAAAAAAAAAAGAGAGAGTGAGCTGAGAAGGGATGCAAAACGACCACCTTTCCCTCCCATGTCTCCTCCTCCTCCACCCCCATATGTCACAGTGCTAGTGAAAAGAATGATATCCTGCCAAATTAACAGTTCAATCCCATGTCTGCAACAATATTTTTGGAATGTGAAAGCTGTTCTAAAACCTAAGCCTGTATCAACGTCTAATCTATGACCTACAGGATAGGATGTGTTTGGAGAAGAGCTCAGCAAACTGGCCTTTTCAAGCCCTACAGAATCAGGTCATCCAAATTCAGTGCGATCATGCTGCTTTAAAAATTATGTTTTCCATGGCTCTGTTATCCCATGACAGTGCATTGTGTCAGCAGAATGCTGGTGAAGTGTAGCATGTCTAATGATATTGACCATCATTAGTGGCTGATTGAGAACTGCTACATGTCATTTTGTGGTTCTCTGGCAAGTGAAGTGGACTCTTTTTTTATTTTTTAAAGAGTATTCTTAGTCCATTCTTAAGGGCTTATGTACTATAGCAAATAACTCCCATTTGCAGACTGTCTACATTTTGATGCTGAGGGAAAATGATCTGAATTAAACATAGTGATTTTGAAATTGATTATTGAAGTTGCATTAATCCCCCATGCCAGTGGAAACTATTATGCAAAATAAAACTTACTTTCAGTCACTATAATTTACTTCTCTTTGGACTTCAGAAGTGATGTACATGAAATTGAATTTAGCCTTGTTTCATTCTGAATAACAGTGTCCATATAAGAGGTTTAGTTTGTTTTCACAGCTATTCAGATTAACTTTACTGAGAAAGATGATAGAAATTACATGGGAGAAGGTAGAGACTAGAGAGAGACTTCAGAGTATGTGAATTCTTCCTTCTGTCCCAACCCTTATTTCAGCCTTTCAGCAGAAACTGCAGATTCAGTGTCCATTTTCTGTGACTAAACTGTCTTGGGAATATTGAAATAACTTGCAGTGTAGGTCTTAATCATGCTTAACGTGCACAAATGCACTTTTACCTTTGAAATCAGTGGATTATTCAAAGTATGGCAGCCAAATACCTGTGCTAATGTTCACAAGATATTGGCCTTGAAGTGCGAAGCAGGAAATGGCTGAAGGAGAGGCCAAATAACTCTGTTGCTTATCCACTTCTGAGCTCATCAAGGTGTAGAGTAACAATTTGGTTTTTTCACCTTCACCCAAGGATGCATGCCACAATTCCTCTACTGTGCACTTCAGTGACAAGCTGTAGACATCTGCAAGGTGTACATCTATATCTAGATCTTCTTTATGGCCAGTGGAAAGAAACAAGAACTTCCAAGGTGCTCTTCACCTAATCCTGAAGTACTTACCAAGTCATGCTCTAAAAGTATCTATTTCCCTCCTTACCAAAGGAGTTCTCAGCTAGGTCAGACGCTGGTGATTATGGCTTGGATAGATTGAGTTAGGAGAGATCAGTTTGTCTTCCCAGAGACTCAGAAGGATATTAGAGTCCAGTTCCTGTCCTCTGGTAATGCAAATGCTTCCTCTGTCCAACATGGACAGGTGTGTTTCTGGGAAAAGTCACACAAAAAAGGTGCTGTTGTTTTCAATTAAAAGTTTCTAGGTGTATTAATGACCAATGTTAAGTTTAGGGAAATATGGTAACTTGCCATCCTCTCCAGGAATCTGCTGTTTGTAAACAGAGAGGAACTTGTGGGGGATGTAATGGTTAGAGGCCGTCTGGGGTACAGTGACCATGAAATGATAGAGTTTCTGATTCTCAGGGAAGCGAGAAGGGGAGCCAGCAGGACTGCCATCATGGACTTCTGGAAGGCAGACTTTGGTCTTTTCAAGAGTCTGCTTGACAGAGTCCCTTGGGAGGCAGCCCTGAAGGGCAAAGGAGTC
>JAOXNO010000001.1:185792463-185828787 GCA_028565335.1 Limnodromus scolopaceus | reverse complement strand
ATTAATTCTTCATTAAAGTAGTTTAGTTCATTCTAAACTTTTGAATCTCCTTATCTCTTCCTCTCCTCTTTTGGGGGGGCGGGTGGAGGGGCTGCCTGTCAGTCCAGTTGCAGTTGATTTTGGTTTAAACCACGACAGTACGGGAACATAGATCTGTGATCTATGTGGTTTGCAGTTTCATTGCTGGTCTTCTCTTGCAACTATCACAGCCTGTACCCTAAAAATAAATGCAGAGTGAACAGTGTAGGTCTCCCCAGAGGAGACTACAGAGCAGAATGGTCTAACCTGCCAGCTCTCCTGACAGGACAAGCCTTTTTATTTTGGTTACATCAAGAACATTTGTTTTTTCTGTGAAATGATGTATTGTATCCTGATTAGAAAAATAGTTTTGGTTTAAAAATGGAATGCAATGGTCAGTTGTGACGTTGTTACTGCTTCTTTTATTGTAAATAAGCTGCCCGGAGAAATGAACTAGGTTGCACAGACAAGGGCATCGTAATGGGTAGGTACTCCCATGGTGACCTTGGAAGAAGTTGCAGTACTAAAGGTAAGACTTCAGGCTGTAGGAAGGCTGCCTGACTGGGCCAAGAGACATCTTCAGAGGGCAGCATGCCTCAGCCATCTATCTTAGCGTGTGATATACTGTGCTTTGGAGATGTCTCTTGCTCTCTCTGAGACAATTTTAGACTGGATATTTAATGTTTGAACTGCTAAGATGACTTCCACCCTAAATTTCCCTCTTCTGCCTTCTCCTCCTCAGTGTGACACAGCAAGATTTACGTCCGTTTGTCTGCAAGACAGACTCCCATTTATAAAACTGAGATAAAATACCTTCTCTACCTCACAGAACCATTTTTGCAGTTAACTTCCATAAATATTGTTGGTGATCAGGTTCTTTGGTAATGGGGACAGAAGATCCTAAAAGGTCCTAAAAATTGTCAATATGAATGACACAATTGAAAGTGTTTTCACATCTCATATTACCCTACAATGAAAATATGATTTTGATAATTCAATGACAATAATTTCTCAAGTAATTTCTTGTAAATGTC
Source organism: Limnodromus scolopaceus (assembly GCA_028565335.1). Classification (NCBI taxonomy): domain Eukaryota; kingdom Metazoa; phylum Chordata; class Aves; order Charadriiformes; family Scolopacidae; genus Limnodromus; species Limnodromus scolopaceus. The sequence goes on along the minus strand of JAOXNO010000001.1, from coordinate 185,827,735 downwards.
TTAAAAAGCCGGCAAATATAAATTACACCTAACAGCTTTTCTGTGAGGTACTGAAAAATCTGTATCTTTGGGCTGATTTTACACAAGGATTAACTAATTTACAGGGCATTAAATGACTTTGTTAGAGAGAGGCCAGACTACAATGCAACACAGGGCACCCTGATTACAAAAGCCATTACTGGTTAGATTGCTCCTTCCGACCAGACCAGTGTGGTGAGAGAATGTCCTAGTGCAAAGAGCAGTGTGGCATCCTCAGCCTGTCCTTTTCTCTCCATCTTCTCTCTGTTTTTCTCTTGAAACAGAAAGACTCTTTGCAGTGAATTGCTTTTGAAAAAAAATAAAGATCTGCAGAAGACTATCAGCTGAGGGGAGCGATTCATGCTGCAAATGGAAAAGGATCTGATAAGTGTTGTGCATTTTCTGCTTGAAAAACCCAGGGAGTTGAAAAACATGGTTGCTGGGTGCATTGTATCTGTGCTTGCATGGGAGTGCCTCAGATTTTACAGGGAGTTCTTGCACCATTCACAGTAAATTTTCTCATGCTAATCACACTGTTTTGCTGTATAGTGAAGTAAATACTTGCAGCAAGAACAAATCTAGTCTGTACAAGTGCTCCTGTGATATCAACCAGGATAGCATCGAAGGATCTTCACCTCAATTTAGTTCCATTTGCTTTCAGTGCAAACTGTGTTTTTTACCACTCTAGATATATGCTTTAGCAATGCACAAATGAGACAGGCCTTTGCATATTGAAATAAAGCTGTTTGATGGATTTCAACATTTGTTCTGTAAAAAAGAAAAACATGGAGGATTATTACCATCAAAGACATCTGCTAGGTAAGTGGCACAACCAATGTGCCTAACTACAATGAAGTCAAAGTTCAAAGAGAAAGGTGATGGCTGCTGCCATCCCTTTCCCCAACCTGTCCCCAACTGGTATAACTGCATGGGAGTCCTATAGGCACCTAGCCCCAATAATCCTAAATTATTCCAATTTGGGGTAGTAAATGAAGAGTTGGGAAGCTAATATGCTCAAATAAGATTTACTCAGCTAAAAAAAAATTATCAGCCTGCAATTCCTTACCCTCTAGAGAATACAGGGAGAGACCATCCAACAATTTTATTGCCCCAGAGATCTCCAAACATGTTGAGTGACGCTTGGAAAAAGAAGGCAGTAGACCTGGTTCTGGATGAGGCTGACAGAAAAACAGGAGTCATATTTCTATATAATGCTTTCACTGCTGACCTTAGTATCCTTTGGTTGGTATTATTATCTTTTTGGTTTTATTTTGAACATTGCCAATACAACTAATAAGTGGAGTCTGGAGAAAGGACACAGACAAATCCTGGGCCTGATCTCCCTCTTCAGTTGGTGCCTTCTGGAAGGGAACAGATTTGTCATCAAGAGGCCACTGTTAGAGGTACAATTCCTGAATGCTTGTTGAAACTTTCCCTGATTGTTGCTTATTTCAAGAGCCTTGGCTTCTCCTTGCTCTGGAGCTGGCATTCAGACATGAGTAATGACAGTCAGGCATTTGCTTTTCAGGTGAACATTCATATATCTCAGTCAGGGGACAAAAGAGCAGCTGAGGGAAATGGGATATGTGAATATTTACAGTCACATAGAACACATGATTTCCTCTTTAATGCTAATCACAGGCTTGAAAAAACCAGACAGGATTGGCAAAGGAAAAGCATTAGTCCAGGTTTAGTATTTGGCTGACAAACAAATAGGAGGTGTATTTCCATTCTAATGTTTTCATTGACATTTTTAGTATCATCTATTTGGTGTTATCCTATTTCGATTCATAAATACTTGCTGACACATATTTGAGCTGCAAAATATACTCGGTGTGTATTTTTAGAACAAAGTGACCCTTACCCTTTTTTTTGTCCACAAGGGAAGAGCAAAATGGGGAACAGTAATTGAGCTTCGACTTTTGTATTTACAGGAAGCTTTGCATATATTACTGTGTTTAAAGTTAATGATCCTTTAATTAGTACAATAAACCAGAAAACTAAAGCAAATATAGGATGACCAACTCTTCCTTTAAAATTGTCAGAACCCATAATCCATGCTGATCTGAGAACTATCAATGTTTGAAATGCATATTAATGAAGATTACAAAAGTATGCTTGTGACAAAAAATCTACTCATTAAAATAAAAATAGCATTTTGGAAGTTTTTAAGAACTATTTGCATATCAGAGAAAAGATTCCAGTTTGGAAATACTCTCATAGCACAGTTTACTAGCTGGTTTGTCTGAGATTAGACTAATCAGCTGGCACTGAAAGAGCTGGCATTTGGTCTTACTGATGCATTACAAAAGTACACTGTTGCATTCCCTGCTCCTGGAAGCTTTGATTAAGGTTTCACACTGCTGTTAGAAAAATGCCTTGCTGCAGCAGTGAGGAAACATACATTCTACAGGTCCATGTGGTTGGGTGCTGTGAATGAGAAAGGACTGTGTCGGAAGGAGTGTGAACTGGATTAAAACAGGGAGCCTTCTGCTCGCCAGCTCTAACAGCAGAGCAGAGTGCAATTTACCTTGGCTTAGTAAGCAGTTAAGATGAAAACAAATGGGATCTAGGAAAAAGGAGGTGGTGAAAAGAGAGAAGAGGCTGCCTAGAGAAACTGGAGGAAGCTTTGCAGCTGACACCCAAGCATGGGTTCATTCAACACGGTCAACAGCAGGGCTGCGTTCGGAGGGACCTGGGCAGCCTGGAGGAACAGCCAACAGCAGCCTCATGAAATTCGATAAGGAAAGATGCAAAGCCCTGCCCATGGCAGCAGCACAGACTGGGGATGGACTGGCTCTGCTGTGGGGCAGCTCGTCTGTAGGTGCTCTTTGGGTTTGGTAAATTGAGAGCCAGCAGTAGGCCTGGCATCAGTGAGGTACAACAGTATCCCAGGCTGTATGAATAGAAGCAGGGCCATCAAAGCAAGTGAAGTGATTACTCACTCTGCTCAGTGCTCGTTAGACCACATCCAGGTTACTGGCTCAAGTTTGGGGCTCCCCACTTCAAGGCAGACAACCACAAACTGAAGGGAGTTCAGTTGAGGCCACTACAATGGGAGGGGGAAGAGCACTTGCCCCATAAGGAGAAGCCAAGGGAACTGGACTTGTTCAGGCTGGAGAGGAGATAGTTTTGGGTGCACCCAACAGCAGCCCCCCAGCACCTACAGTGAGGATGGAGCCAGACTCTTCAAAGTGGTGTGTGGTGGGAGGACGCTGAACTTGTAGCTGACCCTGCTAGGGGCAGGAGGTTGTGCTAGAAATATGAAGTCTCTTGCGAACTGAACTATCCTGTGATCCTATAAATAGCAAGAAAGGGGAATAAGTCAAGCGACTAAAATGTTGGAGCTATTTTCCAGAGATTCGCATGCAGAAAGGTCTTTCCTAATCTGAATCACAATTGCTTTTTATGCACCGGTGTGGAAACACAGAGGCAGCATAGGAGATCAGCAGATAGATTTCCTGGTGGATAAACATTCAAAAAATACTGCCATTCCACCCTGTGAGGAAAACAAGACTTCTGAAGTCTCAAAAGTGAAGCAAAAAGCTGGAGACAGACAGTGAGAGACTGACACAGTTGACTTGGCAGGGCAGTTGGCAGGCTATGAGAGGTGTTCAGGCAGGCACAGGTACTGAGTCCAGGGATGGACTGTGGGTCTCTGAGTCCTGATGAATAATAAGAAATGAAACTAAACCTAAAGAGCCTTAGAAACATGCTAGTTTGTTTTATTCGGGAGTGACTGAGCTCTTTGTGGATAAAAACTAAAATCAGAAAGAAAGATAAAATGCATAATTCAAAGTTACAAGAGAACATGAGTCACATGCTGAATGCCACAAAATCAGGTCCCAGTCTCGAAGATACCATTAAAATACAGTAGTTAAAAATCAGCATTCTGTTTCTGAAGGAAGTTGCAGCCAATTTGCTGATTAATCCTCCTTCAATCCTGTAGAACAAGTACTCTTTGGCCTACATAAAAAGCATCAGAGGCTAAAACTCCAGGGCCCTTGAATACATTTTTTAATGAAGCTATTTTAATCAGTGTTGAAGAATTAAATATATTCAGGGAGACTGTAGGTTTTGGGTGATTAGTAATGGGTGACCGAGCTTTTCATTTTATGTCACTGACTTGAATACTGCCCAGCACCGAAGTGGTTGGAAAACATCACTACTATCTGCTGGTTTCAGTCCAGTTTCTAGTGGACAGGTGTATATCCTATGAAAAAATATAATCACCATTGACACTAATTTGTATCTTTATTGAGAATCACAGTAGAGAGGCAAACATTCAACTGTGCATGACTCCTGAAGAGGTTTTTTCAGAGACAGGTATGGAGTACTAGAATAAGATAGAGGCATCACTAGAAAATATTCATGTCCTCTGTGTCTCTCTCTATATATACATGCATATATATATACTCTACTTGTAATCTGCCAAGAGAAATAGTTTCCTAGCCTTTAAATTTTATTGTTCCTCAAAAATTCACATTGAACAAAAGGCCAAATAAAGACCACCTTCCAATCAAACTGCCTTTCCATAGTTCATTTCATCACAATTTCTGCTTTATCTAGTGTTATTTTCAAACTATTTTCTTGCACAACAACTTTTCTGAAATGAGAGTGAACTGCATCCCCACTCCTTAATTCACCTCCTTGCAGTCATAGAAGGTGGCACTTCCAGACTACCATTAATGCTCACATCTTCACCCATTAACTAGCTGCTGCTTTTCATAAGGAGGGTGTTTCAAAGAAGGTCATTGAGCAGGGACCTTGTTATTGGATTAATTTCAGGTACACAATTAATTATTGTGTACCTGAAACAGCAGCAATAGACCTGTGTCCTGGATTAGCAACAGAAAGGGAAGCCAGATCTTTGCACATCCCATCCCCGGATGAAGTCCTAGCTGGCCTACCAACCTCAGGTAGAGCAACTGACAGAGGGGGTTATGAGAAGGACGGAAAGCCTTGTGGCAGAGAGAGTTGTAAGGATAGATTTCTTCCTTTTCTCCTAAATGAAGAAGTAGAGCAGTTGTTGGGGTGTTAGAATGAATGATGCAGCCAAACATTTCATGGTGTGCTCTATGCCAGAAATAGAAATGTTTCCTTTGGTATGCTCATACCCACGAAAGTGATACGCTCACCGACCAAATCCATTTGTCACCCTATGGCCTTTTGGTTGTGATCAGAAAAATTGATTATATGGTCTGGTGCTAATGAAGAGAGAGTTGGCAGAGGAGGTAGTGGAGAAGTACGTAGCCAAAATCTGGGGACATGTAGCCAAAGGGGGACATGTGGCATTAGGTATGTAAAAGTGTGGGTTGGTTTTTTTTTTGTGTGTTTTTTTTGTTTGTTTGTTTGTTTGTTTTCTGAAGGCACAAAGTTTCCATTAGAATTAACAGAACTTCTTAATGATGTTACATTAATTACCGTAATAAGAATGTATCCAATTAAGCCAATAAGTATAGTTATCGTCAGCCTAAGGAGATGACGTGCCTCACACTTCTCTTCTTTGGCAGACTTTCTCCCTGTGGTTACCTTCTAAATGTAGCACTTGAGGGTGCCTAAAGCTTACGTACCCCCAAGAAATCTTTTGTAGAATTCAATTTCTGACTGCTGCTGGATGTTGATTGAATGAAAACAATTTGATATTTAGCCTTGCAGGCCCAGCCAAGTCTGTGGGAAATGAAGCTTGTATTCTTTCTGCGTTGTCACCTGCCATAAACACCTGACTCTCATCAATTCATGCAACAGGAACACTGTTGCCTGCCTTTGTCATTTGCTGTTAGAAACATGGCTTGGAAAACAAATGCATTGTTACATTTTCTTCATCATTATATCAGTTGATTCCCAAATGAATGAGAAGTGTATTCAAAATTGTTCTGAGCTGGTTTAATAGCTGTCAAGAAATTTAATTGGAGTTTTATTGAGTAGTTTTGAAGACTGGCTCCCTTGTGTCTATAAGCACTTTCACAGTCGTTATACCAGCGTCAAAAATCCTGCATGACATGACTGGGCTGCCAAGGGGACAGGGATTAGAAATTCTGCAATAGTTTGAACACTTCTTTTTTGCTGCAGTTGCTCATTGTCCCTTTTGGCTATTCTGAATGTCTGGGTTGGAAAGTCATGGACTTGGGAGAGTTCTAGAAAAGTAACCAAGACATCTCATATGTAGACCTCCCAACTTAAGGAAGTTAGTTAGGCACCTCAAAGAAATCCACAATTCCAGGACAGCCTAGAGCGAGCCCTCTTCACTGGTAAAGCTGGGTCATTTTCAGTCACAAGTGTAAGAGTTCTGGTCCAGAAGAAAAGACAAATGAAAATTCATTTCATAGCCTGGTCATTAGTGTGCCCAGAGAGGAAAAGGGAAAATTTCCATGATTTCCATGGTTACTGACTTTACTGACTCAACATTTGTGTACAATTGCATGATATTTGTCTTTTCTTTTTTAATAAAAATGTTTCTTGGATTGCTTTAAAATTATTGCTACTTTTTAGCTGAGAGAAACCATTAACCCCAAAATCACATAATTAGCAAAAAGCATTTTAGGAATGAAGGGTTTCATTTGTATGTCCTGGAAAGTCTTCCCAGACAGCTATAACACATGGAAAGGACAGTTCTGTATAGAAACCTAGAAGAAACTTGCTTTATGTAGACGAGGGAGATATGAGACACTTTTTCAAGGTTTGCCCATTTCTACTTTGTAATAGCTGTAAACAGACCAGTGTTGTTTTCCTTGCTTATATAGTTCAAGTAATGAATGTACAAACCTGCGGTTGTAAAAAATCTGTGGCCCCTAATAAATCATCCCCTGTGCTCTACAAGAATGTAATCCATCACCCATAGAATTAAATGGAAAGTTACCCATGGTCTACTGGGCTCTGCGTCAAGCCATCCCACCGCAAGACTAAGCAGATGCTTAACCCCAAGTCACAACAAGAATCAAATTCATCAAAGGGCTCTTTCTTATTTGGTATGAGACTTTTATGCTCTTTCCTCTTTTCTTTGTGTTAGTACAGTGTCCCACATTCTCTGCCTTTAACTACCTGAGTTACGATTCACACTGAACAGCACTTCCCAGTGGTTTCATCAAAGTGAAAGAGATTATGAATCAAATCACTTTTATATTCTACAAGTACAGAAGATCATTGTAATTGTGACACCTTTGGGGTTGCTTAGAGCTCCAAAACCTCAGAACATAGTCCCTTTTCTAAGCGGGGGAAAATAACTCCCTCTACAAAATGAAGACCTTCACATATGCCGACTTTTTGTAGACAATAGCTTTCTTACAGTTAAAATGACAAACAGAAAGTATCATAAAAAAAGACCTGACAATCACTTGATTACAGCATCAGTTGGTTGACACTTTAATAAAAGTGGCATTAAAATAATACTGGATATAAAAATGTAAGATGAAAATAAACGGGACTTTCAGACCCTAGGATTTTTTTTAATAACATTGAGTTACTTTGCAATGTTCACATCTTTATCTGCTGATATGATTCAAAGGGTGATCACAGTTTAGGGCCACGAAAAATGTTGAATGGAAAAAGAAAAGCCATATTGCATGTAAGAAGAAAGATTCCTCCCTGTTGTAAATATAGTTTACAGCCAGAGTTCCGCTTCACAACCTTGCCAACATTAAGAGAGTACTAGTGGGCTCAAAGTTGTCAATTAAAGCATGTGTTTACTACTTACAATTCTGATCTTCACGAAGAGGCGGTTTTTTGTATCTTTTTGGAAAGGACCGAACTATCTCAGCACTGACATGTTTATAATACCTTGTATTATGAATGTCCACTGGCATTATAAAGAAATAGTGCAAACATGGTATTTTGGGGGCTTTGTTTCAGAATCTGAAGGCCTCTTAAAGCCCAAAGCTGGCACAGAGATTTAAGGGAGATTAGACTGTGTGAATGTGGGGTTTACTGTGTTCAGACAGACCTCTCTCACCCATTATACCTTGCAACCTCCTGTTAGTTTTCAAGCTTCCTGACCCATTAAAGGAATTCTTCCCTGTATTTACGTCTTGCAAACTTGCGTTAGCATTCACCTGCCCTGAGCCCCTCAGATTTTCCTAATGCATTAATTAAGGAAAATTCCTAGGGCTATGGGTAGAGCAGCAAAAGCAGTCAGAGATATCACTGATTTCCAGCTGCTCCATGACTGTGTGTATCTTTGCAAGCTCACCAAAAGGAGCAGGGAAGAAAGAGAGGCTTGGAAAGACCTTCAGAAAACAAGACATTATGTTGCACAGAGAAGGGAAGGCTCAACCTGATTTTGAAATCTGAAACTTCATCCCAACTCTAGTCCCCTGAGGAAAGCACCAGTTTACACTCACTGTTCACATGGACTTTTTAGTGTGCCACTTAAAATACAAGGCTGTTTCAATTCTTCTGAAAAGAAAATCACTAAAACTGTGACGTTCTATGGTAGTGCTCCATCCTATATCCTAACGTCTTCCCAATGTTCTACTCATAAAATGTTGTGGCAGTTATCAGCCTTGTAAATCAAACCTAATTCTGGAAAGCTAGTCTTCTTTTTACCACTTTATCATAACTTACACTGTTCAAGTAATGACTCCATTGAGAACATCATTGTCTGTAAATAAAACTTACCCTGAAATTTGTTCATCTACTGCCTCCGGTGGCTTTGTGGATCTGAGATTGTAATTAAAAAATGCAAATTTGAATTGGCAATTGTTTTCATGACTGAATGTTAATAAATAGTTCTTGCACAGCTGAGAAGAAATGAAATCTAGTTCAATGTTTTAGCTGTGTTGGCTCCATAGAGTTAACACAGGCAAAAAAGTAGTAAAAACTTACTTCTGTCATTAAAGTGAACAGATCTGCTTCTGAACACATTAAAGTGACAAATCTGATGAGTGAGAAGGTGACATTTTTACATTGTTACTTTTCAGAATAGAGCTGCATTTTAAAACATGATGAAAAAAGTGAAGGTTACTTGTGCTGATCGGGAACATATTCCACCCGAGGAGAAGATGGGGCCACAACCACAGTGCAAAGGGGATGAGGGAAGTCAGCCACTGTCATTGAGCTGACAGCCTTTAGGAGTCTTTCCCTGTTTTGGTGTGAGATCACAAGCAGCTCTTGCTAAAAACATCCCTGGCAGTGCCATTTTCTACTCCTTTTGTCAGGGCAGGACTGGGCAGGGCAGGGACCATCCAGAGAAACCGGATACCCAGAAGTATTAAGGAGTAGTGGTTTGCATGTGATTGATGGATGGCATTTTTTCATGAGGCAGAAGGGAGCAAACTTAGTGCTATGAATTTACTGTGAATGTGTGTTATGCTGTAGATACATGCCCATGTGTGGATGTCTGGGGTTGTATTGTACCCCTCCGTCCTCTCAACTAGCGCCTGTCGCCTTGCTTAATCCTGAGCCTAAGGTACACTCAAATAAATGTTGCAGAGAGATTCCTCTCTTCCTATGCCACATATTGCGGCTGCATCCAGCCCTCCAGCCTCCTAATTTTCAAACAGATTTCCCATCTGTTAAAATCGTTTTCCCACAGGAGAATTTACATATGTCCCCACTTAGCACACAAATGGAGTAAAGAATTGAAGGTCACAATAAAAGTCATTGAAATAATGCTTTGAAATCACATGTACTTTAAATTGCATTTTGAAGAAGATGAAGGGAAAAATTTTCTCTCGCCTTGAAGGAGCTCACTGTATCTCCTGTCCCACCTCAAAAGTATCCAGACAAGTTGAATAGAACTAAGAATAAAAATGATTTTAGCATCTCACATGCAACCTTTGCAGAAAAACAGGAGCAGAAAAGCTGAGCACAGTTTATGTGTGGCAGTCATAAAGGCAGCTAAGGATGTTCAAGACAGAATCACCAGTAGATACCCATAGGGAAAAATCCAGTTTGCCATCTTCGTGACAATAGTCCTGTTGATAGGGACTGTAAATCAACATATGGCAAGAAATGTGTCTTTCTTGGAAATGGCTTATTGCATATCTGATATATCTGCAGGAGAAAGAGGCCTAATGTCGTGTGCTCGTGGGCACTGTGACTGTTCATTATCAGATCAGAAATGTATTTCATAGGCCAAACTTCAACCAAAACAAATCACTTTAGCTTCATAGGCTCTCCTGGGGCAAGACCAATTTACACCAGCCAAGGATATTGCAGGATATCTGCAACCTTCAGAACTATTGCCTGCCACTTAAGCACCAGATTCTCATTCTCCCAAATGCCAAATTGATATTTCGAAATAGAAATTGTAGCTAACAAATTACTGATACTAAATGGGGGCTAGCAGGCCTGATTTCTCATTATGGTGCTTCAGTCGGCCAATGTGCACTAACACGGAGTTGAATGAGGCCCTTGAAGCATGCTATAGTGCAGAGCATGAGTTTATAAGCACATTTACCAGGCAGACTTGTTTTTTTTGGACAAACTGAAAAATCTAAGTAGGGAAAAGCAGTAGATATGTGGATCTGAGTCATGCATACTTCCTACTGCATTTCATTAAACTTTATTCTTTAAAATGTATTCACACTCTCAGGACTCACAATGCATGTGATTGTGCTATCATGTAGAAAGAAAGCTAACTAAACACTATTTGAGAAAGGAATTTTAAGTAGCACAGTATCTTGAGGGCTAATTATTTGGTGAGGTAAGAGCTGGAAGAGAAAATAAACAGCACTAATGGAACTAACAGATGATACTTTATAAGAACTTCAGCAAACTTGGGCAAATGGAAAATAATTTCTGGAAGAGTTGAACAAAAGTAGAATATAGTAACACAGGATTAACTTAAAAAAATGGGAAGAATTCCTCAGATATTTCAATTTGAGAGAAGAAATCTGGAAAATAATAGTGGTAAAATAAGGTTAGGAATCATTATCTATTTGTTAGTTGGCTGTTGTGATTTGGGCCAGGTTGGCCAATGACAAGAGGACAGATGCTCTCCCCCACCTCTCGCTCCAAGGAAAGGAAGAGAAATAGAGTTATTTATTTAGAACCCTAAACTGCTTTAATGAAATATTAATTATAAGATAAAAAAGAAATAATGAAATAGATACTATATATATATACACAGATATATGCAAAACTATATCAAGTTCCCAGGGATCTGTTTTCAGTAGGCACTGGGAAAGTTCCAGTCTGGTCTCAGTGACAAATGGAAACTGGATTCCAGAACACACAAGTAGACAAACTGACAGGGTCCTCTGACATCAGTCATCAAAGAAACAGAGTCATCAAAGAAACAGAGCCACCAAAGAAAGAGAGCCACCCAAGAAAAGCCTGTTCAAGAAGAGCTGACCTGACCCCTTTGATCCCTCTGCTTTTATGCTGGGCAGGCAGATGAGGATGGAATACCTTATTGGTCAGTTTGGGTCTCCTGTCCTGTCCACTCCTCCCCACAGGTGCAACCCCTTCACGGAGTAAACAAGCAAGCCAGCTGACCCTGGTTGCCACAGCAACAAGGATAAGCAAGAGCCTCTCTCACTGAACAGAAAGTCGGCTCTGCTTTACCCCAAACTAGGACACTGGCCTCCAGCAATGTGTTCTTCATCGTAGTAGCCCAGTGTATTCAGTCAGTCACTGATGGTCTGGAAGATATGTACATCCACATGGCAACATGATCGTGGACAGAAAGGCATGGGAGTTGCTCATCTGTCCTGAGCCATGTTGTAGCTATTTACTCTGCGAGTTTTTTTCTTTTACTCTACCCTCCTTCCAAGATCTGTGGAGAGAGGACATTTCATCTCATCCTAAAATGCATATCTGAGTGGAATGAATGGCACGAGGCCTAGCCCAGCATTTGGCAAAGTAGTGCTAGCAGGTACAGGGAATTGATCCTTCTCCTCTACCCAGCACTGGTACAGCCACACCTGGAGTGCTGTGTCCAGTGCTAAGCTCTCTGGTACAAGAAGGATATGAACATACTGGAAAGATCATGAAGATTATTAAGTGGTTGGAGCATGTCACATTGTCCAGAAGAGGGCAATAAAGCTGATGAAAGGGCTGGAAGGAATGTCTTATGAGGAACGGCTAAGGACACTGGCTTTGTCTAGTTTGGAGAAAAGAAGGCTGAGGGGCTCTCTACAGCTTCCTGAGGAGGGGAAGGTGCTGAGAGGGGGGAGGTGCTGAGCTCTTCTCACTTGTATTCAGTGATAGGATGCATGGAAACAATTCAAAGCTGCATCAGGGGAGGTTCAGGCTTGACATTAGGAAACGTTTCTTTACTGACAGGGTGATCAAACACAGAATAGGCTTCCTGGAGAGGAGGCTGGTGCCCCAAGCCTGTCAGTGTTTAAGAGGCATTTGGACAATGCCCTCAGGAACATGCTTTATCTTTTGGCCAGCCTTGAAGTGGTCGGGCAGTTTGACTAGGTGATCATTCTAGGTCTCTTCCAACTGAACTATTCTATTCTATTCTATTCTATTCTATTCTATTCTATTCTATTCTATGCTGTGCTATGCTGTGCTATGCTGTGCTATGCTATGCTATTCAACATACAGAAAGGCTGAGATAGCTGGGACAGTTCAGCCTGGAGAAGAGAAGGCTCAGGTACGATCTTATTAATGTATATAAATAGCTGAAGGGAGGATGTAAAGAGGGCAGAGCCAGGCTTTCTTCATTGGCGCTCAGTGACAGGACCAGAAGCAACGGGTGCAAACTGAAACACAGGTGGTTCCCTCTGAATATCAATAAATGCTTTTCCACTGTGAGGGTGACTGATCAGTGGCACAAGTTGCCCAGGGAGGTTGTGGAGTCTCCATCATTGGAGGTATTCAAAAACCATCTGGACATGGTTCCAGGCAACCAGCTCTAGTGGCCCTGCTCGAGCCAGGGTATTGGACCAGGTGACCTCTAGAGATGCCTTCCAGCCTCAACCATTCTGTGATTCTGTGATTCTTGATTCTGAATCTCCCAGTGGTTTCTGTGTTACTTCATGGAAGAACTGGTAGACAGCTGAGGGGAAGGATGGGACACAGTTGCTTAGGGTTATTTGATATGCTTCAGAGAATCCCTTCTGGTTTCCACATACTATAGAGGACATATGTACTGTCAAGTGTTTTAGCGACATGAGATAGTGTTTATCTCATGTTTACCCTACAGCAAAGGTACTGGTCACGTCTACTTTTTCTGTTAGAGCTGAATCAAGCCCTGAATGCTATTTGCACCCCCGAAGCAGGGTAAGGTGAATATTACTCTTCCTCAGGAACTTTGGAAAGATAAGAACAGCAGAATGTTCAGAAGGACAGTTGTCATGAATAGGTACCTACTGCCATGCAACATGCCCTAGCATATCCAAGATATCCACACCATGCTGGCCTGGCAACCAGAGGACAGGCAAGATACACTGCAGTACCGAAAGGCATAGCTCATGCCTGTGTTTAGGTGACTGTATGACATCCAACTGAGGTCTTTCCCATCCCTCATTCACACAACAAATGAGATATTGGCTTGCTGTGCTATATGGTGTCAATTGGCATGTGTGATTTTGGTTTATGCATTCAGAGGCATTGTACAATGAATGGTGTTTAGCTCCAAATTCAGTGAAATGTAGATGTCTACATGTAAGCCATTTATCCAAGCTCTCATTACAGTGAATGAAGATCTAGCCACTAAATTCAATAAAGACTTGACACCATTGACTAGAAACCTGCATTTGGGCAGCTGAATAACTGTTGAGGCTCCACTGAGGCATGAAGGTAGGAAATGATTGATACAAGCATTGTTTTGAGCTTCGGGAACTACAAGCATGTTCAAAGCAGTGCAGTGAAGGCTGCAAAAGCTGTAAAGGAAGTATTGGGGGGGTAATGAAACTCAGAGTCAGGGGAAAGATCTTGACTCTACTGTGTCTGAAATGAACCATTTGTTTCAAAAGGCTATTTGAGTGGGACACGATATGGTCAGGACTCCAAAGAACTACATCCTGAAGGAGTCACAAAAACAACCAAGTCATAAGTCAGTCAGAAGATGTCTGTCAACAACAGAGGTAATGGCTGAAAGAGAAAGCAGAGAACAGTAATTAACTGCCTCTCCACTCTGAGAAAAACACAATATATTGTGTATCTTCAAGCAGGAATGAGAAACTATTAAACTGTCATGAATATTCATGCTAATCTTTAATTCTTGAGAAGCAAGATGGGGATGAAGGACAGTGGGATGTGGACCTTCAGGCTTATTGGCTTGAAAATGAATGAAAAAATAAAGTCCAAGTAATTAATTATAGCTACAGGTCTGTTTTAAAAAAATGGCAAGCTGGAAGAATCCCCCCCTGCCGCTGCGATACTTGGAGGAAGCCAAGTGGACAAAGGAAAGAGGAGACCTTCTAAAGCTTGCACTGTACACATGGAGACGACCTTCTCTTTTGTCTCATGAGCATTCTAAGAAGAAAGTAGCACTTTATTGAAAAAATGACAGGGTCACTATCTACCTCATAATAATGAAGAGCAGTAATATCCTCCCAAAGTCTTCACCCTAATGTTAAAATTAATATATGTTAAATAGCAGGAAAATTTGGCAGCATTTTGTCTTATTTTCTGATCCTTGGAATACATTGAGTGTGGATGGTGGGGGGAGATAATTTCTAACATTGAAATCATCTCAGTGCAATCTACTTTAGGCTGAGGGTTGCACTACTCAAACCCATTGTTTTCCCTTTTGTAATTATTTAGCCCATTCATGATCATTTTCAGATATTCCACTTTTGAAAAACTTGTGGAAGTGCCTCCTACCATATGCATCTTCCCACTTCAGGATGGTAGCTTATTAGAAACAAGAAACTTAGAATTTGGGACACCCTTAGCAGCCTTTTTAAGATCTCCCTTGACTATGCTCATAGGTAGTCTCCAAATGCTTGCTGCCTAAATACTCATTTGCTACCTAAGGATATTCTCCAAAGACTTTTTGCTCATGATATTCTTGTATTGTCTTTTGTACTTTACATGAATATCATGGTCTGTATATTGTAGACAGTTTACTTTTAAGGCAAGATACAGTGATAGAAATTTATCATCATGATCTCCTGTGTGCTGACACGTCAATCAAATGAAGAACTTCCTGGATTAGATCTGCCTCTCCACCCATCTTCTCCCCTGTTTCCCTCTTCCCCCCAGAGCCCCATGCTGCAATGCAAAAGGGCATTTTACCACTAGGAGGAAAAAAAAAAAGGTTTTCTATCTTCTGTTTTCACATCCATTTAATTACCCATTTGCCCATTTTATATGGAATCCTAATGACACAAGTATGAGCTTTGAAATACTGGTGGATAGACTTCTATCACCCCAAGGGAAAATTGTCAATGCCCTCATTAGAAGTTTATTGATGCATTTCCTTATATTCAGAATTATCTCACATAAACTTTCAGAATGTTTTTCTTTGCAAAACCACATAAATAAGTAATATTTCCTAAGGGCATTTATTAGTCAGAAGATAGAATATTTCAGGGCACACTCCCGGCAGTTAGGATAATTAAATATGAGATTCTATGCAGTTTTTCATTTTTCTCCAATGTCCCTAGGTTAATTTGAATGTGCCAGAGCTATAGACATGGAAGACTTGATCTTACACGGTTTTACACCTTGTATAGTATTTAAGTAGCGGTCAAAGTGGGCTGATATGTCAGATGGGCTGTATGTCATAACAACAGTTCTCCAAACATCAAAGGTACATACTGAAGTTTTCTGGGCATGGGTTGCAAGATGAATAAGCTTCAGGACTTTTGGATTTCCAATTTGTCAATCGTATTTCAGTCTGTACAAACTGAGTGTCATGCATGTCACCAAGCCTAAATGCATTATGAATTCTCACTTGGAGACGTTTTGAATTTAAAAAGCTTTAAGTTTTCAGTGACCATCAGAAACATCCAGTTAGGGAAGAAATAGACTCACAAAATGTAATAAAAAATGATCACAGGGTTACTTTAAACGCTTTCAGTCTACTGAACTCTACACATAGTTTTTATTTTTGGGGATTTTTTTTGTGCAGTTCAGAGTGCAGCTGCATTCACTGTCACTGTTCCTCCTGAGAGACGTAGCTGTAATGCCTTTTATTCCCATGATGTTAAGTGCTCTGGACCCCCTTACAGGTACTGTGGTCTATTTTCATAGTATCTGCTGCACCTAGTGTGCAAATTTTGGCTTGAAAATGGTAACTTGGTCATATGTATTTTTTCCTCATTAAATCTTTAAGCTAACATGTAGAAAGATACTTAGGAAAAATTAGGAAGCTTACAAAATTCTTGACAGGACTGAAATAATGGAGTGAACAGAGGAGAAAGAGAACCTGGTTACATTGTAAAGTGACCTTCAGCACTACATGATTAAATGTACATTTATCTACTGAAAATA
Organism: Limnodromus scolopaceus; assembly: GCA_028565335.1. NCBI lineage: Eukaryota > Metazoa > Chordata > Aves > Charadriiformes > Scolopacidae > Limnodromus > Limnodromus scolopaceus. Next base: position 185,811,382 of record JAOXNO010000001.1, on the reverse strand, counting down.
AAAAGTAAAGAAAAATTACTAGTTAAATACTCCACCAAAGAGTATTCAAACAATTCAATTATAGGTAATAGTATTCATTCATACATTGTCATCTAAGAAATAAAAGTACCTTTTGGCTACATCCTCATTTTTCTTAGATTAGTGCAATGAAGAACATTTGTCTTTCACACCAGAATAATCATTTGGCAATCACTGCATTTGGTAACCTTCTGGATCACTAGTTAGCTGCCATGCCATATGCAATGTTTGAATGTAGAAGAAACTTTGCTAGAGTTTCAAAAGCACACAGACCATGGGCTTCAGACATAGTCAGTCATGTGGCACATGGACATGGTCAGTCATGTGGAGCCTTGTAGAAGTGGCTGAGTAAGAAGGAAAAAGAGGAATGTGTGCTTACAGCACTGCTCATAGCAAGCTTATGTTTCCTTTCCCAAAAGTAGTTACAAATCCCTGTTCCATTTTTCCCATTTTTCAGAAAACCTCTCCTTAAGTTAGAGCAAGGAAGTTGTTCCTCTCACCCAGCTGAGAACAGAAGTTTTAGGATTTTTCCTCAGGCTAGTGTGCTACTTTGCCATCCTAAACAAGAATAGAGACCATGTGTTCAGAAAACATGGAAAATATTCTGGCAAACATGGTTCTGTAGAAATCAGACTGCAGGAGCTGGCATGTTGTCTCAAAGACCTCAGATGCTAAATCCCCACTAAAACTCACCCTGTTGAGTTTTGCGTGAACAAGCAGGTGAAGTCCCACTGCACGTAATATCTGTTGCTTCCAAATCCAGGCAAAGATTTCTGCCCATTTGAACTTCAAGTCATGCTCTTTCACTAATGAAAATAGCAATACAACAGAGGTCTGTGTTGCTATGCCAAGTGAAAACAAGATGATGAAGATTTGTAATAACCTAAAAGAAATTTCATACATCACTGAAGACAAAGAAAACTGAAAATAAAAGAGATTGGGGTTATATTTCTTTTTAATAATGTCAGTCAAAAATGTTCCAGTCGGTAGTCTGAACACCATGGATGAGGACAGATTTACCACTTCACTTCACTGAATAACAATTTCACAGCTTAGTAGAATCTTTGTAAGAGGAGATGGTGAAGCTTAAACTTCCTGTCAACAAAGCACCCCAGACAAATAATGCCTTTTGATAAAAGAGCTGCATGATCCTTGAACTGGAATATCTAAACAAGACAAATGGTTTTAAAGGAAGGATGAAAGGAATTTGTAAAGAATCAGTGATACTAAATGGACTCATGTCCAGTTTTGTTGTCACGTAAAAGAGCAGGGGCAAAGCTGGGTGACACAAAAGACACCCTTGTAAACTCTATGTAATGGGCATAGTGGTAAACTCTATTAGAAGAGATGTGGGTAGACTCCTGACTTGGCCAAAAAAGAAAAGAAAAGAGAATGCAATCAACACTGTAACCTCACTTGATGCCCAAATGACTGCTTAGAAATGAATTAGAGTAACGCTCGGATTGTAACATGTGCCTGATTTCTTTTAATGTGGAATGAGGTTTTACGGTTGGCTTATGCAAAACTACTGAAGTTTATGCTACTACTGAGAGGGGTATCCTGCATTCCTCCATCCCCATACTTCACCATACCTGCACCACATCATGCTGTCAGATGTCAATCAGTTCCTCTCAATTCCTTGATCCTGCTGACAACTAATCCAACAAAAAAGAAAGACCCATTGTCTTACGGGTCTGTCATCGGATCTGATGCACTGAGCAGCTTTGTGATTGCTGGTGGAGAAAACGGAGAACGTGGGAATGTACAATCCCTCGAGTGGGAATATAGTCTCAAACTGTGAAACTATACTTTATTTCAGAACTAATTTATCGCCAACAATTATGTGCTGCAACAACACAGAGACGCTCTAGTGGGAGGTCTCCCTGCCCAGGGCAGGGGGGTTGGAACTAGATGATCTCTAAGGTCCGTTCCAACCCAAAACATTCTATGATTCTATGATTTGGATTTTTAATGTTAAGCTGGATTTGATTTTTTTTTCACCCCAGTTGATAACTCCTTGGCTAGATGAGTTACTGAATACTATCTCTGTTTTCAGATTGAACACGAAACCCTATTAAGAGGGAGGTAACTAATATACAATATTGACAAAATCATTTTACATTATAATTCTTAATTTTTTTAGGTTTTACAAACATTTTCATGAAAAAAGGTGAATGCTTAAATTTGGGAGTTAATGGTATGATGGCAGAGCAGAATGAATGTCATTTTATTTATCAGTGTTCATTGATTTTTCTATTCTCCTTATTTTTGCACATTGTCCTTACTGTTTATGTTACACAAAAATGCTCTGTAGAAATGTGAAAAGTAAGTAGTGGCAATACCAGGACTGAATTTTACATCAGCTGCAGGCTAAAAGAACAAATAAAAATAAGTACGGGAACACAATTATAACACAGAATTAAATTTAGAAAAGAATACACTACAGACATTCTTGTAATTTTTAAGGATACCTCAACTAACATATTGTACAACTCTGCTAAGGTAGAAGGTCAAAAGTGTGCTTAATACTGGTTATCACAGGGATTTACATGGAAATACTACACAAGAAACGGATACGTATGACAATAAAAATACATTAAATAACAATAGATTACTTTATTATTGACATTTGGAGTTATTTTTTCAACACTAGATGCACAAGATCCCCTTGCAGAACTTGCATGATATTTGTTCGGTGCTTCAAGCTTTCAATGGCATTCAGAGAGCCATTTGTGCTGCAAAAATGTATTTTGAGGTACCCAGTTTGGAATGCTATGCCCTTCTTAAATGTAAATATAGTGTCAGATAGTGCAATAAAGTCTTCCACTGTACCAATGAGAACCAGAGCCTGCCTCTTTGAATAACAAAGGAAGTTTTAAAATATCTCCCAATGGCACAAGATGGAATAAATTTTGATTAATATTTTAATTCTATTTTTAATCTGTTTTGAATTCATAGTAATATAAATTTGAGTGTCTCAAGCCAGCAGAGCTATCCTAGTGTAAGACCCACTAGAGTTTTGTTATTAACCCATTTTAACTCTCATTTCCTCATTTCATTTATTTGCTTTCAGTAATTTTCCTTGGCTTGATGGGAATAATGGACTTTCAGATGTTCAAGGATATATTTCTTGCCCCCTTCAACACCTTCCCATCAATGGAAGTGTATGCACAGACATGCATTCTTGTGCATGTGCATATGTACCAGAGAGATGAAGCTGAGAAATGAAGATGAGAGATGAAGAGGATTCTCGTTAAACTTTCATAGGCCTGATTATTCCCAACAGTCATTTATGTACCTGGGAGGCCTGGTGAGATTAAGTGGGAAGGTTCATCTCAAAGGTTATCATCCTAAAAATAACCTTTGAAAAGCTGAACAGTTGTAACAATAGAGAAAAACGTCACTGCCAGTGCCACAGAGCAGTAACAGTGTCTTTTTGAAAGCTGAAGGCATGGCAGCAAACTGCCTCAGGTCCCAGGTTTGGAAAGAGGGCAGCCTCAGAGGTGGCCACAGACAGCAATAATACCGCAATAAAATTAAAACATTCTTTATTAAAGTTCTTGCTTAAAAGCCAGACTCTTAAAAGGGTCAGTTTAACATGAAAATCACAGAAAGAGGTCATGGTACAGCAGGAAAAAGGAAGTAGATGGCAGAGTTTCTTTTTTTTTAAATGAGAATGAAATGCATACAATTGCATTAGACGCTCTGTCAGAGAAACAGTCCTCAGGATAGCCCCGGGCACTCACAGTACAGACAAACAGCAATGGGTGAGGTGTGAGGGGGTTTGTGCTTTAAGGGAGTCATACCTAGGAATGGTGACCCCCAGAGAGGCTAATAAGACCAAGTGAAGAGAGGGAAAGGCGGGGAAAAATTACACCCAGATATCCTTTCTGTTGCTGTAAGAGAGGAAAGGAGAAAGGCGCTGCGGGAGGCATATCATACATTATGCAAGTGCTCACAGCTGTCCAGCTCCTCCAGATCCTCAGTATGGTTAGCATCAGTGTTACTAATGATGCCAAATTTATAATGAGTGGGTGAGGGACGAGGAGCAGGCTTAGTCACTGAGAGATCTTGAGTATTAAAGAGCTTTTCTACAGAATCAAAATGGGTAACCACAGAAGGACCCCCATATGTGCCGAAAGGTGCAAATCTGCTTCCTGGGACTCTCAGCCAGGAGCTCTGGGTCACCATTCCCTGCCAGTTCCCAGCACTGATGTGAGCTGAGTAATGCTTGGAGAGCTACAGAGGGCCAGAGTGATGGCAGGGCAGCAGGGGAGCATTGCCCAACACATAGCTGCATGGCAACATGAAAGGTAATCATGGGGTGCTGAGGAGGGCTCGGACCCATGTGTTAGAGCCTGGTGTTGACACTGTTTACATTTCCCAAACAGCCTGTAAGGTGGTCTCCAGCCACTTCTGCTCCCTGGAAGTGTTCAAGGAGCTGCATCATGCTACCTGGCCCGGTGGACAACTCCTTTGTTTCCTTCCCATTCTTCCTCCAGCCCAGGCTCTTAAATCCTCACCTGCAGCAGTAGGAAAGGCCCTGGCAACACTGTGCTCCTGGCCCTGGTGCAGCTTCCACACTCTCTGCCTCTCTTCATCCTACCTCCCAAAATCAGTCTGACAGGACAACAAAGCATCAGTGCTAAATTCCACAAGGGTTTGAGAGGTCTAGCTGGTACTACAGAAAGTGATGCTTTTGACAGACAGAAGTCTGTTTTGGTATCAATAAAAACAGAATCTCACTGAGGTAAACAGGAATCGCTAGCAGGCATTCACCTTATCTGCAACTGGTGATATAGCTCAAGAGCGATACCTTCTATGTTATCTTTTTTTTCCATATAAATGCTGAAAATGCAGTATGACAAACACGTTCCGTTTGCAAGAAAACTGGTTTAGATTAAGAACCTGCTTTTCCACAGCTCTAATCACATGAAACAGCACCAACCAATATATGTAAGTGGGACAATTTGGGAAGAAATGGCCACAGCAGCATCTCTGCCATTGTTCGATTTCTCCACTAATCTGCCACTTCTAGCAGCTTCCCGCTCTAAAGTACTCCGGCTCCACTGTCTTTCTCAGCAGCCCCCCAAGCTTCCATGATGCCAAAATAATCTGCCAGATGACAACTAGCCATTTCAAAGACATATGAAAAAAAGAAAATTGTTTCCATCCCCCCAAACCAATTGCCTTTATAGCTCTGATTTCTGCGGTGATCGAAGTGGACTTGGTGCCTCAGAGCAAAGTAAACACATATGTTTGGGAAGGCTTTTAAACTACTTGGCACCAAATCACCTCATGCCACCCAGAGAATATTTTTTTCAGCCCTACGGGCTTCTGATGTGTATGAAGCACGGGCTTTCAGATTCCACGTGTCTCTGAGATACAGTTGGTGGTGTGGTGGTGTGACCTCAGACATCTGGACTAGCTGTCATCCAGAACCTTTAGTGTTTGCAGCACCATACTGAGGCTCTTTCACATCAGATGGAGAGGAAAATATTCCCAGATATTGGCTCTCTCCCAAAAACAGTACTTCCCTTGGATCACACCTCATGCGAAGCTCTGTATGAACTGAAGAGAGAGATGGGTTATTGGCATATTTCGCACAGGCTGTCTGTTGGCTTTATTGTAACTGACGACAGCTCCAGCCTGGAGGAGGCACGACTGCATGTTGCTTTGTGCATATATATATTACTTTGCCTGCTGTTTCAATTTGATTTTGTATTTTCTCATTGAAGAAGATAAGACAAATAAATAAAAACTAGCTCACTTCTATAACAAAAAGTATATGCCAGTTGCAGATAGTCCTGCAAAAAAGATAAAAGTGTGCATATAGAACAAAAAAGAAATACATTTTTTGCATTTTGCATATTTTTTGCATATATAATAGCAAATCAAGCTATTATTTGAAGGTAAAATCAATTTAATCACTCTTCCATCCCCAGTTGCTGGAAAAAGAAGGCACAAATTGGTGCTAACACTGATCAGTATCGCTGACATTACTCTACATAGTATCCTCATTAGAAATTTGCATCCAGATCCTGTGAGCTTTTGAAGGCATTGCTGTAGAAGTGAGACAGGGCTATCATTTGTCAAGCATTTCTCTGGGATAAAATTCTCAGATACCAGCTGACTTTAATCAAGCAGAGAACAATATCCCAAGTTAGGCGGCTTGCTGACTGAAAGTCAGTGTCCTGAGCAGCTAAGAGGAGCTCTGTAACCCAATAGACACAAATTGTAATTGCTAGTAAAATACCAGAGGCTTCACACTAACCCCATGTCCTGTGTGGGTCACAGCTTTGCTTAACTTGTTTTAGCTGTTAACAGCAGTTTCCTAATGACCAGGTGGCTATTGCCTAGTTGGTTTTACTTTTGCTTAGCTTTGTATAATCATCTGGATAGTGTTTAGCAAGCTGTTATTTTGTGTAGAACTAAGTATTTTTCGCCCCAGCAGAATGATGCAGTTTAAAGGAACGGTATCATAGCAGAAGCCTTTACCAAGGATGATGGAGCGTGCAGTGTGGAGGAGTACATAGGATGATAACAGGAGTAAACTACTGTAAAGAGGTCATGAGTGGTCAGCCACTGGTAGTTAAAGAAATGCAGTCTTGAGAACGGGGTAAACTGTTTTCCGGGTTAACAAAGAGAACAAAGAGGAAGTATCCAGTATATACAAAAATCTCATGTTTATGAAATCTCACATTTCCAATGGAAATAAGCGCAAGTAGTATAGTCTGATTGAAGATATATAACAATGTGGTTATGTCACCCCATGTGGTGAGCAAGGAGAAAGAAACGCCCATTATCAGCATCATACTCATCTTGGCAAAGGACCTGGGATGCCAAAGACATGCAACACTGAAGCACAGAACCTTTGCACACAGGAGGAGCACAGCAGTGGAAAACAGGGCAGTCATTAGGAAGGGAGTGTAAAAAATTTTAAACTGTGTCATTATTGAAATCCATTTTATGCCATGCACTTTTTTTAAATGTAATAATTAGACTGAGATTAATAATAACTCTCTGATGGGTAGTCAAGATTTCAATTCACTAACAATAGTGTCACAATTAGATCACGGGCCAAAGAAGGACTATAGGTGGGATTTGCATCCACAGAGGTGCAAATCTAGGTGCATTTAAAAAAATAAGTGAGATTATAAATGGGACTCCAAGGAACAAAAGTGTTTGATGTACAATGGCTTGGTGCACCTTACAATGGGAAAAGAGCCTTTGCTCTACAGCAAGGCTTTCAGGAGCCAGCGCTGAAGAACTACCTTCTCATACGTCCTGTAAGGCAGCATTGCTCAGTGCAGAATGATTTGGTAATGGAGGGCAATGAAAATTAAATTAAGAACAAAAGGAACTATGGAGCATGAATGCAGTCAAATGACCTTGATTGTGCTCTTCATTTCCTGCTTAGGGACTATACTGTGATTCGTGCAGACAATTGCATCAGGGTCTACAGAAGCATGTACTTCCAGCACAGCCAAAAGCCCCTAATGAACAGCCTCATTAGCTCTAGCATTGCTCTAAGAAGTGAGATTAGAAAGGGATCTTTCCCACCTCAGGTGAGTGCTATGACCCCAGACTATTGGCTATTATTGAATAACTCTCATTTGCTTTTCCATAATTTTTTTTTTCTGTTTGTTTTCTTGTTGGGGTGGCTTTTTTGGCCTTTTTTGGCTCAGTTTTATTCAGCGTCAGAAAAAAATCAGTTTTCAAGACTTCAGAAAGTTTTCAGTTTTCCATCCTTACTAAAATCCAGTGTCAACTTCAATTTTTCCGCCACAGGTTGCCTAATTCACAGTGGGGAACAGAACTGTAGAAAGGAGACATTATGATGGGAGGAGTAGGATTCGATGGAAAAGCTTTAATTTCTTAGCCCAAGGATTCCAAATCAGACGTACATTGGCTATGAGGCCATTATAAGCAGCTTTTCCTCCCAACACAGTTTGCCCTGGGGTAAGAAACCCTCCCTCCAGAACCAGAAGCACAGGTTGCTGCCATTTGGGCTGATGGCATGACATCATTAGTTGTCATGTACGAAAAACTTACTGTTAAAGTGGAGAGGTGCTTTAGCAGCCAACAATACTTTTGGTCTAGGCTTATATTCTTTTTCTTCTCTTTCTCTCATCTTTTAGTGATTGTACCAGAGAATGTGTGCTATTGATAAATATACACACTAGCATAATTTGGCTGTTGTGAGAAGAGATAATGTCAATGACAATGTCAAACCTTTTTTGTCATGTACTTTGGCACAGGCTTTGTGACTGTTTCTTTGCTGGCAGTACCACATAGCAGGAGGAAGAACACACGGGAGAATGACAACAACAGTCATCTCTGGCAAGGATAAGTGGCTTTAAAAACGTTTTCAGGTAATGTACATTCAGAGGGATTATTCTGTTCTGCAAACAATGTGCTTGCAAGCACACTGCAATGATCACTCTTGTTATGAACAATAGCTTTGCTGAGTGCCCTTCTGTGGCAGTGGCAGAAGGATGCATGAGGTCATAGATAATTACCGCTCACCCCACTGGGTGTCCACTACCGACAATTCCAGTTGCACCCATGTGCACTATGCACAGTCTGCAACGTAACACATAGTACAACAAATCTCATTGCCTTTTAATAAGCCTTTACTTTGTGTGGCAGCAGATGTCCCAGGTTTTAAATAAGTGCACTGTGAAAACAGAAAATGAAAACAGCTTGCATGACTTCATAAGAGGTTAGAGGATGAAGTGTCTTTATTTCATTTCAAGTCAATATATGTATAGTAAGTATATTAAGTATATTTCACTAAAGGCTAATTATTACCATATTGCTCTCCAGTAGGGACATTAAGTTGCCAGTAACAAATCTTTGCATGCTTAGGACCAGCACATATCGAAATAATTATGACTGACATTACTGCTGTAATGAACTTAAAAAAAAGGATCGTCTTGGAGACAATGCTTGAAACATACTAAAATAGGGGGAAAATTAAGGGGAAAGTTTTGAAATTCTGCAAATCCATAGGGTGATACTAATATCTGCCTAAGAACCAAAAAGAGGATTCCCCATGTGCAGAAAACATCACCTCAGTTTGCCAGCGTGGTGGAACTCCAGGTTCAGCGTCCATGGGCACATCTGCATGGGCAACTTTGTACAGGGATGTATCCGCCTAGATACTTGGAAAGCACGTTTGCATGGTCTCAGGTCCAGCTTACAAAACTATAACTTGCCTTTTCAGCAGGGTGTATTAGCTCAGGCACAGCACTTTCAGGACCAGCTCTGAGCACAGGCAAAGTGAACTCTCTGCATGTACTCATTTAGACATATCCTCATAGTTCTCAAACACATTTTTGCTGTGGTTGCCAAATTCCCAGTGGCAGCAGTTTTGACAGTCACAGTCAAAATACAACTGTGTAATAATAAGAATAGGTTTTAATGTGTCAGTTGCTGATAAAGTCCTTGGAGACTACACTTATATACCAGGAGACATTGTGAACTTCTGTTTAAGGATGGCATGACTTAAGTAAAGGTTTCTGGATGTTAAAGTAACCAATAACATAATGTTATACACTTCTGGAAGTCCACTACAGAGACAAGAATTTCCTTTTCCTGTGTTCTGTTTCGTTCCTGTGAAAAATTACAAAACTAATTTCATGACCCTCTAAGCACTGGCCATGTAAACAAATTTAATGATGTTTGTCTTAGACCAGTTAAGAGGACTGCTCAAGAAAGGTTGATGTTTCCCCACCATGAAATCCTCCACTGCCAAAGAGAAAGGTAAAATCAATGAAACTTAAGAAAAGCTTTAAGTACAATTCTCATCATTCTTCCCCCCCCCTTTTTTAAAATTTTATTTATTAAGTGGTTAAAAACAATGTTTGCTGCAATAGAAATAAGCTGTTGGCACATATGCATAACTGTGGACCACAGTGAATGCTTTACATGTCATAATTTCTCATCCTCTCTTGGGCCTGAGAGTCTCCCCTTATCAACACAACAAGCCATGATCTGTGCAATTAGCTGAAATCATTGCATTAATCTGATCTTCCCTTTCCTTCTGCTTCCTCAGTTGCTGCATATTCCTTTTTTTTTCATTAGCTGTATCTAATAGGCATTTGTTTGTCTCATATACCTTTTGGGGAATAAAATGTCTTAGACCTGTATCATCACTGACTATTTTAATCTCATCAGTTAGCTGGCATTCAAGGGCTTTTTGGATGAAGAATCAGAAATATGAGTCACTGTGATCTTTTTTATACACAGTAAGTCCAGTTCTACAGAACATTTCCCAATAAGCTTATCAAACTATTTCTGCCTTCCCCTCTGTCCTTGTCAGCCTGATATGGCACAGATCTGCATTGCTTATGGAAGGGCAGCCACTTTGTACAAAGGTGCCATCTGTTCCAGCGTTGGAAAGGAGCAAATTGTTTCACACTTTTACATCAAAACGAGGGTGGGACTAGGCCTAACCCTAATGCTTCTCACTGCTTTCTTAACTCATTTTGCTTCTTCAGGGATGTAAGCCAATGTAATGAGGCACCCTAGTACAGTTCTACAAAAGGGTCATGTTGATACAGCTACACTGATAAACATTGAAGGGACCAGGCAAACTGTCCACACCTGAAAATTCCTATTTTGCTTCCGGTTTTTATTTTGGACCACTCCAACCAGCTGTCTCAAATCCAATGCTCAGGTGAATAGGTGAATACTTCAGTGCAGGGACTGATCGCAAAAGCCAGCATTCGTGAGGCCGTACCAGATCTAGCTCCCTTTGTCCTGCACAGTCCTAGGGACTCCAGAATGCTCTTCATTCTCACAAACACCCACGTTTGCATCTCAGTGCAGGCAACAAAAGCCTGTTTCTTATTGATGGGCTGCAACATGGCACTTATATTATTTCTGAACTTAGAGCTGAGAAAAAAACACATGCAGTAATAATTATATCCTAGATCCCGGACCAGTTGCTATGACACTCATGACAACGTTGCATTCTGATGTGCTATGATATAACTCTTATCTGAAGATCTACTGCTATGCAACATCAATGTGGCCAGCCCGCTCTAGGTTAGGCCACACCTGAATGGTGTAAAGGCCCTCTCTGCTCTCTCCACCACTTGACCATAGAATGATGAACCATTCACTGGAGTGGATGCATTTAATAGCACATATGTGGCCCTTGTGAGGGTTACAAGCAGGGACTCAGGGCCATCTTTTGACGTCCTCCTCTATTGTTATTGATTAAATAAAGGAGGTTGAGAGCAACTCTTTACCTAGAGCAAGCAACTCATGCTCCTGTTTGGAGCTCTAAATCTGCCTTACTGCTGACATGAGTGATATGGCCACATCACCTCTAAACACAGCACACATGCAATTAATCTTTTCTATATTACAGCTGGCTCCTTCAGTGAAACTCTGTTTTGGTTTTGGGGGTGGTAAGATCGTCATTTTGAACATAATTTACTGATGTGGAAGGAGGAAAATACACTACAAAAACCTGCAGAAAGGCAAGAAAACTTCTAGAGAGAAACAGCTGCCAAACACTCAAGGATTTAGGGCAGCAGAGAGCAGCGTCTTTGGATAGGCTGAGGTTACCTCCTTTTTCATAAAAATTCTGAGCCCATTCAGTGGCATTTTTTGGCATTTTCTCATTCCAGATAGTGTCAAGTTATTTTTAATTATGCAATTCTCCAGCAGCTTGCAAATGTAAAACTTTCGTTTTCTATTAAAAAGTTCTTTTCAGTTGATCTTCTATGATAGAAAATGAAATTTCCATGTGAGCCAGTCACTAGAGAGTCTGAGGGAAGCAATATCTGGGTTAACAGACTGTTTTAAACACATTCTCTCAGGACCTTTCTCTTCCTGTTCAGCATTTTCAGCCTGTCTGCCTCTTCTTTCCAGCTTGTTTCTTCAGTGTCCAGGCCAATTGTGATCTACTTGAAAAAGTAGCCTGGGTGTATTAAAGACTGGCTTTTCATACCACATGAAGATTCAAAATAATCTGACAGTAACAGAAATGTGTTGGAGAACAGCACCCAGGGCAAGTCTGGAGCAATGGTGGGTAGATCAAGGCACATTGCACAGGACAAATAATAAGCACACTAGCAAACAACTAACTTCTTTCTCATTAGTTGCCCTTGAGGTAACTGTATTGCTTTGATCTTCATTTGCAACAGCAATAGCAAAAATAAAGATAAATCTTTAATCTTGTAAGTGCAGCAGCCCCATATTTACTCACATTTATCAGCCTCAAAGATATAATACTAGCATGTACAAAAATTGGACTGCCTTAGGGCAGTCTATCTGTGATATAAAGGTGTAGGGACGGTTTGTACAGTTGGAAAAAAAAAACGTCTTCTTAGGACCAAATCTATACGTGCATGCACATGTATTTTATTTTACATGTTACAAAATAAAGTTTCCATAGATTGTTCTCCATTCCAAAACGTCCAGAATTCCATTTGCAAACTTGCAAACCTACATGATAAAATACTCTGGGCCTGAGTCAATTCTGTGCACTGCCTTTGATTCAACAGCCTCTATTTTTCCTCCCAGCAGGAATGCTAGAGTTCAGTGCCAATTGCTTGGAGGAAGGCTGATGGCATCCAAACTAAAGGAGTGCAGAAAGAATAGTTATTTTGTGCCTGAAAAGCATTAGCAGGTCCAGTGAAAAAGAAATCCAAGTTACAACACCCTCAGGACTTTGAAATAACACTTGTGACAACATTGCATTGTATTCTGATGTACTATGATCTAACTCTTATCTGAAGAACAGGCATTTTGGACTCCACAGAGACGGAATGTGGTACTTTGTAATGACATAATGATAGACTTAAGTCCTATAGGACTGTGTAAAGATCATCAGTTTCACTCAGAACTTTAAGCTAAATTATCAGCTGCAGCACAAATAACATAAAATCCCTTCAGCTCAATTACGTGGCTTAGTCTGGGAGATCAATGCCTCCAATTCTTACTTCACTTTTAACTGCCTTGTGATGGATGCAGCAATCGAGGTTTTCCATCAAGATAAGTTTGGAAAGCACTTGAGGAATCATATGTTGGGGGTTTCATATTAAATCCATTTAATCAATAAACATTAGACATTAGACTTCCCAAAAATTATTTACTCTTACTGCACTGAAACAGTGAAGATTATAAGAAAAAACTCATACCTACGTTTTGTTTCAGGAGCAGAAAAAAAGGAAATATTATTGTTTGCATATATAAAATTACAAAAAGCAATAATTTAGTAGAAATTAGTTTTTTAAAGTTATCCTTTCTTTTCCAAAATGATAGGCTGATTACATCCATCTAGTCTTCAACCCCATATTAATGTGATCAAACTGATTATTTTCATCTCAGTATTACTCTGGCATTTCAAATGTAACTGAGATGTCAAGATAGCTTTTTTGATAACCAATAACAAAACAAGAATGGCAGCCATAATCTCTTATTAACCTAGTGGAGGCATCATGTGATAACAATACCATACTGAGATTCTGGAAATTGGAGATTCTCTTTTACAGGTTACGACTTTGGGGAAATCACTTAGTGGATTACTCAACCCTAAAAAATAATGCCATCCCAGTCTTACTTATCATATCAGTTTCTTATATGTATTCATAATTACATCTGCTTGTGTTAGAGGGAAAAACATGTTTCTGGTGTTAACTCCTCTTAGCCAATACAGACACATAAATGTAAGCTGGAGTCCATTCTTGCTTATGAAGTGCCAGTAAAGGTCACACTCTGCATTTCTAGGGACTCATCAGTGCCGCAAAAAGAAAAGAGTCCCTGACAACTCTAGGTGAAGCTAGTAAATCAGGCAGGATAACTCAGGTCCTAGCACGGTCCTAAAGGATTTGTGCTACTCTTTCTGCTGCACGAAATGGAAAAAGTCAAATTCACTGCTGTACCCCAGACTGAATTTGCAAGGGTGGCATTTGGGGAAAATAAAACTGATACTCTCATCTATCACATTTGTGTTGGGAATCAGTAAGAAAATTACAAAACTATTGTTATGGGCTTAGAGTTCAGAGTAAGCCTCATTGCAATTGTGGATGAGCTGTGCTCTGTAGAGACTAACTTTGATGTTCAAGGAAAAAGGGTGCAACAGACATTCAGAGTTATCTTTACTCAAGTGATACTGTTGCTGAGCTCTAGCTCGTGTTGGAAAATGTACTGATCATTGCACAAAAGCCACAATGTAGGATCAGGACTGCGTTTGAAAGCAGAGTGGACATATTTGGCAGTGAAAGCATCTTGTCTGGAAGATTGCCAGGCTACACAATTCCCGCACGCGAGTCAAGGTAGGGAGCTCTTGCTGGAGTACACACGCTGGAGACCTTGGAGGCAGAGTGAAGGCCCTTTGCTGTTACAAATAGAGACATTCTTTGCCCTGAAAGAATGAGTTACAGGAAAGCTGACAAACTAACTCTGACAGATTTTACTGTGAAAAGGGAACAAAAAACTGGCCAATCTTGAGTCATGCTCCTTTCACACAAAAAGACAGTTCTTGCATTAATTCTTGGGAGTCATCAAGTAATGCAAGGAGATCAGGGTCCCCAGGTAAAGGCAAAGATGTGGCTGAGATTGTGAACTCCAGAGCTACACCCACAGACCCAGCCTTCCATATTCAGGTATCCTATTATCTGAAAGCCCTTGGCTATGGGCCAAAACAGGCATAAGTAAATTAAGGCTCACACATTAAACCATTCCAATGTAGGTAATGGCATTACACCATGATAAAACCAGTTTCAGAGATTAGTCCCAAACCCTTTGGGTAAAGACACAAGAAGACCCAAATATATTTCTCTCACTTCACACATATTCATGCTGAAGAGTGTGTCAGCAACATGCAGTTTATCTCAACCCACAGAAATCTATCCATAAGGCATGTACAGGAACGCATCCCAACATAGTGACTAATCCTGCACCAGCAGCACTGTTTTCTTAGTCACTTTGTGGCTTGGAAGATACCCATATTTAGAACTGCATTGACAATTGGAAGCAAATAGTTTAATGGCTTAAATCAACCTTTTCCTAATTATTTATTTGCAATCTCACGAAAATTTCCTTCCATATTGTAATTATTCAAAACAAATCCCATTTTATCAGTGTACACATGTGTGGGATTATGGGTTTATTGAGAGATGTATAATACAATACTCAGTGTCTTTAAGTGACAACTGATTATACAAGTAACATGGTTCTGCCTCTGTTCCCTCACTGGCTGAGTGTAACTGTTGACATTTGGACTTGAAGAAACTGGTGCAGGGCTGAACACCCCAGGGGACAATGGTGTTTTTGGGATAGGTTGTAGCTAAGAGAGACAAGAGCTACTTGAAACACTTAAAAATCATCCTTTTCAAACTGCATAAGACATCACTTAGGCAGGATCCTAAAAAATCCACAACCTCCTACTCTCTTTATTGGTATAAGTGCAGAATTTGAACTTAATTTTGGCTCATACTACTCATACAAATGAATCATCTGTGGAAATGCTTGGTGCGCTGGCAAAAATGATCAAAACTTGATACTTCTTCTTTGAATCTGGAAGGTTCGAGAGATCTAATATTGTCCCCTGTGATGGTGTTTCTAAACTTCCCACTCCCACACTTGAGGCCATCAGTATGTCCTAGGCACCAGTAGGGGAGCACCTAATCTAGGGTATGACACAGAATAAGTGTCTGCTATGCTTTTTTTAGTGTTGTAATTTATGCAGCTGATTACCGTCAGCCTTATGTAGGGACATAACTGGATCCCCAAGGAATGGGCTGTGAAGCAATGGCACAAAGCTGAACAACAGCAAAGAGCCGGCCAAGTCTGCCTCATTACCTCCTCCAGGTAGTTCCTGCCTCTTGCACTGTGCTACCAAGGGTTAAAAGTTCATATAATTTGGCAGTACTTACCTAGTGTCCTCTCTGGCTTCATTCTCTTTTACAGATAGATTGTTCAAATGCACTCCATATGTAATGTAAGTTTATCTCTCATTTTTTGGCAGGATATTGTGACCTTTGAACTGAAATATCCACAGCCTGCTATCATAACAGAGCTGCTGACATATCAGTATAACCCAGCTTGGCAGGCATCTCTGCAAATACTATACAAAGTTTTATTGCTTAAAAAGTGCAGCTATTCCCTACCTTGCACTCTTTTAAGGGAGGGGGGCTGATGTACACCATGAGGAAGGGAACTGCTGTGAGCATGCAGAGGCTCCTGAGGCTGTACTTTTGAGGCTACATCTTATTGCCCTCTTTTAAGGAACAAGAGAAGGGCAAGGGGATGTGAAAGGGCTCCAGGTAAAATAATGGATAGACAAAAGGTGAGATGCTTAACCTAACTAATAGCAGAACTGGTACCTGATGATGTTAAAAAAGACAGCACGAGACCTGTGCAGTTATTCATCAGGGAGAGGTACAAATGCATAAGAAGAAAAGGCAGATCAGGAAGAGAGGGTATTGCCCAGAAAGATAAGCCAGGTGGCTATGAGGTCCACAAGTGAAATCAGAGGAGGGGTAAGGCATGGTTTCTGTTAGAATATGTTGATGCTGTAATGAAAAGCTGATGGTAACTAATCTAGGTTTTCGTGAATTAGCTGCAAATTAACTAACCCATAACCTGAGAACAGTGGACTTGATCAGCAATTACAGCAATGCAGAGTCCAGGGCCAGATTTATAATGTGTACTGAATCCCGTGTCACTGCAGTTAAGCGTTGTCAGTATGCATACTAGCAAGGTACTTAGCCTACATATCTTGGATACCTTAAATATTTGAATATTTAACTTGAGAACTACAAATATTTTTCAATTTATGAGGAGTCAGGCTCTGGTAGCTAACATCATACCATGCCATGGACTCTCTACCAGCAAAGATGCAGGCTGAACCTTACCTCCTGATTTCTGGGTTTATAACTTAGCTGTGGTAGCAACTATCTTTGCAATTTCAAATGGACACAACTATTAGAACAAGAAAAAAGATATGTTGCTAAGCAGTAGGACCAAGTGGCTTGCAAAGTATTGTGAGTTATGGTGACAGAAAACAGGTTAGGAAGGCTCTGAATACAACGGTCAGCCATTCAGTGTGAGTTGTAAGGCATTGCTAAAACATGTGTCTGTATATTCTTTGGAGCCTTTGAGGGTCCCAACTACAGGTTAACAAGCCTTGGGTCACATTGGCCTGATAGGTCCTCAATGAAAGCCTGCAGTTTCAAACTCTCTTTTTTACTGATGCTGGCTTCTGGTTTCTGGCAGGTCCAAGTGGGCTTAGTCTCTGGAGGTGATTATCTTTTCAAAGCTGCCAGCAGCAGCTGCTAACGGTGATCCAAAACAACCTTCTAAAGCACAGTTTACTGCTGGGTTTTTTTCTGCAAGTTTAATTAAGTGGGGAACACAGTTAAACTAGCACTCAGGTTTAACTACACCTCAGCTTATTTTCTAAGTTTTATTACATTTTGTTTAGTTCAGGCATCTATGATGTTTTGGCTGAGACAAACAGGATCTCCTACAGTTATTGCCTCGCTGTCTCCCCACATTGCCTTCCCTCAGTATTCTCTGCTTTCCACTTCTCCTTTCTAGGAGATTTTTAAACAGATAGACGTCCTTTGATCTCCAGCCATAGTAGTGGTACAATAAGCTTGTTAACCTTAGCCTGAACCAGGCAGGTAGGCACTTTCAGATTAATAGCCTACCCATTGCTCTCTGAAGGACTCTTGGTATCTCCCCTGGAGATATCTTATCTCTATCACTGAGTAAGCAGGAAATGAAACATAGATTCATAAAGTGTAAGCCCAGAAGGGACCATTAGAAGAGCTATTCTGATCTTATATATATCAGAAGCCCTTTAATTTCACCCATTTATCCTTGTAGTGAGTTCAATAACTTCTATTTGACTAAAGTCAATGCTCCTCCTAACAGAAGCTCCAGATTTAAATTCATACACTCAAACAAAAAAGTATCAAGCACATAAACTGAGATAGGTAAAACAGCCACTGAAAAAAAATACAGATGTCTCCCTCATTCTCTGTAACACTGCCTGGCTGTGTTTTGATACAGACCTGACATGGTTTAGTATGTCAGCATGAGTCACTCTAAAATTTACCCATGTTCAGAGTAAGAGATGCTGAAAATTAAGACATATGTGGCACATAGAATAAGCACCATTACAACTTTGTCAAGTAGATTGCACACTATAGTATATTGAGATCAATAACAGAGTAGCATAATACCCTATGCAGGACTACAAAAATGTTGGTTCGTAAGTCTAGACGGACAAATGAAAGAGGGCTACCCCAAAAACTCCCTATTTTTTAGCTTACTCTTCAGCTCAGTTTTTACTCACACCAACTTTCTCTGTCCAAGACGTACTTACTGTGAGGAAGTCTTCCATTAAGCATCACCAATGCAAGACAGTTAGTCCTACATGTTCATGGAGTGAGAGCTCAGTCAGCTCCCAGCCCTCTTTTATTTAGCTGTGTAGGCATAGTCAGTGAGTGTAGGTGGCATATAAAGGAGAGCTGAGGCCCACAAGGAAGTCATTACAATAAGTGCAAAAGAGTAATGTACTCTATGATGCTTTGAAGCAGAGCAGAGGACACTCCAAATCATCATTAACCAAATTAACCAAACCATCTAGCAAAACTGATTGTGAAACATAAAACAATTCAACACAGTAACATCTTTGGACGTTTGTGAAATCTGATGAGATGAGGAAGAGTTTTTCATCTTTATGTATTACAGTCATGCACCTTCCTGATGCATGATCATACCAGCACTCATTCGTGATATTTGTAAGCAGACATTGCTTACTGCACCTGAGGAGAAATAACCCCAAGCAACAGTACAGGTTGGGGGCTGACCTGCTGGAGAGCAGCTCTGAGGAAAAAGACCTGGGAGTTCTTGTGGACAACAGGAT
>JAOXNO010000001.1:185766899-185792363 GCA_028565335.1 Limnodromus scolopaceus | reverse complement strand
AGTATAAGAAGTTCCACCTAAACATGAGGAGGAACTTCTTTACTGTGAGAGTGGTAGAGCACTGGAACAGGCTGTCCGGAGAGGTGGTGGAGTCTCCTTCTCTGGAGACATTCAAAACCCGCCCGGACGCGTTCCTGTGCTACCAGCTCTGGGTGGACCTGCTCTGGCAGGGGGTTTGGACTAGATGATCTCCAGAGGTCCCTTCCAACCCCATATGATTCTATGATTCTATGATTGAAAACAGGGAGGTTTTGAAAGATAACACACTCCCTGCTGGGGTACCATCTCAAGGAAGTTAATAAGGAATCTACATGTGGTTATAACACACCTTTTTCTAAAGACATTGCAACATTTAAATTTGACTTCAATCCAAGAGATTGAGAAAGGTTCTATTTACATACCACTGTTCACCTGGCAGATTTTATACAAATGTTGGCTCAAAAGTTATGAACATGGTTCTAGCCAGGTCAAATAATTTCAGGACCATGTTGCTTAGATTTATATTCTGGTGGGTGTAATCTGCAGTATGCTCAATCATACAACATTTCAGTCTGGGGCATACTTAACCATGTAAGTCCAAAAGGCCAAATCTGAGGAAATTTTGAGCAGTCAATTTCCATCAGCTTCTGAATTTGAAAATGTGCTCATATGAAATAATTCCGTGAAGTCTGGTTTCTCACCTTCAACATATTCTATATCACTGTCTCTAGGAGATTCCTGTGAAATCTCTGCATCTCTTATTACTACCTAAATGAAATTATAAAACCCACAATGCTGTGAGGGAATGCAGTTAAGACAACATGTCCATCCAAGGAGAATATTTTGCTGACACAGATCACAATTTCATGACAACCCTGGTCTAACAAAAATTTTACTTTTTCTGTGCCAATGCAGCTGTTGGAAGAGGATTTTGCAATGCTCATGAACTAATTTATTGAACAAAACTAGGGAAGAACATACCTAACAATGGAAGGTAAGTGAGGAGACTATAAAATTCAATCCATCTTCTATAGGATTCCCTGAATTTCAGAGAGATAAATCTGTTAAGTTTGCATTAAAAAAAACCCCAACAATTAATTAATTAAAACAACAACATTTTACCAGAATGTATATAGTTTGATTCCAGGAATATAGATCAGCACAAGGAAAGAATTTGAAGGACATTGCATGATGGTCACCCAGATGAATGGAGGTTTCTGTGATGTCTTTAATTTCAGGCATCCCATCCAGGATTAAATCAGATGCTAGTTCACATTTTATATTTTATACTTATGATTTTTCTGGAGTAGTTCCTGCTGATAAGAATGTGTCCTAATCTAGCTCAGCAACCAGTCTATCTGTATTAATAACTACCAACACACTAATTAATGTGTGCCTGCTGTGTGTATTTCAAACATATAAATGACTTGCTACACAAAAGGTGTCAGATAGTAAGGTAATTTTTATAAGTGGACTCTGTGTCCTGATTATCACAGAAAGCTGAAATATCTTATGATCTTAATGTAGTTCAGGAACAGAACAATATTTTCAATGTTTTATTCTGAATGTAGTCTATAATTTTCAAAAAGTTAATGGACTTTCAAATGTATTGATTTATGTATATTGTTCTCCTTAACTCCAGTAGATATTAAGAATATGTACTTTTTGCAAGCAAGAGGCCTCATTCTTTTAATTTATGCTTGTTTTATGTCGAAATAGCTTTGATAACACTGTTTTTTTCCAGTGTGGCTGAGAACAGAATGAGTTCCTTTGACAAAAGAAAAAAAGATACATAACTAAATTTCAGTTCTGCAGCCATCATAATAGACAGTCCAGCCATTTAGAGAATCTCATCTTGTCCATGATGGCCTCTTTACAACAGAGAACCATCAAAGCTTTCACCTCATTACCAGTGTTTGCATACAAGTGCAAATTCACGTTTTACTATGAATATGAAGGAATCAATGGGGTAACGCCAGGCCTCTGTGTGCTCTGCTACATGCATTTCTTTCCCTTATTGCTTATTTAATATCGTCATATTAACAATAAAAGGTCATAACGACTTCAGCAACACTGCTCCTACTAGTCATGTGTGAGGAGTCAGAATAGGTTTTGAGAAAATGCTATTACGCATATATACAAAAACCAATCGAGTCATTAAAGTTTTATCTTACCCTCCTGTAATGTTCTCGCTGTAGTATCCAATAAGCATTATGGAGTCCGTCTGACTGACAAGAAGACAAAGATTTTCTTATTAAGAGTATGGGCACTCAGAGCCTCTTCCAGGTTTGGAAAACACTGCACACTCCTTTCCTTCACCAATTGTGTGACAGATGTTTACAGAAAACATTTAGGTTCCCAGTACTTCTTTGAAAATCTAAACTTTTTAATTGACGTCATTTGCTGGCCTATTAAGAGTGCTAAATGCTGTAATGATCTTCACTGGTAAGCAAACTGCCTAAAAGGGGAACATATGTTCTATTTGCCACTATCATCATGTATCTGCCTCTAGAGAGACCCCAAAAGTCTTCTGACACTAAGCAGGTAAGCCAGCATTTGCAGACAATAGTTCTCACAAAACACTTTCTGCAATGGCAGACTCTCCAAAGAAGAGTCCTGCCATCACAGTTGGACCATTGCAGTCGTTTGTTCATCACAACAAGTATGAGTCTCAGCTGACCAAGAGCTCCCCACTCCTCTGTCCCCAGGCCCAAGAGTCTGAGTGTTGCCTTCCCCAGGAGCCCGCAGCCCGTGGAGCTGGCAGGATGTGAACCTGCAGGGAGCTGGAGGGAACTCTCAGTGGCCACAGCAGAGAGACAGGGCAGGATTAGGAGGACCCTTGCTGCACGTAGGGCACTGCCCTGAGCAGGCTTCCAAGGGTGGGCTGCAAACTACCCCTTTAGTTCCTTTTGGTGCTGAAGGGACTATGGCAAATATCCTTAGGCATTTTCAACATGTCTGAGATACGAGGCTGTGGTTGTAAGGCTGCTGCTTATGAGAGAGTAGTAAGGAGCTTGGTGCTGAAGGTACCTGTCCCCACGCTCAGCAGCTTCTGGAGCCATACTGAGCCCCGATCCTTCCCACAGCCCTGCCTGTCTGCACCTTTATATCACCAGATGCTCCATTATATTTTGCCCCTCAGAGTAAATGAGACCCCAGGGAACATCTCCCTCTCACTGAGGTTACAAAGGAGCTGGAGTTAGGGAGAGCCCTTGCAGGTGCAGCGCTGGTGGCTGGGAAAGGTGGGCGAGCTGCCCTACTATGCTGGGAAGGTGACCCCGGGTGACTTGTGCAGTGGGGACTATGCTGCCAGCACTGAGCAGCTGCTGTCAAGGTCCCTGCTGAGAAGAGTCAGTTCTGTACGTGTAATTGATGATTTTGAGATGTGACAGATATATTGATGCCCTGAGAGCCTACAGCCTCTGAGGGTGTTCATAGTTTACCTAATAATATCCTGAGTTGCTAAGACAGATGTAGCTGCTGCCAACAACAGGGAAAGAAATGGAGCCAATGATGAATGTAATAACACATCCCCACATTGGAGCGAGGCAGCTGCTATGCACTGCAGAACAGTATTTTTTTCCCTAAAGGATCTAATACATGCTTTCTGTACATTTCGGGGTTTGGTGATGCTTTGTTCAAAAAATGAAGTCTGTTGCCAAGTTTCTAACAGACTGGTAGCATCCTTACCATGTATTTTAAACAGACTTTGTGGCAGATTTGCACTGTGATAACTGGCTTGAGTGAAAGATACTGTCTGAACTTGCACCCCACTTAGTCAGCTTTTGCTCATACTGTACTCATCAGTAGATCAGTGTGCCTGTGGCACCTGTGTGAGACTGATAATATCTGCATCGCCTTATCTAATGTATATAATGCCCCTGTGGCAGCATGGTCTTTGCCATGATAGTTGTTTCCTTAAAGAGCTCTTTAAAAGTTTGATCGTTTTTCAATAGGAGCAATTAATACTGGGAGTGATTAATTAATAGTGCTCAGTGATGTTGCTTTGACTTCATTAATATGCTCTTTTGTACTTCACTTCATTCAATATTTGCCAGCAGTGTTTGCAGTGCGCTCTGTTCCTGCCAGGCAATGAGCTGTATGGCCTCTCTTTGTTTCTGTTGGTTTACCTGCACTAGAGCCAGCAAAGCCTGTTTTGCAATAGCTTATTCTTTTTTAAGTAAACACTGGTGTTAAAATCTTCCCGTGACACAAAGTTTTGATAACAAAGAATTAGATTCACACCTTTAAAGTCCCGGCTACAATTGCATTTAAATGCAATTTGAGCATCTCTGCCTTGAGAGCAGTGCAGCATTGCGTAATGTTTGTCTGGTCAAAATCAATAGACATCTTGTGGCTAACCTAAAAGCTTCCTGGGCACTGAAGTTAGGCAACATACATGCTAACTTGAAACCTGAGAGAAGCTGGTACCAGTGCACAACTTATGCACAACAGTCTTGCCATTGGAGCAATGATCCAGAGGTGAGGGACTAGAAAGAGAGTCATTTCAGTCATACACTTTCTCACTTGCTTTTCTTTTAACCATGTGGATCTCGCATGCCAGGCTGAGGAACGGACAGGCAAATACTCTCCATCATCTTTCTCTCCCACCACACCCTACAGGAAGGGTCTGTAATGCACTCTCCAGGAATGCAGGTCTGAGCCCTCTCCATCTGAAAGAGGTCTCAAACCCCAGTCACCCCCTTCTTGGACCACTACCCTAATACCACTGGTCTATCATAAAATAATGGCATGAGCACAGCCAGCTGGCAGATTTCGAAAGGCAAGAGTTCAGCCCACCTGGGCAGCTGTGCAGAAAGGCAAACTATTTTCAGCCTGGATCAGAAATCGAAGTTCCAGAGAGTGGGAAGGATTCCGATCTCTGCAAATTTTCTGGCTACCTCTATGTGGTATCCTGTTCAGTGTCAGTTTTCAGAGGGAGTAGATCTCTCTACAAACCTCTAGATGATCTAGACATCTAAAGTGGGTTCTGTGGGCCACCCTTTGGAAAGCAGAGGGAGGTGGCTAAAACCTCAAGTTTTGGGTATCTCCACAAAAAAACCTCAAACATTCAAGGGAAACCATCTTGTGTATTTTTTCCCGTACATTCATTTCCTTGCCATCTCCAGAGCACTGTCTGCCAGGTGCAGAGGGACTGAGAGAGGTTGGTGATGAAGTGGATGTTTTCCTGGGACTTCTGCCTGGGAGCCAACAGACAATAATTTTCCTGATGGCAACTCTGACCAAATGAATTCTATTTCAGACCAAGCTTTAGTTTCAATTTAATATTAAATATCTTAGAGGATACTAAATTCCTTACCAAAGCCAGGCTGTCAAATTCTCAGTGCCATGACTTCAAACACAATTTCCCCATGTTTTTTAAAGATTCCAAATACATTAACAATAACTGAAGCTTAATCTTCTTTTCTGTACAGATGCTCTAATTTGCCTAAAGTTAAAAAACTGCAGAGTCCTTTTTAAACTTAGTGCCAATAATGTCAGCCTTTTGCTTCACTCAAGCAAACAAGATGACTACCCACCCCATCACGATGGTGGATACACACAATATATCCTGCCATAAAAAAACTTCACTTAAACAGATTTTGAAGCATGAGGGCAATTTTATCATTTTTAAATAGAGTTAGAAATAAATATGCTTCTAACAGAAATTTGATCCAACTTTTCCCATCTCCTGGTGGGTTCTTGGAAGATTTTCAGAAATTTTTAAAACTCCAATGATTGTCTGTGCAATTTGTATTTTTGTTTCAGTTTGTAAGGGGAGTATTGGCGTTCTTCCTGACACTCGAAGGAGAAGTCTTGGCTCTGGTAATTTTATGGTGGTTAGGTTGTGATTCTGTGATACCGTCCCATAAAAATGCCACCCACTAAGAACGGGGTTCAGTTCCAGACTCTTCACCTTGGGGTCTGATTCAATGACCATTCACAGACTTCCATAGCATTTGGGATGATCTGAGATATAGCAACTGGCCTCCATCTGCAATTCCAGAGGGCACATGTCTTCTCCAAGTTCTCTGCCATAGCCTTCAGCTCTGTGTGAATCTTGGGTGCACTAGGCTGTTTCATATCGCAGATGATACTAGGAGCTATGCATACAAACACCTGTTGTAGCCTAGAGAACTATTGATTTCACCATAAGGTAGACACCTTCATTTGGTCAGCTGAGTGGCTTTTCAGATTCCACCGATGTTTAACCCAAATAATTTCCATTAAATGCAACTGTAATTTTGCAGACTATCCTCACCAATATGATTAGTATTGAAAGAGGTGAAATGAAGAAAATTGTCATTTATGCCTAAAAAAATCAACTTTGTTCTGTCTTAAACTTGTAACTCTCGTGCATATGAATGGCTATATATCCCAAGCTTTGGAGCATTCACAGGGAGCAAACACATGGATGTGGGCACAGATCTTGGAGCTGAGAAAAGGTGTTTCCAAGAATGTCTTTTGATTCAGTATGTGACAAGCTGCAAGTTTCTACTGTTTATTCTCAATTAAAGTATGTTGATAACTATTTTTCAGTCTCATATATGCCTTACCTACTGACAATGTAACTGGTTATAGCAAAAATAGCGATACCCCTCATTCAGGACAGTCTCTGGTGGTTTCTAACCAGACTTACTAGAATATGTGGCTTCCCATTCTTTGCAGCCCTCACCATATGAAAATACACTTTTACCTTTCTGACGCTTTGTATGGTGTTTATAACTTTGTATCTAACTGACCATATAGACCTCCTATTTATTTCCATGTTAATCCAGGGCATTGTAGACAGGAAAATACAAAACCAGCAACACAGTCTTCTGGAAAATAACTTGAAAATTGTGAGATGCAAATCAGTCACTCATAAATATTTTGCTCTACCTTATCGTAACGGATAAATCATATCATAGTACAATTTAAAGACTTGTCACAGGACTCTGCAAAAAATATTTCCCTTATCCTCAGGTTTGTAAAGGGGTCTGAAAATACCGTGGACAGATAAACAACTAGATAAAATTTGTATCTAAGGCTTTTCTCTTGACAACAAATGTCCCACTGCTCTTGGTGGGGAAAGGATTTTGTTCCAAGGAGTCACATGTTCTTAGACAGACACTATAGTGCCCAAGTGAAGCTGCCACTGGTAAGTTCCTATTGAAACAGGCTTCTTGGAAGGATGAGAGATATGTACTTGGTAAACAAATTAAGAGCCATAGCAACTGTCTAAACACACCCACTACATGAATGAAACCGCCTCAGTGGTATGATCCCATCATTCAATCTCTGCTTGATAAATCTGTGCACAGAACAGCCAAGGGACATTTGCACATTGTTGGAGGGAGAATGCAGAAGTCAGAGCCAAATGCAGTAAATTTTCTTGCTACCTAGCCATCAAATTCCTCTAATTCTACTGAAAATCACAATGCAAAATATTGCTGTCCCTGGGAGTGGTCACCCCTGAAAGCAAACCACACAGCTCACAATTGGTTCAATTCTGGCACTAGATAGACTGGTGGGAAATTGCTCTTTGATTCACCTGAACAGTGCCTGAACTCTGCTTTAGCATGAAATGATGTTTCCCTGTAGTAGCAAGATCTAGCTGAACATACATATTTACATAGATGTATGTATTTAGTCATTCATCACCACATTTATAGGTTTCTACCATTTCCAAAAGAAAAAAATTCAAAATAATAAAAAAAAGTGTGGTGTTTTTTTTTTTTAAGTTGAGTACAACAGTACAACAATACAGACAGTATTAAAAATGCAATTAACAACCTTTGCTCAGGAGGTGAGATTTTTTCTTTAAGTCAATTGGAAGCATTTTCTCATCAAATCTTACAGAATAACTACCCCTGCTCGATAAATCAGGAAAGTGAAGCATAAAAAGGGGAAAAGATCTAGTTGTAGTGATGGTGTTTCAGGTCACTGACAGAGCTGGAAACAAGATCTTCTGAGTTGTAGCCCTGTGCCATCCCAGCTGGATCATGGCTCTCTCCAAGTAGGCAGGTGTAAAGACTGATCTGAACAGCTCTACTCTCCACCTGTCCTCTCTACAAAACCAATCTGATATGGAGATAGGAAAGCTGTCAGTGACTTTCAGTGATTGTCCATTTGGCGCTCTCAGAAAGCTTTTCTGTGCTTTCATTAGTCCTCTTTGCTTCCTTTTAACTCCATTTATTTAATTTGTTCCCTTAAATTTTATTCCCACCCCCTGCCAAGAGGACAGCAGTTTCCAAAGACTACATTTCATGATCAGCTGTCAGCAGCTATACTGTAAGTGCAAGCTCCTGACAATACACGTTGCTTCATCCCTGTGTGTTGCTCAGGATGTTGGTGGCTGGGACCTGCCCTGTTCCCATGCGGTCTCCAGCTGAGGTGCTGTGGCCATCCAGCAAGCCCTTTGAGCCTGAAGTTGTGGAGTGGCCTCTCCTACTCAACTCAACTAATTGAATCCCCAATGTTAACTCATGTATGAAATCATCTCACCTAATTTTAGACATCTAAAAGGGAGCTGTCCAGTTGGAGGTTTGGTATCATGTCTCCTTGTGCAGTCAATGAACACAGACAAGCATTTCCAGAGGACATTTCATCCCAAAGGTTGGAGTCCAGAAAATGTGTGATAAGTAGCCCTCTGGAGGTGCCTGTGTCTCTTTCTATAGGCTAAAGACAGAGCCTATCTAACTGGAGTAGACAAGTTGTATTATAATTAGATAGCTGCCATTAGGTGAGGTAAAATCTACCTTTAATATCTTCACACCCTGTTTTCTCCATCTGTTAACTGGGACTAATACAGCCATCAGTGGAATGCCAGGTGTCCACATCTATTAATATCTGCAATTATGGGGAGATCTTTCAATGTATAACTCTGTGGAAGTACGAAGAACTCATTATTCACAACTGTGACAGATGGCAGAACTGTTTTGGGGCACAGTTTACTGTAAATATTCCATATAGTATGTTTTGCTAGGAGGTGTAACTAGGCAGTGGGGAAGTAGGATGACTGCTTACACTGTCCTGACTACAGCTCAGAGGGTCCAGTAATGGGTCCCACAAGGAGGAGGAGGCTGGTCTAGCCTTTGCCATGAGCAGCTGGATAGGTTTGGCTAGGAGCTGCTCCCAGGGGGCTGCATGGGGCAGTAGAGGAGCTAGAGATGTGGTCAGTGAGGGAGGGCTGCAGTGGGACAACCTGTGGGCTCCCAAAAGGAGCAGAGGGTTGGTTTGTACTGCAGGATGCAGACAAAAAGCAATGCCTCTGGCATTCCTGGGCAGCCAGAGGAAACTGTGTGACAGTTACAGTAGTCCAGAAAGATGCTGAAAATTACTGGACTGCAAAGCACTGGAAAGAAAAATTGGAAGATGCCCCTTGGAAAGGCATGGTGAGGAGGGAGATTTATCTTCCAATCTTTTAATTTAATCTGTCTCACCCAGCAATGCTGAGTGTATGCCATTGAAAGAGGTATTTTGCTCTTATTTATTGTTTTTGCACTATGATAAATCTTGCTTTTGAACCACTGCTATCTTCAGACGCCTTTCAGTGTGCACACTCTAAGAAAAAGCAAAGTAATTTCACCTCTGACCCACATGGATTCATGTCCCAAACATCCCTTCCTCTCATGCTATTCGCACCGGCATGTGTAGATCCCTGCTACAACTGGGAACAGTATCTGATTCAGTATCTGATTTTAGTGAAGATCCACATGCAACAAGCATTTAGTCATTTGTGGGGGCTATTGGGCCTGGAGCCTTTACGTGAATTTACTATTTATTTGACAAATTTGTTTACAAATTGATTTTACCAATGCAAAGTTACATTTGTCAGTGAACAATCTGCTATTGAAATAAGGCAGCTAGAGAGCTGAATACGCTACAGAGGCAGCTACTGCAGAGCAAAGCATCTGCTGTAAATCAATACTTTCACTTAACTCACAATAACTTCTTCAGAAATGTGTGACTGATAGATGTTCACACAGCCTTGAAGCTGATGGAACTGGAATGCCTTAGGCCAGTAGGGAATTTGGCCCAACACCTGCAATTAACATGAATTACCTTGAAATAAGAGAGTATTTTCATAATCAAAAAGGTTCTTTGCTTGATGTCAAATTACAGGCAGAAGGCCAGTTTTCCTGCTCTGTCATACTTAGCTCAAGCCATTTTGACCTTGGAAAAATAATAGAAAACTGAGTATTTGGGATGTAGCATTGGCAGAAATAGACATCAGAGCAGCTGGAACTGTAGTTCATGAAAAGGTTAGCGGGTATGCAGAGGGCCAGGCTAGGGTGCAAACTTAATAAAGACATATTTTGCAGATTCACTTGGTCTGAAATGAGACACTGATGTGCTGAAATGAGACAACTCTTTGAAGTTCGGGGATTTTGACAGATATTTTGACTCTGTTTTTGCATTGTATATCAGCCTGGCCATCATTTGTGCAGTGTAAAGCAGCGCATAATAGGACTCACCATTGTACCACCCTATCCTCTCCAGTTCTTATGAACTTGATGAATTAAGTAGACTCACACCATTCTGTACCTTAGATTTTCTAAGAAATAAATCCCATGCATGCTCTTCTACCTGTACTGGATTTCCTTCCCTTTTTCTCGGAGGAATAGCACACCATTTGCACCATAATATATGGAAACTCACTGCTCACACTTCCGCTGCAAATGTCAGCGTAATGTGCAGCATCTGTTTGCAGCTCTCATGAACTATTATGCTGAGGCACAGCCTCAGTCTGGTGTTAAGAATTATTTGGGTGTTCATAACAGTTTCTTTGACTGAAATGATGTCCTGTCACATACACACAGCAATCCATGATAGACTGAAAATTTCAAGAAAAGGGCTTGTGTAAAGCAATTTCGTTGCTTGATTTTTTAAAATTTTTTTTATTATACTGCAATATCTTCAAGCAGAGCAATTACTGAATATTCAAATTATTTACCTAATAAAATTTCACACAGGCCCCTAGGAACTGCTCAAACAAGAGAATTTCTGTAAGAAGCACACTTAAGATCATGAGCACCAGAAGCAGAGTACAGCTTGCATTAGCAAGCAATTGCTTTTTGGAGACAGATGTCAGTATATTCATTTTTCTTACATATAACCATCTGAAAATTAGGACTCAACCTCTGACAACAAGTATTTCACTGAAGAGACCTGGAAGCCTCTAAAAAAATTATTCTGAAAATCCACCTGAGAATATGCACAGTTTTAAAACATGATAATTTATTCAGATCTGAACCATTCAATTAAGCTCATGCTCAAAATGGTTTCCTCTGACAGGAGCTGCCTGCCATCTGTTAAGTCAACTATTTCTATTGCCAATGATCTTAAGTTCATCGTTTATGCTTGAGTGATTGAGATTCTTAATCATAAATATCATCTGTTCTTTTCCCTCCATGTCGTCCCCCTCTTCATTCGGGTCTTGATTTTTTGGGGGGCTTTCTTAATCAGCAGTTTCTGAAAGTGAAACCGCAGGAATAAAGAAAGAACAGCCTGGGAAGGGGAAAAGGAGTGGTTCTTATTGTTGCCTGCTGGTTTACAGTGATTTGTCGTTGACCACAGCACTATCAGTTTGTGTGCATTTTCCTTGCATTTGATACACTATCACGATTAGGAGGGATGGTGTCTACAGCTTTGGGTCATCTATTCACTCCCTTTCTGCATGTCAGTGTTTTCCACACAGACAAGAACCTTTTAATTTTCATAAAAGGGTCAGGCCCCTGAGGAAGTGCAAAAGACATCTGAATCAGCAGTATTTGCTTCAATAACCCCCACAAGTTTCCTTTTACAGCTCCTGCTGGCCAAACCTTGTATATGGGGCTCTCATACCCTGAGATTAGCGTATTTTTCCAGACAAGGATTTATGTTTAACTCAAATTAAGGACCATTTCAAACAAATGAAGAAGAAAAGATTGTCATGGTGTCTTGTTAGTACTTTTTGGAGATGTTCAACAAAGCAGAAGTCCAAAGATTTGCTGCCATTGTGTTCCATTTAACAAGTAATTTGCTGTTCTGCTTTTCTGGTACTCATACACTTCTCTATTGTTTTTTCTGGCTGTTATATACCATGGCCCATTCCCTCTCCCCCGTCTTTGCAAACATACAGCTTTGCCAAGGCTCTTCCGTCAGAAAAAAAAGCAAGGAAAGGAGACTTGAGGATCATCCCCTCCTAACCCCACCTTTCTGCACAGATGCTGAACACATCCTTCATGCTCTATAGCAGCATGGGGCATGGAAATTTATGCTTAAATTCTTGCTGCTGGTTCTAGAGTCCACTAGGTCAAATGTTCATCCCAAAAGGGTATCTGCATTGGCTGTGTGATGCTCATCAAGCCTCGTTGGTGCAGATTCTCCAGGGCTGCTAAGGAGTCAATAATCATCTGCACCACCTGAGAGACATCATGCTTGCATGAGCAAAGTGGATTGTATGAACTTCTCATGGCTCATTCCACCCTCACTCTGTCTCCCGCTGTGTGTTTTGACCTAATGAAGCAACTCAGGCTTTGTACTGCAATAAAAGATAGCAGGGAATACGAATAAATTAATTATTGACTTTTTAACCATATATTTCGGGGTTGTTCTATTTCTCTTTGCCTTTTTCGCTGTGGGTAGTAGGCATCTCATCTGTCTATATGAAGAACTGAGTGAAATTCAGCATTGAAGACAAAAGGGTTTTATCAGCTGGGTAGCAGTGAGGGTGCTATTACTTTTGCACCACCAGCTGCTTGCTACATGAATGATTTATGAAAGTGTGACTGTCTGACTTCACATTAGCTTCTGCTATTTCAGCACCCCTATTAGCAAGGATATTAGCAAAAATTATTGTTCTCCTGTGTTTGAACAAGAATTTAGAACCTTATCTTATTCTTGTAAAGCAAACAACAACAACAGAAACTCAAATAGATTACATTAAGAACAAGATACAGTGATGTAGTGAACTTCCACAACTCCCACTGAGACAATGGAGCGAAGGCACTCTGCATTTCCTGGGATGGGGAAATCTAGTTCACGCTCTGATAAATTATAAATACACAGTTGATTTTACAACTAGGTCTTGATGAAGAGTATATAGCTCTGGAACAATCAAAGAGGAATCAGACTGGACATTTAAATTCAGCAATATTCCGTCGATATGCAAAAATGAACCCACATGGCATGTTTTTCTAAGATACTTGGAATCTGTTTTGAAGTGTGTTACCATTTTCATGCCATGTTACATTTCCAAGAAGAAATACAGCCTTTTGATTGTAGTGTACAACATTCCAGAGTCATTTCTTTACTGACACATAGCTTATTTACTTAAAATATGTATTGAAGCTCCAAAGCTAGATTCAAGTTCACTAGCAATGTGATTTGAACTCTGAAGAACGAAGACATAACGAAGGAGATAAAGCTGCTCTTTTAACATGAAAAGTGAATTCCCTTGGCTAAAATGTAAATGCATTATTACTTTGCTGTTCTGACACTAAGGAATTGCAATGTAATTAAGCCTGATTTGTTTTCTATTGGAAACTCTGCTATTTAATTTTGTATCTACTTTGTTATCAAATTTAACATCATCATAATAATATAACTTAAATCCCCCAGATAGTAGGTCTTTAACCTGGTCCTCCACAAGAAACTAGACTGAATTTCACGGTATGCCATTACTGCAAGAAAAGTTCATGTTACGGCTTCCATGCCAAAGATCTCAAAGCAAAGAGAAGAGCTATATCTCCATGAAAAAGCATATGCTACCATGAAATGGACTTTTTCTTCCCTCTAGCTTTGGATCTTGAAAAGTAAGATGTGGTTATTAGAAATGCCTCTTTAAAGTCACTGATAATCCACAGCTCCCTTGGAATTTGTGAGTGTGTTCATTGCAGTGACAGCCATTCTGTATGACCGCAGGGTGAAGCTGTGGTGGTATCTATTATTTTGAGGAAAGAACTACAATTGAGGATCAGATCCCTATAGCTATTTAGGCACCTAAGGCTAATGCTGGCATTTCCAAATCTGCAGCTGGGTTTCTGCTCTTCCTGAAGGTGACTAAGTTTCCCCCCTTCAGTGTCTGTAGAGCTGACTAAAGCAGCAAAGCTGTTTCATTGCTGACTAATTGCTCAGAGACCAAGGTCAAGCTGATGCTCAGAAGATTCCCAGAAGTGAAGTTATCAAGAAAATGTAAATTTTCTACAGAGAGGAAAATATCTAGGGTTTTCTAGCCTTCCTTTCTTGTCCCTTTTTAAGTCCATTTCCAATGCCATGTTCTGGGAACATGGGTGCTGCCTGTCCAGTCCCAGGGGAGGGTGGCAAAGCCCTCCCCTTGGGTGTGGACAGGGAAGATGATGCTTTCCATGGAAGATGTGGCAGGAGAAACAGAGCTGTTTATGTCAAACAGTGCATATCAACGGGGGCAAGTCTGTGCTGATAGCAGTCCCACAGCTGGGGCCAGCCTGCTACTGCTGGACTGGTCACATCCTACTCCTCTCTAGTGACATCCCTGGGGTTTGAGGAAGAGGGGTAGGATGTCATCCCACAATTTCATGCTCTGCCTATGTGCACTTGTTCTTGCTTGTTTTGCCTGCCTTCAGCGCCCTGTTCATACCCTCCAAGATTAGCTGAGCTTTTGTATGGAGATGGATTTGACAGTTCTAATTGGCAGAGGAGGAGCAGAGCAATATAATCACAATCACCATCAGAGATGTGCACACGTGGTTTGGCTGCCAGGGCTTGAGCTGTCTAAGCAGACGAATTTATGTGTGTCTGAAGTTAAGGGGTTTTGGTTGAGGACTGTGAGCAGAGGACTCCTGTCAATCAACTGGCTCCACCATTTCCCTCACCTAGGCTGCCCCCTTCTCTTCCCCTCTCCTTGGCATTTTGCTCCTGGCCAGGTGGCTTCCTGCAGTACTTAAAAGTGGATGGGGAGCCTGACAGCACGGCTGGTGGCTCTGAGCACTGAGAGCTTGGGAAGTGCAAGCCATAGCAAAGCAAGAGTTGGGCAGGAGGTAGAAATAAAGCGTTATCCCCATGTCAAAATAAGAGCTATTTTACTTTTAAAGTCTGGTAGTCCTATGAAATACTGAGTATCCTCAAGTCCCAGAGAACTCTCTCCACACAGCTTTCACCCTGTAAAGTTATTAAAATATGACTTTATCTTTTTATTCCCCATTATTATTACTTATTGCTAGAATGAAAGCACCTAGTATGAGTAAACAAGGATTGCCTTCACTTGCCACTTCACTTATTGAAGCCCTCTTAAAACTGTTCTTATTTATTGTTAGAAAAAAAAAAAGATTCTTCCTCATGTGGAATTTAGATGACAAAATTGGTCAGCAGAGGTTTATTTGTGGCTGGATTAGGGAAACTGTTTTATAATAGAAATACAAATTGAACTGTAATCACATTGATTTTGGTAAACATTGCCATCCTCTTCTCTGTGTGTTTGTGTGTCCAGGTTAATTACAGTTCATACCCTTGCCTGTGAAAATTCACCTTTTTTAAAAAGTAGATTTGAATTTGGAAGCTTAATGAGATCTACAGAAATCTTACAGTATTTTCTGTTCAAAGGCAGAAGGCAGAAGAAGTAACACTGCAGCCTGTTTCCTGACCTTTTCTTGAGCAAATTGACTTGCTTGGATATGCAAGGCAATTATTAACTCCATAGACAGTAATTACATCCATATAATATTTATTGCACACCAAAAGAAAAAAAGAAAATTAAAATTCCACAGTCGAGTATTCAACACACAAACAACACCAGCATGACTGCCGCTTCTTTTTTACTTCCGAAGCCCAGAATCATGTTTTTCATGATTCTGAGAACAAGCATCCTGCAGGGTAAAGCTTTGGGAATCATTGCAGAGGGCTCTACCACTCAAGCTCAGGAAGCAGCTGATAGCAGTAACAGGGGATCATTTTTATGGGGATAAGCAGAATATAGGATGGCACAGTTTCCGACTGAGTGTGTAGCTAGCACTGGAGGAGTGTCCGATGTCGGCAGCCTTGAGCTCCACTCCCAGGTCTGGAGAGGAGTGTGCATGATCCTACCTGCCTTTCTCACACCTATGTGAACATTTCTGTTTAGATACATCTCAATCCCACCTTCTGCATACCCCGCCCCAGTCTTAGTCTCTGTGTTCATCTAATCTATGTCTATTTGCCTGGCTACACATCCTAAAAGTAGCTTTCCTCATGGCTATTTTCAGTCCTCTACTTCAGTCTACTTACCCTTAACTCCATGACCCTTCCCTATCTTTATTTTTGTCAGCCTCTTTTCCTCTCTTCGCATTCTAGTCATCCATTCCCCACAGATTCCTTGTCCTCATCTCGCTACTGTGACTACTGCAGCAATTTCTGACATCACCAGTTCTCCTACAGCTTGTGACAGGTTTTCAAAGGCTGCCTACTACTCTGTGAAGATCAAACTCCCCTACCAGCTTCTATACCATTTTCTTTTAAAAGCTGCCATGAGAAAGAGGCATTGCCTTTTCTCCTTCCTCAAATTTTATATAATAGCCTGGTTTGTAGACCTCTCATCTAGAAAGAAACCTCAACTCCGTTTTCAGACTGAAGCACCCAGATATGCATGTTTTATCACTTATGTGATACAAAATAAGACTTCACTGGGTAGGAATGTGACACAAAACCTAGATTGTCTAACCTATTAGTTGGACCACTAGGCCGAGGCTTGATTCTTGTCTTTGCCACCAAGAATGTATCTGCATTGGCATTAAAACTCATGAAAATAAAATACAGAGAGACTTCTTGAGACTCACGGATCCTTTTTTTCCATCTGTAGAAATGCTTCAGCAATCATGTTGTCAAATAAGATTGTTTTCTCTGTATACCTTGCCCAATGTACCTGTTTTTCTGTATGGTAACAGAGTTTGTTCTGGACTTTCACATGAGATGGTAAGTCTCCTATTTTGCAGCAAACACATGGGCCAAACCATCTGAGTTGCAATAGCAGTCCTACCCTTTACCTCAGGTTTTCCTGAAAGAGTCTCACACATTTCTGAATGGCTCAGTTGGGTGGTGGAAAGCCTAGTTATACATCTCCAACATTTCTAGCAATTCTTATAAATGAATACCACAATGGTATTCACTTATAAAAGGACAAAGTGCATGTTTCTGTTGAAGGCCCAGTGACAAGGCCACAAGAAGTATCTGGTTATCAGACAGTCCTGCAACTCCTTCCCTACACCAGCTTTGCTCCGAGTCTGGGGGTGTCTGAGATGACCATTTCCTATACAAATTCTGAGAAAACTTTCCCATTGCTGTTGTGGACTCTTTTCAAATTTGGCATCTGAAAAGCCCCAGGCCTGAGACCCCGAGCTGGTGCTGGAGAATTCCACCAGCCAAGGCCTACAGGCCCTCAAATCTTCAAGAATGACATTTCTTTTTGCGTTTTCCCCTTGGAGAGTAAGTTGCCCATTTGCTTAGTCAGGCCTGTTATGTAAATACCTAAACTGTGCATAACCCCATGTCCTTCCAGAGGGGTTTGGTGCATGGTGACCAGAGTGAGACAGCATCCTCTGAAAGGCTGCTTGCTGGGCCATAGCATGAGTCAGTTCCCTACACATACATATCTAGTTCTGCTTGAAATAT
This sequence comes from Limnodromus scolopaceus, assembly GCA_028565335.1. Classification (NCBI taxonomy): domain Eukaryota; kingdom Metazoa; phylum Chordata; class Aves; order Charadriiformes; family Scolopacidae; genus Limnodromus; species Limnodromus scolopaceus. Next base: position 185,774,798 of record JAOXNO010000001.1, on the reverse strand, counting down.
TCTGTAGTATCCAAGACACCCAGAGAAATGGCATGTATCACACACAGCATAGGGAAATCTGGGCCCAAAAGACACCAAATCATTTAAAGTTGAGAGACTTAAGGGGTCTAAAAACAGCACTAGACTCCCATGTTTATGCACCCTGGCTGTGCATGGTGTGGGTCAAACGGTGATGGGAAGGAAGGAGGAATTTGCCAAGTGGTTTATCTGAATCCAAGGGTCTGCAGTGAAGGAGCCTGTGGGACTTAGACAATCGGAGACAGGAAGACAAGTTCACTCTGGACTGTTCTCACTGAGATGGTCCTCAGAAAAGCTATACAGGAGTTGTTGTTATGTACCTGTTCCCTCATAAACTTTACTAATCTTTCCAACAAAGTCTATCAGAGCTACCACAAGTGTGCTCTTTTCATTAGCTGAACTAAATCCTCATTATGTTTGTGTTTGGTCTTTGTTTAGGTTTTTTTTTTGAGTTTAAAAAAGATAAACTAGCATTTGCACATCAAACTGTGAAGAAGTAAAATGTTTTCATATGTGATTGGTCAGAAAATTTCCCCAGCTTGATAAATTTGGCATGATATGACAAAACTATAGCTGCTAAATAATCAAAGGCATAAAGCAAATCAGGGCTAAAGTGCAATGAGGAGATAACTCGTATTTTGCGGAAATTAATATTAGGGAGTTGTGCTATAACCTTATCACAGTGTTTAAGTGTGGATGATAAGCATCTAAATATTACATTAATATTAAAGTCTGCCACTTTGTAACCTATTCCAATGATTAATTATTAGGAGAGGATAATAAAGTTGCAAAGAGGTGATATTTCATTAGTAAATTATACTGTCCATATGACATGGCTTATCATCATGGTATTAACAAATTCTTGCCAGTAATTATGAATTCACTGAAGCAATCCTTAATGGGAATTTTTATTGGTTTCAAATCAGAAGTCTTCTTATGAAGAACACTCTGGCCTCTCTGCTGCTCCCATGAAGGTGAAGACAGAACTCTCATTGCCTTTAGCAGATGTTAATCCACCTCTTCTTGCTTTTCCTACAAGATAGACACTAAGGTTTCTAACTGGCAGCCTTCTACATCTGTCTGCCCTAAGAACAGTTACAATCACTCTGACTGAAACTGCCTGCTCTGCATGGCTGCTAGATCTTGGATTCCTATGGAAGTAGGTAAACATTACACCTGCAGTATGTACCTACAACTGGTGATTTGAATACCCTGTTGAGATGCTTCTGTTAAAGAGTGACGAAAATGCATGTTTTACTTTTCTAAATCAAAAAAAAATTGAAAGAGATGCATCCATTCCACAAAAGTAACAAAATAAGAAATTTATCTGGAAAAAAAGTTTAGGAAAACAGGTAAAGACATGCCATGTGTTCTTACTAACAGATAAAGAACTGCAGACTTTGAGTTAGAGTCATGTTAGAAGACATCAGTCTTTTTATACACATACCGGTCAAAAGTCAGCTTGCTTTCTTAATGCAATTTTTATTGAGAGTTATATTTCTTCATAATTATTTTCTTTGCAAAACAAGATTGCTAATGGTAACTGATTAGTTGAGCAGTGGTGCTCGTTTCCCACTGGTTAACAAGAGCCTTTGCATACACAAGGTCTCATGCATTTTTCAATGGCAGGGAAGGCAATTTTCTTGTTTGGCAGCTCCCAAATGTCATTTTGCTGTAGCACCTATGTTAGGAATGGATAAAATTTCTGTTAGTGTCTGGGAGGTTTTCCAATTAAATGAGTTGGAGCTGACAGGACTTGAATGAGTTATTGTCTGTATTTATGTCTTTTTAAAATTTGACTGCTTGATTTTTTTAGCACTTCAGCTGGGTTGTTAGCATAACTTAGTCTTTTTGTTAACTTCCCCAAAGTGACCTATACGCTTCCAATTTTATATGCAGCCTTCAGTTAATCTGATTTCAATAGCAGCTTGATTCAACAGTGTTATATATCTGGGCCTCTGCTCCTACATATCTGATGTAATTCCCATTTAGTCAATCAGATTCTTATATTTTAATGAGATAATATTTTAATTTAGATAAAATCCTAAAAAAGCGAATTGGTCTTTCCACTTCAGCAAGAAAAAAATGCATTATGTTTGGGTAGAAATAAACATCATCACTAATTATCATTAATAAATTATTAAATGCATCTTAATAAATTATTTAAAATTACAAAGGAGCAAGTACTTAGTGCCAACTATTAATTAAATTTCAAAATAATCTCTTCTTTTCCTGAAACAGCATCTGCTTTAGTTATGGATTTCACAGTTTCTTATATCAGTTTGAAATATGTCCATTGTGTCATTCACTCTTCAGAAAATAATTATGTTTGTAAAGATAATTCCTTTTATGAAGTGATACCCAATACAAGATATATGATATATATGATACCCTAATATTTCTATCCAACAGAGAAAGCGTCTAAGCTGTCACCTTGCTTACTGAGTTTATTTCTGTCAATTATTTATTTCATGCAAGTTTTTCTAACCTAATCAATTTTCACACTTTTTTTTCCACAGTAAGGCTTGGAAAGTAGAGAAAATCCAGTTAGCTGATGTGACGACTTCAGTTAAACAGAATAAGGAAATCTGGTATGTTGTTATTTATCAAATGCCGACTGAATACCAAGGAAAGTTCTCTGTGCCTGATTTCTGTGCAATTTATGTGTCAATCACATTGGGTATTTGGTATTATTTATGCTTTTTGAAGTTGATCCTTTGTTCTTCATCCATTGTATGTGAGTGAGTGTCTTTTGGTTCTCCCTTGCCAAACCAAAAATCCCAGTTTTGTGGTTTTTTTGTTCAACACAATGAACAAAGGCCAACTAACCTGGATTAGGAATATTTAAGGTTACCATCTGAAGGCAGAAACTCATCAGCCACGTGCCAGTCAGGATATTGCCCTAGATGCCAAAATGCTATAGCTTTCCATTTGATTCACTGAAATCCCTGATGAAGAACCAGGACCCCCTGCCTGCGCAGTGTGGTGGTTCTGCAGCTTGCTTGCTGGGTGCCACGTATGCATGGTCACAGTTTCCTCCCAGCAGAGATGATGGCCCCCAACTGGGATCCAGAAACCAGCTGGGCTTCTTTCATCCCACATTCTGGGGAGCCAGAGTGACTGGGGCTCTGAAATCCCAGCAGGCATGCCCAGACATATGTGTGGTCCCTTAAAAAAAAGTCCGGGAGCCCATTTCTTTGGGAAAAGGAGAAGAAAGACATGATGATGGGGTCATTTTCACACAGTGATACAGACACCAGAGTATCCTTGGGAGCTGTGTCAGAGACAAAGATGTCCACTCTCACCAGAGCCACTGCTACCACAGCTTTTCCTGGAGTAGTAGTTTAGCTTCAGTGGGTACGCTTTCCACACTTGGTACCTTCAGATGATATCAGATGGTATCTTGTCAAGACACTGCACAAACAGCAGTGAGCATGCAAGGAGATGAGCAACCTTTGCTGGGGAGAGCATGTATGTGAGTAGATATCGCAGACAGATGTGGGTAGGTGGAAAGACATGTAATGTGCAAACAGGTCTGTAGCTCTCAGAATTACCTCCACCATGTATTTTTTTTGGTAGAGTTGCAAAGGGTTTTTGTCTTTTTTTGTTCCATTTTTACTAAAACCTGGTGTCTTGAAACCCCAAAGGAAGAGAGCACAACAAGAATGCGATAGATAGGCAATAAGCAGCAGCAAAGGTCTCAGTTTTCTCTTCAGATATGCAAGATTTTGAAACATTTTTGTTAAACTACAATCACAGTTGAAATTTGGAGTTATCAATTACTATTATCCTTGATGTAATTTCTTTCCAATCATTACCCAGCAAATACGACTGGAATAATGAGTTTCTTATTGTCAATAAAATTGAGCAGACACTGTTATTTAAGCAGAAAAAGACTTCTAGTTCACTCAACATTTCTTGCTGTCTTCAGTGTTGATTACTTCAGTTTGCTCTCCCACTTTGAATAACCAGTCCTACTATTCATCCAGGAAAAGTCTGATGTACCTGACTTTTTGTTCTTTTCTTTGGTGTGCTTTTAAATATTTTTTCTCCTGGTGACATTTGAGGAAGAGGTTTGGAAGACTGGTCTACTTTTCCAGTGTTTGTAAAGCAGCCAAATGTTGAGTTATAGTTATCTCACTGGGAAGTTTAGAAAGAAGTTCAAAGGATCTTAGCCCTCAGTTACAGATAAAACTTAATAGGTATTGTTTTACATTTTTATTGCAGTGATTATGGACTTTTCATAGTATTAAGATTTTCACATTCATACTCATATTTCAAAATCAGTTTCACATTCAATCACACCAAATTTTGAAAATTATTTGGCTAAAATTAAAGGCATTTGTCTATACATAAACACCTGTGATGAGAAACAATCTTCAGCTGGATATTTATGGACTTCCTATATTAGGCCTGTAGGTAAGTGGATTTCTCTTCCTTTTTCATAAAATCATAGAATGGGTCATGTTGGAAGGGACCTTAAATATCATCGAATTCCAACCTCCCTGCCATTTCCAAATAAAAATAAACCAATTTACAATGGAAGTAAATCTTGTGCTTAAATATTGTGTTGAATTAGGCAGCAATTACTTGCTTGTTAAAAATAAATGATTGCTTTTGGTTTTGATTTGACTCCTTGAAATGCAAAGGAGATCTGTTAACATGTACTTGCACAACAGTAAAATCATCTGACCAACTTTCTTACTTAATAATTCCTTTAAATTTTTCATAGTTTGTATAAACAAGGATTTAAGTAAGTGTGAATACATGCAGGGAAATATAAATCACACACCGCATTGCACATCATTTATAGATTTGTGCCTCCATTTGATGTGACGCCTAGCAACCCAGAGCTGGCCCAGCTTCTGCTACCCAAGCCAGGTGAAGACAAATCCTGTTTAAAGCAAGAATTCTCAAACTTTTAACAAACAAGTCATTGACTGCAGGATATAAGACAATACAAGTGATGTCTTGCAGGGAAGATACAAAAAGGTGTAGCAGAAAGATACTTCTGCAATATGCAGGTACAAAATAACAGCCCTATTTTGCCTGAGGCTGCATACCTCATCTTTGTAGTTATAAAGCAAATGAGAGAAGAAAAACTACATTTTCATAGAATCATAGAGTGGTTCAGGTTGGAAGGGACCTTAAAGGTCATCCAGTTCCAAACCCCTTGCCATGGGCAGGAACACCTCACACTAGACCAGGTTGCTCAAAGCCCCATCCAGCCTGGTCTTGAACATTTCCAAGGAAGTGGGAGCTTCATCCTGGGATGAAGTGTAGTGCCCTGTAGAGAGCATTGTGAATGCTACTTATTGACTGAAGTGAACAAGGGATAAAAATGTTGAGTAACACTGGTTAGGGGATAACTCTCCCAATATATGAGGAAAATTCCATACATTCATTGATCTCACTGATTGTCTAGGGGCTTCTGAGATAAGAGTTTAGGGGCACAGTAGATTCCTCTAAAATAATGTATTTTAAGGAAATGTGAAGGAAGATTTCAATACACTATAAATCCTAACCCCCTGGAATGATCTGTCAAACATAAATTATTATTACCTGGTATCTATGATACAGTGTATTTGTTAAAATTTCCATAATCAGCAAGCCATTTATTCATATAAATAGATTGTACCTTGATTTTTCTAGTTATTCATAGTTAAACTCACTTTAATGCTCCATTCCCAAAGGGCATATCTTCAGTAGTCACTCTTAGTTAACTTAACAAGTGCTTCTTCTACAAATGAGAGTAGTCAATGTTCTCTTATCACTGATCTTCTGCCATTGTTTCCTCTTTGAGATTTTTCTTTTATTTTTTTCCAAATGAGAGACTTTGAATAGCCGTTTTCATTTCTGCCATAGCTGGACCACTGCTTAAGTGAGTAGCTTCAGGAAATATTCTCACCACCATTATTATTCGAAATATCCAGAAAAATGGTTCTGACCTATGCAAAAAAATATCAGAGGTGAATGACAAAGTATTGTTCATTCCTTAGCAGTCAGCTAAGTCCAAGCTTATGTGAAAATGGAGAGTTCAGAAGTTTAAATGTTATTAAGTTCATGTTTTGCTAGAGAGAGACATGAGTGAATATTTTTTTTTACTAAGGTATTGGATTTAAAAATATTTTATGGCTTCTATATCCATTTTAAATTGTGTCTGAAAAAATTGTAGTACTGTTACAGGGCAAACAATTCAATGCAGCGACCAGTCAAACATGAACAGATGGGAGAAGACTTAAATTGATGAACCAGTGGTTCTTAAAAGATGCAGGTGACTGTACGTCAAGGACTTGGAATCGGGATGTGTAGTTGGAAAATGCTGCAAACTGATCCAAAATGAAAACAGTCACATTAGTGATGCAACGCCTAGATACTGGCAAGTGTGTGATGCATATTTCTCCTGCCTATGTCTGATATTTTTTTAATTTCTGTTTCACTGATGAAATGACATATCTGGTGCATATCTGGTAGTACTTGTAGGTTTCTTTAAGCCCTGAAAGAAATCGTAGACTCCATTGAAAGAAAAAGCTAGAAGGAGACCTCAGAATGTCATTGACTTCATTCCCTAGTTCCAAAAAAATGGACAAACACAGTTTCTGGGCTACTCCTAGCAGATACTTCTCAAACTGACTTACTCCATGTGAAACCCCATGAGCCTTGCTTGCACTGTTGCCAGTTAGCCAATTACTCTGCTTTTTTCTCATTTTGCGTTTATGAATGTAATTTTTGCTTCTTTCCTGGAGAACTTTTCACTTGGCTTTTTTAAATTTCATAATACTGATTTCAGGATACTCTTCTAACTCATCGGGTTCATTCTTAATTCTGCTTCTGATCGCTGAAGTGCATGTTGTACTTTTCAACTTTCTGTCATCGGCAAATTTTATGGGACTACCCCCCTATTTCATCAACCCAATATTCAAGGTTTATATTGAAGATTAATGGGATGAGACCTTTTGCAGGGCCTTCCTATTTTTTGGGCCTTCTATTTTGAAAGTAAATTCTTGATAAAATATTTCAACAATATTTTCCAAATTTGCAGTGACTGTGCCATGAGCTTTAAAGAAGTTATATTTACTATTGTCATATCTACTGCATACCATATCTACTATTTGTATTCTATCCACTAGGCCTTGTTACCTGACTGAAAGAGGGAACTAGAGTGATGTCACTGCTCTTGACAGTGTTATCCTTCAAGTGCTTGTAATCTGATAGGTGTAGGAATTTCTTCCAGTAGCTTTCCAGGTAACAAGTTTAAGCTAGCTGGCCTTTGCAAAAGTTGATGCCATACTCAGGTTTGGTCTTCTGGTGAGCAAATTAAGGAAAACTATGTCACAGGTCTGGGTTTAGCTCCAAAATGAGTAGAAACTGTCATTTGAGTTTCTGACAAAACTTAGAGTTTGGGATGGGGGACTTATAATAGTATTACAGTCATGCTATTCACGGATTCATGGATTAGACAGAGTTGGAAGGGACCTCTAGAGATCATCTAGTCCAACTGCCCTGTTAAAGCCGGATTGCCCAGAGCACATTACTCAGGACTGCATCCAGGTGGGTCTTGAAAATCTCCAGAGAAGGGGAGTCCACAACCTCCCTGGGCAGCCTGTTCCAGTGTTCTGTCACCCTCACCGTAAAGAAGTTTTTCCTCATATTTGAGTAGAATTTCCTATGTTCCAGCTTATGCCCGTTGCCCCTCGTCCTGTCACTGGAAACCACTGAAAAGAGTCCAGCTCCATCATCCTTCAACCCACCCTTTAGGAACTTGTAAACATAGATAAGATCTCCCCTCAGCCTTCTCTTCTCGAGGCTAAAGAGCCCCAGCTCTTTGAGCCTTTCCTCATAAGGGAGGTGCTCCAATCCCTTAATCATCTTGGTTGCCCT
>JAOXNO010000001.1:185750933-185766799 GCA_028565335.1 Limnodromus scolopaceus | reverse complement strand
CCTGCCATCCACCAGGACTCCCAGATCCTTTTCCTCAGAAATACTTCCCAGAAGATCCACCCCTAACCTATATTGGTGCCTGGGGTTCTTCCTCCCCAGGGGTAGGACCTTACATTTGCCCTTGATGAACCTCATTAGGTTCTTCTCTGTCCAGCTCTCCAGCCCGTCCAGGTCACGCAGGATGGCAGCACAGCCCTCTGGAGTGTCAGCCAGCCCTCCCAGTTTGTGTGTGTGTGATCAGCGAACTTGCTGAGGATACACTCTGTCCCCTCGTCCAGGTCATTGATGAATATGTTGAACAGGAATGGGCCGAGTATTGACCCCTGGGGTACACCGGTGGTTACAGGCCTCCAACTTGACCCTGCTCCATTAATCACAAACCTCTGATTTCTGTCACACAGCCAGAACTCAATCCACCTCACTGCCCCCTCATCTAGCCCACACTTCCTTTATTTTTTAATGAGGATGTTGTGGGAGACAGTGTCAAAAGCCTTGCTGAAGTCAAGGTAGATGACATCTGCTGCTCTCCTCTCATCCAGCCATCTAGTTGCTTTCCCGTGCTCACACTTCCTGTGAATGGTATCTACTTGTTCCGTATTGACACAGAAAAATAGAAGTCATCTGAATTTGAGTAATGTTAACATTCCAGAGGATATATCTATATTTCCATTAATATTTACAACTGGTTGTGCTAGCAGTATAGACAGTTTCTGCAGGCAGAAACTAGAGGGAAAGCAAATAACTTCTTGACCTCAAGGGAAGTGGAGCAAGAGATATACAAGAGGTATGATGAGATCACTCCTTCAGCAGAGAAGTAGCTCGTATTCAGAAAAAAGATATTCCAAAATTTCTTGTGAGTCACTTTTGATAGTCCCACAAACTATCAGTAGGTGTCTGAATATTTCCATTCTTTTCTTCACTCTCCATATGTAAAGTAAAAGCAGTAGAACTCCCTTTCATACAGAGTTTATCCCTAAATGACTTAGTATAGAGACCTATATGCTTTCTGTTAATATTTGTGCCATGTTTTATACAATGCAGCCCTGACACTAAAGACACTACGCGTTGATAAAATACAAAAATAATAATGTGATTGCCAATACTGAGCCAAAAGGGAAGAAATTGTTCCTTCTCTCCTCAGACAATTGTACATGAAATCCAGACTAGGCTAGTTGGAGCTTGTAGAGAACTAAATTGTCTGAGGGGTGCCAAGCATGATTATACTGTCAGAAAGCAGGATATAGAGGAAGTACGCGTGTGAAAAACAAATACAAAGAGACGTGGGAGCAGTGTGAGAAAAGGACATGACATGACATATAGAGGACAGCAGGTGAGTAAGGAAGAGACAGAGAACAACACTGAACCTTAGCAGGTAAATCGTCCTGTTAAGATGGGGTATACTGCTTTCCGGTCTCTGCTTCAGCGTTTTGTTGCTTGTCTCTTAGCAAAAGCTTATTTACTACTGGAGCCATTCTTGCAAGTGGGAGAGCTGGCAGGTCTGTGGTGCGAATGAGCACACCTCCTCTTGACTGATTCACTGCCAGAGGCCTGGACACAACCTGGGTAACAGCAGGATTTGCTCTTGGCGAGCGCAGCAGTCAGTGGGCTGGGGCAGGATGCTCCCAGGAAGCTAGGGAAGGGGAGACTGAAGCCTGTGGTGTGGAAAACAGGACTGAGTCCCATTTCCTATCCTTTCCTGGTTTTCTCTTGAAAAACTAAACGTGAACTTAGACATAGGACAACCTCACAGAGGCAGAGTGACAGTTGGAGGGACATCTCAAATAGCACTAGATACTGATGTTTAGGCAGCTGAATAGAGCCCTAATTTTCTCTTGACTATCAAGAGAGCAAGGTGACGTGTTGTAAGTTTCCAAATTGGTGTGCCAACAACCTGAATCGAAACTGAAATGCTGTGTAAGAGGCTGGGGAAGTGGTGCTGAGCAATGCAGGTCTGGTCTGCAACGATGGTCTCCAAGGGCACCCAGTCTTGTCAGTGTGGGTGGGGAGATTTGGACCCTCTTCATCTGATTCACCTCTCAGTCAATATGGGTACATGACAGCAGTGATGTTGGTGGAGCTACAAACCAAAAATATATGCACTGGAGGAATTATGTTAAACAAGAGAGTGCAAACCTTTGTGCAGGGCAAGCACGCTCACACATGCACCCCTCAAGCTGCAGCTCTGGGTGAACACACAAGGATGTCCATCCTCCTGGGCCACATGGTAACCAGAAGAAAAACACTTATTGCTCTCCTTGAACAAAATACCCAACACAGGTGCTCACAAGCTGGCATTGCAAAAGAAGCAGACAGGAGGAAATGTGACTGAATTCACCTGGTGTAAATTACAGTGAGAGAAAAGCAGAGAAAAAAAAACCACAGCTATATGCATTCAGCAAAGCTTTCCTCCCTCGGTACCGGGCTGAGTGAAAGCTAGAAACTATATCAGAAGACAGTTAGGTAGTAGGAAGCTTCTTTGGACTTATTTTTTTAGCCCTGGATACAGGAAGAATGTTTGCTCTCATTTGTCTCAGCCCAGGGCCCCAGGTTATTATAAATTTAGCCAACCTATTGCCAATCTGCAGAGCAAATACTATACATTTTATATGAATATTTGCATCATTCTCCAGCACATTCTGTAATCTGGTAGTATTGTTTACTTTTTTTTAAATTGCAAATGAGGTATTAATTTATTCAAAAAGCTGTAGAAGACTGAGACAACAATACACATATTTGTGTCCAAAGAATTAAATAACAAATGACCATGCTAAATAGATCCAGATTATGAGGTGTTACCTGGATTCTGGATGTTGAAGTACTATCAAGAACTACACACTAAACACTCTGTCAAACCTGGATGAAGCAGAACTGTGTAGAAATTAACCTGATAAATAAGTTAAGCAGGACGTTAAGATTTACTTGAACTTAATGCAAGAAGAAATTGAGTTTCCATAAGATAAAAAAAGAAGAAAAAAACCTTGTGTTTATAGTTAATGTATTTTCATAGGAAACTTATTTCCATAATATCACCATATTTGATATTTAGTAAGACTGAAAACAAAAATTAGAAACTAAAATAAACCAGAAGTGTAATGACATTTGAAACAAAACACTCTTGCTAGATATATAGATATAGAAATGTATACTATGTATTTGAGAGAGGACAAGAGATCTAGCTAATGTTAACTAGTGGAGCTTTGACAAACTTCTTGGTGAGAAGACTGTGGTATTAATTGATCACTAAATTTTAACATAAAAACCCTGAAAACTGCAGGAGACAAATTATGAGAAGAAAAGCTGGTATGATCTAGTATTCTGTTTCTGTGTGTCTTTTAGTGCACTAACCTGATCTTTCTGGACAATCTGTCTCTTGAGTTTACTGAATTCATAGATGGTCACTGGCTAACAGCCACTTGAATCAGTTTTCACAATGACCTAACAAAAAAAACCCCAAACAACACTGCAGCTCTGGGCTAAATGTACATCTAGGCATTCATTATACATGCTTGTATAAAATGTATTTATTATAAAAACCCGCAAATTTAAACAAGAGATTCAAAACTGGCAGGCTGGTTAGAACTGAGATGTACTGCAGGCTTTCTTTGTCACAAAGCACTTCAGATGCTGGCATTACTGCTCTTCTAATATGCTAAGCCTGCAGTTCACTCAAAATGAGATTTTAGTAATGTATTTTTCTGCTAGAAAAAAAATTTGATTTGTGATATTTCTCACAAAATAATGGCCTCTGAAAGAAATGTATTTTACATGACTAAAATTTCACAGTGCTTGCTTAGAATCAGTAGCAATTGTGAAGATTTAATTGGGATTAGTGATGTTTTATCTTACAGAAATCCATTAAGTCTTGTTTGAAGCAAGAAATTCATAAATTCTCAGAGGTAAAATTGCATTATGTATTTTGCTGTAAGTTCTCCCTTAATCAAAAAGCGATATTAGTCCCAGTATTCTTAAACTAAGCCATTTCCTTCATATTTTATTACTGTATATGCTACCATTCTTTCATTCAGGCTCAACATGGTTTGCAAATCATGGAAATAATATCATCTTCATTTTTCATAAAGGAATTTTTCATAAGGGAGTAAAATCACAGAAAACATGAGTTGTTTGTCCAATCTGGAACAGGAAGACCATGGCAAGGTCAAGGATCAATCCTGAACTTTCTGCTGTGTTAAGATCAGAGCGTGTAACAAGTCCAAGAAAATGTGATCATTAGGGGTTGAATGGGTGATGTGAAATTACTAAGGCAATGATGTTTCTGACTAGCATACTTCTTCAGATTTTGAACTTAACATTCTTTCCTTGCAAGTGGGTGTTTCAGTTTAGAGAGAAGGAAATAAAATTCCTCTGGGAGGAGAAGGGGAATCACGTTGGGTATAGCTCATGGTATATGTTGGGTACTTGTTTAAGTTACGGTCGCATGTAGTCTTCGGGTTTACTGTGCTTAAATCTGACTTCTCTCATCTATGATGAGTATTGTTCCCATGAGCTTGGCTCTAAGGAGTAGTATCTTCCCACCAGTATCTACTGACCTCTGCTTTTTATGGTTTGTTCATTAGCCTGAGGAACGGAAAAGTTGTTCACACAAAATTTAAATGATCAAGAGGCAGATGGGTAAAACCTTGCTGAGACAAATGGGGACATTCAACTCTGAGAGTGGTTCTTTCAACCAACCCGCATAATCATGTCTGGTTTGAATGAATCATGGGTGAGATTTTCAGAGCTATGACAGCTGGAGACTTATTTTCATAACTTTTCTTCAGTAAAAGAAATAATTAGATAATTTAGTCTGACTGATCTGCCTCTTACTGTGCATCAGCTATGAAACTCCAGCCCCATTATGTGGCTGCCCAAGTACTTGTATATAATTAAGTTTGAAAGTCTAAGGTTGGGAGTGTAACCTTGACCTCCAAAGTGGATGCAGTAGATAAAGGATACTGGCATTCTGACTTACGTGATACAAAACAAATTACATTGTTTCTTGTCTTATCACAATCATAGATCTTCACATGAATCATAAAACACTTGAACTTCCTCCCCTCAAAAAAAAATTAAAAAAAATTAATAAACCTGTTAAATTTATAGCAGTGTAAGTTCCACAGTGCATGTTCAGTGATACGTTTTATTAATTGGTTGTGGAAGTTTATGTAGCTCCACTCTAGAATGACAATTCTTTTGTGTCTCACTTATTTCTTTTCAAAATGCAACCAGAGAAGACAATGTGCCTGGGCTGATGGCTTTCACCCTTCACATCACACCCTTCTGGTTAGCACACTTTCCCAGGAAGTCCAAGATTGAGATGTTAATTTACAATCTGACCCTACTTCTTAGATTACTGTCATCTCCAGCTGAAGGCAAGCTCTACCTCCTGTTATGGCTGATTGTACAGCCAAAGCCACACTGTTTGTGAACGAGAAAGGGACAGGAGAGGCCAGCGGTGATTCTGTAACCAGCTTGTTATGGCACCCACTTAAGACGTGTAAATGTCAATTTAGTTTCTTTACTTCCAGGGCTGGTTTTGCATTTTGTACCTGATAAACACCAAAAATGATCCTAGAAGTAGATGTTGCAATTTCTGATGTGTTCTTGGCCTGCCCAGATCACCCACAGCACCTAGTTTCTCATGGAGCATAGCAGCATTTCTGGACCCTGCTGGGGCTTTGGTCAGTGTTACGTGCCTGCCCACTCATGCCCGTGTGCAGATGCTCATAGCCAGAAGCAGAGCAGGAGGCACCCTGGACCTTACAGGTCCAACAGGGACAAATCAATTACTTCAGCTGTCTGCAGAGGTGTGGTAAAGGCTGAGCAGTAATTCAAACATAACTCTCCAAAGTCCTGCCTTGGGTATATGCAGTACCCACAGGGATTCCTGGCATTGTAATATTTATCTCCACAACACCTAGGAGCTCCTGAGAGAATATTTACACAAAAATCCCTTTAAACAAAAGAAGAAAACCTTCAGAATTAGGCAGCTTCTTGTGGATTCCCCAGCAGACGTTCAGCATTCCACAAGTACTAAACCTCTGTGTAGAGATTATCATAAGGTCTGGCCTTTAGGCCATTGCCTCATTGTACTACCTAGAACATTTCCTATAAATAGAATGAAAAGAAGCTGGTTCTTCAAGTGTATTCACAAGATCGTGCTAATAATAAATGTACCTGTCACTGCTATCAATTAATTTTTCAGTTTGATTGCCAGTACTGCAATAATTTTTATGAATGTGGTGATTTAGAATATGAAACTTTCACTAATTGATTCTATATCACTTGTCCTTAACTTGCTCTCTCTCCTAATTTGCTTGGCAAAATTGTATTAAAAGATAAGCTAAACATTAAGCATAATTTTACACAAAGTCTTACCTTAGAAATGTCCTTCCTTCTTTCAATATACATTTGCTTCCTCATCCTGTGTAGTAATACCCATGAAAAAAACATAGGTTTATTCCACCAAATTGAAATGATGAAAGTAATTCAGTATATTATAATTCCAGACTATTACTCAAACAGGGTTTAGTGGGAGTACGAGGTGGGGAGGGGTTGTTGGTTTGGGTTTTCTTTAGTCAGGGAGTATAGCTAAACAGAAAATTAAGTCTCTCTAATAGCATTTTCTACATTTTCTTCCATGTCTGACATGAGTTGACCCACAAGCCTAAATATGCTCCACACGTTGCTAGTCACACCCCATAAACTAAGGAGATTCCAGTAATTGGAAAAGGATATGTGAGTCCAGCTTTTTAGAAGCTTAGGAATGTCTACAGGGCAAGAGAGATATTTAGCTCACCATCTTATAGGAAAACTTAAATAAACCCCACCCCTAAATAATAGCACTATTAGATGTGCTAGGTGTTCTAGCCAGCTTAGAAGAAAACATGCACCTAATGCCTTATCATTGCCCAGGCTACTCCAAATGGACACAGATGATGGATCTTTTTGGGTCATTTGGGTCTGAAGATTGTTTTTAGGACTAGACCTGAGTGCCCACTGTGAAGCTTCAACCCTTTGTCCAGCATCCTCTGGAGATAGATAGAGCACAGTCAACCTAGACACTGAAACAGCCTTTCTTCTCCTAGAGCTTTTGCAGGTACCTGCATGGGCTTGCATGTACATGGCCGTAAAATCAGACAAGAATCACATTTCCTCTTTGCTGGCTGAAGAAATTACCACCAACCCTCACCCCCACCTTTCCCCTGGAGACTGCTGCTCACTCAGATCTGGTGGTACGTCATGCACATGAGGCCTCTCTGACTCATTTCTGTCCGAATGAGGTGGGCAGCACAAGCAGTTCATCTTTGCTAAGTGTCCTCATTTTGATGGGAATGATTTCGTGAATGGCTCTGAGGAAACAGTAGCTGACAGCAGGGGCCACCAACAAACAGCTGAGACAGTGCAGGCGAAGGGAAATGGTGATTTCTTTAGCTCAGCCAGCCAGAAATGGGCATAATCAAGCACTAACACTGCAGAACTAATCAAATCTGAAGTGCCCCTCTACCGAGTTGGTGGTTTCTCACCTCTCCAGGCCAAGGCAGCTGTCAGGAGCACAGTTCAACAGGCGTACCTTTGGCAAGTTAAGACATGCAGCCAAAATGCAACTCATAATTTGTCACTGTCACCGTTTCCATCACAGCAGTCTGTATTCTGGTTGAATGTAGCTTTCTTTCTGATTTATTATAATACAGGGGAAAAAAAAACCACAAAAACCTGCACAGTTTGAAAATGAATACAGTAAATTTGAGATTTTCATGTTTCAGATGGAAAAGGAAAGAGAACTGTATTAATTTGAACTTAGTCTTCATGCAAGTAGAAACAAGGTTTGTGAGTACTGATTATCCAAAACATGAGGGAATTAGTCCTAGAAAAGGAATTAGAATTAAATCATAGTCATCATTCAAAACAGGGCATAGAAGAAGGTTTAAAAGTACATTTAATTATCCAAACCTCATGGATTATATAGTAAAATTAACATGTAATCATGTTCAAAGTCTGTGTTTTAAGTTAACAAATTAAGTTATATGTGAAGAAGTGATAAATAGATTACAGTTTCACTGACAGAGAAAATTATAACATGCAGCACTTTTGCTCTTTGATAGTCCCTTTTTATGCAGCAGGGGGATAGGAACCTACCCACACAGAAATGAGCTGAGACCCACAAGGAAAACCAGCCACAGGAGGCAGCTCTTCTTCTTGCCCCTTAGTGACTACCTGTGGCTGCTCCAGGAGGCTGCTCAGAGCATCTTGAATTGGGCTCCCACTCTGAATTGTCCCTGAGAGAAACCTCTCCCTTGGTTACAGAAGGAGCCTTTAGAGATTAGACTCTCACAGTTAAATACAGACTTCATCAACAACCTTCCTAGTTTCCTTTTGTTTTTCCTGACATTGTGTCTTACTGTCCAGTATGTTCAAACACATTCACACATCTCCCTACACTTTCAGAGATGCAGATATCTGACATGAGTTGTGATGTATTGCACATTTAGAAAATGAAAGACTCGTGTCTTGGGAAATTTGTTGTAGATAGACATTTAATTCAGTGTATTAAATAAGGAGAAACCATGAAAGGCTACAAATATCCTATTGATATCCATCTGAACTATTCCTGGCACGACAATTGTCTCTCTTCTATTTCTTTTTGGATGAGACTCCAATTGCAGAGCAGATTGGAACAGAAAGCTCTGTAATTTAACTCCCAATCCCACCTTGCTCAAGAAAGAAAATAAGTGAACCACAATTACTGACCAACTTCTTTTTCCTTGAACTTTAATGAACTAGAAAGAAGAGTAAGAAAAGAGAGAAGTCAGGAAAATAAGGTCAGCTACACAGATGACCATATACACTCTTTTCTTTCTTCCACTTTAATTTTGTTATTAAAAGCAAAATGTTTCCATCAGTACAAAATGGCTGTAAACTGCTTGAACAGTGACTAATCAGAAATACAGAGCATGATACATCCTAAACTCAAATAAAGAAATTTGATTCTTCTTTTTCTTCATATGACATCTTTGCCTCCCATTTATCTCTCTTCCTTTACTCTGCTCCACCTTCAGGAGTTTCCTTTTAATGAAGGGTCAGTGTATTTCAGAAGCAGAGGTTATGTGCTGTCATGTCATTTATCTGTGAGTCCAAAAGCCTGACATTCTCTCTTGAGAATGAGTTATAAAACACTTACAGTGCTGGACATGCATCTGAAACCAATTTGAAGGTTCCAGAAGGTTTTTCTTTGATGCCACCAATTACTTCCTGCATTTCATTATGTCTTTGTTGCCCTTCACTTCCATAATTCCCATAGGCATCAGCAAATAAGGCTTAAATTGAAATGTATTTGCCTAAACAGATATTTTCTATCTCAATTTACTCATGACAAGCTTAATGAAATCATATGGACGATGTGTATTTGTATACCAATTAGCTTTCAGAAATTGCCTGCTTATGTCCAAAAAAAGTTAGGTAGTAAGATTCTGAGGTATCAGAACATCTGGACAATATATGATTTGCAGCATCATTAGCTATCTGCATATTCAAATTATAGGACTGCTTTCTGTTTCTTTGCTTCCCTGCATTACCAGTCACACAGTATCACTTGGGGAATGTCAGAGAAGCCAGAAAATGGGCTTCATTTCTTGCTGCCTTGAAGAAACTATAGAAGGAACACATGTACTATTTGTACCACATATTGATGTATGCAAAGAATGGCCATATCCTCTACCAGCAACAAAAACCAAATTATTGACGATTTAAGAATATGCTTTTGGCATGACCTTTTTGGCTTTTGTGTTTGAAAGTAAAACAAAGAGCAGGGCAAAGAGAAGGAATTAAGCTAGAGGGAAAGGTAAGATTTCTACCTAAGCAAATATGGTACACTAACTGAAAATTTCCAGCATTTGAACACAGCTTACTCTTCATGCATGTGACATTTCCTGATGCCTTGAAGACTATCCCATGCCTAATACGGAGGAGGTATTTTTCTGAGTAAGACAAGGAGATGGCTGTGCCTTGTCTAAAGTAGATGATCAGACAGAAAAATACAAAGATCCAAGGCAGAGCCAGTTTTTAAATATACGTACTTGCTGCACATCAACTGTTTTGAATTCATACAATAGAGTACTATAATAATATGCCTTTTGCTCCTTATCTGCCTTTTCCTGCTCAGTATTGCCAAAATTCTCATCAGCCACACCTTATTTCTTTTCCCTTAACTATTCTGTAACTAGACAACATTTTAAATGCCACAGACTTTTTTTTACAGTATATGTTTTTAATTGATATTTTTGTTTGCAAGGCAAAGGTCTAGGCAGACATATATATCCATGAGTTATTCATGTAAAAAAAAAAAAGTATTTAGAGAACAGGTCTGTAATGTCAAGGGATTTTAAGAATTGTGTATATTCATACAGTGATCCTGAGGCTGTGAGTAGGTCCAGCTGAAGAGAAAAAAGTAAAAGCAAAAGGTCAGGGTACAAGCTAATTTTACCACAAGGTTTTCCATTATATGACAGATACTTAGTGTTCAAGAAAAGAAATGTATTTTATAAATTGTTTACTTGCAATATAGAGCATTTCTCCAAGAACTCCCACAGAATTCCCATTTCAAAATACTTTTCCTTCTCCTGCAAGTAAGGGTATTGTTTATAAGTTACACAGTTAAATATTTTTTCTTGCTGACTGTAATAAGAATGTGTTTGGTTGATCAGCTGGCAATCAGTAATCTTTAAAGGATTGTTCTATACTCTAATTATTGGTTCATCATATGACTGGAAAAAAGGAAGGAATAGAAAACTGATGTGAAGAAAACACATTCTGTAAACAGAACCTGTGCAATAGTTTCTAATTCTATTTACATTAATTTAAAACAGATTCAGTCCTCTAACTTCAGAGGAATATTACAGATTCACTGGGGTGTAGCTCAGCATCCAGCCCTGAGCTTTTAGAAATAAATGGGTTCCATTTATGTGACATAATGACCAGAATTTTCTGATATTTAGGGGAGTTGAGAGTTAACAGCCTAGAGCAAAATCAGTAAAGCATAGATCAGAAAGGTAATGTGTTTTGGCTTATGGAAATAATAGAGCACACATGCTGGAAGGGATCTCAGGGACCGCACATATTCTGCCCTTGCTAATTTTTCACGGCATTTTGCATACAAAAGTACATATACGTCTCACTGGGTGAGAATTGTTTGTGCACGGAGAACTGGCACTTCAGCCTGGAAGCCTTTGTAAGCCTTCGCTTTTCTTTAAATTCAAAAGTACTGTTCATGGGAGTTGAGAACAGCGCATTACACAACCTCCGTGGCCAGCCTGGGGGTTACTGATGCAGCGCCCTCCCCCCAGCCTCTCTCTGCCGATGCAGGTGGGCTGCTGATTTGGGAAGAGATGTGCTTGTGCTCTGGGGGATGTTTTTAGACTGTTCGGGTAGTTGCCCCTTTAGGCTATGTAAGAGGTAGCAAAAGGCACTGTCTCCGATGCATAGGCAGAATCGTGCACTTGCTGTTCACTCATCCAGGTTCCCACAGAGGCACTTCTCTGACCACATGTAGACATTAATTATATGTATGGCCTAATGTGAATCGGTTAGTTAGACCCTCTTTGGTCAGTGGACAGAGCCAGCATTTCCAGGGTGTTAGGAGCTGCTGAACTCTGCAGTCTGACAGAGGCCAGGCTGCTACAGCTCCATGTCCCCAGGTCCAGCCAGTGGTGACACTGAGCACATTCCCAACAGGCATGTGTGCACACAAACACAAAATATGTATGCTTTCATTCATGGGAAGCCCCAAAAATCAGCAGCGACAGAAACTACAGAACCCACACAAGATGAACAGCCAACACCCAGACCACAGTGTCTCCAGAAGCCAGGACCTCCTCTGGTTCCTCCAGTCCCCTTTGACTTTCCCATATACTTATGATTAGCTCTGTAGTCAACTTTCAAGTCTCTTCTCCTACTCTCAAGGAGGTCTACTTTGATGTTCACTAGTGCCTACCCACACTCACACTCACACTCACATAACATGCATGCACACTGTTCTCCCCTATTGTTGACACCACAGGCATGAGGCCCACATGTGACTTGTTGTCCCCTCCTCCAGTTGCTGACACTCAGACCTACACACACACACATGCACACCAAGGCCCTTCCCCAGAAAAGTGGTTATAAATGGAGTTAAATGAGAAAACAGGGCACACAGTGGTGATCAGACATGATTGGTATATGTGGCTGTGCAAGTGCACTGGTCAGTGACCTGTGTACACGACCTGCATGTTTTATTCCCTTATTCCTTCTATTTTCCCACTCTGGTAGCACCCCAAATCAATTTTGTCATGAAGCACCTTTTGTCCTTCCCCTAAACATCCCACACCAAGTCTTCTACAATTCCAAGATGTTTTTTGCTTGCATCCCATAATGGGTTCCAGAGCCCTGTAGGCGGTAACCCCCGTCAGTCTGCAAGGTGATTGAGAGAGCATCTCCTGTTGACTCACAGATTGGTGTCATCTCTGGACCATTGGGCTGATGGTTCCCCTGTGACAGCCCTGGCATGAACCAGGTCAGGGTGCTTTATCTTCTCTGATTAGGTTATTGGGGCTCCTCTGCCCGACACTGTCCCAGTGTGTTCCTTTGTGTTCAGGGAGATAAGCCTTTTGACACATGGGGTAAAAACCATTTCAAACTCAGTGTGAATGTCTGAAAAAGGTCAAGTGAATGATGCCATAAAAGTTCCCATTGTCCCCATTGGCTCCCTATGTAGTTTAGGCTCTCGTGAATGTCACACCTAGTGGTTATATATATATAATATGAGGAACAATGTTTAGTAGAGAAAGGCATGAACTTTTTCCTCTTAGCATTAATATAGATCCTCCTTCTCTAAGACTTCAATTCATGTTTCTTACCTTAAGCCACCCCATACTTGCTGAAAGGTGGCCTGCATTTATTTGTCCATCCCATGTGTTTTTATATACTCAGTACAGTAAGCAAGCTGCACCTGCATAGGCTTCCCTACATATCAGAAAGAGTTTCAGCACTTAGATGAACATGAAGAACTCCACATTACTACAGAGAATTCTAATCAATACAAACCAGCTGAATAAAGATAACAGGAAGGAAGTATTATTAATGCTGCTAGATCTGTAGAGGCAAGGCTCTATTATTCTCTACTGCTGATTTATATTAATCAACCTAAATGCCATCTGAACACTTGTAGTAAATACATAATTAGGACCTTTCAGATGTACAAATCCATCAAAATAAGGCAGAATGTACATGAAATATTTCAAAGCCACCTTTTTGTTACAGACAATGGTATTTTTTCATCAGTTGTAGAAAGTATTCCTGTTGGACATTTTGGCAAATAAAATTCCCACCAGGATTTTAAAAGAACACTCTCTGTTTAATCTTTCCAGATGTAGATGAATATAGATGATTACAAAGAATATAATTCAAAAACATCAGGGAATCTTTTAAGAAGAACAATGTATTCTTCTAAGGACTAATTGTCATGCAATTATGGCCAGAAAGCAGAAGAGCCTCCTGCTACACAGCAGTCTGCACTGCATAGAATGTGGAGCGAGTCAACGCATGCACACATCCGCCTCATCATATACCAACAACACCAAAAAAAAAGACTGAAGGCAGAGCTTTCTTAAATTACAGATGAGATCAGTTCAAGAGAAATCAAGACCTTGTTAACAAAACTCATGAATTCTCAGTTAGTTGTTTCATTTCAGCTAATTCTGACCCAGGACAATGAAGATTTTTTGGAATCTGGATAAATGAAGAAGGAAAAATATATAATTGGATTTGCTGTACTTTTACAATGATGGAATGAATTTTCATTTATACCAGTACAGGTGAATGGAAAATAAGCCTCATTGTTTTAGTGGCACTGGAAATGGTGAGAGTTCATCTGAATACTCAAAAAAAAAAGAGCAAGGGCCATGGTAATACTTAAGCAATGTGGATGTTGATAGGCTTCAGTACTCAAGCTCGTTTTCTGATCCTCTTTGACTTCCCAGTACAGAGAAATTTTTCTCTCCATGCTTCTGAATTGTGTAAGACAAGACTCTATCCACTATCTGCCTTACTCTTTTCATCTTTCCTTTCTGAACAAACCATTGACATGACTGTGGTTTGTAAGTTACAGGGTCACCTCCTACTCACTAATTACAGTGGATCCCAACACAGAACTCAGGGAGCACTTCTACTTGTTATGTTCATCTTGATGACAGACCCATTGGGAGATGGTGAGAAAGCAGGAACTGTGCTGAATAAACTTGAAAGAACTGAAGCTTAAGAAGACAGAAAATAGAATTTCAATTGTTAATTGTAGGATGACACCGAAACAGTTTGGATTAGATGTGATCCTCCTCCTGCTAGAGCTAAAACACTTCTTAGAAGGAGCTATTCAAAGAAAGCCATAATTTCCTCCCTCACAAATCCTGAAACTCTGTCCCATCCATTCCGAGAGGAGAGCAACAGAAACAGTTCTCAGACAAGGAACAAAGAACAAATGATGCCTTCCTACTAAGAAAAAGGTTTATGATGCCTTCCTACTAAGAAAAAGGTTTCTAGACAGTTCATCGTTGGACAGTTTCCAAATGTCACAGATGAATTAGATGGCAAAACTTCCCTTGACTTCTATGGCAACAAGAGCATTGAATGACAAATGGAAGGGCAGGTATATCCAGAAAGGATATTATATCATGTCTTGCTGTGATGGAAAGAACATTGACATTCGCCACCTTGCTTATTTTCGGGTCTTAACTGTGTGTTTTAAAATGTGGATTTAACTGCAAATACAGCTATAAAACTGTGTATATGTAGTATAAAAATTAAACCAACTTGATTCCTCGTTGTCTTGGTTTCAGCTGGGATAGAGGTTGTTTTTTTTTTTCCCTAGTAGCTGCTGTGTTTTGGATTTAGTACAAGAACAACACTGATAACACATACTGCTTTAGTTGTTGCTAAGTAATGCTTATATTAAGTTAAGGAGTTTTTCAGGTTCCCATAGAAGCTGAGAGGGAGCATAGACAAGATGAGCTGGCCAATGGAATATTCCATACCATAGACGTCATGCTCAGTATATAAATGGGGGTTGGCCAGGGGGCAGGAACCCATGATCAATGCTTGGGATGGGATGGGCAATCCATCATTGGGTGGTGAGAGCAATTGTATTGCATCACTTTATTTTGTATATTCTTTTACCATTATTTTTTTTTCCTCTTATGTTACTGTTCTATTAAGCTGTATTTATCTCAACCCACGAGGTTTTTTCCTCCTTTTTCTCCCTTTTCTCCCTACCTTACCTGGGGGGAGGGGAGTGAGTGAATGGCTGCATGGTCCTAGTTGCCAGCTGGGGTCAAACCATGACACTCTCTAAATCCAAAGGCTATTTACAGTAATATTTCTGATGGTATTGAATAACACTTTGCAGAAGGAGAACCGCAGGCACATCCATGCATACTTCAGTAGCCCAGAGATCTGTCCAGTTTTGTTGTGGTCAAATCCTAAGGCTTTATTAAATCTGTAGGAATGGAAGCAGAACATAGTGGAGTCGCCAGGATCTGGCTTGAAGTTCACACGTGAGTTGTGTGTACTTATACTCACATATACACACACACAGGACTGAAGTTCCCCAGGGAAATGCCCTTCTCCACTTGCTGATGCTTAGACCTCCCATACATGAACACACACTAAGCAGAGATCGCATCACATCAATCAGTCAGCCCTTAATCACAGCACCTAACAGATTCCCATTTGGGAGTGCTGTTTCTGGTTCCCCACCTGAAAGCTTTGGTAAAACAGTAGAATAAAGCACTTTTTGTGACAGGAAACTGCCTTAAAAATTGTTCCTGAATCATGATCACAGG
>JAOXNO010000001.1:185738012-185748832 GCA_028565335.1 Limnodromus scolopaceus | reverse complement strand
TTGTTTTTTTTTTTTTATTGGTTGGACTAGATGATCTTAAAAGGTCCCTTCCAACCTAGGTGATTCTGTGATTCTGTACAGAGAGGTTCTGGTCTTGACTTAGTCGACTGTTTTACTGTTTGAAAACTGTGCTTAAAAAGGAGTAGGTACTGTGAACTGGGCTTACTATTTCCCAAATTACTCTTTGGTGGCATTTCTATTTTAGTCTAACTTGCTTTTGGAAGTCTAACTTTTCTTAAGTTAGAATATACCATATTCCTATACTTCTAAACTTGCAAATCACTAAATGCTCAGGAAGGCTCTTGTTCAATTATATTTAACAGCAATTCTCTACTCCTCAAGACATTGCATGGACTAATATGTTCAAGACCTTAAAGCATTCAGATGCTGTATTTACAGTATTTGTATGTTGATTTGAAATATTTGAGGGAAACATTGTGTGCCAATTCAGCCACACAACTACCATCAGAGATACTTGCCAGTTCCCTGACCTGCATGTACATCCCAGCTCCCTTCCATCTGATCTCCATAGCAAGATGGAGCAAACAAAGCAAATTATTTGGGTGCTGGAGAGCCAGATCCCCAAGGTGTCACGTGTAAGAAGGTAACAGCCAGCAATGGTATTTTACAACTGCTTATATCACACATGGTTTATACAGAAAGTTTCTATTGTTTGACACTGGTGAATTCAAAGTTGATCACAATATCAATGAAATTGCCAGGAAAAAAGATGGCTCAAGCCATGAGCAAAGGAAAGGATTTTAGTGTTGCAGTACAGGGCACTGTAAAAGCTAACTTTTAAGCACCTGATTTTCACTGCAAAGTATAAAAACCCGCTTTAGGTAAGTGGATTCCTCTTATGACGACAGAAAGGAATTAGTGACTCAGACTGGGACTCCCAAAATCGATCACACTGAATTGCATGGGGAGGGGGCAATGAGAAGAGGTTGGATCCCAGCACCCTGAGAATGTGGTTTATTCCACAGGGGTTTAACAACCCAGGAGTCCCTCTTGCAAACACATATCTCTACTTTTTCTTTCTTCTAAAATGAAATATAGATCACTGTTCAGGCAGAGGAGATAATGGGCAGGCCTTGCTGGAGGATTGATCAGTATGCGTACTCATCTAACAGCTTCACTGAAACACCACTCAAAGCAGTCCTCAGAGACAGCTGTGATTGATAGGCAAGTTGTCTGTTCAAGATTGTGCTAACTCAGTTGGAAGGGTGGAACAATATGCATGGTCCTGCAAAAAAAAAAGTGTAGTCACTGAACAGAGGGTGAATCAAGGTGAAACATGAACATCCATACTGGGAGGTAGGAGCAGTCTGCGATGTTGCTCTAAGCAATGTATCAAGGTGAGTCAGAAACAATACAACCTCGGTTTTGGACATGGAAACATGGTAAAGCTTTGTCATGGGTGTAGGTGTGCTAACACCTTGCTGGACAAAGTTTTTGTTTTGCCTACACCTTAGTGACAGAAAACCAGGCTACGATTTTGCTACCAAACTGACCTTACAGCTATGTTTTCCAAGACAAGATTAGCACTGCAGTTTCCAGACAGCTGGTAAACTGCCACCAAGATTACAATGCCAACATTACACATCTACTAACATCAGACAACAACAGCCGGAGAGAACGTTTTTATAAAATAGCTCCACGGTATGTGAGAGACTGAGCTAATCTGCCTGTTTCGCCTCAGGAAATATATAACCTGCAAAAGTAGGTTGAGAAGTCACCCGTACCAGTTTCCCTTGTGACCACTTTACAGATTAGTGGTTAGGGTACGCTCCTGTCAGACACAAATTTGATCCCTTTCAGATGTAGAAGTATCCGCCACTGTGTGTGAGAGTGCTCTAAACAGCTGGCTCTCTGGGAGGAACGCATCACCTCCTTCTCCCCAAAAATTTCCAGAGAAAGCAATTTCCACCACTGTGTCTTGTAAGGATTCCAATCTTGCATGATCCAACATGATGCCTGGATTAAGCTGTTATAGGAAAGCCTACACTGCTGCATAAAAGAGGTTAAATGGAAGAGTGAGTTCAAACACTAACCATCTACCCTGCTTAATTCCTGTCTCTGATTTGAATTGCTTCAGCTGGCTCCCTGCATGAGAGATCGGCTGTAAAACGACTTGTCCTCAGCAGCACAGACATAAGCCAGTGCACACCATAGGCATCTCCACCTATTTAGCATTACACAATGAGCCTAAACGGACACAAGCCAAACAGTATCTCTGGTGTCCATGGAGCAATTAATCTGCTTTAGTTTAAGAAACCACAAGTCAAAGTCTGTATACTTTTCCTAGGCTGTCGTTACAGTCAGTGGAGAAATAGATAACTCTGGGGGTGACAAAACTTGTTCCGGGATTGGTATCTACACTGTCATCTCCCATTTCACTCCCAGATCCTGTAATCCAGACTGTCCAGACTACATGGCTTCCTTTGAGGGCCACCAACCCCCTCAGAGGTGAGTACTGGGTGCTTTTGGCAGAGTGATCCTGCTTAGACAGGCAATATGGCGCACCGCATCTGAGGTAGTCCTGTACCAACACCCGAGCAGGCCTTGCACCCTTATGTGGCCCAGCCATCCTACACCACACTGCTCTGCACACAGCACATTCAGCAAGTTTCACATAATGAAACAAGCCCCCTAATTATTTTGGCCACTTTGAACTGAAGCTGACCCCTCAGAACATTATTTTATAGGGCACCACGAAAAGCCTAGAGAAGATCTGGCCAAACCTGGATGTGGGTGGTTTTCATGGAAGGATGACAGTGATGTGGATATCAGATAGTCAACAACACCTGGTTCGGGTTATCTCCCTACTATGGTGACAGAGGTGGAGCAAAGCTGTCCTAAAAGGTATGTCCTAAGGATCAGTCTCTTGAGTGCCTGTTTCTTTGTATAAGGGGAATCTTGGGTGACATGCTTAGATTCAGAGGTCTAACTTTTATATCATTACAGACGAGTCTTGAAAAGTGATTTTTCAGGACAAGATTGTTAAAGAGGTTCAGGAGGAGATAATTTCCAACATAATAAACAAACACATTAATCCTTATCAAGTCCCACAACGTTTCTACCCATAACATCCATGCATTACTGACTATATTAAGAGAGGTTCTTTTGCTGAAGAGCGCAACATATTAAAATTGCTCTGAAAAACTAGTTACTATTTGTTATGCTTGTGACACCATGAAAGTTTGAATGACTGATTTGGCAGCTACAGTTGATGAAAACAGATTTAGAAGCCATTAAAGATTTGATAGCATAAAACAAGTCCTTCCATTGATCACCTATTACTGCCTAATAAAGAAGACACGATACTTGATGCATTGGTACTCTACAAAATAACCAGGCTGCAGCATATTCTTCAGCCCTAAGTCATGTTACACTTACATAATATGGAGGGAATCTCTATTACCATGTGATGACCATTAATTCATGTGTTCTTTTCAATGACTGGACACACCAGTTCTGACCTAGCTATTGACAAACACCTGCCCTTGCAGACCCATCACATAGCTGCTCTCTGGTGGACAAATTATTTCTGTGCTCTTTTTCAACAGAGCCTGAAATTATATGATGCAAAAGCAAATATGAGTTTAACAGAGTGGGATTTATTGGTACTGGGGACACAGCTAATCTAACTACCATTGACCTGAACCCTGGTTATGTGGAAGTGCAGGACCGGGTCAGGGGGACATGGATGTGTTGCACATCTCAGCATATAGATTACAGATTGTATAGATAGCTGTATTCCCATGGAATTTGTCCAGTCTGTACATTCCATTTTTGTTTCACTTCCTCAAAACAATGGCTTTAGAAATCATATAAATTCCAGGGGGCTTTATATGCAGACTGAATGCTGCAATTTGGTTTGCAGTGTTTGCAAATGAACCAGTCCCTTCAGGCTCATGATTAAATTTGTGTTAGAGAACTCACTGCACCATCACCTGAGCATTACTGTCATCTCTGGATGACAGAACAAACATTTCCTGCACTTTCAGAATTCTGACTGAGTTAGACAATGCCAACCTTTTTTACAATTTCATGCAAAAAACCCTCTAAAAATTATTTATTCTTCCAGAGAAAGAGCAAATCCCATGCATATGCTTAGATATTGTTTGAATCTATAAGGTTTTGGGAGGGAAAGACTAGGTTCTGTTGGAAAACTCAGAGCATTTTCTTTGAGGCAGGAAGGTTTTACAGCTGCAGTTTAGTTGTGTTCTCTAAACATTCAAGTGAAAGACTTTGGTCTGCAAATTACAGAAAGTAAGGTAGGAAATGATCTCAGAAAATCACCAGGTCTCTCACCCTGCCAATGCTGGATATGCAGCACTGAGCCAACAGCCACTGGTACAGGGATTTTTATTTTTTAAATATGAAAGGATTCTCTTAGTAGAACTTCCTGGCTAACATATATTTATCTTGTTTTCCTTTCTCCCTTACTACAAAAATGACCACTTTCTACATTTAACTGTCTCTTAGATCTGCTCTTCCCCTTCTAATTGATGCAAGGTCACAACAGATACTTTAGCTGTAAATGTCTGTTAAATCCAAAGAGCAAATCTTTGTTCAATTTTTTTAAACTACAACCCTCTCTCCACTTAGTTCTTTGCACTAATTATAATCAAAAGGTTTCTACCAGACAAGGACAAAATTTGCCAACCCATATATAAGCAACGATGCTGAGGCCAAGTCCTTTCTCGTTAGTCCTCAGTATGTTGTGCTTTAGCAGGGTTCACAACAGCAGTAACTGGAAGGCAACAGCAACCCAGATTGTAAAACTCATGTGAATTACAAATCAACTAATTCTGGTAGCATTCAGCATGTCATGACCTCTTCAGGCATCCCATCACAGCTATTCCAGAGGAATGAAATGTAAAAATATGTACCCATTTTCAACAATGCATATCAGGAAACATATATCCCAGTAAGCTGTTCAAAGAATAGCTCATATTATCCTATTTACAGGTCAGGGAAATCTGTAAAGAACATTTTAAAGAAATCCCTGAGAACTAATTAATTAATAATTAAAGAGTGCAAAACTATAAAGAACTATGTTGCTGTTATCCTTGAAAGTTGACAGAGCTTTACAAATAAAAATAAAGAGGCAGAACAAACATCAGCAGCTGGAATAACAAGTAGACTAATGGAAATTGTAACAGCTATAAAATGCAGAAATAATAATGTGGTTGAGGTCTGTTGAAATTACCTCCATTTCTCCCTCAAGCCATCAGTTATTTTTCTCTTAGTGGGAATAGTACAAGGTTGGCAGGTCTGCATCCAACCCACAATACCATAGCCAGGAAGAAAAACATCCCTAAAAACCTCAACACAAAAGAAACAGCTGCCTGAAAAGATAAATCACTGCCAAAATACTCAGACAGCCTATTCAAACATAAGCAAAGGAGGTAAATACTAGCAGTTGATAAACACACCAAATGAAGCAATTGATGTTCAGCTCTTGTGGTACAAGGTAATAACAGGCTGTGCGCATATTCACCCAACTGTTCTCCTTTCTGAAGGGTAGAAATTGGCAAGGGGATTGCTCTGGTTTCAAAAGTTCTTGCAGTGACACTTGTGCAATATAAAAAGATGGTCATCTGTAACTTACAAAGCTGAACCAGGGAGTCAGGTCTGAGCTAAAACCTCAGTGCGCTCCCTGAGCTGTCTCCATGGCCTGGATGGCACATATAGCTTTGCATTCACATGTCCATCACATGGAAGGCCACCTTGGGAACACCAAATTGACAAATCTGGCTTGTCTTTGCAACAGTGTGTGGTGGAGCCCATCTAAGAAAGCTCTTATGAATGATATGTATTCAATATCAGCCATGTGATGGCAGTACAAGTTCCAATGGGACTATGCAGTGGATATGCAGGATGTTGTTTGACTGGTCCATCTGCACTGGAGGTAGATGCTATGACACTGAAGGGTAATATAAGACCAAGTCTTTGACTGGGAATGGGTCTCTGTTGAAATGTCTAAAGCATAGTCTGAGCACAGGCTTGCATCCAAACAGTAGCTCAGTGTGCAGCAGCAGCCAGAAGGCCAAAAAAATGTTAGGCTTTATCAGGAAGAGTATTGAAAAAGAAACAGAAGACAACATCTCACTGCTATGAAAAGACTGGTACAGCCATGTCTTGAGAAGCATGTGGAGATACATGCATTTTTAGTGTTCAACTTAAGAAAAATACAATCGAAGATCAAGAGGATAGAGCTGTCTTATGAGAAGAGACCAAGAAGTCCAGGACTTAGACAAAGAGACTAACGAGGCCAGGAAGAGATTCTTAGTCTTTGGAGAGGAGAAAGCTAGATGAGATATGACTAAGGCTTGTAAAGCCATCAAAACAGTGGATAAGATAATGTAAAACTGTTATTCACCAAACTGTGCAATCTTTGAATTACGGAGAGGCTTTTAAACCAGTAGGAGCTTGATTTAAAACATATAAAAGAAAGTACCTCTCTCCAGTGGGTAGTGAACTTCTGTAACTTACAGCCATAAGAGTTTGTGGATGCAGATCATATTAGCAGGTTCAAGAAAGTATTAGACAACTCATGCACAATAAGTCCATAAACTAAAGGGAGAAGAAAGACATCCTTTCTGACGTCCCTGACACACCACCTAGGGTTGTGGAGAGTACAAGGAGAAGAAACAGCAGAAAACGGTGGGGCTTGTGTGCCCTGCTGAAACAGCATCTCCCGTTGTCAATGGAGAGGCAGAACAGTGAGCTGGAATGACCCCTAGTCTGAACCAGACAGGCATTTATTCTGTTCTTATGTTCCTACCTTCACTCTGCCATGAATACAGCCCTGTGCTGGGCAGTTCATATTCTGGTGACTCCAACTACTTCATTACAAATGATCAAAAAAAGAAAAAAAGAGTCTTGTCTAACAATGATCACGCTGAGTGGGAATCTGAATTCTCTTCCAGTTTACGAACTAGAGCTTGAATAAAAATGTACTTCATCAAAAAGTGAAGGGAAAAAGAAAACAGGAAAAGTATTCTGCTATATTAACGTGTTTAATTCTTTATGCAAGTTTTTGTTAGTCAAGCCCACGCAACTGCTGCAGTAAAAGTATACAGTTGTTTCTGACATGATACAGAGACTAAAGGTGGAAAATGACCAGGTAGGAATATGATTATCGAGTATTCAATTTGTGTGTGACATTCAAAAAGCCGTAGGAAGTGAATAAGGATAATTCCATCATTATCGCATAGTGCTCACACTTTAATGCTTTTATAATGTACAGTAGCCTTTCTGGGCCTTTCCACAGTAATTGTTGGGTCGACTCAGAGCACCATCAATATTCTGCAACTGCATTATACTGCATAATGCTAATGGTATTAAAGAATGATAGCAGGCAAATAATTACAATGTGAAGCAAGAGAAGAACAGGGAAGGAACAGAAGCATTGGGCAGACTGTACGGTGTGACTCCAGATGAGATGGGAAGGGAGATGGAGACACTTTCCATAGTTAATATTCCCATCTGTTGTATCTGATGAGTTCAAAAAGCTATTCCATCCAGTCTGCCACCACCAGAAGACTTGATTCAATGTGTATGTAAACATATGCCTTTCCTGAGCACGTGAACAAGCCTGCTGAAGGTTGGGTTACTACTCATTTCTTCAATAAGAACCCAGATGTTTTTATATCTTTCTAGATGATGGCCTGTGACAGTGATATTTCAAGAAGCTGAAAAAGAATATGTGTTCTCAGGTTTCAGACACAAAGCCTAAACTGCCTTGAGTCAATGAGCGTACATAGCATTTCATGACATGAACAACTAGTATTACATACTTCACTTGGATGTTTCTTTTCTGCTGGGTATCGACTGCAACTTGGACACAAGGTGACATATGCAGGGAAAAAGAAAATCCTCAGTCATAGATGGGCATACTAACTGCAACTTGAAAAAAACATCATAACTAAAATGAAAAGTTCCCTTCACCCAGCAGTGGGGAGAAAGAAGCAGGGAATGCCTATATTCTTTTCTAATCTCTTTTCCTTACAGTTAATAACAATTATGGGAGCTGAAACATATCTTAGGCTCTCTGCAAACAAAGCATGAACTATAAATGTAAAATATTTAAACTTTTTGTGAAAAGTTGATTTTGTGTACTTATTATTTTGCTGTAAAAGAGTAGAATACATTGAAAGATTATTATCATGAAAGGAATATCAAAGTCCCTTGAAGACTTTTTATCTTTGAAAAGATTTCTTTTGAGCTATCAGAGGTATAAAAGTTTAACTATTGACCACAGCTATAAATTCTTATATTTTACAGAATCACTGAAGCTGGCAGAGAGCTCTGGAGACCATGTAGTCCCGCCCTGCTCAGAACAGGGTCAGCTACAGCAGATTGGCCAGGATTGCGGCCAGTTGACTTTTGAATATCTTCATGGATGGAGACTACACAACCTGTCTGGGCAACCTCCTCCAGTCTTCAATAGCTCCCACAGTGACTTGGTTTTCCTTTTGTTTAAACCAGATTTCCTATATTTAAATTTGTGTCCATTGCCTCTTGTCCTTTTACGGGCACTGCTGAGTAGTGTCTGACTGTATCTTCTTAATTCCCTCCCTTCAGACATTTATATACACCTATGTCTTCTCTTTTCCCATCTGTTTTAATCTACTTTATTTCTTTTTACAATACACTAGGAAAGAAAAGTTTGAAGAGCTGGAATTCTTACAGATTTCAGACTTCAAGAAAGATTCTGTGGCCAAACCCGAGCGTTTAGGCTTTTTTCCAGTGATGTCTATTGGTCTGATTCTTTTAATCTTTCCTATCAGCTGATTTCTTTCCCTACAAATTTTCTTGCTTTAGTTCCATTCTGTCATTGCAGAATACCATCACTTCAAAAGGAATTAAGTGATTTGCTCTACAGGAGTGAACTGAACGAAACATTAAAAAATTATTCTGAACATATGGAAAGAAAATAATTTGTGACTCTTTCAGAAATACTGTTCTGAGGCTGCTTTCCTTTCCTAAAATTCTGCTAAACTTCAGAATTCCTGAAACTGTTATGTACAGTCCCATATGCGACTGGAACTTTATATAGCTACACCACTAACAGAAGTGATACTGTGCAGCAGAAAAGCCACAGAGATGTACTTGTTAAGAACAAAGAGTCTGATTTTGCACTGAATATTCTTGCTTCATGTGTTCTATGAATATATTTAAAAACACTATGTTGTTAGGCAATTTTTAACACCCCTTTTTACCACTTCATAGTGATGGTACTGTGTTTCTTTATTAGCTTTTTTTCCTTCCTCCAGGATTTTTGTGAACTATAGGCTCCTAAAGTTATTCCTAAAAGGAATAACTTGATGTAAGAGAGAGAACGTGCCACTTTTGTAGAATAATAGGCTTTTCTGTTCTCTAAAACAAATCATGCTCTGAGTCTGCATTTCTGCTAAGAGTGATCTTCAGTGGTTGTATGCTTGCTGGCTGTCCTCTGCTTGCAAAACTTATGGGTAAATGCAGCCAGTCTCACTCTGAAAGAGAAACAGAAACTCTAAGTCATGCTGCTGTCAGCAACTAAAAACAAACTAACAAAAAACCCCACCTGTTTTCCTGGCAGAAAATTACATATGCACTGAGAGTTTGGTTCTCAATAGAAAATACTGGTCCCCAGGGTCCTTCAAAAAATAGCTGATGATGAATAGTTATAATAATGGTTTTAGTTAAACTTCTTCTTACGCTGCTACAGGAGGATTACCAAGAAATCCCTGGATCTTGTGGCAAAACAACCTCCTCCCTTGCCCTTGATGTGTGAGAAAGCCTTGAAAGGGTTAGTCTACGTACACCCTGCTTATACATTTGTTCCTGGGGAGGAGCAATAAACTTTGAGTTTTGACCTACGTAGGATGTGGAACTCTAAACTGAGCAGCCTGTGGCTGGAGGGGAAAGGTGAGAGATTTTGTTTTCTCTTCCCTGAAGTGGACCCATGCTCTTGTCGCTCAAAGATGAGTAAAATGAAATGTCGGTTACAACATGACAGTTCTGGCTGATAGTGGCACCTGTTGCAGTGCTCCAGGTAATGACTTGGCTTGCTATCTCAGAAAAAAAAGAGAGAAAACATTTTTCAGTTTCTTATACTTTCTGTATTTGGAATATTTCATGCATTTTAGAGAGGCAGTTGTACTCTGATGTGTTCTCTAAGATGTTTTTTGTGGGTAGTCCTTTATACTTAAAGAAAATCCATAAATTCAGTTGAATTTCCAACAGGCCTGCAAACCAATCCACAGGGATGAGCTGACATCATTGCAAAAGCTCTGGTGAGGTCTCATCTGGTGTAGACTGTACAGAAATATTTGTCCGCAAGAAGAACATGGAGCCTCATTTGTGTTTAGCCTGGAAAAAATGAATTATAAGTGGAAATATAAAATAGCAAACACTTGGGGATAAGAATTGATTAAAGTCAATTATGAGTTCCTACTGTTTTCCTAAGTTTTTTTAGTAAAAAGCTCAAACATTTTGTGAAAGGCTTACACCATCATTGTGAAAGGAGTGTATGCATGCAGTGACTCCGTTTGACTGGAGGATGGGAATTTTAAAATGAAATAGGATCATAGAATGTTGGAAGGAAGTTTTAAAAATCTTCTAGTCCAACTCTCTGCCTTGGGGAGGAGCATCTTCCACTGGATCATGTTGCTCAAACCCCCATCCAACCTGACCTTGAACAATTCTAGGGATGGGACATCTACAACTTCTCTGGGTAACATGTTCCAGCATAGAATCATAGAATCATAGAATTGTCTAGGTTGGAAGGGACCTTAAAGATCATCTAGTCCAACCATCAACCT
>JAOXNO010000001.1:185710547-185737912 GCA_028565335.1 Limnodromus scolopaceus | reverse complement strand
ATTGTAAAGATTTTCTTTCTTATATCCAATCTAAATCTACCCTCTTTCTATTTAAAAACATTGCCCCTTGTCCTATCAAGATGATGTACGTACTCTTCTCCGTTACCTCAGCTGGAGAACTGGCATTGGAGCCTAGGTTGAGTCAAGCTTTCCACCACAGTTCACGCTGGTCGACATGGTCTGAAGTCATAAAGATGGTCCTTGAGAGAGAAAGGCAAAGATGCCAAGTAATAGTGAGGAAAATACAGAAGAAAGGCAGTTTGAGAGCTTTCTCTTTTCCATCAAACCCTCAGCAACATTTGAAGTTAATGCCACTGCTTTTTGTTGCTAGGACATCTGGAGAAAGTAGTGGAGGAGGCACTGACTTCTCTGTAGTCTGGCAAAAAATCCCAAAGAGATGATGATTTCTAGTTCCTGGGGATGCCAAACAACCATGTGGGTCAAAGTCCCTAAGAAATAGAACTGGAGATCAAACGTTTAGTTTAGTCTCCCGGTCATCTTGCATGTGGGTTTTTTTCGTAATGCACATATGGGAAAAGTGACTTCAAGAGCTTCCTGGAAGTAAACCCATCATTAAATCAGTCAATAGACTATTCTGAGTTTTTTTAAGTACTGTTCTTTTTTCTTTTTTTTTTTTCACTTTACATAATTTAGCATTATGTCTGTCTTCAATTTGGGATCAAGAAGGGTGGAATTAAGTACAGTTGTCTATAGCATGCAACAGCAGTGAGATATACAGCAGGGCTATTAAAGCAACACTTCCGTATGTGTCAGACAGCAAAGTTCCTTCTGATAAACCAGGAGACTTCCCCACAACAGCCGGGTGTCTTCCTTGGTAGGGATCTTATGGCCAAAGACTTGTGCTGGGTGGGTTTCACCTCATGCAACTTCTGACTGCTGAAATGAAGATATCTGTGTTAAACTGCAATTAACAAGGATAAATAGACACTTTTGTCATATATTGAAGATGAAGTGTGCCACAAAAGTGCCCTTTTTTCTCTGGTGCCAATCAAAACAATCCAGATGACTGGCAAAGGTGTAAAGTTATATGACACTTAGAGTCAGCAATGTTCTTCACCAGCAGGCCATTGCTTCAAAGCTTTCAGTCAGTGGCTTGGAATGTTAAAGTGAAAACAAACTTGTTCCTCAACTTCTTTCAGAGCAAGATTAACAAAATCCTTCTTAAACCAGGAAGGAAACAGCAAAAAAATATGCTTATTCAAGTACAAGTAGGCATCTAAATCATAAAATACAGATAAAATATCATATTTTTCCCTTTTTGATGCTTCCTCTTGGTAAGCTTATATATCCCACTATTCCTTGTGCTCATCCTTAAGCATTTAACCTTTCCCCTTCAGCACAAGAAGAGATGCCAAATTTAGCACTGTAAATGCCACTCCTGGAATAAAGTACCTGAAAGTCCCCAATTCCCTTTGTATATCTAACCCTTGAAATCCTCATAGACAGGTTCAAGAAAGATGAATTCAGCCTGAAGCAGGTGCAGAGAAGAGTGATCAGAGGAGCAGAGGGCATATTTTGTGTGAAAATTTAATTCTCAGATAGTTTAACAAAACAAAGGTGACACAGAGGTGATGTAACTGATTTTTATAAATACACCAGAGAGAAAGTAGAGTTATTTAATCTGAAGGAAATGCTCTTACAAGCAAAAAAAAAAAAAAAAAAAAAGACATAGATTGTGCAAGGAATAAATTAAATTTAGATATTGGAAAAAAATTCTATTATTTACTGTCTGAGTGAAGCCCTGGAAGAGCTTTCCAGCAAGACTCCCAGCCACCCAAAGGATGGAGTCATCTGGTACACCTGAATTACTTGTGACAATGGAGGGCTGGAGTCAGTGGCCCAGGAATATGCTCACAGTCTTGTTTTCCTCATATTCCTAACTGCTGACATGGAGTTTTAACTCATCTCTTGCTGGAGTCAACCTGTACCTTTAGCAACCTTTTTCAGGCAGGAAAGGAGGATAGAGGTGCCATTTTGATGGCACTGGTAGTATCAAATGTCGATGGCACCCATCTGTTATTTTCCCTTAATCCCTAGCTACTGTCTGTCTGTGCCATCACGTTTCTCAGCTCAGGTCACCCAGCCACAAGGCAGAGCTGCAGTTCCCATTACAGCACCAAAATGAGACAGAGATTGGAAAGGGTTGAAACTTGTCCCAGGCACGCCCTACCGAGCACGTACACTTGATACAACAAAAGTTCAGGTACTCTCTGAGCAAGGAGCAGCTCTGACCCTGGAGTCAGTTTTATGAAGTGGAGCTGCTGAAGAGCAAATCAAGTGCTATAAAATGCCCTCTTTGGTTCTGGTTCAGACAGTCTGGGATGTGTTGTCTGATCCAAGTCGGTTCTGGAGGAGTAAAAGCAGAGTGTTGCCCTCTGTTCTTTTCATCCTAGCTCCCTAGAGTGGGGAAGAAAGGAGATGCCCTCGCTATAGCCCCAGGACTTTTGAACTACTACCTTGATAATGAAAAATATAACTGAGTATTCCCTACTTCTCCTTACTTTTTGTGTAGTCCAGTTATGTTTTCTACCTATTCTGTGATTGCTAGTACCTAATTGCAGCTAATATGCCCTTAGTAGCTTTTCCTGTATCAGAGATGCTCTACTGTAGCCGAATGAATATGAAATACAATATTAAGCATTAAGGACTGCTCTTTGCTGTAATTCCACGATGTAAATGAAAAAATAACAACTGCAAGGCAAAGCATTTTGTTGTTTTTGCTGGGAGTATTTGGTATTGCTGTTTCCTGACTGCTAGGGAAAATGAGATTTGCATGGTCAGAACAGTCTTCAAAGCACAGTTTCTCCATTTGAAGGCAGGACTCCTACAGCAAGTCCCCTTCCAGTCTTTGTGTTTGAACTATCCCAGGAGCCCAGAGCACTGCTTTATAATCCTGCTTCTGCTCCCCATTGTGTTATCTGGATAAAGGACCTAGCACAAACCCCTGCCTACAGTTCTGGCCCTACAGAAGCCAGTCAGTTTCACCAGTGACCTCAAGAGAGTTAAGATTTAAAATCTCCACTAGATCTGAATCCCACTCCTGTGCCCTGGACTCATTTCAAATACATAAACCGCAGTAGTTCTCATAATTAGAATCCTGCAGCACTTAAACCTGGCACTTTTCATGTGGTGATAGCCATGCTCAATATGACACTGCAAATATGCTAGGCAAACCAGGGCAAACTAGCTATGCTAAATGCTAAAGTCTCTCTCCCAAAAGAACCGAGACCAATTTCAGTAGAACAAAAGCTTTTGTTTAGATTGCTCTCACACAAAAGGATTGGTGGTACATTGTTCGTTTTACTGATGTTAAATGTGCCTTTTATGTCCAAGATCATAAGCAACATACATTTAACAGCCTGACATATTTAGGGGAAAACAAATTTCCTTTCTGCACACCAGATGGAAATTATAGATGTGAAAGCTGGGCACAAAACAATGATATATATAAATCTAGTATTGTATCAACCTATTTCAGGCTGTACAATTAGAAAAGTTATCAGTTACATCACAACTCATGATACATACCTGCTGAAGTGTCCCCTTTGGGAAGATCAATATGGCTAATTCATCGTGAGCGTAAAAGATGTACATCATTTAAATTACACCACACTCCCAGGTCATGATCTAGGTTATCTGGAAGCAATTGCATTGCACATGGAACTGATGTTAGACACCAGGGAGTGCTAGGATTTACCCTCTATGTTCTCT
Source organism: Limnodromus scolopaceus (assembly GCA_028565335.1). Classification (NCBI taxonomy): domain Eukaryota; kingdom Metazoa; phylum Chordata; class Aves; order Charadriiformes; family Scolopacidae; genus Limnodromus; species Limnodromus scolopaceus. Next base: position 185,734,180 of record JAOXNO010000001.1, on the reverse strand, counting down.
GGATGCACTAAAAAGGAGATCTCTGTGATAATTTTCATGAGGCTGATCTCATGATCCGTAGCCAATAGATGAGTGTTTTTTTAAAAGTGGGGAAAAGTGGACTATAGATACATAAGGATTAGAATACCTCAAGCAGTCAGTAGAAGAAAAATGTATGCTGGCAGCTCTTTCTCCTCCATTGCCTGTGACACCTATCTCAGGCGAACAGAACCAATGACTCTGTGACACCAGTTTGGATTCATCCCATCTTAGCCTATACCTGAGTTTCTCATCCTCATGTTTTTTACAACAAGCAGAGAAAACCTGTAAATTTCAGGCACAATTCACTTGCTTTCCTTTAAACATGTACCTTTAAGAAAAGATAAATCATGCCTTAGTGCCTGTTTCCCTCATCAGAGAAACTCAGGTGTAGGCAGCTGTGTTTCACCAGATGAATTCCACCCTGGGATTTACAGTTTTGAACTCCCTCCTGACTTAAGTTTTCTTTTTTGTGAATCAGAGCAGGAAGACATTGTGATCATTTCATGCACAAGCAGGAATAGGTTTGGCAGAAGAGCCCCAAGCTTTCGTCTTCTCACTTTCAACACCATGAGCACAATCCCATGCCACCTGATACAGTGTGGACTACAGAAGCCCTGCCTCATCCCTACCTTATTCAGATTTCCCCTGTATTAGAGCTTAGTGAGTAATAAATTTGCTCAAGTAATGAGACACACGACTTCTGGGCCTGTTTCATTTGTAGGAGGCAACACTAAATCCAGAGTTGTTTTCTCCTGGGAAAAAAAGGTAATTAATACTTTGGGAACTCTTCTCCTTCCTGTTTAAGTTGGGCACACAGCCAGGAGTGTAAGAACAGGTAGGTCCATAAGGAGGAAAAATAAAATGGAGAGCTGGATTTCAGTCTTGGTCTTCAAGTACTCAGCTGGGTAAAACCACTGATTAGAAAAAAGCTGATTATACTAACGCAATGATTTGCGTCAAGTTCATGACTATCTCCAAAATGAGGTGAGGTTTTGTTTTTTTAATTCATTACCTTAGTCTGCTTTTCTCAAAATTAATCCATATCTATTAACACAGGAAAAATTAAGCAAGAAACTCTATTTCCTAAAAGATAATACTGCAAAGAAAGTACTGCTGCAGGGAATGATGCTGCTAGCATTCCAGCTAACCAAGGGTTTGGCACTATAGAAACATGGCATAATCAGTGCTTTCAAGAGCTACAGTCTCAATTATAATGCAAAACATATGATAGTTCCCTTGGCTTTTAACTAGTGCTGCAGGTAGAGAAGTAAAACTGCTGTACTTCCTTTGCCAATGTGTTTTCCTTCTGCCCCTGTGTAGTTAGTACAGTCTTGTTTGTGATGCTTGTGGGCACACACTTTCTGTCCCACTTTTTCTCAATTCTGACCACTATTAGTCTCTGGATTTTTCAGGACTTTTCTTCAGCTCCAAATATTCACCTCAACAAATCAGTCCTGTTCTCAATCACTCATGTTTTTTATCTCTATTAACTTGACCAGACAGCCTGAGTTTTCTCCTGCAATTACCAAACCCAGTCTCCATATTAGCCAAGCAGTCTCATGCACAGGCCAATGGTCTTCTCCTCCTAGGGATGGAAAGTCTCAAGTTTCATTGTCTGCCCAGGTGCTTCTTCCCCAACTATGCATCTCTCCCACATATAAACGTGATGCTTGGCCCTCTGCATGTGGCAACAGACATTTTCCCTCTCTACTCTTCCCTGATCTAACCTGGAAAACTGGGAGCAGAGAAGAGAAGAGAATGTGCTCCTTTCTCCCAGTACAGTCATGACAAAGATTATAAACTGGATGCAGATTTTCTTCAGGGTGGCAAAGACATTGCTTGTTCTGAGAGCATATTTCAAGTTGTGGCTCCAAAGTACGGGGTTACCGCAATAGCTGCAAGAATTTTATTTTAGAGCTTTAACTGAAATTGTCTGCAAAACTCAGGCTGATAGGGGCAGCCAGCTTGGAGAGCTTTGCATTGGTGGTTGACAAAATTCCAGTCAATTTGAAAACACAGAAAAATTATGTGAAGTGTTGAAATGCATTAATAATTTGAGCCCCTCAGATCCACTCATTGTTACCTACCCATGGCACCTTTCGCATTTCTCTCTCTTATGTAGCCAGGTGCTGCGCTGCTGGGTCGGCATTTACATTCTTTGTGCATGATGTTGCCAGAGGTCCTCACTGCTGAGACAGCTATATACTCATTTTATTGCCACAAATGCTGTTGGCTGATTCTGTTAAATCTGTGTATCATCTCATATGTGTGGAAGTGTCATTCAAACTAGGTGTTCCCATGTGGGAGGGTTCAAGAGGTTTATAATATTTATAATGTCACTGGGATTATCTTTAATCTAATTTGCAACTTTTCTGCTTATCAAGTTTTATTTATTGTAGAGACATACACAGAAACAACAGAAACCTTTCATAGGGAATAAATAGGGACTTGAAAGAGTTTCCAGAAGAGTCTGGGTATTGGACTCCACCCAGGCAGTCTAGTTATGATTTGGTTTGATTTTCAAATTTTTATAAGAAAGAAAAGGATCTTTCCTCTCTCGGTGGTATTTTTGAAATTACCCTTCTAAAAATTCAATTTTAAACACAAACTTCCCCAGAAGCTTTCTAAAGCTCAACTGCTCTCTCCCCTTTTCTGGGAGGCAGCCTATTTAAAAACTGAACAAACAGACAAACACAAAGTTCCTCAAAAGCAGAGACTCTGGAGCCCAGTTCAGTTCCACAAATAGAGTAAAGATACCAGCATTTCTGTTGCTGAAGCAAAGGATCCTAGACCTAAATCCACCTATTTACTGTACAGACAATATTGCGGCAAAAGCTGCCAGCAGGAACCTGTCTGAAGAAATAGGTACAGAACTAGGAGAAAAATATGAAAGTAAATATGGATATAAGAAAAATACTGTGATTGCCAGTAGAGTATTTCAGAAGTGACTAGTTACATGCAAGAGATATTTGTTACGTGCAAGTGGGGAGAACTGCCATGGCCAGAGCTGTAATGAATGCACTTGGCAACCTCCATTCCTGACACCCACCATCTTCGCTCTCTGATGTCTGTCCATCCATCTATCCCTCCATCCATCCATCCATCCGTCCGTCCATATATGCCAGTCCTTTTCCTCATGGACTTCACCGCCTGCTCCATGGGAGAATAGGGTGAGGAAAGGAAAAGTGGACCCTGGGGCAGCAGCAGGAGGAGCGTATGTTTATTTTCTCCCAGCTGAAGCCCCTGCACAGAGCTCTTCTGTCCTCCGGTTACTCCTTCCTGATGACTTTGTTACATCTATGTTATAATTTATCAGCTGGTACTAATTAGACTACCCTGCTAGGAGTGGCCTGAATCCCCCTGCATTTTCCCAAGATCTGGCTCTCTGCAGCAACACTACTCTTGTAAGTAATATGAACTATAAATGTGTGATGCCTGGTAGTCCCATCTCCCATTGCAACAGATGTTTTAGGGCCTTACTATGAAATAGCTCATGGTCCACCACCAGCCAGATGGCACCAGTGCAAAGGCAGACAGGAGGCATGGAGACCACTGGGTCAGATCTTGCCTGTTCACACTGCAGTAAGGGTACTCCTGAGTGTGTGGGTGCACGCACGCTGCTGTCTCTAACGGGCAAGATACACTGACAGGTCTTTTCCCCTGGCAGACCCTATGTTTCATAATAAACCTAGTTCAACTGCTTTTGTCAATGTAAACTGTATGTGAATTTGACACAAAGCATGCTCTAAAAAAGCAATTCAGAGCCTATGAAGTGTTTTTGGCATGCAGAGAGAACAAGAACTTGAGGCACGTAAATGCAGAGACCTGAGCTGCCTGTCCCAGGAGCTGGAGGTGGTTAGAGGTGGAAAGGTGCAGTGGCCCTTTACAAACAAGGAATCCCCCACTGCAGCTGTGACCAGTTTTCATGTTTTTAAAAAAGAGCCTATAACTTCTGAAAGAGGGGAGGAGTGGCAGTAATTTGCAGTTCAGCAGGGAATTCTTAGGTGCTCTGGTGTTTTGCGGGAGCAGTTAATGAGAAGGCAGAGTGGGAAGTTACCACTGTGATGAATCTGTTGTTAAGAGAAGTAAACTGACAAACAGAGGAGATGCTTATAAGAGAAACAGGGAGGAGCAGGGATCTGTTCAGCTACTTATAGGGTGCTATCACAGATTTAAGTAAGCAGCTAAAGCTGGTTAAATCAGTGTTAAATTTCAACACAGATTTTAAAGGGTGAGACATTCTCCCAACTGCTGGGTGTTGCGGCTGGTGGCATATTACATCTCTGACCAGTAGCTCCTTGCTGTCCCAAGTGACCACTTCAGTGTGATAAGCTGCAGCAGCTCACCAGGAAGGAAGCTGGGGGTGTCCACCTACCTGTTGTGAACGATATATGAAACCAGGGACAACATGTCCAGTTGAAACCTCCATTTTGCTTGCAGGGCTATTTTTTTCTCCCCTGCTGTCCTCTGACCTCCATCTTGATTAAAACTCTGCTCTGAAGGTGGACAGTAGCACAGGGATAACAACAGAGGAGCCTTAAATGTTGGGAAAACAAGCCAAAAAAAAAGACTGCAACCATCTACTGCAAGACAGGTTTTCAGTTCTGAGCTCTAAAGAAGATGTAACTAGATCTCAGAAGAGTGGACTGGAAGCTTTGATCATGTACCAGAAGGCAGTGGATTTATTACGAATTGCCACTGTATTGAAGCACGCCTCTACTACCTAATGAAGCTCCCTGAACTACTGGAGATATTTGCAGTAAGTCCACACAGTGTATTATTATCCCAACTCTGTGGCTGAGACAATCTTTGACTCTTGGGAAGACTGATCAGCTCAGGCAAATACCACACCCTGACCCTATCTGCCCCACAACTAGAAAATCAGGGTGTTGTACCCCATTCCCCAGTACGTCTAATTCTGGTACTACCACAGCCAAAGTGAGTTCAGGTCTCCCTGGATGTGGCAGAGTTGTCACAACTTCAGACAATTTGGAAGAGAAAGACTCAGCCCTCCTGAAAGCCTGATCTTACCAAAGTAACTTCCAAGTGCTAACTGCTGCAGCTGCAGAGCAGGTCATAACTTCATTATTATACTCCAGAAGTTCAGGCACTGTAACATTCAGAAATAATTCTGAACACGACATTAGTCTTACAGCCAGTAAAGCGTTAACTTTAGCTTTGTTGAAACCAAGAAGGTTTTAGTGAACTTCAGTGGAGGCAGGATTTACCTTGTGATATATAAAGGCTCTCAGGTTAGAAGCGGTTTTCAGGTCCTCACAAATGTCAGTGCGCTTGTTTCCAAGCGACTCTGAAGCAGGCTATGAACAAACTGACTCGGAGTAGGATTAAGCACACCCTGCCCCATGTTTTTCAGCTCCATAGCCCATTGAGTGTGGGCTTACAGCCATATTAGATGTGTACTGACACCGTTCACCTCTCAGAGGGTTCTTCGCTTGGGTTGTGACATTGTCCGACTGGCATTTCTGGAGACAATTTCATGTGAGCTCTGTGGTTAAAGTTTAATCCGGAGCCAATTTACTGCATCCAACTCCCTGTAATCTCCATCAAGCCCTTCCATCCATCTGCAATGACAATGTTGGGCAGACAAGAAAGACTCATGTTGTCTCCTGAAAGGGCCCTGGCACAGCTGTCTACAGAGCGGTGGGGGGGTTGTAGACAGAATTCAAACTGGGCTGAATTCAGGCTACGGGAAAAGACACTGTGGATATACAGTGCTGAGCTTCTGACATCCTCAGCTTCAAACCTCTCCAGGGAAGCATCTGGTACAGGATGGACAAATGCAGTCCAAAAAAGCAAAGCTGTGGATATCTTCCAGACTACTGGACTTCCGGATTACTGGATTCAGGCCAACCTGTGGTTGCATACAGCCCTGCCCTGTATAAACAAGACCTTGGCCCTTGACGAGATGCCGACTGTATTTGGCAGCTGTTGACGTGTCCGGGGTACTACATGAAGTGTTCTGTAGGTGAGTTTGAAGTTGCTGTTGGGCTGCAAGTAACTGAGGGTGCAGCCTTACTGCCTGTGGAACAAAAGGTAGCCCAGGTGTAAAGAGGCTGACGTCTACTCGTCTACTTTCATATATTTCTGAGTCATCAGCCTTTGCTGTTTTTTTTTTTTTAATCTGCTTTGATACATGAGACAGTTCAATCTTCTGCCAGGGAAGTAATTGGACTTTTATGAAATTTATAGGTGTAAGCAAAATTTAGATGATACATGTGCCACTTTAGAAGGATTTCAGAAACGGATGCTTCTGAGCAATTGTCATTGCCCATTTCAGACCACACTGAGCACCTGGGACCCTAAAAAATGTACAGTTCTCTTTAAAAAACAGATGCAGATGCCATTACAACAATGTTTTCCAAGGAAAATTTGAAAAGTGCTGTTAATCTTCTGTTTGAAACACCTTCTTTATCCAGGGTTTAATTTTATTAATTAGTATCCAGCTTCAAAAATTTGAAGCAGAGGCAGAGGGATTCAGTCTCTTTCAGACTGTCATCAGTAAAGTACTTTCATCCAGAGTTTTCAGATATGGAGGAATACTTATATATCATTATTGCAATTTTCTGATGATACTTCACTTTAGAAACTCAGGAGTATTTCAAACCTCATCAGTTCATCCAAAACCCTGGTAGGTTGATTTTAATTAGCTCAAATCCTTGAATGGTATAAATCAGAATAACAGCTGTCATTCCTGGTTTTCACTTTGGTCTTATTTTTCTTTGAGGATTTGAATACACTGAAAAGCCCTCTGCTGTAGTGCTTCAGTTATACTTTAAATGTCTTTTGAATAGTTCTTCATCCAGTTATATGTAGTCTCTTATTTAACTAAACAACAGTAACACTTTTCTTTGCATGTGCTATATCTATACGAAGTGTTTAAAATCTTTAACAGGTTTGAAGCTACTGAGTACTACATGGACAAAGAAGCGGCCAATTAGAAGCAACATGGACAGGGCTATTTCGGCTGGAAAGCCTGGGGTGAGAGCAAACCTGTGAAATTTCCCTCTTTGGAAGACTTTCGTACAAGGTTGTCCAATTTGTGGATCCCACACAGTTTAGAATAGAATAGAATAGAATAGTTCAGTTGGAATGGACCTACAACGACCATCTAGTCCAACTGCCTGACCAATTCAGGGCTAACCAAAAGTTGAAGCAAATTATTAAGGACATTGTCTAAATACCTCTTAAATACCAAAGGGCTTGAGACCTCAACCACCTCTCCAGGAAGCCTATTTCAGTGTTTGACCACCCTCTTTGTAAACAAATGCTTCCTAATGTCCAGTCTAAACCTCCCCTGGTGCAGCTTTGAATCATTCCCATGCATCCTGTCACAGGATACCTGTGAGGAGAGGTCAGCACCTCCCTCTTGACTTGTCGACAAGGACCTTCACATCCTTCTGAAATTGTGGGGCTCAGAACTACACACAATACTCAAGATGAGGCTGCACCAACACTAAATAGAGTGGGATAATCTCCCCTTTTGACCAGCAAGTTATGCTGTGTTTAGAATCACAGAATCATTTAGGTTGGAAAAGACCTTTAAGATCATTGAGTCCAACCATAAACCTGACACTGCAAGTCCACAACTAAACAATGTCTTTAAGCACCACATCCACACATTTGATGCACCCCAGGATATGGTTTGCCCTTTTGGCTGCCAGGGCCACTGCTGACTCCTATTGACCCTGATGTCAACACAGGTGCAGAATCTGGCATTTAGTTGGTATCAATGGGAAATGCATACTTGGTTCAGTGGCTGTAGAAAGATAGTGATTGTGTTAGACATGTACTAGAATGGTTTCTAGAAATCTTAGGCAGAGTTTGTCTCACTTTATATTTGAGTTTCTCCAATGTAAATCAATATATCTGAGCTGGTCACCCTACACTGTCTTTTTAATCAATTACATAAGCCTTTCTATGATAGATGATTCATCTCACCTGTCTTAGAAACGTAGATAAAGATAAAAATGAAAAGAAACATTTTCCAAAAGTGCTCATTTATCCCATTAATGACAAAGGCATAGATCAACATTTAGTCTTATAAATACCATCTTTTGTTTGATGGAAAGCTTCAGTACTAATGGCATATTAGGTGCCTAATGGGGCTAGGCAGGTATTTTTTGATTGCTGTCCAGAATATAAGTGCCTCGTGTTCATGTAGTTTTCATTTCAGGCACCTAAGGATTACCTGGATCTTGTCCTCTTGCTTTATGTGGTTGTACAGCCACAGGAGAGGGATGTAACAAACAAAACCTTTGGAGATGGTTTGGTTCCTAGTCTGTTCCACAGCAGTATGTCTATTTGTTTAGGACAATGGCCAAGCCACAGCTTATCCCATATGTAGAAATGTGCCTTAAACCTCTTAAAAACCTTAGCCTACCTAATCAGTTTGTTTCCATTCCCAAATCTGTAATGTTTCCCCCGAAGCACCTAACTGCATATCACTCACAATCTTTTAGGCATTAGGGTTGTTACGCATTCATTATCACTGCCATACATGCCTGGTGTGTCTTCTACAAACGATCATCCAGGTTTAGTCATCTTTTTTGCCTTCCATAGCTCCTACTGAGTGTGAAACATCTCTCTGCAGGAATATCTGTGACTTGTTTGGTCTCCTGACTAAATCTAAAAGGCCCATTGTGTGAATAAGTTCAATGCACCTATATGTTGGGCTGATACTATAGTTCTCCTGAATGTATATATGATGCAGAAAAAATGTCTGGGGCCCAGGAATTAACTGAGATGCCTAAAATAGGGAGTAGCTACCCCCAGCACTCTCAGTAATCTGTGGTGATAGAGAGGCACCTCAAAAGGGCAATTCAGATCTAACATAGGTAGAACTGCTCTTTGCATACACTTCTCTTTTTCTGTCTGCATGTTACAGAGCTGACAAAAAGAAAAAAAATAAAAGTGTCCCATTTGAGCTAGGAAAGAATCTAGGACTTATCCAATATTAATGGAAAGACAGGGATCAGTCTGAAGACACTGTGTGTCCTGGGATAAATAAATTCCTATCTCTGGAAGGTGACAGCATCATACTATAAGAAGTACATCAAATAAATTCAGAGGTGTCCTAATCTCACAGATAAATAGTTAAATATTGGAATATTTTGGCTCTAAGTATATTTAAATACTAAAATCTAGGTTTAAACACAAACATTCAAATGAACTTTAACCCTACTTCCTTCCCTGTGCTCCCCTTCTTGCCCGAGCTCTACCAGCACTTTGAAGCCCCTGGTTTGGAGAGGGAGAGAGAGAAAGAAAGAATGAACCCTGTGCAATGTATTTTGTGGTAAAAAATATCAGACACAAATAGAAATGAGTTTCTTTGTGTATATACCACAGCACTAGCATTCAGCTGGCTGAGAAATGTGCTAGTGAAATACTAACATTTTGATAGGCTTTAATTTTTTTTTTTTGGTTCATCAGATTTCTTTTTTCATTCCTGTAAGAAATATTGTGGAGTGTGCAAAGCTCTGGATAAAGTACACTAACAGCTTCAGCTGAAAAAACCCACCATTCATGAGTACGATACACAGGACGAAGCAAAAGGTCTTTTGCTACAATAATTATTACCCTTGGCCCCCACTTGTTTGTCTTCCAGGAGATGAACCTGATACATGGTAAGGTTTACAGCAAGCAATCTATTGACTTTGAAGTGCTGGAATGTTGCTATTGAAGAACAGAAGAAAACAAAACAGGTCAAAGCAAAGAAAGCTTACTCTATTGACACTCAAGGCAAGCACAATTGAAATCACAAAACTCCAGCAGCTGCTTGTTGTTTTAGGATCTGCTTCTTGCATTATGCCCATAATGTTTTGCAGGAAATACATTTCAACATCCTCAAAGATTAAACTTTAATATCACACCCAAGAATGAAATTGCAAAGGCTTTGGGCTAAAGTGGGAGAATTGAATCTTAAAAGGAAAAATTTCATCTGTGATTACAAGCAAGTGAGCAAGCTCTGAAAGGCAGAAACTGAATTAATTTTCTCCTTTCAATTTCTGTACTGTCTATGCAATGTGCAAGGTTTTACCTCAACCAGTACATAAAGTGAGATTAAAGGCAAGATACATATTAATTGAGAGGTTTTACCTTAATATCCATTTCCAAGCACAGCTCAGTAGAGCAGTAGAAATAGTGGTAAACCATGATGCAATTAGAGACATAATCATTAGAGTGGCAGCTGCTAAGATGTGAGGTACATGAGATTTTGCGTGTACCTTTCTGTGAGGGTGGAGGAGTAACCAGGGCTCTGAGAGAAGGTGCTGTACAGGAACCTAACCACAAAAATAAGCTCTTTAGTTTGGCAAAAACAAAAGAGCATCAATCACAGATGTTTTTCCAGATGTTTCCAATAATGTCAGCTTTGCAATTTTATCACACATGAGCAGAAAATTAACTATGATATTGATACAAAAATTGGGTATTTGTGCTCCAGTGGCATACAATAAAAACAAATCTCTTTCTTCCTATCTTTCATGATGTTCATAAACCGGCAATTTAGAGCTTCTATTTAAAGACATGTAGCAGATACAGCAAAGGCATGGGCATAACCTGAGGGACTTTGTCTTCCTTTCCTCCCTAATTGGGTTTTGTTTTGGTTTTTTGCCCCAGTCCAAAATTAGATTGTTAAGTCTTCAAAGCAGGGACCCTGAACTCAATTATCCTCTCATTTTATTCAGTCAAAGTCACTGGAGTTTCACTAACAGTAAACTTGCAGAAGTGGGTGAAGAATCAGACTTGTCTTACTATGTGTCCCCAAAGAAATCCAAATTATACATGCGTGTGATGCACTCACCTGCGGAAGTTCACGGCATGCTACATGGGTTGCTCCACTTTCCCCATTGTCATTTCTTTCATTATGACATGACTACAAAAAATATTGCCCCTGGCTATTCTTGCACCAGTAGAGAGAAGTGCTTCCTTAGCTCTGCTACGGTTGCCTCCACTTCCTGAGCTGCAATTGTAGCATGACATACTCCGTTACAATGATCAGTTACAACTTTGGCTAAGGTATTTCTCATTCCAAACATGTTGGCCTCCTCTCTATCCTACAATTACAGAAGGATCAAGGTCCTAGAGCTCAAAATTCAAATTTTTTTAAGAAACTTATGCTTAAAATCCTCCTCCCAGGATGATCAGACTTACCCATGTGTTGAACAAGGCTGAGACTTCATGGCTAGAAAACCCAAGCAGAGGGAAGACCTTCTCAGAGATGCACCATAAGGCACCTGACCAACCGTGTCAAGAAGGGCTTAGCTTGCAGCCCTCCTTTCTGCATTTCTTTCTTGTTAGTTTACAGCTGCTCCTGTGTCTAAGTCCTTATGCTAATGCTTATGGCTCTTCCTCTTCAGCATGTATGCTTCCCTGTGCACTGTGAGGAGGACTAGGCACTTTGCTGCCATTTCTGGATGCAGCCACAGCTGTTATCATGATTTGGAAAGCCTTCTCAATCCCCAAAGATGGTGCTAGGAATTAGGAGAAGTATTCTTTGATGAGGACAAAAATCATGGGACAAAAAGGACAGGAGAAACCTGCATCCAAGCCATTTTCAGGACAGTGTGACAATGTGCCTATCAGCCATAATAGAATGGCAAGAGAAGGATTAAAAGTGCTCCTGAAAATCTGAGAAGAAACCAACTTTTTCACTAAGTCAAAGGGCATACAGAGGTAGGGAACACTTGTTTAGCTTGCTTTACATTTTCTTTTTGTAGAATTTCCTTTACTTGTAGATGTATAGAGGTATGCAGATATTGATACAGAAACAAACTCCAAAACGATCCCCAAATATCACAGAATCACAGAATATTCATGGTTGGAAGGGACCTTTGAGATCATCGAGTCCAACCACAAAAAACAAAACAAAACAAAACCAAAAACAAAAAAACCCCACCAAACCAGCCACAAACCAATACACACACCACACCCACCCACAGACTGACAAAACCCAACAATCCCAAGCACTAGAGCATGCCCTGAAGTGCCACGTCTACATGTTTCTTAAATACCTCCAGGGATGGCAACTCTACCACCTCCCTGGGCAGGCTTTTCCAGTGCCCGACCACTCTCTCAGTAAAGTAATTCTTCCTAAACTAAATCTAATCTAAACCTCCCCTGCCGCAACTTTAGACCATTTCCTCTGGTCCTGTCATTATTCACTTGGGAGAAGAGGCCAACACCCACCTCTCTACAACCTCCTTTCAGGTAGCTGTAGAGGGCAATGAGGTCCCCCCTCAGCCTCCTCTTCTCCAAACTAAACATGCCCAGTTCTCTCAGCCTCTTCTCATAGGACTTGTTCTCTAGACCCCTCACCAGCTTGGTGGCTCTCCTCTGGACACGCTCCAGCACCTCAATGTCTTCCTGTAGTGAGGCCCCCAGAACTGAACACCGTACTCAAGGTGAGGCCTCACCAGTGCCGAGTACAGAGGCACAATGACCTCCCTACTCCTGATGGCCACGCTATTCCTGATACAGGAGTATCACTTGGTCATTCTGATGTTCTGTTCATAAATGGCATAGCTCACCTTTAAAATTACCTTTATAGTTACTTTCTATTACCTTTATAATTTACTACCCATTTCATACATTGAACCTTTATGTAATGTGATGTAACGCTTTATAATTAGTTCAATTTTTTAAAAATGTGCTGCTGTATTTTAAATAGAAGTTGTTTTCACGTAAATTGTCTTAAAATGAGAACCATTTCTGTCTAACAATAATAACCAGCTACAAACTGCCAGCCTGAAATGCAATGAATCAAAAATAGTTAAAATGAATTTTACCTCTACCTGACAGTCCTCCTGCCATTTTCATGGATTTTATTGTTGCAGTAAAATTTGAGGGGGTGGGGGGAATTGATTGATTTTCTCCATTCCACCTATTAACTCTACACTGGGCTTTGAAAGATATATTGACAGGGGAAATAATTAAACCAAAACCACTCTTAATAACATAAAGAAAATAAGCTGAATATAATATTTTGAGTCTTCTTCAGTTACAGTAAATCATAATGATAAAATTGGAACACTTTCAAAGACTGTTTTGGCTTGTTTGCTTTTATTAGGCTGGAAATGTCCCTTTAACATTCTAATCTAAAACTGAATTATGCACATTCTCTCATGTCTTGGAAGAATGAGATGAATTTTAAAGAAGCAGTTAATGTCAAGCACACTTACTCTTCCTTTCTCTTGAAAAAGTACTAGGGCTGACAGGTTGCTTTGTTTTTTACTTCAGTATTATTGTGAGTTTATGGGTAAAAACTAGATCTGTAACACTGCTTTATAATAGATTTTTTCTTGTTATTTGTCTGTTCTTTTAAAGAACAGAGAAAATACGACTTTATTCCAAGTGCATGAATCATACCTGTATGATACTGTCTGACTGATGGTCCAGGAAACACTTTGTTATGCTAAAGTTCCTCTGCTGAAGTCTTCTACCAGAAGATCCTGAGATTGTTGCTTAGACCATGCTGTGGTTTGATAAGCTGACTGTTCCACTTAGATATTTCACCTAAGTTTTTAGACTGCATTTCATGGTTTATTTAGCAAAACATTTCCTTCCTCTTCATTTAAAATTATTTTAAAATGTGGGTTTTTTGCAAAGCCAGAAGTCCCAGGTGCTGACTGGAGTTTGGTTTGGTCCAATCACTTCAACAAAAGCAAAGCTTCATCTCTTGTAATGGTTCTTTGGGAAGACAAAGGCCATAATCAAGAACATCCCCCTTTTTCCTCCTTTCCCTGCACTTTTATTGCTGAGCAGAACATCCTGTGGTATGGAATATCCCTTTGGTCAGTTGAGGTCAGCTGTCCTGTGTCTCCTCCCAGTTTCTAGCTCACGCCCAGCCCACTCACAGGGACAGAGTGGGAAAGAGAGAAGTTCTTGATCCCCCACAGGCTCAGCAATAGCCAAAACACCGGAGTGTTAACACTTGATCAAAATCCAAATGAAAGCAGCATAGGGGCTCCTCTGAAGCAAACTTACTCCATCCCAGCCAGACTCAGTGGAGGGTTTCCACTTGTAGAGTTGCTTCTTTTGTTATCTGTCTCTCAGAGTTTGAACTTGGACAAGTCACTTCTCAGGGCCTCATTTTGCTTGGGCTTAATGTAGGAGGAAATATTCAAGACATCAAAAATCACTATTCAGAAAGTGCTTTTGGAGCCACAGATAAAAAGAGCAATAGAAGTGTTAAATACCATAGTATTAATTTTAACCTTTAATTTTCAATTTTGTCTTCTCTAGATGTATTCAGGAATTTGGCTTAGATTTATGCACATTGCATTTTATGGTTTCCTCAAATTTAGCCCTCCTTCAGTAATCCTTTCATTTTACATTTTCTGTGTACCTCAGGTTTGATGAAATCATGCACTCAGCAGTCTTTGGAGATATTTTAAAACCAATTAAATATTTTACTCCCATTAATGTTTAGGACGGATGTTGTTTGATTTGTTCATAATAGCAAATTAAAGTCAAGCTCTGACCACACTTTTTTAAAGTATGAGTTTGTATGAAAAATATTTGCTATGAAGAATTGTGTATGAAAAATTAAGCTTTGGAGTAACAGTGACCTATAAAAAAAACCCACAACAGAGACAGATCACACCTGCTCTAGGGATGAATAGTGCTTGTTTAAAGTTACCAACAGAGGTTCCAGAGATAAAAAGAGGAAAGTATTTCATAGCAACTCATTAGATACTGCCTACTATGTGTACAGAAAGGAAGACAATGGCCTCAGGTACTATAAATTAGGCCAATGCAAAATTAAGTAAATGAACCAAGTTCAAAAGGCTGAGGGAGAGTAATAAAAACCAGCTGGACTCTAGTGGGATGTGCTAATCAAAGACAAGCAAGCTGCCCACAGATTCCAGTCAGTTTCCTTTTATTCATGTGACTGACAGGGCATTACCAGGGAATACTTCCAGGAGGAAAGCAAGGCTGGAGATGAAGTTAGAGTAGCCTCAGCTTGGATGCTCAACCTGGTGTCTAACAGGTGGTTGTCTAGCCCCAGCAAGAAGCCACTTGTACTCTTCATTACCATCAGTGAAGGGCTCCCTCCATTAGGAGGGTGCTGTGCTGTTGAAACCACAGAGTGGAGGAGAATGACCCAAGTCCTGCTCCTCTCAGACCAGGATCTCAGAATTTTCTGCTTCAATACAGGAGAGCAAAGTATAAAATGCACACAGTATTTCATGAGTGAGTGCTGGCCCACAGGCTGCTTACTCAGGGCCTTTGCATTGGTGGGCACCTTGCGACTCTGTCCCAACAGTCAGGCTGCTGTGCAGCAAAGTGGTGCCATGACTGACCCTGCGAGGGCTTGAGGCATTGCAAGACCCAAAGAGGAGGACATTCCTACACGGGGTTGTCCTTACGTAAGTCTGGAGCACTGCCCTAGAGGTCACTCGTTATCTGAGATTTACATCCACTGAACTAATCTGATTTAGTCCTCACCCCTCTCTGCAGGTACTTTCTATCAAAATGACATAGCAGCAACAGTCAATAACATACACATAAAAGTCACGATAAAAAACGAAAAAGTTTAATAGGAGACTACCCGGTAGGTTTCTTGTGTTGTTATTTACTGTTTAAAGATCAAACGTAGAATCTTTACACTCACTAATAATCCGCTGATATCAAACATAGACTCCACTTTTCACCTTTTTCTCTTCTATGTTATGCAGCAATGATTCAGACTGCATCTGAAGGGCAGTTTTATAAAAACATATTTTTTGATAGTTTCTAGTCCTGATTCCTTTTAAAGGCTATGGGTTTCAGTACATTGCTATTACCCACTAATTTCATGGTCCATGGCTGAACATAAGGCTGTAATTCAATTGTGATTTTTTTCTGATGTTAAAAACAGCAAGAGTAATGCTGATTTACATTCTCAGTGTTCACTGAGGACTACGTATTGTTATTTATAATATAGGCAAGGGATTTTGCAGACACCTAGTCATTAAGTTATTTAAAGTCTGTCATGCTGGAAAAGAAGACTTAATCCATAGAATGTAGAAAGGAAGGGATTACAGTGCTGGAGATCTCAAAAGGAAGAGATTACTGAGGAAAAAAAATGAGCACAGTGTGTTCACTTCCTGAGGAACAATCACTTGTAAGCAAGTAAAGAACAGCGTGCAGCATGCTTGCTTGTACAATCAATTTCTAACCAAAAAATATGTGGCTAATCAAACACTAGCAAGTCATTGCATTATAAGATATTTATAACCGAATAGAGTTTCCACATAATAATACAGGGGAATTAATTGACAAAGTAATGAGGATCTCTTATATCTACTTATGCTTGTTCTGGCAGATATCTATTTCATGTTATGTTCAGATGAACAAAAAAGTACAGTCATAATTGTAGTGGGAAAAGCTTTTGAAAGATGTGAAATCAATAGCTGTCCTGAAATTGGTACCAGAAGAGAAATATTTTGCGGAGTGATTAAACTTAAAATTCACTGGGAGCCACACACTGTCATAGCACTTGATCTTCCAAGAAGCTGAACGTTTTGCCTGTGCTCCAACAGACCACTCATGCATGGATGACAGAAATAGTCCCATGGACAGCACTGACACTATTCACTTTCTTACATTTAAACTGGTCCTTAAATGCTTCTGATTTTGAACCAGGATACACAGCACCTTGCAACAATGAGCCTTTAATAAAGACTGATTAACAGTTACCGTGGTTTAACCTCAGCCATGAACTAGGACCACACAACCACTTGCTCACTTCTCTCCCTGCCCCTGGAAGGGTAGGGAGAAGAGGGAGAAAAGGAGGGGAAAGAGAAAAAAATCCTCATAGGTTGAGATAAATACAGTTTAATAGAACAATATTGGAAAAGGAAAATAGCAATAATAATGATAAAAGAATATACACAATAAATTAATATGAAACAAGTCGCTCTCACCACCCGATGACAGATTGCCCAGCCTGTCCCGAGAAGTGATCACGGATTCCTGCCTCTGGCCAACCCAATTTATATTCTGAGCATGACATCTATGATATGGAATATTCCTTGGGCCAACTTGTTCTGCCTATGCTCCCTCTCAGCTTCTATGGGAACCTGAAAAATAGTCCTTGACTAATGTAAACATCACCTGGCAGCAACCGAAATGGTATGTGTTATCGACTTTCCTTTCACACCAAATCTGAAACACAGCAGCCACGAGGTAGAGGATTAACTCTATCCCACCTGAAACCAGGACAACATTCCAGAACCAAGTTCTGCAGTCCTAAAGGTCAAAAAAAGTTCTGCTCATTCACAGTCCGTGACTCATGCTGCTTAAGGCATCTGGGTCACATATTTAAACCATCATTATCTCACAGTCTTTACACAGGCAAAACGTCCTTTGGTCCTATCTATTGAAGCAGACATAGTAATTCTACAGATCAGATTCCAGGCTCTTGATAATAGCTTAATCCTCTTCCCTTACTTGTTAGCCATCCTCTGCACCTGAGGCCTTTAGGTTGATGATGTGTATCGGTGACAAAGGAGCTGTTTTGCTGCCATTGCCAGATGTAGCAGTACCCACATGCTTTGGGTGAGAAAGGGATGACAGGAGGAACTTGAGGTGCCTGGGCATGGGGTTTATATCTCTATCTTAGGTCTACCTTCTATCTCAGAAGGACTCTGCTGGCTGCTTTAAAGGCAGTGAAGGCAGGAATAAGTCAGAAAAGTTGTGACAAGGCTGGTAGATTCATCTGTGACTGGGTCTATTGGTCAGTGGAAAGTAGGGATTCAGGAATGTGGGAGTCTGCTCCCACCAACAAGGGGCAGTCCCTCTGCCCTCTTCCAGCCAGGTAAGTAAGGCTTTTTCACACTCTCCCTCACAAGGGATGTTCAGGTGCATAAACTTCTTCAGGTGGCTGAAAATTAGGATTGTTCCCTCTGCAGTGGAGTGTCCTCACTGCAGCACTAAGGGACATTAATTTTATTAATGTCTGCCCACTGACTTCATGAAAACTAGAGCTTGTTCAGCTAAGTTAGTATCTCTTTATAATAGGGAAGGCTGGTCAATAAAGATAACAGCATTGATCTAACATCAGCAGAGAAGAAAATATTTGACTTGATGTCATTACATTTTGATTAAGAAAATAAAACAACAGAAAAATTTCACATGAAGATTAAAAACTAATGATCTGATAGGTCTCAAAAGATAACTGTAGATGGATAATCGTTGAGTGTGTGTGCTTCTTGGGATCCCTCAAGGGAGCAGAGTTTCATTCTGAAGTGTGTAACACTATTCTCAGTGACCTGGAAGGAAACATAACATCATTGCAGACAAGATGTGCAGTTCACAGTGTTAAGGATGGGGAACAGTCAACAGGCTCTGTCACTGAAAAAGACAATGGGGTTAAGTATTGACCAGACAGGCAAAATACAGAGCAAGAGGGATAAATATAAACTCATATCCAAGAATACAAAATGCAGATTATACTTACAAGTGGGGGACTGTAACCTAGATAGCAACCTGAAAAGAGTTTCAGGATCACGGTGGACAATCTAAATATAAACACCTATGCTGACACTGTCCAAAGGGCTAAACCAATCCCAGGATACATAAACAAATGAATTTTCCACTATGAGGATAGAAAATTATGTTTTCATAGAATCATTTTGGTTGGAAAAGGCCTTTAAGATCATCAAGTCCAATCGTTAACCTAGCACTGCCAAGTTACCACTAAGTCATGTCACTCAGCAACACATTTATGTGTTGTTTAAAAACCTCCAGGGATGATGACTCAACCACTTCCCGGTGCAGCCTGTTCCAATGCTTGACAACCCCTTCAGAAAAGAAATTTTCCCTAATAACCAATCTAAACCTCCCCCGGCACAAGTTGAGACCATTTCCTCTTGTCCTATTGCCTGTTATTTAGGAGAAGAGATTGATCCCCACCTCACTACAACCTCCTTTCAGGTAGTTGTAGAGAGCGATAAGGTCTCCCCTCAACCTTTTTTTCTTCAGGTTAAACAACCCCAGTTCCCTCAGCCACTTGTACAGGGGTACAATCACTTCCCTAGTTCTGCTGGCCACACTATTTCTCATACAAGCCAGGATGCTGTTGGTCTCCTTGGCCACCTGGGCACACTACTGGCTCCTACTCAGCTGGCTGTCGACCAACATCTCCAGGTACATTTCTGCCAGGTAGCTCTCTAGCCACTCTTCCCCAAGTCTTTAGCGCTGCATGGGGTTCTTGTGACACAAGTGCAGGACCTGGCACTTGGTCTTGTTGAACCTCATACCAATGGCCTCGACCCATTCATCCAGCCTGTCCAGATACCTCTGTAGAGCCTTTCTACCCTCCAGCAGATCAACACTCCTGCCCAACTTGGTGTCATCTGCAAACTTACTGAGGGTGCACTGGATCCCCTTGGCCAGATTGTTGACAATGATATTAAACAGAACAGGTCCCAATACTGAGCCCTGGGGAACACCAGTTGTGACCCACCATGAGCTGGATTTAACTCCATTCACCACCACTCTTTGGGCCCAGCCATCCAGGCAGTTTTTTACCCAGCAAAGCGTACACCCATCTAAGCCACGAGCAGCTAGTTTCCCTGGGAGAATCCAGGAAAATGCTGTGGGAAATAGTGTCAATGGCTTTACTAAAGTATAGGTAGACAACATGCACTGCCTTTCCCTCATGCACTAAGTGGGTCACCTTGTCATAGAAAGAGATCAGATAAGTCAAGCAGGACGTATCTTTCATAAACCCATACTGACTGGGCCTGATTGCCTGGTTGTCCTGTATGATGTGCCACGTGATCTTATTCAAGATGATCTGCTCCATAACCTTCTCCATCACCAAGGTCAGACTAATTCCCTGGATCCTCCTTGTGGCCCTTCTTGTAGATAGTTTTCACATTTGTTAACCTCTAGTCAACTGGGACCTCCCGGCTTAGCCAGGACTGCTGATAAATGATTGAAAGTGTCTTGGTGAGCGCTTCTGCCAGCTCCCTCATTACCCTTGGGTGGATCTCATCCAGCCCCATAGACTCGTGCGCATTGAAGTAATGTAGTAGCTTGCTAAGCATTGCCTCTTGGATTATGGGAGTATGTGTCCTCCTCTAGTTGTCCATAAGACTGTTGAAAAATTAGAGTTCAGGGAGGAGCCATGACAAAGACTGAAGGCTTGGAAGCTCCGCTTTATAACTCACTCTATTATGTTTATCAAAGAGGAGGTCAAAGGATGGATAAATCAGTTTATGAGAATCTATATGGGGAAGAAAACACCAAGAATGAAAGACTCTGACTTATAGACAAGCTCCAAATTTTTAACTGTTAAAGCCTGGGCTGAATTCGAAATAGCTGCAAACTGGCTTTTTTTTTTTGCTAAAAGAGACTTTTTTGTGTTTTTTACTCAAACACACAATAATATAAGAAAGGAAAATTTCGCCCAACATGAAATGAAATGTCAGAATATGAGATCTTAATTGCTCCTTCTAGCCTTCTAGTCTTTGAGTGTATATTCTACAAAATGTTTCACCTCTATAATCTCCTGCTTCGGTCCTAGTATTTTGAGATTTTTTTTCTTCTTCCCTCCAATCTGGGAAACTCATTATCCAAGGAAAAACAAGTTTAGTAAAATGAACTAAATTTCATCCACTCACATGGGAAATTTTGCTTCCAAAAGAAGAGTACATGTATGTACAGATACTTCGCGCTATTCATTTTTTTGGTCTCCTGACTACCTTGCTCATTCACAATCCTATATGTGCAACAAAGCCATAAGGATTAAGGGTATAAGAATAATTACATTTTCCATTTGACTGCCAAATCAAAGCATTACAGATATCTCCTCACCAAAATATACACAAGAGAACCAAAAGTATTAAACTTAGAGTAGAATAATTCATTCTCAGGTGTAGTCATAAGGAAAAAATATAGGTAAATAGAAATACATTTATGGGAAAACAAGAGGAAGATAAGCATGTTTAGAAATTAATCCAGTAATTACAGTGCAGATAAAAAAGAAAGTGAATCTAAATTTATTTTTCTTTCTAAAGGTGAAGCCTTCTACACATAATCAAAAAATCTGTCCCTTTTGATAACTTTTCTGAAGCAGTGAAATGTAAATACAAGAACGTTAGGCTAGAAAATCATACCAGTATACCAGGATCAAAACTTTTGTTCTACTTCCTATGGACTGTGATTTTCCTCAGAAATCTTCCAGATAATTACGAATTTTAGAAGCTAGCTGTGCAGAATTCCAGCTTAGCTGTAGTGGTCCAGTGCAGCCATAAATATGAACCGAAACCTCACGTACATAGCAAGGATGTACAGAGAAAGGCCCAACTCAGAGGAACTCTGAAGTTTACAAATTTGCCCAAGCTACTTCTGTCACTGTTGAGCTAAATTAGGGACACCAGGGATGAAGGACTTCAGGTAGTGGAGACTATGAGTAGCCCCTTCCGGTGCTCAGCAGAACATCTGCCAAGGGGGCTGGTACATCCACCGCACACTGCCAGGCAAATGGAGAGGACACAGCATACATAATGCATTGACCTCCTTCTGGAGGCATAGTCAGCATTGCCCTGAAACAGTCTTCAAGAAAAATGGACCTGCAGAACTGCGTTAGACAGAGTTGAGTGTGACAAAAGGCACCTACAGAGTCCTACACCTGGCTCAGGAGGACTCATGCAGGAATACAGAAACTTTGCTCACAGGCCAGGTGATTTAAAGTGATCTAAACCAGGAACGTGTTGTTGGGGTCATGGACATTGAGAGCTGTGTCATCATTCTTCATAATGGATGTACTCTAATATTTTATTATCAACATATATGTATGTATACTTAAAGTCAGATAAAATAACTGAAATCAGATGAAGCTGTTGAGAACAGTATAAGCAAAATTTGTGCCAGTTACTCTGATTTGAGTCTTTGTTCTGCAAAGTTTCAAAACATGTGAAGTGATTAGGTACAACCCTATACTTATATGTACATTTAGGTTGCATTGGTGTTAGCAGCTGTTAAGAAAGCGTTTAAAATTTAATGCATGGTGAAGAGCTTTACTGAATATGAATTGTGAAAATGAGGCTTTAGTTACACTAAAAACCTTGAAAAGCCCAACTGTGAATTGGGAAATATGTGGACAAACCTCCATTGAGGGATAAATTCTTGCCCTCTTCCTCATGTTTAATAGCAATTTATTCTACCCAGTGGCTAGTTCAAGTGAGTATGAAAAATTGATCCAAATGGCCTAACGTACTCCAAGGCAGGATTTTCCAGGAAACGTTTTGGAAGACCCAAAATCTTAAGGTTTAAAGCAAATTTGGAATATAAAAATATAAAAAATATAAAAAACGTCAGAAGGGATCTTATATCTACAGCTGTCATTCCTTAGCTACATGAAAAATACAGAAAGCATTTATATTTTTAACAAAACCTGAGCGTTGCAAAATTTCTTCCAAGCAAAAAACCTCACTTTTATTCTAATAAAACAAGGTAGTTTCCATTGCCTGAATTCAAACTAAATTTAAACACTTTTTTTTTTTTTTAAATCAAGCCTGCCATTAAATAAAGGGTATATTTATTAAATGTGGGTGTTAGATAATCAGAATTGTAGAACGGGTACAAGCTGTGCTTTTTCATCCTAGACATTTACACCAACTGATTTCAGTCTTCCAGCAAGTGGGGAAAGAGTTCAGTCAAAAAAAAAAAATGTTTGGTGCAAAACTTGCACTTTAAGCATTTAAAGAATTTTTTTAATTCAAGAATTTTTATATTTGTGATAGAGGAACAACACAAATCAGAACAGCAGAAATATCAACTTGAATAAGTTGTTAATGGCTGCTTTCCTTTTTTTTAAAAAAAAAAGCCCTTTTGTTGTGTCATAATAATGATTACTTTCAAGGGATGTCGTTTGACAGTCCCACACAGTGTAGGAGGGGTGAATGAAAGCTGCTTCTTCTGCCTTCAGGCTGAAGCATAGAGCAGACTTGAACAAAAAGCAAGAGCTGAGAGGGCAGTATATAGCATTATCTCAGTCATTGCCTAACGATGCTTTGAGTCGTTCTTAGATACGGTTTTATTTTTCAGGGGTTCTTAACAAAAGTAAGTCTATTGCTTTTTAACCTTGAGTCATATTTTGTGCTTTTGACTATTTGCTTAATTTTAACCTGCATTTCAATAAACATGAGGCTGAAACATTGTTATGTTGTTCAGGCAAAGGTAAAAAATCTCCTGTTCACCTGGACTTCTCCCCTGCAAACTGCCTACACAAAACCATGGACACTATTATCACACACAGTATTTAAATCTCAGCTACATTCTTGAGCCCTTACTGCCCCTGCCACTGACTTAGGGCAATTTACACAGATGACTCTCTGATCCCTTGCTGACAGGATAATGGAGTCTATGAAATTCTGTGCGGTGGTTCAGTTGCACTGAATCGCACCTGAAAATACAGTATGTGGATAGATTTAAGTGTCAGTGTCCAGTCTTTCAGCAACAGCTTGTGCACACATTTAATTTTATGCACAAAAGCAAAGTCACGGTTTAATTTGGAGCAAAACAAAAGCAAAGTCACGGTTTAATTTGGAGCAAAACTAAGTGCCTTAATTTGTTCTCCTACCATTTTTACTGATAGT
>JAOXNO010000001.1:185689442-185710447 GCA_028565335.1 Limnodromus scolopaceus | reverse complement strand
ACAAAAGCAAAGTCACGGTTTAATTTGGAGCAAAACTAAGTGCCTTAATTTGTTCTCCTACCATTTTTACTGATAGTATTTCTGTTAACTGATCCTCTCCATTACTTATTTATGCTCTTAAAACATTATCTGTTGCTATTTTTAAAAGCTTCAGTTTACACTTACACAAAGCACAAGACTGATCCAGTTCCCATGGAAGCTGCTATATCTGCATTACCATTGCTATTGTAGGTGAGCACTGAGATTTTGCCAGTTGGATTCACACAGGTTGAGTATCAGAGCACCCAGCTGTGTTCACACTGCAGCCCTAATAGCAGCTTTATACCAGCACTGTCACATCCACCCTCCAGCTCACTTACTGTGTTCCCCACTGCCCATGTGAAGTACGTTGTCCTCTGTCAGCAGCGCAGGACTTTGGTATGTCTATGGGTCTTTTTTCTAACCATGAAATGCAGTGGAAGCAAAGTGTGGAAAGCTTGGTGGGTAAAGGAGAAGGGTAAGTAGGGCACAAGAGTGAAAGAAGGAGAGAAAACTCTACTTACATCTCCGCATTTTACAGATGGCAACAGTTCTCAGCCTTTTACCTGAATAGTAGCCCAGAATACCTTCAACTTAGAGCTTTTTGATACTCTGAAGCATGGGACACAATCCAGCTGGAACACCATTTCTTTGCAGGGATGCTGGCAGGATGCATCCACCCTGAAACACCTCTAGGTTAGAAACACACTGTGATGGACCATATCAGGCTGGGAACATGTCATTAACTGCAATGGACTCAAAAACCTTGCTGTGCACAGAGCCAACGTCATGAGCTGTGAAGAGCTAATTGTGTTTCTACTTCAACAGTGTGGTTCTTACTGGCAACAGAGGTTGCTGTCACAGGAAGATGCAGGGTGGAAGGAGAACATTGGATCGCCTGGTCAAGAAATGGGTGGCAAGACACTGTGGAAGCAAAAAAATGAGAATCTTGTGTAACCACTTTGGAAGAGCAAGTGCATTTCCAGCACTGTCATGAAGTTAACCCTACCCAGTCTCATCTACACTCAGCACTAGATGCAATATGGCAGGTGTCAATGCTGGCTGCAGATGTAATGCTCTCCCAAAATAAGAGGGGTGTCCATAGACAAGACGTGCAGCTTGTTGTGCCTACAGGCTCATGTGACTATTTAAAATAAAAAGAATATCACGCATCTTTCATAGTGTTCCTACAGAAACATGAGATTTGGCAGGACGAGCCTATGATAAGCACATAGCCCAAAGTTTATATAAAACAGTACAGCCTACATGACATAGGGACCAGATACACTCTTCCCTGTGAGGTGGTGCTCAAGGGACATAAAATCATTTCAGCCATTCATTCCTGTGGTGTTTTCCGTGTCAGTGTTTTTCTGATGGCTGAGTGGGAGATGTTTGTCTTGCAATAGCAAAATCAGCAGCACCACTCTCTGTAGCACCTATGTAGCTGAGGCCCCCTGGGGCACTTAAAGGCTTTCTACAGACCTATCAGCAACTTAACTGGCACGCATGTGACACTGGAGGGTGGAGTTCATGTTCTGAAGCCCATGTGATTTGTGATCTATAGATCTGCTGCAAGAAGATTCCAGGGGGTAATGTAACTAGTGGAGGTTATTGTGCATAAGCTGTATGGATTTTTACCTGTGCAGATAACAGGCATAGCTTCTTGTGTCCACACTGTAGGGACTCCAAGCCCACTCACCTCTCTACTTAGTATCTTCTACAATATCGTGCCCTATTTGTTTGGTTGTGGGGTGGTGTTTCATTGTTTTTTTTTATTTTCCTTACCTTCTTCTTAACTAGGATGTCCTCTGTGCAGAGTGCAGTCCACCCTATCTTTCTACTGTGATAGCAACCCCAATCCAGAGCTGCACAACATGTGGGTATCACGTGTAGGTTAGCTGATACCCCTTTTTTGCAGGGTAGTATTCCTACAATCCTGCTCCATCCTTGTTGTGGGATCTCTGCAGAACACAGATGGTGGAGTCTGCTGGGAGAGACGGGACGCCTAAAGAAACATGGTCTGACCAGCCCCTGAGCCTTTATCTCTGCTTTGAACAGCCAGACTTAGTAGACTCTGGAGTTGCTACCCATACTCACAGCTGTCCTGCCACACTGGTGTCCTGACTTTGTGCAAAGTAACAAACACAGGGAAAAATTAACTCTATTCAGATGGTTTTAGACTGACAGGTGTTATTTACCATCAGTGATTCTAATGACTTGAAGTCAAGCCATTGAGAATCTCTGTTAGAAACACATGTGCATAGATCTACAGGTGGTAATCCCTACTATAATATAGGAGAACTAGAAAAAAATCAAGTGAAGGAAACTTAGATGGCCACATGACTGAAATGGATGGCAAAAAACATAGACTAGGATCATCCAAAGTGGAAAAGATAAGACAGAGGCAGGACATAATATTAAAAAAGTTAAAGGAACATAAGACTAAACTATAAATGTAAAATAATAGCCTTAAATATATAATTTTAAAATTATGCAGAAATAGTGAATAAGGAATGATTATTCACTGTTTCTCACAATAACAGAATGACTCAACACCAAATGAAACTGTCAGGTAACAGGTTGAAAACAAGACAGAAGAATTAAACTCTTCAGTTTTTCTACAATGGTTAATCTGCCTTTGTTGATGCTTCAAAATTGAGTAAGAGACGAAGCATAAGAAAATCAGCCTTAACAGCTACATATTGTCACCGGGTCGGGCAACAGAAAGTGATGTTAAGAAGGATGTTAAGAGGCATCTTTACTGTCTTTTGTAAGATGTAGGATGAAAAACAGATGAGGTGCTCTTCAGCATTATTTAACAGAAGGTACCTTCATCTTCAGAGAATCAATATTTTCTCTTCTGCGTGTGCTGCTAGTCGTATCAGCTAAGTCACTATTCCCCAAACAACTACGTCATTGAATAATATTGATAATGCCTGCAAAAGGAGCTG
This sequence comes from Limnodromus scolopaceus, assembly GCA_028565335.1. NCBI lineage: Eukaryota > Metazoa > Chordata > Aves > Charadriiformes > Scolopacidae > Limnodromus > Limnodromus scolopaceus. Next base: position 185,707,478 of record JAOXNO010000001.1, on the reverse strand, counting down.
AAAAAGTCACCCTCTGGCATGAAAACAAGCTGTATGCTGGCAGCTGGAAAGGCATTTACAAAAGAGAAGGAAGTCTTATGTCCTGCTCCCAGCATTCCCAGCAAGGCTGGATATCCCATTCAGCTTGCTGAGCACCCAGCTGACACAGGAGGGACAGAGCCTCTGTGACAAAGGGCTCAAGCTTCACCGACTGGCAAAAGTTGCTGAAAGCGGAGAGTAGGAGAGATTTAGGGCAAAAAAAATGATGTTATCTGACAAAGTTCTGGAAAATCTTTTGACAACGAAGGCCGGAGAACCTGAATTATTTTGAATTGAGACAGCATAGGGTCTTATATAGGGTCTTATAATATAACACTGTGAAACATCATATCCTTATTATTATTAATCTGGTATTTATGTCAGCACAAATAGGTAACATCAAAATCATCAAAAAATACAGTATAAAAATGATACTTACATTCTTATTACTCTTCAGTATGTCATAACAAAAATGTAATTTCAGGGAGTACATAATAAGGAAATGATATCAAAGTATACAATAAAATAATCTCTTTTACACTTTGGGGACTGTAAACAGATCTCAAAATAAAGCTTCCAAGCTTCTATATATCAGTGAAAAATCTATAGTAGCTCAAGACAAGTGAAATATTTCAATTGCATTACATGGGTAGAACTTTGTATCTTGCTGTCAGAAATCCTTAATGGAATAACAGCCTCATCAGTCAATTATCAGACATGTACTATACCTTGTTAGAGGTATATATATTGGCTTATATATGTCACAATGATTAGAGTAGAGCAATGTAAAGCACAGTCACTATTGGAAATAATCACCCTCCTTCTACTGACTAGAGAGACAAGTCTTTGAGGGAGCCATGAGCAGTAAGTGATAAAGACAACAGAGGTTGTTCTAAATATCCTAAAGATAGAATGAAAAGGCATAGACTCTACTCAGAAATGAGGAACAGGATATCGGTTTCAGTATCTGGAATGAAGGTAATGGCAGCATGAAAATGGCAGTGTTTTTTGAGTTAAAAACAAACGGAGACTGAAGTGGTAAAAACTAAATATTATCACATGTATGACAATAAATGTAAAGAAGCTGCTGTAGATTGAGAGCAGCAGCCCTGAGGAGAAGGACTTGAGGGTGTTGATTGATGAGAAGCTCAACATGACCTGGTAATGTGCACTGGCAGCCCAGAAAGCCAACCTCATCCTGGGCTGCATCACAAGAAGTGTGGCTAACAGGTCAAGGGAGGTGATTCAGCCCCTATACTCCACTCTGGTGATACTGCACCTGGACTACTGTGTCCAGCTTTGGAGTCCTCAGCACAGGAAGGACATGGACCTGTTGGAGCAAGTCCAGAGGAGGACCACAAAGATTATGAGAGCTCTAGAGCACCTCTCCTATGAGGACAGGCTGAGAGAGTTGGGTTTTTCAGCCTGGAGAAGAGAAGGCTCCAGGGAGACCTTATTGCAGCCTTCCACTATTTAAAGAGGGCCTAGGGGAGAGACAGGGATACACTCTTTATCAGGGAGTGTAGCAATAGGAAAAGTGGTAATGACTTTAAACTGAGAGAGGGTAGATTTAGATTGGAGACTAGGGAGAAATTCTTTACTGTGAGGGTGGTGAGACACCGGAACAGGTTGCCCAGGGAAGTTGTTGATGCCCTGTTCCTGGAAGTGTTCAAGGCCAGGTTGGATGGGCCTTTGAGTAACCTGGTCTAGTGGGAGGTGTCCCTGCCAATGGCAGAGGTGCTGGAACTTGGTGATCTTTAAGGTCCTTTCCAACCCAAACCATTTGATGATGATGAAAGCACACATTCAGTTCAAAGATGAGATAGCAATAAGATATTGTCTGCAAGACTTTAGCTGGTTTTGATACATTTTTCCTCCTTCAGTGCCAGGTAGGATGAGTCTTGTTCTTATACAGAGGTGAAGAGACTGAAAGTAAAAGTGTGTACTGTTTTACAATCAATAAAAATACTGACTTCTGTAGAATCAGGTCCTCAAAATGCATGAGAAGATTTCAAATCAGGGGCTATTTCTTGTTGTTTTTTTTTTTAAACCCAAGTTGCGGCAGCTAAATTATTTTTAAGTTTAGTAGACAAAACATAGAGTCATTTTGTTTAAGTTGGATTGTAATGCAAGGTATGGAAGCTCTGTAAGCATTATAACCATTGCATGTTCTGTCTCTGCCCTAGGTAAAAACACAGAGTGGACCTTTTTCCCCTCAGATTACAGAGGATAAAACTAGTTGAGTAGCATGTCTTGCATCGGCTATCATGAAATATTAAACGTGTTTCTTGCAGAACTTAATTTATGGGAAACAAAATAAATGCAGTATGAAATGGATCTTTTCACAGTCAGGCTATTTTTTTCACCTGTAATGACTTAAATAACCTTTAAAGATCTTGAAAAAGAATTGAGGACTACTTTTTGAAGTGGGTTTTGGTTTTTAGGGTTTCTTTTTGTTGTGAGGTTTGGGTTTTTTTTTTAACCTATACCAAAAGACTTACAGGAAACAAGTTGCCTGATTCTAACATCCTCATGTCTGCTCTCGTGAGTGCTTTTTACTTCTAAAACTTCACATTACTCTTAATTTGTCGTGGAGAAGCATCAAGTTTTCACTAGCATAAAATATTAGATACTGGATGTAAGGCTTAAATGCTTTGGTTTTCACAGTAACTTTCAATTTAGCTTGGGAAATTTTCCAGAGATTTTTCACAAGTGAGGGAAACTGAGGCTATTATTTAAAAAGGAAAGTTGGAGACCTCAGAAAAGGCTTCAGACACCTTTAAAATTCTGTTTGGAAATTGGCTAGCCAGTATTGACTTTTTGTTCTCATATGCTACCTTTAAAGTCCCACTCTGATAATAACCAAAAAAAAAAAAAAAGCTATAGTAAAAAATAATAATAGTTTTCTATGTCGTATTTAATGTTAGTGAATATTGCTGCATCTTGAGACTGTGGGCCCCCAATATTTTTGTTTTATCTTAAGTCCATTTTTAAAAAAATGCACATCCACCTAGAAGCTCACTTGCAGAAGCCTCAAATAATATTGCAGTATTGAAGCTGCTTGGACAAAGTGTAATGTAATTTTTTTTTCCTATTGGTGCATAATTTCATTCCAATTCTTAATTTCAGCATCTCTCATTTGAAACACTTTTATGGAGATCAAGGCCACTGGCCAATCTGTGGCAGACTTGCATTGACATTCTTGGTGGGATTTGGTAAGAAGATCTGACCACTAAGACAGGCCAAAGTTCATGGGATAAAAGGTATTTTTCTGATCTTCAAAAGCCTTTGAAACAAGTTTTTCTAGGATGTCTTTTTAATTAAAAAATTGGGATATTGCTCTGAGACTACAAGGCTAGTATCTAAGCCAAAGCAAGCTGGTATGACTTCATTAATGCTGAAGCTGTTTCTATCAATGGTGCATCTCTGTATTCACACTTACCATAATGCATGATGTTATTGGAACAAATTTAAATATTTTAACTTTCTACATTGATGAAAGGTTAGCTCATAGTTCTTTTTTTCTCTCCTATTTACATGTACATATTTAATAATTTCTATATAAAGGATCCTGTGTATAAACTAACAGAAGAAAAATTTGGGATAGGAAGTGGAGAAGGTTCCTATAGGGATATTTTTTCCCCCAAGTAAAAAGAGAAGGACTTTAAACTTGGAAATAAAACCAGTCTGGGGCAGGCAAAAGGAGGCAAAAGACTGTGAAGGGAATGAAGCTTTACTATTGAAAAGACAGCCAAACAATAGTGAGAAAACAAGATATGATGACATGTCAACATCACTGTCATGTGATTCAATATTTTTAAGCTTTAGGAATTTTTCAGTGAAAAAAAAGAGGGGATAATCCAAGGCATTCTTGGACTTCAGTCCAAAAGTCAGTAAAGTGCAAGTCCATTAAATCTGCAATATCTGAAACATGAATGTAATTCAAAATGTTCTGAGCCTGCTGCAAACCCATTTAAACACGCTTAAGCAAATTATACTTCAAAAACGTTATTGGTACTCCCTAGCAACACTATTAATTGCCTAATTTAAACTAAACTCACTGCAAAATCTTAATAAAACAAGCTGTTATTTAAGTACAAAAGAAATTTCAGCTAAAATGCAAGAAGATCATGTCAGTCAGTAATACAATAGAACACCTTGTTTCATGGAAGTCACTAATACTGGGCAGCTTATAAAGAAAGATATATATACAAATAAAAATCGTCTGTACATTCAGTAAATTAAAACTTGCGCTAATGTTACAATGAATCAATTCACTTCCATTTCAAATGTACCTCAGACATCAGAATTTCACTGCTTTATTCTGGTACATTTGATTCCCTTTGAGGCTGCTTGGATTCAGCTTTTAGGTAGCAACACAACTGCTCAAATTTGGGTCAGTATGAACATCTCCCCCACTGGCATCCTCTCCGCACTGTCCTTACAGCAGGGACAAGTAACTTTGCAAGCTGATGAAAGACCCATCAAAGATGGCACTTCAGGATTCGATCAGGTGTCCATTTTATTTAGATAATGGAGAAGATCACAGTCAGTTTGATGTAGGAGGAATTTGCTGGAAAAGTGCTTAGAAATATAACAAAATAAATAATTTCAAGATGTCTACCGAAATGGTAAAAGTATTAACTTTGACAAGGATTATTTATTATATCTGTGTCTATATATATATATAAATATTTAACTCTCTAAAGCTCAATAATACAACTGAATTTTAACACTCTGTTTGTAACCCTTGTTTTTACCATAGTTTTTAATTACAAAAGGATCTTCTTAGTTTTATCCCATTGCCTTTTTATTTTATTCACTAAAAAGTTTTTTTTTGTAGCCCACTTTTTTGGGCACCCCATCCTATTGTAGCACTGCCAGAGCTGTGGCCAGACCTGGCTTCAGCGGCAGCCTGGGAGAATGGCCAGGAACTCTACCAGTTCTTGAATAGCAGCGTAAAACACCCGGTCCTCAGAGAGAGAAAAGAGACTTCTTCCTCAGCTTCTAAACCAGACCTAACTTTTTGCCCCATTTCCAGGCTTCTGAGAAAATCTCCTATTTTTTAATGTCACTTCTAGCTATATCCTTGGTTTCTTGTCCATCAATGCCAGATCAGCTTGCTGTTAGATCAACTCATGGTACAAACGTGATTGCTAGGTGAGAGGACACAACTACCTTCCCTTTGGGTGATCTAGAACACACTGCACAGTGTTCAGCTGGCTGTGTGTCAGCTGCATGAAAACAGGTACCTGATCCAGCAGAACATATGACAGGATGAACTTATCCCTTCAAAATTTTTATAGGAGTGTGAACTGGCAGAGCGAACTTGTACTCCTTCAGTGCTGTGCGTCACGCGAAGGCGGCATCTCAGACCTGGTATTTTAAACCTAAAATTGAATTTACATTAAAAAGAAAAAACAACATTAAAAAAAATCATAGCCTCAGTAACTCCTGAAACATAGTGCAGATGTTGTGAAAGAATTCAGTTGGTTTACACCTGCATAAAGCACAGGCTAGCACTGAGGACATCCCAAATAAAGCTCATTTGAGACAAAGAGGGCTGTTTTGTACACATATACACCTTGGGTATCTTTTCTTTGCTGTTGTGCTATGCACACTGATATTGTGTAGATGTCCATGAAAGTCCCTGTACCATAGCCACACATATCTGAGACTACCCATTTGTAGGCAGGTCCACATGAGGTCCAGATGTGACATTAAGCATATAAGCACCAGTTTGCAGGACTGGGACCTCTATGATGCACTAGCAAGTAATGAAGGGTGAGGGAAACCGGCTATGAAAAAGATGCAAGTTATAAAGATTCAATATTGTGAATTTATCAAAGGTATATGTAGGTGGTTTTATAAGTGTTAATGAATTATCACTGGCTAGAACACACACATATGTTTGTTGTAACAGAAGGGGCTTGGAGAACAGGATGCAGTCACCCCAGGGTGGGGACTCAGGGGTATTTCTGCCTCCTGTGGCCAGGAATGGAGACACACAGACTACCAGGCTGTGTTAATGGAGGTGCAGGGATGGATACATTCCTTTTTGTGTCCAACAGAACATTTATTCCTTCTTGTTGTGATTTTGAAATGATTGTAAAATTTATATTAAAAGCATTCTGATTTGTGACTCCTGAAAATCTATGCATTTACTAACGATGTTTATAGTGAATTGCCTTTAAAGTTAATTCAGAAAAAACTTGTTATTTCCACAGAAAGGAAATGTGGTAAAGGCTGAGGTTTCATCAGATATTTTCCTTCACATCCACGTTTTGACCTGTTTGACTATTCATTTAGAATTCTCAGGCCTTTTTATTATTTGTGTAATCCTGTATGGGAGCTGCTATCTACAGGTTTTGAATTTATTATCTTAGGCTGCACAAAAGGGCCATAAGATAACCTCCTCCCCTACTATTCTGTTACGGCTGATAGTGACTTTAAACATTCTAATAATGGAAAAGATCAGAGCTTGGCTGAGCCAGCTGCTAGGTTTTTAAGACTATATACTAGTACTGCAACAACCCAGAGCTGGGAATGGAAGAGGAAAAGAGAATAGCTGGTGGGGAGAAGAGAGGGGGAGAAAGCAGGGGAGAAGGCAAGCAGAAAATCCTTTTAATATAGTGCTACACTTTGGAAAATCAACCAAAGCCTAAAATGAAAAAAGGAAAATTCAAAGCGACTCTAAAATGTGAAGCTATTTCAAGCCAAACAGTGCCTTGGAAAGCATTCCAACATGACTCGCGCTGACAGTGACTAAGGCAGGACTAGCTGTAAGCTTCCCTGCAGCTACGTTTGTCCTGTATCATATGCTTCAAGGTCAGCTATGAGTGTCACAAAGTGCACGTGTCTCCTTCAAACAATGCACCCTGTTTTATAACTTACTGCACACATTTTTTATTTATCTCTCTGCAAATGAGAGGGATGGTTATGGCAGAAAAAAATTGTTCAGCAGCAGTGAAGGTCAGGAGCTGAACAGATTTGTTTAACAAACCATCTCAGTACCATCTTTTTAATCCTCTGAGAGAGGAACAGAGCAGAAGTGCTGTAAAATTCAGTCTACTTCATTATTAATTTGCCTTTTTTCCTCCCTATTAACTCATATACTATAATACCTTCCACCTCTAGCAGTGGCCGCGGGCAAAGCCAGGGTCTGGCCTTAAGCGAGAAACATATCTTACAGGGGCGCTCCAACATGATGAGACCATGGAGCCTCCAGCTGAAGGAAACAACCACGGAGTCCTCATCCTGCTGCCCAAACAAACCCTACGGGGAAATGCAGGAGGTACCCCCAGTAATAAATCCGTTTTCTATTTCAAACTTGGCAACTACTCACTGTGTTTACATGGACATGTGTATGCAGATGGATACTCATCATCATCTCCCTAACTCTGGGTTAGGGAGTAGCATTGCTTTAGCATAGTGCAATCTCATCTACAGATTTGGTGCAAGTGCAACCATTTGTGCAACACCCAGCACGTGCTGATACCTACCCAGAGCAAAGCTCGTGTGTAGTTGTTGGGATATAACCAGGACTAGACAAAAAATGTTTGGGCAATAGATTTGTAGGTGTTAAATTTCTTCTTCAACGATCACAATAAATCCATGTGCATAGCACACCCACAAAGGATTGCATATATACAATGCATACATACATACAACCTGAGAAATCAGTAAAATGCCTCAATTAAAGCACAGAGTAAAACTGCCCAGAATGTTGGAGGAGTGCTAATATCAATAGCTAATAGTAAAATAACATATTGATTGGCTCTGTACAGTGCAACTGCCAGTACATGTGAACTAAGAATACCTGAAACTTTATACTAAAACATTTCATTTTGCTGAATGTGGTAATGGAGGCCTGGCAGAAAATAAGACAGCAGAAGTCCCTCAGTGTTCATGAGTTTTCTTGGTGCAGTTATTCAGTGAGGGGCTTGGTTTGCAGGTGCTAAGGCCTCCTGAGAAGGCGAAACCAAGCAGCCTCTGGGGGTAAGATTTCTGCTCCACTGATTTCTGGTGCTTTTCTGATGAAGTCTTCCTAAGCAGCATGTCCTTTCCTCACTGCAGCTGGCTGTTCTGGCTACCTGCAAGCTCTGCCCCAAGCCTGAGGACGCTTCCCCAAGTGACTTTTCTTAGCTTCCCTGGTTTTCAGACTCTTTCAATAGGTCTTTTTGAAGAATCCCATGTACCATTGGAAAGGAAAAACAAAACACCCTTAATGACATTTTCCTTAGCTAATTTGTGGGGAGCAGGAACGCTTGCTACAGCTAGGGCCGCTGACCTTGGGAGGTGACAGGGAAAGTTCTTATGCTCAAGGCATCCACCAGGACACAGGTAAGTATTAGACCTCCTACTCTGCGAGTATGTTACTTTCTCATCCATCTTTCCCTGTTTCTTTTTTCACCCATCCTAAGGGAACTCGACCCAAAATTTCCTGGCAGCTCAGAAACAGGTAGGCACATGATGAGGGAAACTGTTGTCTCTCTCACCACACTGAACCAGGCACTTAAGTGATGCACGACGTGTGGTACTCACTGTCCAAAACCTCCTCCTCAGCTCATGCAGCTGCTTTTACCTTGTGAGTGCCGGTGGCTCACTCACTAAAAGAAACACAAAGACAAATACATGAAAAAGAGGGTGCCGTCACTGACACCCCCTATGCTACACAGTGCCCTAATGTTAGACCCCTCACTTCAGGGATGGATAGATGTCTGACTCAGGAACTCTGGGAGTCACGTTCTCTGCCTGCTGGGAAAAAGGTGTAGCCACCAACAGAGAGCCTCTCCTTGTCCCTTATGTTAGCACTGGCACACAGACTAACTTGCAGCACACCTGCTAATATGATTACCTTTCCAGAACAAGCCATTTCTACTTTTTCCCCAGGCATGTCGTAAAATCTATGCACTAAAGATGATGTTACAGGCCAGAAAGGATTCAGAAGCTGAAATTACATATTTTTGTTCAATAAGCCTGAGATGAACTCTTACAACCACCCTCTTGTTTATAGTAATGGATTCACTTCAGAGCATAAGTATTGTTATTTTTTCAATGTTTCTACTCAATTACTGATTTTGATTTAGTTCTCTGATTTCTAACAAGTTATCATACCTGATGGTGACTTCAAATATTTTCAAGAAGTTGAATTTCACCCTATTATCCTTATTAACGAAACTTCTGATTACTATATTGGCATCAGTAATGCAGGTGATGAAAAAGTAAGAAGCATAAATCTTTCTAAAATGAGTCCCAGGGTGAAAAGTCTTTCCTGGGGACTGTTGAAAGCTGTGCTTTATGCCTTGTTAGAAAAGACGCAGTGGCCTTTTGACACAAAAAAAGTCTCATTAAAACTCAGACATCAGTGAACTCTCTTGATCAGGATTGATTTCTATTTCATTGTGTTGTGCTTAATTGAGGAAAAAGAAGCAGTATTGGAGTAAACTAGCGAAGGGTTATTCATTTAAGTACAATAATATCTGCTCAATCAAGAGACCTCACAGAACAGCTTTTTGTTCTGATTAAGATACATACCCAGTTAAAGGTTTCAAACCAATTCCCACTCAAGTTAATGGGAGCTTTCTCCACCAACTTCAATGGTTGTTGATTAAGCCTGCAGAGAGGATGCTCTTTCACACATGAAAGTGTTCCCAGATCACCATGGTTTTTTTGAGGTAAATTACTAGTTCAAATAGGAGAAGGAGGAGCTTGAGACAGGACATGGCCTGAGAGATTTCTGAGGTAGGAAAATTGCAAAAAGGCACATTTGCAAGGAAGCCAGGAGTTTTCTCTAAGAATTTCTGCACAAGACCCATTTATTTATGTCAGTGTACTTAGCTGTGAATTACAGGTGTATGTATAACTGTCCTCAGAATAACCAGAAAGTTGGCTCTTATTTGTGTTTGAGAGTGTATTCAAATAAATAAATAAATAATGTGGGCTAATAAATAAGAACAGAGCACTGAGGGAATACAAAAGTTTGGGTTGGTCTTTTTTTTCCTTTTTTTCACAAGTGCTGGTGAAATGAAGGACCAGTAGAGAACTATCACACCGAATTTCCCCAAAAGTCTTGCTAACTCCTGTAAGAATGCTTGAAAAATAATTAATTTTAAGGAATATTTGGAGTTTTGTAAGGGACAGTAAAACAATTTATCTGAACAGAACTACATTGATGCAGGCATTAACAGCAAAGAAAAAAAAGTACCAATAGCTCCTTGATGTTGCAGAAACTGCACGTGAAGCACATTTGCAGGTGGCACAATAAATTGGGATTGCTTTCACAATTAGGTAGTGCTGCTGCCTTTTAAACTATTGTTTCAGAGGCAATGCCATCTTTTTTCATGGGCAAAGCCTCACTTGATACTCTCAGCAATCACTGCTTTAAGTACTTGAGGTTCAATAAGGCCAAGTGCCGGGTCCTGCACTTGGGTCACAACAACCCCAGGCAGCGCTACAGGCTGGGGGAAGAGTGGCTGGAGAGCTGCCTGGCAGAAAAGGACCTGGGGGTGTTGGTTGACTGGCCAGCAGTGTGCTCAGGTGGGTAAGAAGGCCAACAGCATCCTGGCCTGTATCAGGAACAGTGTGGTGAGTAGGACTTGGGAGGTGATCATCTCCCTGTACTCAGCAGTGGTGAGGCCCCACCTCAAGTACTGTGTCCAGTTTTGGGCCCTTTACCACAAAAAAGACATTGAGGTGCTGGAGTGGGTCCAGAGAAGGGCAATGGAGCTGGTGAGGGGTCTGAAGAATAAGTCTTATGAGGAGAGGCTGAGGGAGCTGGGGTTGTTCAGTCTGGAGAAAAGGAGGCTGAGGGGAGACCTTACCGCTCTCTGCAACTACCTGAAAGGAGGTTGTAGAGAGGTGGGGGTCGGTCTCTCCTCCCAAGTCATAGGCAACAGGACAAGAGGAAACGGCCTTAAATTGCACCAGGACAGATTCAGATAGGATATTAGGAAAATTTTTTTGCACTGAAAGCGTTATTAATCATTGGAATGGGCTGCCCAGGGAAGTGGTTGAGGCACTGTCCCTGGAGGTATTTAAAAGACAGTTTGACATAGTGCTTAGTGACTATTTTTTTATCAGTTAGGTTGATGGTTGGACTAGATGATCTTAAAGGTCCCCTCCAACCTAGACAACTCAATGATTCTGTGATTCTCTATTACTTCTGCAAAAGCCAGAAGCCTGTATTCCTACTACAAAGTCATTGTGTGCCTGAACATGTGAGCTAGGTTGCAAGCTACCAATGTGGAGCTCGAAGTTGATGGTAGTCAGCATGACCATAATGTTATGTGATAGTCATCACCTTTAATAAAGTCAGATGAAAGTCTTCGTAGAACTCAGAGCTTCTGCCAAAACATCCTTATCACCGGGCTACACTCCCTTTATCACTTGATTTCTCTGCCTCCATGAATGCTACATTCTTTCCCGCACTTTGACACAACAGTAAGAATTTATGTGGAAGATGTCACGATGTAGCCTTTTGCTTGGTTGTTTGGACACATTCTTCATATGAAAGAAGTTTGGAGTTGGATTTGTAAGTATAAAAGATAATTGAACTGATGTTTCACATGCAGTGGGAAGCTTCTAGTATCACCAGAGTACTAGAAAACTCACAAAATTACAAGAAATAAGCTATTATTATATTTTTGTCAGGATGCTATATAGGCCACCAGTGCATCCACTGGTACATTTACAATATGTGCCTCTGAAAAGCTGCTAGATCCCAACAGGGATTACAAGGAATGAGGAATCTAACTATTAGGGTCAAGTAGATCTGTACATACATGAACAAAGGACACCTTACCTTAGGCAGTTTTAAGATTTAAAGTGAAGAATTACTGGAATTTAGAGAACTTGAGTATAAAGCAGTTAATGATGGGAGGATTTCGGGTTGCAATGTTGGACTCTAGATCTACAATTCACCTAAATCCTATTCTGGATTTGTTCTATAATTGCTAAATGCCATGTCCCTTTGCATATGTTCTTTCTCTAGCAGATCTTTCTTAATTCAGATCCTACCCAGTTTTTGAGTGAGCAGCATAATAATATATCCCACCATTGTGCATGCTCATGCTTTTGACTGGAGAATTAATTTGAACACTGAATATCTTAAAGAATGCCAAGGAAGTATTGCATAATGCCAGCTTCAAGAGAATTACTGGGCTACAGGGAGAAGAAACATTCTTGACATCTCACAGTTTTGATCCCATTGGCTAAACCCTGTTTACTTTAACCATTTCTTAGATAATTTAAATCTTTCACTTTTCTGACAAACTAAGTCGAAATAGTAATTTCTTAAATAGCAACCTTTAGTGAAATATAGCACATTTGTGTTCCTACAATTTTCATAATCTTAGTCTTACTTATTTTGTCCACCCAACAAGATTATCCGAATGAATTCTGAAGTTGAAAGCATGGTTGGAACCAGATGTTCTTTAAGGTTCCTTCAAACCCTAACCTTTCCATGATCCTATGATTCCTGTTATTGCATATATTTTTAGAGTGCCTATGGGCATATCAGTCCAGCAGTTTTAGCGTGCACAACGCTGCACAAAGAGAAAACAAGAATATAATCCCCGTTTCAAAAAGACTGCTATCTAGAGAGAATAGAAAAAAAAATAATCCTACAGTGGATTAATACAGACAAGTCAGCACACAAATACAGTTAGTAACTTTTTGTCTTATTTCTGCAAATCAAGAATTGTTCCCTAGTCTTTTATCTGTCTTTCTGAGTGTACCCATTGAAGTGTTAGGCCTCAATATCCTTACCCGCCTGCAATGAAGATTTTTAATCCTCCATTCTTACTTGAGAATTAGAAAAAAAATCCAAGCAATGACCAAGTATTATTGAGGTTATCAAACTGAAATTAATACCATTCTTGAAACTTTTTTTTATCAAAATTTTAAAATTCTGAATATAAACCAAAATGGGCTGGTCCAAGCATCAGTGAAAATTAAGGGAACAAACAACACATTGTCACATCTAGACTCACCTAGTTTGCAGTTTGCTTTGTGATAAACTGAGTTGGAGATGTTTGAGATAAAAGAGGAAAATAGATGCAACTGACCTTCTCAGAGCAAGAATAACTTCCTCTCTATTAGCTTCCCAAAATATTTGGTATCTCATCAGGGGTCTGAGACAGCACCAGTTCCTAAATATTCCATGTTATTTGTATAAGGCCTGAAGGCCTGTGTGTAAACTCTTTCTTTTTTTTTTTTTTTTTTATAAAGCATCACCGTTAAGCAGTTAGATGTATACCTGGCTTAGGGGATGTTTGTATTGCTTGTTTCAGTTCAGTGGCTGCTGTAGTGAGCCTTCTGATTGTCAGCTGGTTTGGATATTCAGACACACAGTTTAAGTGTGAGGCAGCAGGATCTGGATTCTTGCAGAAGTAGCGCTGTTTGTTGTCACCTCCCCAGGGGAATTGGCACCTGTGCTGTGGAATCACTTATTCTCTGCTGTTGTCCAAATCAAATGGGTGAATTAGAACCACCTGTGCCTTAAGCTGCCCTGTTTGACTTTGCATTAGAAGAAATGATGAACAGTGGTCTCAATGTGGAGATGACGAACAGCAGAAATACCTTTCAACTGGTAGAAGCTGTGTGCTGAAACAGTTCACTGCTTGTGGATTTCAGCCCACCACCAGAGCATCCTGACATGCTGTGTTTGTTTGCCACAATCATATTCAGCACTGTCATATACACCAGGTAATATACCTGAATAAGCAGGTTTTGGTAAAACTTTGGAGACAAGGGTAAATACCCATCCAAGTTTAGCCAACAAGAATTGTATTTTTGGCTTCATGGTCCTCAGTTCCTGCTCCTTCTGACTAATTCACAGAGAATTGGTGCAACAGTATGCAGACAGTCCTTCACTCTGGGTTTAGACAGAAACAATGGATGATGCTGCTCACAAAAAGTCTCCTTGTCCAGTTAGATGCAAAGCTGAATGCAGAGCAAAATCCTTCCTTACAAGAGATGAAAGAGAAACGGTCAGAGAAAGAGAAAGTGACCCTGACAGTACTGTCAGGGAAGAAAGACAAGAGGAAACCCAGCATGGAAGGACCAAAATGGAAATAGAGCTGATTAGTGGAAAGAAGCCTTCATTCTTACGTTTTCAAGAATCTAAATGGTTATTCCCCCTTCCCTAAGATTAATCTCCAAAGTTATTCTCCTATGTCAATCTAACAGCTCCTGGTGTTCAGACTGAAAACCTTTCCAGACTCAAGTGTTACATGACATTTTGAGTCCTCTCTGACATATATCATATATATCACGTGCATCATTCATCTTGATTTTGCGAGCAGTTTATTTACTGTTCTTACCCCTTTCTTATTTGAACAGGACGTCACCGTTTTATTTGCCATCTGTGAGCTCCATATGGTCACAGCTAATGAAAGCAAGTAGTCTAAAAAGGATGACACCATTAAATAACCTTTGTTTGATTAAATACACAATCTACTTCTTTTAGACTATCCTTGCCATCACTAAATGTCAAGGTAGATAGTCTTCTTGCATTGTCTGAAGACCACAGGGTTTGGGATAGCTAAAAAAAATGTTGACTGTCAAATTACAGCTCCAGTGAAATTTGCTAAAGTCTCTGGAAAGTTAAAGTCTTGCTGCATCTTTTTCACTCAGAAAAGACACATTCACATTAGCAGCTTTCCCTGAATCTCCAGTTCCATCAGAAACAAAAAGGAAGATGATGGGCCATCACATTTTTTGTCTTCCAGCTTTAGAGACTTGGGCCCCTCAATCCATAGAGCTTATCTCTGGTTCTGCGATCTCATTTACGAACCCACTCATCTTGGTGCAATGAGCAGCATGGAAATCCCCTGGTGTGCTCTCAGGCACCACAAACACCACTTAATTTTCAAGCACTTTTGAGGAATGAACAACAACAAAATCAGCTGCGTCTCCCTCTTGCTTCTCTGTCTCATCAGCATCCTTTGCATTTGATAGACAATAAAATATTCTTTGGCCTATATCTGTAGCAGTGCGGCCTTTCAGACCCATGCACTCTACCTTCCCCAGAGGAAGGCTTAGAGATGAGAATAGCATCTGCAAAGTGCCCCAATGGAACTCTCCAAGGAAGACGCTTTTCCTGAAAACTCTTGAGAGAAGAGGCCAGGATTTGCTCCTGATATATTTTTGCACTTTAGGGATGCAATTAAAGCTGGCTTACGTCTGTGAAATCCCATTAAAGCTCTGGCAGCCAGAGTCAGGACCTTTTAAGCCGGTGGGTTTCCAAGTTTGATTTTTATAAATTAAGTTGAAATGGATGCCAGCTTTATGTGGCTACAGCACTGCTACTGTACACATGAATAGTGGTTTTAATGATTTGTTAAAATCCCTAGGGTGTTGGATGAGGTTTTAAACATTGTTTTAAAATACATTAAATGAAAATAATTAAATAATGTATTGCTTTTACAATGCAACTAAAAAGGCTATGTAATTAGAATGAGGGGTAATATAGAATATTTAATTGTGGCCCTGGTGTTCTTTATAATGAAGTTTGAGTAATTAGTGGGATGATGACTGAGTACTTATTACTTAGTATGAGGTTTGTGTTCCATTACACAAAACATCAATCACTGTTTCCCCATGACAGCTGTTATAGCAGTCTCTCTTTTTCTCCTTTCCTATGACTCTGTTTGCATATTTGTAGAGTTCCCCCAATTTTTGATTAAGCTTTTCACTATCTGCCTTGATTGTTTTGACAAGTGAGGCCAAACTCCATTGTGATCTATATAATGTAGCATGAATGACTACTAAAAAGATTTATTTTTCCTTTTGATAAAACTCCTTGCATTGAAAGGCATGCTGCAAAAATGGCAGCTTTAACAGGTTTTTCAGCATAGCTGTACATCTATGAGGTTTTTACACTATGTCTATTCATTACAGAATTTAAAAGGTCTTTTTGTGTCATCTGGAAGCTTTTTTACAAACCTCTGTTGATGGGTTCTTCCCGTACTTTCCCCTGCTCTTCAAGAATTGAGGCCATGGGAGAACATCATCTGAGATTCTCTGGCCTGATCCTCTCAAGGATTTTGAAATGCAAAAATCGAGTGTTATTTTATTGTTTAATTAGGAGCCAATACTGAAGAAATGCTTTTCTGATCACATTCTTGTTAGCAAATAGTATATTCTCCTTAATGCTGCTTGAAGTTTCTCCTGTATCCGTGATCAGTCTGAATTTTATTATGATGAGGACAGGTTACTCATAAATGACTGGGTTACTTGACTGTCTGATAGTACAGCCCTTCTTATTCTGTCTGGGAAAAAAGATAAATAACTTTTTTCATTTTCTTCTTGCTATATATTTATCTATTAAAGACATGTTAGGGAACAAGCCAGAGCAGTTTTAGTGACCGTGGAAAAACTGGCACTCCCAACGGTAATGGAAAGGTATAAATTGCCTCTTCAAATGTTGAGCACTACTCAGCATTTCCTGACTACATCCAAGGCAACTGTTCTTCATTCAACATCTGGTATCCTCCAGGCCTCGAGAACTGACATAGTGTTCAGGGTAAACGTGAAAAATTACAGTACCTTCTCAGTAAAACTAACATGTAAGATCATAGCATCTCCTTGCTATCCACCCACTCCAGGGCATCCAACGGATACTGATGTCAATTTTCTGTCAGGGTGTTTAACGGCCAGGCTGAAAGCAACCTGCATCCCCTCATGCCACATACTAGTAAAGGATGAACCATGTGTATATGAAATAACAAAAAGAATCTTTATCAGCTGCAACATGCAATGGCCTGCTGTGATACCTTGTAAGATGCAATGGCATATATCCAGCTTTAGTGACTGGATGGTATATTGTGAAGAGAGGTAAAGAAAAGAGATGGGTAATTGCTATTTGTACTGAACTGACCGTGGTGGGGAACCTACTGACTGTGCTAAGCTTAACGAACAGCATAAAGGTCATTTCAAGGTGCACAGACCTAATGGTCTAACATCATAGCAACATTTTTCTAACACCAAGAAGAACAAGGGGAAAAGGGCATTTTCCATAGATACAAACAGACTAAATAGATGAAATTGTTGTGCCCTTTTTCTTTTCTGCTGAAGAAGCAGAAAAAGGTTGATTAACATAAGAATTGTAGTGGCTGTTAGATATCACACTTGATCTGACCTCTGCAACTGTTGTTTTTTTTAATAATTTTTCTATTCTTCCTTTTGTTTGTGTGTTTTTATTCCACATTCAAGGAACAGTGAAAGACAACCTTCTTGTACAAGAAGGCATTTACATGAGACATACGGTACATGTGAATATTACCAGTTTGAAGCATAGAGTCAATCCTGAAAAGATGCTGATCTGCAGTTTGAGCTGGGCAAATGAGTAAGGAACCTTCTCTGACAGGCACCGTTACTTGTGTTCAGATTGACTTATACAGTCAATCTCATTGACTTCAAGCTAACTTTGCAAGGTACTGAGTGCACACAGTTCTTATTGATTTAAAATAGATTTAAAGCATATGGAATACAGGAAACTAATGAGATACAAGATGAAGGCAGAAGAGACCCAAGAAGAACATCGGAGGTGAAATAAAAAAGAAAAGAATTTAAAAAAGGAAAAGGGAATAGGGCATAGGGGAAGGATAATTTCACCTGACGTGAGTCACCTAGAAGCTAGATGGGTAGTCTGTGTTAATAATCCAGATTTTTGCCATAGTCATGAAGAGAAAGTGACACCTCCATAGCGACATTAATTTCACAAATCTTAGAAAATTATTTTAGGAAGGAATGAATCAGGGCATCTGTGTATCTCTACTGAGTTGAAAGGGAGTCCAGGGAATACTAGGGCAACTTTATCTGGGAGATAAATGCATTCATTTGAAAGAAAACAAATTAGCTATGGAGCAGAGCAGAGCATACCACTATCCTAAAGTTCAACATGAGCCAGCAGTGTGCGCTGGCAGCCCAGGGAGCCAACTGTGTCCTGGGCTGCATCAAGAGAAGTGTGGCCAGCAGGTCTCGGGAGGTGATTCTACCCCTCTACTCTGCACT
>JAOXNO010000001.1:185666233-185689342 GCA_028565335.1 Limnodromus scolopaceus | reverse complement strand
TCCCTGCCCATGGCAGGGGGGTTGGAACTTGATGATCTTTAAGGTCCCTTCCAACTCTAACGATTCTATGATTCTATAAATTGGTCAGATTTGTAGATTTCTTTTAGGTGTTTTATTGACTCTAAGGTATAAAAGATTTGAAAGGATTTTTCATAGAGTAACACTAGTAATTTTTGTCTCTATCTCCACTCATTTTAAATGAAATGAACCTAAGTGTTTTAAAGCACCTGAATGCCCATACACAGAAAATAAACCAGCTGTTATGTGTTAGAAGCATATTATATGCAGTCATAAGCATTTACATTATCACCACTTAATCTGTGTTAGGTGTATCCCTTAAGACTGGTAAGTCCTTCATTGTGGGCTATAACCATAGAAGAGCTGAAGCATCTAAACCAGGACTTTGATCAGACGTAATCTTAACAATTTTAAACTTCCACCCAGTTGTAGACTTATTTTCTATTTGGCTTCTAACAGCCTGCTCTGCACGCAGTGCACTGCCTGAGAATTATTCCCATCTGAAACATCAGGTGCATCATTCATTACCAATAGATACCTATAAATAGTTGCTATGAAGCTGTCTGACCACTTGCTAGTTAGGTGCTCCAATGACTAGCTTTCAAATATCTGGACGCCAGCCTGATATCAAAGACTCAGAGGCAGAAGACTAAGAAGTGTCAAAAAATTTGGTAAGGAACCACCTTTAACTAACCACTAAGAAAGGGCATGAGCTGGGGAGTAGGAGGGAGTATGATTGGACAGGGTAATTGTTGAGGAGGCCAGACAGGACACAGGGGAAAGCAAAATGTTCTCTGTGAGACTTGTGATGATAAGATCACACTGGGAGGAAGTGTGGAAGTGGGCTCAGAAGCAGAAGACATCCCTGTGACTGCCTTGGCCCAGTCGAGGATAGCATGCCTGGCTTTGGGACTTCTTTCAAGAGATACTCTCTCCTGATTGCATAGCAAACATTGTCCCCTTCCTTTAAGGTATGTTCAAGTGCCACCTAAGCATCTTGGCCACTGATTGCTTCCAGCATCTCCTGAACACTTGATTGGCATGGAGTGGGAGTCTTTCTGCTCCCTTGCCAGCTATAGGAGTATAAACCTCTGTCTCTCATCCCTGCTGCCCTAAGAAGACACTTATAACTTAGACTGAGTACAGAAACCCTTTTCCCTTCCTGTTGAGGTTACAACATTGTCTGGGGAAAAATAAATCAAGATTTCTATAATTATAAACAGAGAGAACAAATATAGTCAGAGGAAAAAGGACAGTAAACTGTCTGGGAACTGCAGGCATATTTTGGCAGAGGAAAAAAATGATCCTACTTGCAATGTCTTGAAACAGCTTGTACCTGTCCCATGCACTTCCTTCCTGAGTAAGCACCCTGATTATTAGATGAGGTATCAGAAGTTTTCTTCTGCCTTTTCTTTCTGAGCTTTGAATTTCTGCAATGAACTCTTAGCAGCCCAGTAATCCTTAACTAACTCTAGGAGAAAGACTAAAATATATATGAATATTTCCTCAGACACGGCCTCTTTTTGCAATGCAGAAATCTCATCTGTGAATGGATGAAACCAATGATCGCTCCGTTTGTCCAGTGGCGTGCTGCTCCTGGTCTCCAGGAACAGTACAGCCCTCCAGCAAAGGCAGCGTTCACGCTTGGTGGGGAGTGCTGGACCTATGTCACTGCTGAAAATGTCGGAGTGCACTCTGGGACAGTCCACAACACATTAGAGCCAGTGCCCTTTGAAGGCATTAGGTTTGCAGCTCATGCATCACAGATATTCTGGCCATGTGCAGTAAGTATAGGGCTGCCTGGAAAAATTTAGCTTACTGAGCACTTCCTAAATGTCACACATGCAACTGTACTGATCCTCGATACACAGACATTGCAGACATGTCAGAATACGCAGTGAGAGGTTATTTTGGTTTCCCATCCCAAGGTACAAAAGTCTCCCTATGTGGCAAGTAGACATCTAGCAAAGACCTGATTGTTCCAGGAACAAACCCTACCACGTAAAACACTGCACTATAGAACTTTTATGTAGCTGAGTCCTCTTGTAGATTTGGTCCAATCTTGTTCTCTAAACAGTGATATTCTCTACCTTCTGTTTGCGTTAGTAGCTGTGCAGCATGAATGTAAAATGTTATTACTCTGATTTGATGATCTTTTGCATTAATTTTGGTCTGATATACACAGGAGATGAAGGCTCAGACCACTGGTTGTTGAGCCTCACTGTTTTTGTTTGCCCCTGAATAACAACATTTGCTTAACTAGATTGGTTTGTGATAGTGAGGATTAGTTTCCCAGGAAATAGAACTTTTCTATTTCATGTGAAGTCCAGGAATGATACCATGAAGCTATGACCAGAGTAAGTGCCATGAGTAACAATGGTAAGAGCAGAAAGAGCAGAATTTCTCAGAATGATAACAGAAAAGCAGTTCTTATTACTCCTTGTCCCTTGAAGATAATATATAACGCTCCAATACTAAAGTTTTAGTTTTTGAGAAGTTCATAACTTCAGAAGAAATGTTATTACATGTAATTTTCCCTTTTACTGATTCACCAGCATCAAGGATGCCAACACTTTCTCTGTCCTGGCACTTTCTCTGTGCCCCTCTGTTACAAATGCCAGTAAGATGAATCTAGCAATCTCTTCTGTACTTGCACAGAAGACAGCAACTAGAGGACAAGAGGGAATGAGTGGTGACTCTGCTTACTTCCCTAAGCCAAATTTAGCCAAGTTGATTCCTCATATCCACCATATCAGCTTGTTAACTTTGAACAGCTCTCCCAAACCTGCTTATCAGTCTGGCCTCCTATCTCATTTCAGACCCCCTTCAAAACTGAGAGAAACATTAAAGTACATTTTTTAAAATAAAGGAACTTAAAAAGACCAATATGCAAAAATGATGTGCCACATCAGTCATATCCACATGGATATCTTGGATATCATACAGCATCTAAAATGTCATGAGATACATAGAATAGAATAGAATAGAATAGAATAGAATAGAATAGAATAGAATAGAATAGAATAGAATAATTTCAGTTGGAAGGGACCTACAACGACCACCTAGTCCAACTGCCTGACCAATTCAGGGCTGACTGAAAGACAAAGCAAATGGTTAAGGACATTTTCTAAATGCCTCTTGAACACTGAGAGGCTTGGGGCATTGACCACCTCTCCAGGAAGCTTGTTTCAGTGTTTGACCACCTTCTTTGTAAAGAAATGCTTCCTAATGTCCAGTCTAAACCTCCCCTGGTGCAACTTTGAACAATTCCCATGCATCCTGTCGCTGGATACCCAGGAGGATTGCTCAGCATCTCCCTCTCCACTTCCCCTCCTCAGGAAGCTGTAGAGAGCAATGAGGTCGCCCCTCAGCCTCCTTTTCTCCAAACTAGGCAAACCCACAGTCCTTAGCTGCTCGTCATAGGACATGTCTTCCAGTCCTTTCACCAGATTTGTTGCCCTCTTCTGGATGCAATTGTGGGTCCCAGAACTGCACTCAGTACTCAAGGTGAGGCTGCACCAATGCTGAGTACAGCGGAATAATCTCTTTTGACCGGCTGGTTACGCTGCGTTTGATGCACCCCAGGATCTCTTTTGCCCTCTAGGCTGCCAGGGCCCACTGCTGACTCCTGTTGAGCCTGATGTCGACCAGCATCCCCAGATCCCTTTCTGCAGAGCTGCCCTATGGCCACTGCTCTCCCAATTTGTACTTGTGCCTGGCATTAGTCTGCCCCAGGTGCAGAGCCTGGCATGTGTTCTTGTTAAATTTTGTGCCACTGATGATCGCCCAATGCTGCAATCTATCTAGATCCCTCTGCAAGGCCTCTTGTCCCTTCAGAAACTCAGCAGCTCATCCCGGTTTAGTATCATCAGGAAATGTGCTAATAGTGCATTCAAATCCTACATCCATATTGTTGACAAACATATTGTACAGAACTGGCCCTAGAATGAACCCTGAGGAACACCACTAGTGACTAGTTTGCTCATGTCCAAGTTTGTTGTTTGAGATAGTTACCCTTCATAAAAAGTAGGGCCAAATCGGCACCCACAACAGGCCAGTCGTCTGATCTGCTCTAGACACATCTCTAAGGGAAAAAGAGCCTCTCTTGGGTGCCTGCTTCTCTCCATTGATTGGAAAGGGAGTTTAAGGTAGATAGACCAGGCCTTCTGTGTAACATCTAGATGCCTATCATAAGAAAAACAAATCCAATCTCAAATCTTAGGTCAGTCCCATTCGTATTTGAGTTAAAATCTTCTTTATGAGTAATGCAAGAGCAATAATAACGTCTGGGTTACCTTACTGTCAGAACTGGCCAATGCACCTTATCCTGCAAGTTTTAGGCTTGCGTTTTGCTCTTACATTCACTGGTCCAAACAGAAATATAATCAGTGAGGCCAGAATAAGTCTCAAAAATGTTTACATTCGTGACCAATGCAGCCTGCACAGTGTAATACAGAGAGTTAATTGCAGAACAGTCCAGCTGTTTCATGGCTTATTTCTGAATGGGAATGAAATTAAATAATTTGCAATGATTTACTGAAGAATATAATTGTTTCAAAAAGGCCTTGGGGTACCGAAAACAGATATACTTTTCTTTGTCTAATGTGTGGAGGGTATAAGCATTTTGGTAGCCAGCTTGCTGAGCTCATCAGGGGAAAATCCAGGCCCAGGTTGTGCTCTGAGTCAGAGAAGGGACTTTGGACCCCAAGACTACCAGAGATCAGGCAAAGCTCAGCTGAGAGAGCGTTGCTATCTCTGACTTACTTCTTCTTGAGCTGTAAAGCTCATCCATTTTACTGTAATCAATTAGTTCCATTTCATTCACTGTATTACAAGCACAGAGAAAGTATTAATGGGAGTATGTAGTTAAGATCAAGCCATTTTTGTGTAAAATGCAAGGTGCATGTCACAGTGGGGTTATATCTTTATAAACGACTTGTGTTCCTAAAGCAAATACTGAAGGATCGGTATACTTCTGAAATTAAAAACAAAAAAACTAACCAAAACCCACCCAGAAGAAAAGATCATAGAATCATAGAATCATAGAATCATTAGAGTTGGAAGGGACCTTAAAGATCATCGAGTTCCAACCCTCCTGCCCTGGGCAGGGACACCTCCCACTAGAGCAGGTTGCTCAAAGAGCCATCCAGCCTGGCCTTGAACACTTCCAGGGATGGGGCAAAGATATTGTTGGTTTGATTCAAAGTAGCAAGAATCAGCTCTATCAAGGAAATCCTCATGCTAAACTAATCAGATAGGGGTTTGGGTTTCCAGTTTTGTGTTGAACTCATGTGAGATAGTTCAATATGAAGGTCTGTGCAAAGCTAATATTAAAAGTTCAGGAACTGATGGACAGTTTGGAAAAAGCTCAGGATACATGGACTAGAAAGGAGGGTCAAACAATTTTGACTTGCTCTGGGCCTTCTTGGCCATATTTTCCTTCATTGTAAGAAAAGTCATGTAATATTTCCCCAGTCTTTTGAATCAGGGTATGATCTAAAGCTTAATAAACTAATTTGAGGAGCTCATACCATTTCAGTCGATGAGAGTCAATCTTTACCTGGCTTTTCTTGAGGCATCCTACCCCAAGTCTTGCTTTCAAAGATGTCATCTTGCTAGCCCAAAGCACAAAAAGAAACCAGTACATTCAGAATTTTGCCAGGCGGGCACTGACCAATTTGTTCTCAGAAATGGAATGCCGCTTTTTTTCTAGGCAAAGAATCCAGACATGAAGATTCAGTTCAGCTCTTTCTGAGATTTGAGATATATACAGATGAATGCAAAGGGTAATGTTACAGCAGTGTAACAAGTAACCTCTGATCAGCTGAGCTGTGGTAACTGTCAGCGTGCGTAGTCCTAGGCAATTGCAATGGTGAAATAAAACATTTTACCTTGAGCTTCCCTGAGAGGATGGAAGATGATCGCCCTGCATCTCAAGACCTGACATGTAAGGTTTTGGAGATGTGTTAGATGCCGTTCAGGAGGGTACATCCTCTTATCCTCCTGAGTATACTGAATACCTGACCACAGCTGGAAATCTGGGCCAGGCATTTTCACTGCCACGGCTTTTATTTCTTCGGTTCATTAGTTTGTATAAAACTACCAGGCAATACTAATTAGACTGCTAAAAAAAAAAGAAAGAGAAAGAGTAAGGAAAGATTAGGAGGGTGCACTGCATCTTGTAACATCATGATCAGTTAACTGTGAAATTACTGCTTATCACCACTATACATTTTCTATTACCCTACGGACATTTTCAAACTCAGTATGTTGCTGGTGGAAAAATAAATGTTTTAAAGCTGCAGGTTAAAGCCAAGGTTAAGCAAATATGTATGTATGTATTTCAAAGTAAAAACAAATAAACTAGTAGATTTTAGTTATATTTTTGTATTTCAGGAAAAAGTATTTAAATTTGAGGTAATTATTTTCTTAAGATTAACATTTGAATAAACAGAAATTTGCATTAAGAATTTGAAGCATTCTAAACTCTGCCCTGCATGTATGCATTAAGAAGCTCTAAGAAGAGTGTCTTATCATCCCTAACAAACAATTCCCCCTGCACCATGTGCAGCTTGGCCAGACTCCAAATCCTGTCTGAGAGAGTGTATTTTCCAGTGGATATAAAAGGATTATATTTCTCCTTTAAGGGATACATTCTGCACATGATTAATTACCACAGGGCTGTGATATTGATCTAGTCAGAAAACTGTATTTTAGAACCAAGATTAGGAAGTGCTAATTCACAAAAATTCCAGTAATTCATTAAAACGAAGATCCAGGGGTTGTTCATGTATTTATTGCAATAACATCAATCATGATAAAACTGTGGTATTTGACAACAGCACAGATGACATACACACTTACAGGGAAATAGTTTGTTGACTTTTGTACATCACAAGTGAGCCAACACTTTAGTATTGCCAAATGTCTTAAGAACAAGAAGCAAAATAATATTATTCTACAGTAAACGTCTTAAAGAAATGAGATAGCTAGATTTCAAAGCCACATAATTATTCACTTTTTAAAAGCCATTCTTCTTTAATAGCAGACAATATAATAGCTCATTTAGTTTATATAGCTATACTCTTAATTTTTGAAATATTTGTACAGTTACGCAAGATATATGAACTATAAAGATGTCATGATGCTTTGTTATAGGAATTAGCATATGAATAATGAAAAAAAAAGACCAAACATCACAAAGTTTTCCCATAAAATATCTTCAAATTACGCCAAACAAAATCAACAAATTTATTACACTATATATCAGAGCTTAGATCTTGTAACAGAAGGTAGTAGTCTACAGGTGAGGGGACAGATAGACAGCAATAGCACATCTAACTAAAGAATATTAATTCAAGAATGGAATATTAGTCTATTACTGGTGCTCATTTTTTGATCTGATTTAACTCCTCCTGACGTTGACAAAAAGATTTCCAATGACTACAATGGAAGCTGGATCGGTAACTGTATCTCTTAGCGGATGCACAAACGAAAACATTTATTGGCAAAACCCAAAACACAACAAAAACCAGTGACCTCAGTCCCAGATAAAATGCTTAAAACCTCCTAATAATAGCTGTGACAGTTAATAGTATGTTCATTAGGGTCTCCAGAGGTCACAGTTTAATAGATCTCTCTGCAAAATAGCCATGATGCGCCCATTCTCATATGTACACTGTTTAATTACATCTTCTAATAGTACAGCATTCACTATGCAGTAAACTAATCAGCATTGTATCATATAAGCAGCAACTTTGAAATAATTAACGTGGACACACAAACTTGGTATCCATTCATCACATGGTACTTTGAGTCATCAGTTGTGTTCTTGTAGGCTGTAGACTCTAACTAAATTACATTGGGGTTTAATCTACATGTCCAGTAACCTGGACAGAGATGGGGGCTGTTGCCACTAAAGTCTACCTGGACAAGAGTCTTTCCCCACAACATTAAAAGCTGATTTACTTTTCATAAAAGGAATCGTGGTACATAAGATGCCCAAACAGATACCAGAGGTGTGTAAGCTTCTAACCAAATACTAGAGCTTCGTATTTTCAGTCAGGATTTAAAAGCTTGCTCTAAGTCCCCTGACTGCCTCAGCAGGGTGACAAAGACCCATGAAAGAGGAAGCACGGATCACTGCTGTTATCTGGTATAGCTCATGGGTATGAGTGGGGCTATAGGGTTTTACTTTGTCTTTTACTGAGCAGTTGGGTTTTTTTGCTGGGGTCAGGATTAAGTGTGGAATATGCGATCTTCAGCCACAGACACGATATGCCGGGGATGGAGGAATGTTTCAAAGGGCCATACGCTCTTTAAATGCAAATTTTAAATGGGAAAGAATATTCTTCTCAGAAAGGTAAGCAATGATGAGAGGTACTTTACGCTGTGCAATGTGAAGGGTATGAGATGACATAATCACCGTTAAAAGTGACCCCATTTTTATTTCTTTTGACATTTGTGCCTGTTCATTCAACTGAAAGGGCAGACACAACAAGAGCACTGCAAGCCAGCGTCTAGTGCTAGTTACACAGCTACGGCTCCACTGAAGTCTTGCCAGCATGTATGAAGGGCTTAGGTTTTGAATGGAATTGTGTGATTTTATTTACTTTAGCCTTTGCAGGCCAGCAGTGGCTTGGTTTTGGATCAACAACTGGAAGAAGAATTTAGCCACTAGCATCTTGCAGCAAATCACTGTCCTCTTGTATTGGTGTCAAATAGAGAAAAGCAATGAGTGCTAGGCACAAATTTAAAAGCTTAATTAATGCATGCCTTATCAAACTGTTTTCTCAATAAACTATCAGGTGTATTTACTATGAAATAGTAGCTTGGTCGAGAAAAAAAACTGAAATAAATTTATGAGATGTTGGGGAAAAGTAGCATTGATAAATCTCTTCATTATAATCCATCCATTTTTAGTGTACTCACAAGATAACTGTGATTTTTTTAGTAATTGATAATTTTTGTAGATTCTAGAATATCTTCTGTGGTGAACTATATTGTGCAATTTTTGCAAATACCCCTATGTGTTTGCACTATCTATTTTTTGGTGGTTATAGTTATATTATATATACCATGTTATAGTTCTTAGTTCTTATATCTTGTTTCAATTATTTGAGTGTTGTAGGAAACAATATTTAAAACAGTATATAGAAAAATATATTTCCAAAATGGCTTCAGGAACATCTCTGATGCAAATTTTTTTCTGTATTATTTCATGCAAGCGGTTGTGCATCCATTTTCTGTATAAGTGCTCAATTACTGTATTTTTACAACTAAACCAATATAAAAATTTATACATATCAGAGCAGTAACTGACTTTTATTTTCAAAAATGCTGAAAATATTTTCTTTATCGCATTGAATGTAATGACACTTATAAAAATCTACCCTGTTGCAGTTAAAAATCATTAATTCTCTCATCCTATCATTATACTCCCTGAGAAGGAGAGGGGGAGAATCACCTGCCTTGACCTGCTGGCCAAGCTTCTTTTGATGCAGCCCAGGATACAGTTGCTTTTCTGGGCTGCAAGGACATCTTGCCAGTTCATTTTCAGTTTTTCATCCACCAATACTTCTAAGTCCTTTTCTGCAGGACTGCTTTCAGTCCACTCATTGCCCAGCCTGTATCCATGTCTGGGATTGCCCTAATCCAGGTGCAGGACCTTGCACGTGGCCTTGTTGAACTTTGTGAGGTTTACAAGGGTCCACCTCGCTAGCCTGCCAAGGTCACTCTGGATGGCATCCGTTCCCTCTAGAGTATTAGCCTCACCATTCAGCTTGGTGACATCTGGAAACCTGCTAAAGGTGCACTCAATCCCACTGTCCATGTCCCCAACAAAGGTGTTGAATAGTAGTGGTCCCAATACAGACCCCTAAGGGACACCACTTGTCATTGGTGGTATTTTTCAGTTCTACCAAATTGTCTCTGAGCTGTCAGTAGAAGAATTGCAAATGGAATGGAAAATACTGAATTTAATAAGCCTACACAGAAAGATTACTACATTTTGTGTTTTATTTTCTATTTCTCAGTATTTTCCAAATAATATTCTATTTGTTTTTGAATGCTGCTAAGCATTGAGCTAGCATTTTCATACAGCTATCATAACTCCACATTATCTTTCCTGATTAGTAGCTGGTCAAGATATCAACACCCAAGATCTTAGTTTAGGAATACCACATTTTGCTTGTTCATACTGGATTTTATTCATCATGTTATTACACTGTCATTTGCTATCTTCTGCCTTTTCTGCAACTTTTGATAACCAGTTCTCCTCTTGATATGTCTCTGTAAAATGTACTGATATCAGCAAACTGTCACCTCACTATTTTCTCTTGTTTCCAGATCATCTGTGAATATATCGAACAGTTGCAGTGGGACCCTCCATTTCCAGTGGGGAACGGTAGCTCAAGGTCTCCCTGTACTGGGAAAACTAACCATTTATTACTGTTCTGTTTTTTTATATTTAACCATTTTAGAACTCTCCCTCTTAATTTGTGTGAGTTATTTCTGTAACAGTGCTTGGTGAGCTGACAAAGGAAATCTGTGTAGTCTGTGATCTTTTTTTGTTAACAGAACTCTTTAGGGTGTCATATTATTTCTGGCTTAAGTGCTTTCTTAGTCTTTCTAACATCTATTCCTAAGTAATATGCATTGTCTCTGAATCTCCTATATGTTGTCTAACTAATGCATTTTACGTGTCATGTAAAAACATTTCACTCTGTGGTCCTCCTCCTTATCTTCTTTTTAAAAAGAAAAAACATTTCCGCACGCTATATTGTCTTCTTTTTGACATTAAATTGTATGGTAGCAGATTGAGGGTCAGGGGAGTTGCTATGAATGCAAAAATGCTGGATCTAAGAACTTTATAAAGAGCTTTTTAGTAAAAAAATTGGGTGCTGGTCAGGAGCAAGTGACCAGTTGCATCTCTTCCTATACGCTCCCTGACTTGTTGCTCTAGAGAGCAACCAGTCATATTGTCTAAAAATTTAGTGTCAGCTTTGTCCCCTGTTGTTACAGGTGTCCTTTCAACAGGAGTGTAGCCAAACCTTCTCTCTTCCATTTCCTGGCCTCTTGGTTTGATGATTGCTCTGAGCAGATCACAAAAAATCATTGTCATCCTAGCGGGTTATTACTAGACGTTTCCTATTTAGAATGGAAATTTCAAACAGCCAACAAGGTGTCAATGTTACCTGAGACACTGAACTTATTTATTTGATTTGACTGTTTCCTTAAGATATAGTATCAATTACATAACAGTCTATGCTGTATTTCTCATATAGCTTATGGTTTTCTATTACTCTAATTAATTATCTTCCTCCCATTGAGTTTTTTGCTTGTTTATAGGTCAATATGCAAGGAAGGAAGGAAGGAAGGAAGGAAGGAAGGAAGGAAGGAAGGAAGGAAGGAAGGAAGGAAGGAAAGGAAGGAAGGAGGAGTCTGTCTATCCTGGAGATGCTACTTCAGTACCAGAAGTTTTTCACAATTCCTAAAGAATCTAAAAAAGCCTCCTCCCTTCTCCATTGTTTCCTGAGTGTCTCAGCAGTGAGGCTTTCCCTTCCTTTTCAACACTGTGAAGGCTGCTAGCCTGGAGGTGAGACTGCTCTGTCAGTGTCTAAAGATGCTATGGAAAAAACTCTTTGCCTCCCTGGAGGACCCAGCACTGGACCCCACAACCTGCCCAGGGGATTTTCTCAGCAGGGTTTTCTGTAATGTGACAGGAGAAATCCAGAATAAGCTAATATAGCCTTAGACCATGAAAGTTTGATAACACAGAATAATCCTGGGGAGGAGAGCAAGTTTCTCAATCCTTTAAAGTAAGCCTTTGCCAAGCATGTAGAGGCACTTTTCTGTGATACATGAAAAGAGTTGAATGTGCTACCAAGACAGATGGCTTCTGCAAAGTGGGTCTCCCCAAAGTGCATACAATTAGAAGGTGGAATAACCCAGAGTGGTCCCCTAATGTAAGTGAAAAACTGAAGGCTGGGTACTGCATGGAAAACACCAGTGAAATAAGGTGTTTTCAAACAGAGGGTCTGGGTGGAATTTTAACTACAAATATTTTTGCAGTTCTGAAGGAGAAACACTTTCCAATTTAGGAAAGGATCTGAACGAAGGGAACAACTGTGGCAAAACAGAGTGTGAACACAGTAGATTCTGCCAAAAGAGAAATCCTTGAGGGAAAAGGAGGATGAAGGTGAACTCTCGGAGTTTTTATTGGATTAGTTCCAGTATAGTGCTGCATGTTGAAATGAACAGCAGCAAGGCTTGAAACAATTTCTGGTCAGGAATCTGGATTTGTTTTTTCAGTTCCACAATGCTACAGATTGCATACGGCTTTTATGTCATGTTCATTAGCTGCACCTCACTAAGTAACCATTTAGGTTCTATAATAATTGCAAACTCAAGTGACTTCATTATTTTTAAACTCTTTTCAACTTAACTCCCTTTGACAAACTATGTAAAAACTCTTCATTATTTTATTCACTCGCTGGAGCCTGGAACCCTCAACAAGTTAACAAGAGTAAAAACTTCTTCAATTTATGACATTGCAACAACTGAATCGGAACAAAATGTCAGCAAATGGAAATGAAAGAGATAAACAGTCAGCCGTGGAGACAGTTAGGAGAAATGTGTTGCTCCTCCTGTTTTTTATCCGACATCTGTTGGAGAGTCTCAGAGCCGGTGACAGACTGAGAAAGCCAGTTTCTTCTTTGGAATTATCATCATTTTCTCAACCATGTGACAATGCCAGATACCTGCAAACCACTGCAAAACAGAGTTAGCCTCAATGTAAGCCAGAACAGTTCAGCATTTTAAATCAATGAGGAAGCATTGCCAAATGTCTTTAGCTCTAAACCTCATTTCTTTGTTAAGAGAAAAATCCAAGTCCAAAGAACTGTATGAGGAAAATAAAAAATAGTGCTGATCAGTGTGACAGCAGAGGTGTATTTCTTTTAATAAAACCAATTTATAATTTGTAGCAGCTCACACAAATACAAAATAGCTGTTGGTAAAAAAAATAATTATAATGAGGGACATGCTAATTGAACAGCTATATTAGGAAAGGAAAACCATGAGTCGACCTAATACATTTCTATTCATCAGCTGCTTAATTTCCTCTCTCTCTCTCAAAACAGGATATGAAAATATTCTCTTGCTTTTGGAACTTACATCACATAACAAATTGGAATATTTGGAAAATATCTTTTATCTGAAATATCAGTTTCTTTATCAAATTTCTAACTTAGCTGTGATATCTTTTTTTGTCATTTAAAAAATTGGAAAATTAAGACCGATGAGTCTCTGTACTAAAGAGCTACCATAAAGGTTAAAAAGATGAAGCTTTGTAGGATATGAATGGAAGCCTTCAAAGAAGGCTCCTTAGCTGTAGCTACATTATTATTTTTCAAACAAGTAACCCAGCTTAAGCTCAGGATCCTATGGCTCTACCCTTGACGCTGCTACTTCAGGAGGCCCCTCCCCAGTAAGGAAAAGTTAAACCATAGCTCAACATCTCAATGCAAGCTTTAACAACCTAAATCCCAGTTCAGCACACAGTACCTCAAATACAGTTTTTCAGCACTGAGTGCTGTGAGCCCAATCTACACTTAATCTAAGAACCCATGATGCACATCGGAAAGTATGGATTATGGGGTTCAGTGCAGTTAAAGTGCTCTAAGGCAGTGTGTGGTAATCTCCAAGAAGATCTGCTAAGGCAAACTGTTGGGAATGTGCTACTTCTGCTCCCTTATGTCAGCCTGTAATGTTTCTTTTTATAAAAAATGCAAAGGACGGTGTTTGTAGAGGGGTTAATTATGCTTGGACAAATATTTAGCTGTAATATGGAAAGCAGCTTAGTAAGCTATTTTCAAGATCTCCTCGAAACTAGGACAGTTTCCAGGCAGAACTTATTCATCTTTGTTTCATCCTACAGAACAGTTAGCATGTTCCAGGAAAGGAAGCTGTCTCCTGACACCTGATAGGGGACAAACATTACACACAGCAGGAAAACAGTGAATTGGTTAGGTAGAAAAAGAATACGCTAGTCCAGGTGTATACCCAGGATTTGTTTAAATGCACTGCTGGATCATCTGGAGAATAATATTGCAATTATAGAACAAGTGGGATTGAAAACCTTAATTTCTGCTGTTTAAGTTTCCATCCAAACTGCCTAATTTCAGTCATTAACAACTTTCAGGAGCTATCATCTATTAGTACCTTTACTGTTCCACAGTAATTTCGTTTTTCAAAGTTTAAAGCTAAATAATCCAGTTACTTTTGAGAACTGAAAAAGTAGAGGAATACTATCCCCATGGCAAATAAGTACAACCATTCATAATTTTGTAAAAGCTCTAATGTCAACATTATTATTAGACCATGAATGATATCCCACATTTACATCTGGAGAAACACAGCTCCCTTTTTTGTAGAGCAGGAGAGAGTCATAACATACTAGGCTAACACTGTATGATTTATGCACATTTAGCCGAGGTGCACAAAAGGGCTCCCATTTGCTCCCCTAAAATGAAAAAGAAGTTTGTAGCGTTTACCAAATTACCAAACAATATTTTACTTCTAAGGAACATCAAATTAGACTTTTTTTTCATTGTGAGCAGGGAGTTGAAGGTCATATTTAAGCCCCCAGCAAGGCCATCTACCTGATAAGGACAGCTTTGTGAAAGTCCTCCACCAACCCTTACTGCCCAACATTGGAGCTCACATCCTGGCCCAGCCTTAGCCTGTCCTTGTTCCCAGGGAGGTGCCTGATCCCCTCGGCTGGGACTGCCCTCAGCTGCTTCCCAGCTACTGGAGGTGGTGGGATGGCCCTGGCTTGTGAGGCTCTGTCCTTTCCACCTTGCTGTGGGTCTTGGCTTGCAGCTCTCCTTCCCTTACAAACGACCCTGCCCACCTACCCACCCCACACTCCCCCCGCTCCCTGACAAACATGGTGTTGGGTGTTTTTTTTCTAAATTAAATGTTGCAGCAAAAGCCTTTTGAAAACCGAAAAAGGCTGATGGCTCTGCTTTAGCTGTCACTTTCCACTCGTATCAAGTGAGGTGGGATGCACCTGATGGTCAAGTAGCCACAGATTAATGTCACTAAAAATGAGCAACTAACTGGGGCTAAAGTTAGGATCCTGCATTCTCTCATCCTCTACAGGAACTGGTGCCCTGGCTTTGGAGGAAGCATATAAAGCTTAGCCTCCCTTGTCTACAGCGTATTTTTGTAAATAACTGCCAGAACGGGCTTTCCATTCCACCTAGCATTAGTGATCTGTAAGTTAGTCATCTTAGACATCAAGACTGTCTAAATAGCTGACAGATCAGGACAAGCATTTGCAGAATGCAATTTATCCTACCTATCTTGGACAGCTGTCTCAGGATAAGGCACACATCTTTTACCAGACATGGAAGGAGCTCAGATGGCTAGCTTAAGCTAAAAAATAAATTGCAATGACTGTAGATAAATTTCATTTTAGACATATACTTCCACACCAATGGTTACTGTGGTAGAGCAGCCACTGATGCATTGGTTAATACATGAATTTTGAAGATAGTTTTTGGTGATTTATTTTGGCTAAGGTTCTGGTCTGTGTGTTAGAGGCAAGGCAGCTGTCTGCAGCCAGGGTCTCTCAGGGGGATTTCACTAAAAGGGATGACAGGTCCTTGCAATCAATTACAAGAAATTAGTAAAGCCCTTTGCAATCTTGGAAAGGGTTTCTATTGGTTTTTACCATTCTGAAACTTCTACTGGTTTGAAAGAGATTCCGTGAATGGGCATCTGACTATCATGGATCTCCTAATACCTGTATTGATATTTAGCTTTTAGCCTGGAAACATGAGGCTGAAAGGGAACTCTACAGCTGTCAAGAACAACAGTTTGCTATTGCAGACAATGACTTCATGTAATAAGTCTTTGAAAAGTCACCTATCTCTTAAAAATCAGTTGTCTTTGATCCTACTAAACAGCTGTACAGAACCTCATTACACTCTTATTTACAAGCTTTTCTCTACTTTCCAGAGTGAATATACTGATGGGAAATGTATGATTATCTGTTTTTCAGTGCCAAGAAACAAGTTATCATCATGTTTAGCTGGTAGACTCGTGTAATTTCTGCTGACATCATTAATAAATTTTCAAAAAAGACCAGAAGTCGTCCTTTAGGGACAGTGAAGGTAATCGTTCCATAGATTCATGCTTACTCTTTTGACAAAACCAATCTTCCCTTCCTTACTCTCCTTAGACTTTCATACTTGTCTCCTCTGGGTTTACTTAGTGTCTCAAATGGCATCCTCACATATACTTTAGTGAATGTCAGATACATTAGTTCCTTCTCTAGAAAAATAACTTCTCTTTTCGAAGAGAGATATTGTGTTATTCTGGATTTATCTAGCCTTGATAAAAATATATTACATTCTTGCCTCATTTATTTCAATGTTATTAATTAATATTTCTTCCAAATTTATTCTAACACTTTGCTTACCACTGAGATCAATCTTTGTGGCTGATGGTGCTCCATATTTCTCTTTTTTGAAACAGATAATTGTCCAGTCATGAAGCACCATTCAGCACCGACAGAGTAATTTTTTAAACCGAATATCAAGATCTCATGATTTCAAATGATGTTTTTTTCCAGATTCTGGAATTGTGATCATCTGATGGGAGCATATCCCATTTCCTGAGTGAGGCTTCTACTCTGCTTGTGGTAATTACTTTTTTTTAAACATATGCCCATAATTTGCTCTGCCTTCCCTTCATCAGTCATAATGGTACTTATTTAACTGAATTACCTAGGGAAGATGGGAAGAAGGAACTAAATCTTATTTAACCTCAATGCCATGCTTACTGTACAGGATTTCCCTCCTAATTTCCCTTCTTAGAAACATTGCAAAAAATATACCAGGTCAGACAGGAGGTCCATCTCCCTCAATATCATAGACTCACAGAATCATATTCTGCACCCAAAAAAAAGCTGCTGCCACCTCAGTCTGGTGAATCAGTTATGTCTAGAAATAACACAGAAAAAGAGAATCCCGTGGTTAAGCTCTTGGAATGACATCTGCATACTATCACATACTATATATGTGACCCTAGGCAGACACATAACTGCAAGTATTTAGCACGGACTTATCTAACGTCTGTTATCCCTTTCTGCTAAGCAATGAAGAGAGTCCATGGCAGGACTTCAGTCAGGTGCCTGAGGTTAGGTGACCTGAATCAGAGATGTAGATTCCGGCTCAGAGAAAAGCTGTAATGGGCATAACTACAACTTCCTGAGGAGTATTAGTGAAGTCAATGGGTTTTAAGAACATAATTAAAATCAAGCTTGTATGTGTTTTGTTTAATGGAGTTGAAATTCTCAAATTAAATATGCCTAAATGCATTAGCAGATGGGAGCTTTTCCCTCTGTATACCTCCGTTTCTCATTTAGAAAGAAAAGCTACTCCTTTACTTTCTCCTGCTTTCTTTTATTCAGCTTGTGACATCTTTTGGGCAGATAGTGTCTCTGGAAGTGGAATTGAAGAGGGTCACTGCTGTCTGTGCCTCTGTATTTCTTTGTAATGTTTTTCTTATAGTCATGCTTCCTGAAGTCATCTGAACACTCTGGAATCCAGTTTTTCATTTAAAAAATGGAAAGATTCTCTGCTTCATAGATACAGAGAAAAGTTTGAATAAATGTTCAAATTTATCTTGACAGTTTAGCAATCAGGCAACAGAAAAAAGGGAATGAAAATCTTTAAAGCGTCATTACTTTTAAATTGATCTGATGATAATTGGAGCTTCATTTACAGGTTTTGAAATGTTGAAATAGGCAATTCCGATCTCAGTAGTGCAATGGGACAAAATGTTCACTGGAATCAAACACTGCAAAAAAAAATGCCTTATTAGCAAATGCACACTGTAATTGCATGAGCTCATGTACAAACATTTCTTCCCTGACTTTATCTGGAAATATGATTTGGCCCAGGTAGGAAGCTAGACTTTGAACTCTCCCCATGGCCCTCCTTAGTTGAGGCATTTGTCAAATAGTAGCTAATTAACAAGAAGGACCCTGAGGACAGGGTGGGTTCTTGCACTTAAGAATGATCAATAATGGTGATCTCAAAGTGAAAAAAAAATATTTCAAATATAGAATCATAGAATGGTTTGGGTTGGAAGGGACCTTAAAGACCATCTAGTTCCAACCCCCCTGCCATGGGCAGGGACAGCTGTCACTAGACCAGGTCGCTCAAAGCCCCATCCAGCCTGGTGTTGAACATTTTCAGGGATGGGGCATACACAACTTCTCTGGGCAACCTGTTCCAGTGCCTCACCGCCCTCACAGTAAAGAATTTCTTCCTAGTATCTATCTAAATAAATCTCTTCTTTTTCAGTTTAAAACCATTACCCCTCATCCTATCACTCAAGTCCCTGATAACGAGTCTTTTCTCATCTCTCCTGTAGGTCCCCTTTATGTACTGGAAGGCTGCTGTAAGGCTTTCCCGGAGCCTCCTCTTCTCCAGGCTGAACAACCCCAGCTCTTTCAGCCTGTCTTCATAGGAGAGGTGCTCCAGCCCTCTGAGCGCCCATATGTGGCCCTCTGCTGGAACCATTTCAACAGATTCGTGTCCTTCCTGTGCTGAGGACTCCAGAGCTGGACACAGTACTTCAGGTGCGGTCTCACCAGAGCAGAGTATAGGGGCTGAATCACCTCCCTTGACCTGCTGGCCACACTTCTCTTGATGCAGCCCAGGATACCATGGGGTTTCTGGGCTGCCAGTGCACGCTGCCGCCTTCTGTTGAGCTTCTTGTCCACCAACACCCTCAAGTCCTTCTCCTCAGGACTACTCTCAATCCATTCTCTGTGCAGCCTGTATTTGTGCTTGGGATTGCTGTGACCCAGATGCAGGGCCTTTCACTTGGCCTGGTTCAACTTCATGAGATTCACATGGGCCCACCTCTCAAGCCTGTCCAGGTCCCTCTGGATGGCATCCCTTCCCTCAAGGGAAGGGATCTATATCCCTAGATCTTGGCAACCAGTTGAAACTGAGAAGTCAGACATTTCAGGTACAGGATGCTAATTTCCTCTTCTTATTTTTCCTTCTCATGTTGTGAAGAAGTCTATTCCAAAAGTATATAAATGTTCAAGATTTGCTTATGTCTTTTCCCCTCTTTTATGAGGAACATAATCAACAAAGCTACTGAGCAATAAGAAGAATGTTTTTAAAAATTTCCCAAGCTTACACAAAGTCTGGACACACTTTTGGTGGTTACTATTTGCTGTACAGAAAAATCCCCCAACACTCTTATCTGCTGCAGATTTGGCAAGGTACTTATTTCTTCCAGATTCCTGTGCCCATTGACAATTTTTTTGTATTCTGTACAAATGTCTGGTCCCTACGACAGTTTCAGGTATTAAATAAACTATGTCTCAGCAGGTTATCTACTTATAACCATAGCCACTTGAAAACAGTAGCAGTAGGAGAGCAAAGTGAGATTATCATATGCATTTGAGAACAGAACAAGAAGTCAAGGAAAACAAAAGTCTCTCAGAGAAATAAATACTAGGAAAAGAGTCCAATTATAGAACAAGCACATCTTACGTTCTGTTTCTTCCTCTAAACAAGAATAACAATGCTGCAGGAACATGAATTTTATATTTAAAGACCAAGGGCTTTCCAATTACGCTAAATTGAAGTTTGAGTGAGACAAGTGTGTATTTTCCTCTTAATGCATGTACTTCAGATTAATACTAGTGAAGGTGAACAAAAAGATCTTACCAAACACGTGTAAAACAAGTGGTATCCTAATACCCACCAAAGCCATTCATTTGGCCAGCCAGAAAGTGAGAAGCAGCCTAATTCTTGGTACTTTATTTGCTTAGTTCATGTCTATCTAGTGATTCAAAATTTGAGTCACTGCAACCCAGGTAGCCAAACCAAACGCCAAACAAATTACACGAAAGAGTAAGAGAGGAAAGATGGCGAACAGAAATACTCTCCAGAGATGCTGACTCCTCTCCAGACAACAAGGGAATTTTAACAACTTGTTCAGAGTAGCTGAACAAATAAATAAATAAAAAATAGTTAGGTGAGATGCAGTTAAGTAAAAGAAAATAATGACAATACAGTATGGTCAAAATACATTTCTCTTAGGACTCACAGAATCACGCATAATCACAGGATGGTAGGGGTTGGGAGGGAACTCAAGAGATCATCCAGTCCAATCCTCCTGCCAAAGCAGGTCCACCTAGAGCAGGGTGCATAGGATCAGGTCCAGGTGGGTTTTGAATATCTCCAGAGAAGGAAACTCTGCAACGTCTCTGGGCAGCCTGTTTCAGTGCTCTGTCACCCTCAAAGTAAATAAGATTTTGTTCATGTTGAGACAGAATTTCCTGCATTCCACCTTGTTTGCATTGCCTCTTTACCTGTCATCAGCACCACTGAAAAGAGTCTGGCCCCATCCTCTTAACACCCGCCCTTTAGCACCCACCTTTTAGATATTTATAAGCATTGATGAGATCCCCTCTCAATCTTTTCTTCTCCAGGTCAAACAGAATGTGGTCTCTCAATCTTTCTCATAAGAGAGATGCTCCAGTCCCTCAATCACCTTCACAGCTCTCTGCTGGACTTTCTCCAGTAGTTCCTGGTCTTTCTTGAACTGGGGAGCCCAGAACTGGACACAGTACTCCAGATGTGGCCTCACTAAGGCAGAGTAGAGAGGGAGGGTAACCTCCCTTGACCCGCTGGCCATGCTTTTCTTAGTGCACCCAGGAGACCATTGGCTTTCTTGGCCACAAGGGCACATTCCTGGCTCATGGACAACCTGTTGTCCACCAGGATCCCTAGGTTTCTCTCTGCGGAGCTGCTCTGCATCAGGTCAGCCCCTAACCTGTACCAGTCATTGTACAGGATTATTCCTCCCTAGGTGCAGGACCCTACACTAGCCCCTGTTGAACTTCATTCATTAGGTTCCTCTCCACCGAACTCTCTGGCCTATCCAGGTCTCACTGTATGGTGGCACAGCCTTCTAGTGTGTCAGCCACTGCTCCTAGTTTTGTGTCATCAGCTAACTTGCTGAGGGCACACTTTGTTCCCTCATCAAGGTCATTGATTAATATGTTGAACAAGAGTGGAAGCAGTACTGACTATTGGGGAACACCGCTAGCACGTCCAACCAGACTCTATGCCACTGATCACAACCCTCTGTGTTTTGCTATTCAGCCAGTTCTCAATCCATCTCACTGTCCACACATCTAATCTGCACTTCCTAAGCTTATTGATGAGGATGTTATGGGAGACAGTATCAAAAGCCTTGCTGAAGTCAAGATAAACAATGCCCACTGCTCTCCCCTCATCTACCCAGCCAGTCATGCTATCATAGAAGGCTACCAGATTAGTGAAGTATGGTTTCCCCTTGGTGAATCCATGTTGACCGCTCCCGATAACCTTCTTTTCCTCCACATGCTTTGAGATGACATCCAGAGTGAGCTGTTCCGTCACCTTTCCAGGGATGGAGGGGAGGCTGACTGGCCTGTTGTTTCCCGGGTCCTCCTTCTTGCGCTTTTTTGAAGACTGGAGTGACATTGGCTTTCCTCCAGTCCTCAGGCACCTCTGCTGTTCTGCATGACCTTTCAATGATGGAGAATGGCTTAGCAATAACATCTGCCAACTCCCTCAGTACTCGCGGGTGCATCCCATCGGGGCCCATGGATTTGTGGGTGTCATGTTTGCCTAAATGATCTCCAACCTGATCCTCCTGAACCAAGGGAAAGTCTTCCCTTCTCCAGACTTTTTCTCTTACCTCCAGGGTCTGGGATTCCTGAGGGCTGGCCTTAGCAGTAAAGACTGAAGCAAAGAAGGCATTCAGTAACTCTGTCTTCTCTGCATCCTCTGTCACCAGGGCACTCCCCTCATTCAGCAATGGGCCCACATTTTCCCTAGTCTTTCTTTTGCTACTGACATACTTGAAGAAGCCCTTCTTGTTGTCCTTGACATCACTTGCCAGATTGAATTCCGAGTGGGCCTTAGCCTTCCTCTCTGCATACTCTGACAACATTCCTATATACCTTCCAAGTGGCCAGTCCCTTTTTCCACATTTTTTAAATTTCCTTCTTCCACTTGAGTTTTTCAAGAAGCTCCTTGCTTATCCATGCAGGTTTCCTGTCTTCTTTTCTTGATTTCTTATGCATAGGGATGCACCAATCTTGAGCATGGAGGAAGTGGTGCTTGAATATTAACCAGCTCTCTTGGATGCCCCAACCTATGGGATTCCTCCAAGCAGGTCCTTGAAGAGGTCAAAGTTAGCTCTCCTGAAGTCCAGGGTTGTAATCTTATTTATTGCCCAGCTTCTTCCATGCAGCATGCTGAACTCCACCATCCCATGGCCACTGCAGCCGAGACTTCCTTCAGTCTTCACACCCCCAAATTGTCCTTCTTTGTTTGTTAGTACAAGGTCCAGCAGCACACCTCTCCTTATTGGGTCCTCCACCAACTGTGTCAAAAATTTGTCATCAATGTTCTTCAGAAACCTTCTGGACTGTGTGTGCCTGTCTGTGTTGCCTTTCCAGCAAATATCAGAGTGGTTGAAGTCCCCCATGAGAACCAGGGCCTGTGATCATGTGGCTACTTTTAGCTGCCTGTAGAAGGCCTCATCGACTTCTTCCTGATCACATGTCATCCATATTAGCCTGCCCCTTAATTCTTACCCATAAGCTCTTGACTCTTGGTTACAACTAGGGTTGTAATTAATGGAGCAGGGTCAAGTTGGAGGCCTGTAACCAGTGGTGTCCCCCAGGGGTCAATAGTTGGTCCAGTTTTGTTCAACATATTTATCAGTCACCTAGACGAGAGGACAGAGAGTATCCTCAGCAAGTTCGCTGATGACACCAAACTGGGAGGACTGGCTGACATTCCAGAGGACTGTGCTGCCATCCAGTGTGACCTAGACAGGCTGGAGAGCTGGGCAGAGAAGAACAGAGAAGAACGTAATGGGGTTCAATAAAGGCAAGTGTAGGGTCCTGCACCTAGGGAGGAAGAATGCCAGATACCAATATAGGTTAGGGATGGACCTGCTGGAAAGCACTTCTGAGGAAAAGGATCTGGG
>JAOXNO010000001.1:185653993-185666133 GCA_028565335.1 Limnodromus scolopaceus | reverse complement strand
TAATGCTTACAAGTATCTAAAGGGTGGTTTGAGGGAGGATGGAGCCAGACTCTTTTCAGTGGTTCCCAGTGACAGGATGAGGGGCAACGGGTACAAGCTGGAACATAGGAAGTTCCATTCAAATATGAGGAAGAACTTCTTTACGGTGAGGGTGACAGAGCTCTGGAAGATGCTACCCAGTGGAGTCCCCTTCTCTGGAGATTTTCAAGACCCGCCTGGATGCAGTCCTGAGTAACATGCTCTGGGCAATCCTGCTTTGGCAGGGGAGTCAGACTAGATGATCTCTAGAGGTCCCTTCCAACTCTGACAATTCCGTGATTCTGTGACTCATTCTTCATCAACCCCTAGGCAGAACTTGATACATCCCAGTTGCTCTCTCACATAAAAAGCAACTCCACTGCCTCACCTTGACAGCCTCTTTCCTAAAA
This sequence comes from Limnodromus scolopaceus, assembly GCA_028565335.1. Taxonomy (NCBI): domain Eukaryota; kingdom Metazoa; phylum Chordata; class Aves; order Charadriiformes; family Scolopacidae; genus Limnodromus; species Limnodromus scolopaceus. Next base: position 185,665,705 of record JAOXNO010000001.1, on the reverse strand, counting down.
AGTATGTAGCCATCCATGACTGCGTTCCAGTCATGTGAGCTATCCCACCATGTCTCTGTAACTGCAATGAGATTGTGGCCCTGTGACCGCACACAGATCTCTAGTTCGTCCTGTTTATTCCCCATGCTGCATGCCCTGGTGTACACAATCAAGTATGTTCCATACAGCATTTAATTTATTTTATTATCTGTCAGTAGGAATATCAACAGGAATATCAATATCTATCTGATAGAAATCACCTAAAGGTTCTTTCATTTACAGATCTTCCTGCACTTTTTATACAAATTGTCATATTTTTTCATATGAGTTTATTCCAGTTCTTTTTATGTTTGCAGCAGAGTGATTCCATTTCTTTTAAAGTATTTTGCTCTTTATCTGGCTAGTAGTGGGGAAAACATTTACAATTTTTTTTGCCAGTTCTAATTGCACATTAATATGTTAATTTGTGATTCTGTCATTTAAATATTTCTACAGCCATATTTCTTCCTCCTGAATGTTTGGGAGGAGTCTTAATTTGTAAAAGTAAAACATACTTGAGCTCATACATATGCTTTTGATAGGAGTCCTCACCGAGACATTCCATCTTCCTGGGAATGCAAATATTTAAAGATGACTAGCGCAGTGTTTTAAAAGAATTGTTTTTCTCATACAAAATAATAAAAGCCTAAACACAATCAGCAGTTGAGAAGGAGGAAGTTGGGTGATCAAACATTCTTTCACTTAAAAGAATTACATTTCTTCAAGTACAGTACATAGAAAAAGTTATCAGTAATGCAGGGAGATAGCAAGGCAGGAGGCATAAAATTTGCTGCCCCTGCTGCCCCCTCAGTGTTTACCCAGCACTCAGGGTCCGGCAGCTTATTTCTGTTACAAGGAAGAATGGGTGGACCCAGGTACCTTTGATGCTGTCCTATTTATTAACAAACAGTGGAGACTAAGTCCTTTTTGTCTCAAAACAGCAGGAACGAAAAAGCCAGAGGCAGTTTCCTTGCTTGCAGTTCCAACCCTCTTCTCAGCTCACCACTGTTTAATAAATAGCTTCCTTTCATACCAAAAAACTAAGAAAAGTTAAGAGTACTTCTCTGTTTGTATCTTGGCCTCCTTGTTGTTTTATTTGTGGTGAACTGTGGTGCTTTTAGTAATTCTCTTCCATTTATCACACCAGTCTGCCTTCACCTCCTTTGTTGTTGTCTGACATTTGGGAAAATCCTGGAACCAGAAGACCAAAGTTAGCATTAAGATACTCACATTATTGCAATGTGAAATGATTTCTCAAAAATTAAAGGAGATAATTAAACATGCAGAGTTTTCTGGTATCTAAATTGCAGCATTTCTACTGGTGCTTTTTCTTTGGGCCCATCTCAAAGAGGAGAATAGCCGGTTAGGAACCAATTAATCTACTTCACATCAATGACAGACAGCAATCGCATTCAACTAATTTCAGTGAATAACATAACCATGTTACTGGTTTATTTGCCATCTGGGGGCACTTCTTCATGCTGAACAATACCATTTCCTCTATGGTAGCCAATGTACACAGTGATCCTGAATGTCAGACCCCCAAGCACATCGTCCCGCCCTGGGGGATTTGTCTGCCTGGGCTCAGGGCCAACTTAGATGATGGTGCAGGTGCCTGGCCTTCAAGAGAGCTGTTGCTGAAAGCTTTGCTAAAAAGCCTCAGCGGAGGCTCCCCCTGAACAGATCTGCTAAGATGCTCCAGGGAGGAATCCACCTCCTTGCCCAGAAGCTGGTTTTAAACTGAGACTTGCACCCCAAGATGCTGTCAGAGTCCCCCGGAAGTGGTGTTATGGCCATGCCTGCACCTTCCCACGTATCCACTGATCCGGACCTGGACCTTGACCCATCGGCAGACCTCCAGGCTTGATCCCAGACCTGCCTCAGGTGGGGGACTTGCCTGGCATTCTCTGGACAGTTGGCTGAACCCGTTACCATGCCCTGCTGCCTCTGGGGTTACCCCTCTGCTCCTGGACACCAAGAAGCAGCCAGCCCGCACTGAAGGCTCAGGCAACAAAATCACCACCATGACAAATAAGAAGCTTATAGACACCTGCATCATACAGGAAAGCACAAGTTTAAACAACAGCCAGAACAAACGATTGGTCTGATGACAAAGTCTTCTAAGTTAAAAAAAAAGACAGGAGTGTCTGTGCTGAAAATGGTGGGTGCTGCAGACTTTCTTTTCAAGTGTACCCAAAGGCATTACACACCTTCCTCCCAAGTAAGCCAGAAGACACTGTGCAAACATTGCCAATCAGGAAGCACATGATCAGGTGATGTACATCAATATTTGACCCTGATTTATAGCACAATGTCAAAAAGTTGTAAATATAATATATGTTGCATCTCCTTAAAATGGATGACATATTCATTTTTAACGCCATTTTGCTTTTAGATGCCTGGCTTAGTTCATTTAACAAGCCGTAGATTTTAATGAAAAAAATATTCAACTACCTCCAATAGGAATGATAATAATTAAAATTATTTCAACTACATTATCATTAGAGGCCTCAGGTTAAATGAATTCAAATCAGCTTCTAACACAGTTACACACATCATAAATCCTCTGTCTTTTTTCTGCCAAAAAAAAAATATGGCTGTGCCTTGATCCAATAATGCTTCTTGAAAGCTTCAGCTTACAGAGAAACACAATCTCAGCCACTTTAGTTTTTCTGCGTATTTATAGAGAAGAATCTACTCTTTCTGATCAAAGAGTGGTTTATAAACAGAAGTATGTAACAAAAGAAATAACCCTGCAGGTACTTCGTAAATTCTTACTTAGTCTGTAAAGTAGATGTACATTGTACTTTATACATTCTAAGTAAAATGCAGATCTATTCTTGGTGATACCTTAATCTGAAAATTATTTAGATGAAATCACTGAGAATACTCACACAGTACAGTGATATCCACTGTGAAAAAGTAACAGAGAATTTTATCATGATTGCACAAAAATAAAAGATTGAGGCTAAAAAATACTGTTAGCTCTCAGGAACACTTTGAAGACAAAAAGGAAGACAATGGTGCAAAAAAACAGGGTATACTAATTTGCTGGTGAGCTGAAGTTTGAACTTAGCTATATAAACCAAGTTTAGACTACAATACAGGAAAACTGAATGTCCATGAAGACTAAAGAGGAAACAATGAACAGTGGGTTACTGCTACAAGGTGCAGTGCCGTGTAGACAGACAGCTCTGAGAATTTATTTGTAAACTGGAAGTTTATACTTGGAAACTGCAGTTGAAATTCAGGGAAGAGTATGACACATGGGAAATATTTCCACCAATATGATGAGACTGTGAAAAATGCAACTCTAAATCTAGAATCAATCCCTTCCTACAGAGAGAGAGAGAGAAGCATGAATAGCATAGTCCTCTGGAGGTCCCATCAGGCAGATGATACACTTCTGGTTACCTGTGCTCATGGAGGTGAATGCAGATGAGCTAAACTCAGGGAATATTAACCCGACTGTTCTAGATGATGGAAAATACATTTTATTAGGTGAAACTGAGAAGTGTGGCTTGCTTAGACAAGCAGGAAGAAGACTGAGTAGGGGTGTTATTGGTGTCTATAAATATCTCAAGCAGAGACAGAACAAGAGAGATACAAATCTACTTATGCTAAAGAGTTGCTTAGGAATGAATGGACCATGAAAACATTTACTGCAGATTAGATTATTTCCAAACAACACAGTGAAGGTCTGAACAGGTTGTTTGGAGGCTTAAGGGAGAACACCTTCAAGTTTTTTCAGCCTGGCAGTTCTAGAAAGAGGTTAATTGATGCATAACAGGAGACGAATCTGCTGGAGCTGATGACTCAGAAGTTCCCTTCCAGTCTCGTGGTACCTGGAGTGGCTTGGAGAAGGTAGCAAAGGTTAGAGAAAAACCTGAGATATACTAGGAAGAGGTTGTTGGACACAAGACTAAAATTGTCTTCCTAATCTATCTTTCACACTTTATTGCTCTGAAATACTGGAGCATTTATTGTTGAATGAATTATTTACTATCTGCATAAACAATATATATGTATTTCATTTGTAGGAAAAAAAAAAAAAGAGAAAACCTATTTTAACATTATAAAGTGCTATTACAGGAACATTGATTGTAAACTCACCCTTTCTTAGGGTGAGTTTCTTAGAGCCATGCCTGATCTGAATCATATTCTGTATTTATCATTTAGAATGGACACAGAATAGATTAGGGCAGAAAGGCAATGGAGTTGTCCCGTTTTTCCAAGAGCTATACACAACACTGTGGAGGGAAATGAATGGTCTCATACTCAAAGTGTTTCTCAAATTGGAGGAGCTTGCTGAAAACAAGCCTTATTTCCCATTGGCATAAATCAGTTGTGTTTGGCTCTGTCATATAACATGTAATTACGATGTTAATTCAGTTCCTTGCTAACCTTCTGGTTCCTTCTTTGCCCCACTGAAACTCAGGATGGTACTCACCAGTGTGGGTGGTAAATATTTCCCTATGTGCTGCTCTTTCAAGCATCTTCTCTACTAGATTGCCAGTACCAGAAATTGCACTGAGCTGGAGATAATGAGAGTTTTACAGTGCTCATGCCATGTTCACTTCTTCAATGTCTGATACGACTTTTTTTTTTTCCTCATACCCCTCTACATGACATTTAGATTGAGGAAACTCTGAAACTGCAGTGCTCTCAGAAAGCTGGAGCTCAAGCAGGGATAGCGGAGCAGTAAGTGACCAGGTCCTGTGGCAGTTGCAGTTATGGATTTTCAAATCCACATTGTGGTCTTTCTGAAAATGGTTGTTCAAGAAGGATGGCTTCCTATCCAGGTCCTCTGCAACAGGCAAGAGAACTGTTCCAAAAAACCCCTAGGTTCTTAGTGCCTTGTTCTGCATCCTGCACAGTTCAACATTTTTCTCCAAGATGCTTGTCTAAGCTCACTCGATATCCAGTAACCATGTCAGATATCTCAAGCAGATTCTCCATACATTTCTATGAGCTACTGCTGTCTTGCACGTTGCTACAACATTTCATACATACTAAAAGGCCAATAACTGTAATTCTTTGTTCCTGTTGTTTGGGGCCAGGTGTGTCCCCAGCATGGATAATGAATAGCAGACTGTAGGGTCCCATGGGGAAGTGCTCTCCAACTCTGTGTCTATATTATCTTCTGTTAGATTGTTCCCAAAGGACATACCAGTAAGGAAGGCTGACTCTGATCTTCCTCACTCATTTCAGGCTCATATAGTACCTTCTGATACTATATTATCTTCTCACTGTAGGTTATGTGGGCAGTCTTTGGGAATACCAGCTATCCTGCAGGACCTTGTGGTACCTTTGGCAAGGCTATTCCAGACCCCAGATCCTACCCTAGATTGTCTTTAGTTCATATGCTTTTTTAATCCCACATGCCTTCCTGTGTAAGGGAACTGCCTCCCACGGTGCCTCAGCATCCGCACCGATCCTGCTCTGTAGCACACTGACACGAGCTGTGACTCACAAATTTAGGAGACAGTAACAGAAACAGCAAATCTGCTGCAATATCACAGTGCCACTGCATCACATTATACCCATGTGAGACCACACCATTCTTCAGAAATAGGATGATCAAAACCACACAACTTACCCTGGCTTTGATGGTGTAGTTTGTGATGGCCTCAAACACACTGGGAATATTCATTCTCAGCCTCTTTCCCTGCTGGGTGTCTGTCAGGTGCCACTTGCAGACATTCAAAGCCATCAGTGAAGACTACGTCAGCTTGAAGTTGCTATCATATGCTGTTCTGCTCTAGATTCTGCTTTCTCACAATAAAATTTCTATTTATTTCTCTTCTCCCTCTTTCTTCATGAATTTGACAGGATTTTTTTTGTCTGAGAGAGTGGAAGATTCATGAGTATGAGAGTTACCAGTTCACTCCCAGTCCTGGTCCCCTGATTGCACGGATGTCGGTTTATTCCCAGGACCATTTTCCCAAGAAAGCCAAACCTTTGCAGGGTGGAAGCTGTCAGTTTAATGTGGAGGGGACAATTGTCACATTGCCCTTTGACAACACAGCCACTCTATACCAGGAGCTAAACATTGTACCGTGGAGGAGACATTTTCAATGCTGTAGTCTTAGCCTATGTTGATGTCATGTGTATTTACATACCACCATAGCCCTTAATATCTGCATCAGCCAGCCTTTGCCTAGCCTCTTCTTGAGGCCTCTTCTATCCTTGCTAACTCTCCTCTCCAGACTTCAGGAACTACCCCTACGTTTTTCTCTGTGTTCCATCATTTCTCTTTTGCCATAAGAATGCTATAACAACCTGAATGAACCATGGCAAATTTCTCAGTCCTGCCTCACCAGTCAAATATTTGTTATTTGAAAGGATATTTATTCGTGTTTCCTTGGACCCTGACCAGAACCCGTTGCAAAGTAATGCAGGCAGCCTCTCCTTCCACCTGCATATCCCAAGTCTTACTTTTCACCACACACATATTCCAACCATTTTCCAGTCCTCCCTGGCTCCTTCTGCCAGGGGGCCAGGTCCCAGTGCCATATCTTATATTCTCACTCTATTTCCTTCCCAATGTATGGCTTGGGAGTGCACTCTTTTCTGTGAAAAACTACCAGCCTGCCTTACCCTAAGGGACTGGCCGCTTTTCCCAAGGATGGTACCTAAGATATAGTACTTGGGGCATGGTCTACCTAATCCCAGATGACCTTGTATCAAGACAACCAACACATATTATTAGTGAAAACTGTTTTTTCTGTTTGTTGCAAATAAACTCTAAGGCTGCAGATAAACAGGCCAATGAGAAGGGCAAACCCTAAAAAACAGCCCATGTCTAAGAGCACTATGCCTTTTGGAAGCATAAATGAATTTACAAAACACATATATATAAAGAATAGATGCATTCTGCAGCCAGCATACCTAATAAAAAAACCCTCCTGTAACACATAAGGGGAGACTTACATTTGTATTGAGAACATTGTGCATTACTTAGAATCAATGGCTCTAAAACACTTTTTTCCCTAGACCTGTTCTTTACTTGATCCAGCCTCAATTAGGCCAAGCTATGTCACAGAGCAGTGACATTTCAAATATCTTTATTTACTAGAGTCACCAGGAATCCCTCAATGCCCCTGCAGACTAAATACACAGATTAAATACCAACTGCAGCAGGTTATTTAAAGAAAGGCAGGAACAGGAACACACTATTCTCTGAGAAACAGAGTTTCTTCCAGTGTCCAAGGACCAGTTAGTGGGCAGTGCTGGTGTACTGCCTCACAGGTGCACAGAGGAGGAGTGACTTGGATCTTGGTGAGGACAGAGGAAATTTGGGAGCCCTATTCCTGGTGACTCACAAGAGCTCTTCTGCAGCTACCTGCCAGATTTGCATCCTGACAGGGTGAGGTTTAGCATCATACCCTGGATGAACACCATTCTGCTGCCTGCTGTTGGTGCTTGCTGGTTTAGTAACGGACCTCTAGCAAATAGCAAGTAGTTTTCTGGATGCCTGTGGTGAGGGGAATCATTCACATATATGCCTGTAGCTTGAGTAACTCCCTTGGTGTACCCTTACTTTGAAAGCCTGGAGGCCTTCCTCTTCTTTCCCCTCTTCCTCACTGGTAAAGATGCTTTCCCATGTCAAGACTGAGCTAAGCATTGCCAAGGGCCATATAGCAGCTTTGCTCCTGTAAAACCTTATAACTGCATCAGGATTGCCCACCTAGATGCTATTTGCCACAGTGTTGGACTTTTAAGCACTCCTCCTTTGAGTGTCAGAAAGATCTGCTCCCAGGCTTGTAAACATTCAGTCTATCTGTGGAAAATTGAAAAAAGTAAATCCAAGGTTTAGTTCTGAAATTATTTTTTTCTTTCAACTATACACTAAAATCTGTAGACATAGAAAATCTTTGAAGAATATTTGGATTTTTTAAAATATCGATTCCAGTATTCTGTATCTGTAGTATATCTCAGTGTTGGATTAATGTATAAGTATGGTGGAAACCTCTTGCAAAAGTAAAAAGGCCACTGTGTGAATGACAACCAGGCCTGTGTATTTTCTTGTCCTTTTGTTGCTGTTGCTCTAGTATGCTTTTGAAAGGCTTCGATAAAGCTGTTTATTTTAGTTTATTTCCCTGGGTAAAGGGGTTAAACTAACTGTCTAAGGGATCACACTCAACTAGCATCAGACATAGTTGTTGGAAGCCTATCATTTAGGATTTTACAAAGAGAATGAAGAGCATAATGAGTATTCCTGCAGCACCAAGGTAAAGTAGCTTTACATCTGAAAGTTAAGAGAAGCTTTAAGAGGCAGAAAGGCATCATTCTGCCCCTTGGTATACCATTTGCTGTTTGCACAGGGTGATCTCAATTTAATATGAAAAACCTGTAATTCTTAAAAAAGAAAAACAGCCAAAGGGAAATGGCGTCTTTCAATATACAGCAGACAGAGTCACTAAAGGTATAGCAGAATACTTTAACAAATAAAAGGTCATATGAGTTAATTAGGCTTTTTTCCTCCTCCATTTAATAAGAAACAAAGTTACCATGGAGACTGACTGGATAATGCATTCTATTTTGGTACAAAAACACCTTTTAGAAAGAACATATTTAGTGAGGAATTTTCAAAGGCAAAAAAAAACCAAACACATGAAACTTTACTTATTCTTTTATTTTGTTTGTGTGTGCATTAGTGGTTCTGTCCCTGTTGTCTGGTGATCGCCTGGGAACAGTTCCCTGTTCTCTCTATAGAATATGTGGAAATAGCAATTTTGGCAAGGCAGCAGCCCTACCTGTCTTGAGATTGCAACCTAACAGTACAAATTATCTGTGGATCTGATACTCTTGGGACACCTGAACTCTTTAAGCCTCCACTGAATTGTTTTCTAATGTCACGGACCCTAAATTCCCTGTGTATAATTTGCTTTGGGTTTTGTATTACAGCCCCTAACCTGGCAGTAAGGCCCTCACAGGACAGAGAAGACTCTTTCTCATTCTTGACAGATTGTTGATCCAGGACCAGGAGAAAAGATGTGAAGACAAGCAGTTTCCCTCCTGTTTTTTGTCTGGTATAGATACCTAATTCAGCAGAAGGCCTCCATCTGATGGGTTTTCTACTGAGACAAATTTTTCACTAGGTCCTTCATCTTGATAGATGGTGTGAAGTATGTTCTTGGGCACCAGTCCAGTGTTCTCCATACCATGCTTTGGACAGGTTGTTGACTTAGAGGTCACCACTATTTGCTGAAAACACACAAGTTTTCACAAGCCAAAAGGCTTGCCATTACCATTTGTAATTAATTTTTATAAAAAGAAATTTCTCCCATGGGATATTTGGAGACTGGGACTATAATTCTAAGACTCATGAGTTTTAATATTCCAGCTTTATATTTCTCTGTCATATTTCATTCAGGTTATTGGAGGATATATTTTTTACCTCAAGGAACAGTCCAAAAATATTTTCTGATTTTTAATTAAGTTTACCTTGACAACAGATTTTTTATGTGAGCTTTCATATGAACATAACACAAATTTGCTTCTCCAGTCACAGAAAAGCTAATGGAAATAGATAATAATAATCAAAAATTAAATTATATTCACAAGTGTTTGAAATATTACTGAATACTATTTTCATAATTCACTGTTTCAAAATACTGGTGTTTAGTAAAAATTGATTAATCTTTCTCAAAACCAGGCCTATAAATGAATTATAAAATGCATATGGTAAGTATATTGTGAAGGATGGTCATTATCTGTTGGCTAGATTAAATACATATTGAAATGTAAATTGCTTATGTATCCTAATAGGTGGAAAATACTCCATAATGCTAAAGATATTTTTTCTGGTTTTCTCATTCATTTTCAATTCCTTGTTTTCCCTTGCACTTAAAGCAGTTTAAGGAAATAACTGCACATATTTCATTTTAAATATTTCTTTTAAATAATATACCTCTCTCAGAGTTTCAACACACACTTAAGACCTTGGCTGCAAATGGGCTATTTTAAAATGTCTCACAAAGAGTCCTTATCTAGCAGGCAAGGAGGCCAAAACATCTGGACGAGCCTGATTACGGTCTCCAAACAGAGCAGGTAGTAGCTGTGTGGAACCAAGCATAATCTATCACAAGAAAGGCTTACTTGGGGCACTTGATAGAAGTGAGACCATTTAGAGGGGAAGTCATTTTTCTTAAATTTATTCCCTGAAGGACAAGAGGAAATATTAAATATTTAATGACTGCACAGAAAAAATAAAATTGCCAACTTTAACTCAATTTCCAAGACTGATTGATGCAGTATTATTTCTACAGCTACAGAGATGACTAAGAACTTGACATATGCCCATAGGTTCTTATAGACATACAGAACAGCAAGCAAAATATTGGAAATATTACTATCTTTGATGGATTTGGTAATTGACCAGAGGAATATTACAGTGTATTTCTCTAGCACACAAGCCATATAGACACTTTCAAGATGACACACTTGGTTTATCATTAATAGTGGTAATGGGAAATTTAAAGAAAGTGTTCATAAGATATAGTTTTTATAAAATACATCCTTTTCATGATTTTTCAGAGGGTGAAATCATAACATAGGGCAGCTCTTACTAATTCGTTGATTTGTGTTTGCTGTTTATAGAGAATGGATGTAAACTTCATTTTGCAGTAAAGTAGTAAATGACTAATACATAAGGTCTTAAATCAGTTTAAAGTATGACTCTATAATACAACTTAATATAAAATTAAGGAAGGAAAAACATCAAAAAGGGTAAAATTGAATACCCACACAAGAGATGGCTACCAGTGTAATTAAAGCATAAAATCATGTCTTCTTCCCACTAACCATATTCTACAAAGCATGTAGGAGAGAACCTCTTGAGTGGGAGCCATATTGTCTAACTTAAGATGTCTGAAAGTGAGATGTCAAGCCTGATTGAATCTCTGTAGGATACTTTATGATCAAGAGAGGAAAATAGGCACTATCAAATAAGGATTAATGTGCCCTTTGTTGGACTTTGATCACAGAACAACGTAACCTTTTTTCTCTCCACTGATAATAACAGGAGCCTAAATTGTGTAGATTTTCTAATTTTTAGATGCTCAAGCTAAGGATGATTCATTCTTCTTGTGTCTTGTGAAATCACTTTTTCTTTTCATTCTATTCTCCGATTTAGGTACAAGAACTTCTACAACAGAAGAAGAGTATGCTACTGTTCATTAGTACCCAGAACTGACAGAGCATCCCGTGGTTGGTTGCCATCTTCATCATGGTTTCAATTGGGAGTTAACTTTTTTACTGGAATCTGGTATAGTGCTATGTTTTGGATTTGGGATGAGAAATCCATCCATTGACAGCACACTGGTGCTTTTGTTGTTGCAAGACACTCAAGGTATTTTCTGCTCCTTATATCACCCCACCAGTGAGCAGGCAGGGGGGGTGTAAGAAGTTGAGAGAAGACACAGCTGGGACAGCTGACCACAGCTGACCAAAGGGCTATTCCACACCATGTGACATGATGCTGAGTATATAAAGCTGTGGAAGAAGAAGGAAGGATGTGGGACGTTCAGAGTGATGACATTTGTCTTCCCAAGTAGCCGTTACACATGATGGAGCCCTGCATTCCTGGAGATGGAGACTTGCCTGCTGACGGTGTTAAAGGGTTAAGTAGTTGTTTATTTCTGTCATAGATAAGGCCTGAAACCTTGGAGTAGTTTGTCTTAGTTTTGA
>JAOXNO010000001.1:185630646-185648295 GCA_028565335.1 Limnodromus scolopaceus | reverse complement strand
GACATTGAGCCGTTGACTGCAACCCTTTGAGTGCGGCCATCCAGCCAGTTCCTTATCCACCGAGTGGTCCATCCATCAATATATATAGAATCATAGAATCATAGAATGGTTAAACTTGGAAGGGACCTTGAATATCATTGAGTTCCAACCCCCTGCAATGTACATATATTTATTCCTATAAAGATAAAAATACTTAAGGATACACATATATGTGTACATATATTCACTCCTATAAGGGTGAAAATACTTAATAAGTATGATAATATAGTTTTTTTTTCTTCAGCATTTTCCCTTTATTCTGAAGGACACATCTAGAACATTTTTCCATAGCTGTTAGTATTAAATGTTTGAAAACCTGGTTCTACGTTTGCACAGTATGCAGAGAATGTCAGCTACGTTTTAACCCAAGCTTTCTATATTATGTCTGAAACCAACAACATACTGTTTCACTTTTTTTGCAGTAGGCTCAAAATTGCTGTTTTCATGTGCCAGACATGGCAGTTGGCAGTTCATATCCTAGCCCATGCAATTAAATGGTCTTGGGCAGCAGGCCATGCCCAGTGTGTGCAGGCAGGAGAGGACACAACTTTCTGGAAACATAAATGGAGTAACTGCACAACATTCCTCAGCCTGCTGCCCATCCCCACCTGCATGCCCTGCCTCACGCCACTCCATACTGTGCAATATGCAGAATTATGCCGGTTGAGGTGGGCATTGTGAGAGGCCGATCTTATTCTGTGCACATCATGGCAATTCAAAGACAACAAAAAAAGAATGGGTACCCTGCAGAGACACAACTCTACCCCCTCAGTGCGTGCCTGATTTCATTCAAATCAATGGCTCTTTCCTGTTTGCAAGGTTTATGCAGCTATTAAGCCATGGAGACCTAAACTGACAGTAGAGAGCTGAGGAAACCTGCATGCTGCTACGAAGTTTTATCACTGTATTGTAATGTTTTACTCATAGGTTTTTCACATCTGCCACTGATTTACATCCTTACAATAGAAAACTCTATTATATAGTTCACTTTGGGACTGGCATGCTGGCAGTAGCTTGCCAGAGTTGTATTGCCACATCAGGCAGAGATGTCCAAATGTGAACACAACTCAGGAAAAGTTTGCTGACAGTAAATGGAAGACCATCATACAGATCTACAAACATAGCTGTGCATGGGTAGGCTAAAAGTGATAGGAGTAATCGATACATTTTTGCCTTGAATGAAGCCACATAACAACTTCATTATTTTATTGCCTGATGCAAGGAAGTAACTAGGTCATTGAATCATATTTAGCTAGATAAATAAACCAGTAGCTTTAATCAGTGATGTATATCTTTAATTCTAGATTACGTTGTCCTTTTAATAAAATGCATAAAAATAATCTGGTTTGCTACATTCTTCTTACCTGCAACGTGGGCCAATTCCTCTAAAACAAACGTGTTCAGTTGAGGTATTTGAAAACCAGCTGGTTCTCTTTCTAAATTGATACCTTTGCCTCTCACAGGTACATTACACCAGCCGGCGGTAAAGCTGTGGTTTGATCCATGAGTTGCTGTTTACTGGCACTCCCAACAAGAAATTGTCATAGGAATGTTACCACTATCACCAGCAGAAACCAAGTAAGCAACTGGAGACTGCAATTTAAAGGAAAGTAAACCAGAACTATATTATAACTTAAGTGTCTTTTGTCTCAAAATAAAACACCCAGCGCTTAGCCTTAGCCTGGCCAACGTTGTTTTATCATCTCATTCATCTCTAAACAAAAATAATTATTTTGTTGAAAATTAAGTGTGAAAGATAGCAAGAACCATGAAGAAAGAAACTAGACTGGCAGTGGTTTATTAAATTCAAAAAGAGAGGATGATGCACATAGCAAATTATTAGTGGATTCCGTGATTGGAATACCTACTCCATAGACTGTCCCAGACAGAACTGTCACAACAGCACATCCCCTCAGGCCTGCTGGGGAATAGCACTGGGATGATGCAGAGAGGCCACAGGTCTGTAGCATCCTGTCTCACTGCCTGAAGGCTGGAGCCAGCGGGTTGTCAAGGAGGGCAATACTGTGCTGTACCGTTAATCTTTCTACCTGCCTCAGTTTCTACCTGCAAGGTGCCTCCAGTAGATATGTGCATGAACTGACACAGTCACTCATCAAAACCACGCTTCCAGATGTAGCAATAAAGCTTTCTTCTCTGCGCTTCCCAGGAGGAATGATGGTCTGTCAATGACACCAATGCTGAAAATGGATGTCAGATTTTTTCAGAAATGGACACATTCACCAGAACTGTGAAGTGCAGCAGTGGGGTGTTACACACTTTAGCCACCACCATACAGCAAGCACTACCTGGCCTTGAAATGCTGCCCAGCCCACCTATAGTGATGTGGATGGTCAGCCCGCATATGACCGGCTAAGTTTTTGTTCAAATATTGGGTCAACCATTCTGCTGCATAATCAACATTAGATCTGGCAGAATTTCATGAACGTGCCATCCTCCAGCAGGACACTTCTCATACCAGGCTGAGAGCACAGTGTAGTCCCACTGCACTGTTGGTGTGGGTCTTGCTGTTTTATTTACCAGGAAGACATGAGGCCACTCTCTCCTATAGTAGCGTCTTCCCCTCCATCACCTTTCACTGAGTCAGACCATATAGGAGCAACACATATTTTGTGCTGCTGCAGCTGCAACTTGTGATACATTTTCCTTGTAGCCAGAAAAAGCTTGTTTAGATACAACACGGAAAGATCCATGTTAAAGAACATCAAAAAATATTTATCAATAAGAAGTTGGTGGCCTTTGTTGGTGAAGTGGAATTAATCCTCATTAAGCTTTCTAGACTTTTATAGGCCCTACAGGAATTGCAGAACCTAGTCCATAAAGAAAATCATAAGAATCTGATCTTTTCTCAAAAATGCCATTAGATGTCCACCGGATCGCCAGAAAAAATTGTCATCTGCCACAGGCTGAAGTTTGGATTGACACCAGAAACGTGTGTCCAGGAAATAGTTATGTTAAAGCAATTAAGTTAACCATTTGTATATGTGCAAACTGGAACAATAGGCTAATAATATATGTGAATACTTGTTATTGCTCAAAGACACTGTGTAATTAAGAAAACTGTCCACCATACTGGGGTCCCATATAAGATATATATATTGTAGCTTTACCAAATCCAGCAAAACTTTCTGCCCTGCATTGTAATAATCTTTCCTCAGTGGTATGGATTCAGTAAATGGGATTTAAGAAAAATTGAAATGGAGCCAAGGAATGGATAGCTGTGAAAAAAGTCCTCTACATGGTAAAGACAAAAATGACTGTTTTTAAGATGTTATTTTCTCATATTGCAATTATCTGTGTTGTCTCAGTTTCTGGTGACATAATTTACAGTCTTTTGCTCACAAATGAATGAATGATGAATAAATTGCACCAATAAAGGCATGAATAGAAATTCACCTCTTATGTCAGGTGTCAGGAAAAAAAAGTTGGAGTAAAGAAAATGAGTATTTAGACAGATGTGGAATCTTGAAGTAATAGAGGGACATTGTCTTACAGAATTTTAAATATTTAAAGTATTTGTGCAGAGCATAGATACCAACACAAAAAGTGTGTGAGCAGTATCAGGTATAAGCTTTGTGTCCTCTGGGTTCAGCTGTTACAACTGTAACATAATATACTGGGGAATGCAACCATCAAATCTAAGAGATGGTTACTGGTGTGCACTAAGGAAACCTGTCTCCTACCAAACACTGGCTGATAAGAAGTGCCTGTGCTAGTAAACACATGATCAAGGTCAAACATCTAGTCTTGATATCAGCCCAACTCAGAGATGTTTTTTTCCCACTTTTATACTGATGGGTAAAAGAGAGCTACTATTCACACCACTGCATCTCCTGCTTATGCATTTCCAATTACAGATCCCACCACTGCGAAGATCATGCAAGGATGAGCTGGCCACCTTTAGGGCGAGATACAAGATCCATGTTCATTATACTTCATATCACATGCATATTCTTGCACATATCAGAGATCCTCTCGAAACAGAAAAGAAAACCATGGGAGTCACCACTAGGTCAAACAAGGGAAATAAATAGTCCTGGGGAAGCAAGCAGATCGTGGTGCACATTACCTACTTAGACTGCATCAGCAATGATGGCACACTCTTTTTACGGCAACTAGTGTTGAAGATGGCTTAAAGGCATTAGTAATAAAGGTATATTATATGCAACTTGGATTCTAGTGCAGTCACTTGTTTTTATTGTGCTGAAAACAGTATTTTACTTGATGTTCTTACATGGGGAAGAATACAATATTGGTATAGCTATTTCCGGGAAATTAAGGACATTCTATAAAGTAGAATAAGGCGTTTTTAAAAAATATAAGCTATCAGTTTGAGAAACCATATTCACTTACAAATACAGTTTGGTCTTAAAATTTTATGATTCATAACTATCAACATACTGCAGCTGATGTTATTTACAGCCAGTCTTTCTTAGATCCCGGAAAGCCTATACTTGCTTCACAAGAAAAATTTTTAATATTGTCTTTTATAAACCAGGTTTCCAATTGACTGACAGAGGTGACTACATATAGAATACTCATTAATTGTCACTCTACCAGTCTGAAGACCTGTCAGTGTCAAGAAAATTATTGACACTAGCAGTTCTCTTTTCTGTTGGTAAAACAACTCAGAGCTACAGCCAGCAATGACTGGAGGAACAAGTTTTATACATATACATATACATATACATATACATATACATATACATATACATATACATATACGGTATCTTCAAACATATGTGTACACTGACATTGGTGATACATTTTTTCATAGGAGGATATCCAATGCACAATCAGTTCCATAAAAAATTCTTTCATGTTTCCTATTTCCACTTCATCTCCAACCATTTTGAAGCTGCTACACTAACCTTCAACCATTTCAGTGCTAAGAAGTTTTAAGATTGAAGATTGAAGGTGGCAGAGAGGATCTATGTGATACTTTTATTTCAGTTCTGTTTGTGTGTAGCTGCCTTTCGTCAACAAACAGGACAGTCAATATTATATAGGAGGAAGACAGCATTTTTTTGATTAATCCATTGTGACGAATACGCTTATGAAAGCAATGCAGAATGCAGATAAATTTGAATATAGGTAAATTTAAATTAATATCCTAATCTAATTTGATTATAAAATATCAACATAAATGCATAGAGAAAAAAGTAATCAACATAATTGTTCATATGTATTACTCTTTAAATTGTAAGTCTGAAAAATTTCTATAACTTATGATTTTGTTATGGCTGGTTCTTGTTGAAAGAGACTCCTGAGATCTCATTCAGACCTTGTTTTCACAATTTTAGAATCTTTGCTCCTTCTCATCAAGTATAAAGTAAGGAGCAATTTTAATATCGCATAAAGTTTTAAAATTTCCTGTAAGGAATTAAAATTCTTTTAATTCAGAAATCAAAGCATTGTGTGCATGTTTATATGGAGTTTCCCCATATTGCTACCACTTTCAGAAGTAGAGTTGTATGTAATGCCTGTTGTGATTGCATAGGCTCCCCACCAGGATTCGAAAGAGATAAAAGGGCCACCTACAGAGAAGAGGCACCACATCTGTGAAGCTTAGTTAGCTTAAGGAGCAATTATTAAAGCTGACTGGAAAGAGGAAAAAAAATCAGAAACTGACACCTACCATGAGGAGTGTAGCACATTGTTTCCCCTTCTTGGAAAAAGGTGGGAATTAGGAACCTTCTTTGCCTTGAGAGAGGAATGACTCAAATGCATGGATTTGCAATATGCTTAAAATGGACTTCCACGGGTAAGAAGACGCATAGGATTGCTTTGCCAAACCTTCACCATGTTAAGCACAACAGGCTTTTAATATCTGGAGCCTTCAGGAGAAAACTGTGATACATACCCCTGCACATATTCCTTTTGGACATACGAATCGGTTTGTAGTAACAGCTTTCGTTATTACCGTATGCAAAAAGGACCATCTATCTGATTACTGAAAACTATGCACTATTGATGTAAAAGTGAAACGCCCACTCCACACTTTCTATTTTTTTCTTGCAACAAAATAATTTGAAATCTTTACAGACTCATCTCCTTTACTTGAGATGATATTCTTAAAATAGTGAAATAGCTGGGAAAATAGCTAGTGAATAATGAAAAGAACATTTTTTCCAGCATTTCAGATTATGAAAAATGTTTTGTACCTAACTCTGTTAGAATATTTTCCTACCCATCAAATGACTCAACCTTAAGTTGTCACAATACATGGACATCTTCATAGAGTGTGAATATCAATACTAGTATCGAACTATTTCCAAGTACTTTCATGCATTAGATCGTACATAAAACTTGAAATAGATTTTTGAGTGTGGTTTCTTCAGTAGGTTACCCTAAGAGTTTGGTTTGGCACAAAGAATAAATCTTTTCAAGATATTCCTTATTGCTCTTCAGACAATCACTAGGAAAAGTTTAATCTCAATATATCAAGCTTACCCACAGGAGATGATGATTCAGAGTAGTCAATCAAAAACATTTAATTAATAGATGCTGTTCATTACTTTAGAGGATTGACACACTCTGGAGACATGCACTATATCCAGTCATATTTTCACATTAGAGATTTCCTAAAGACGAAAAGTTTCTGCACTAGAGCACTCTGAAAGATGGAAGCAATCCAAGGGCATGTTACTTGAGTCTTTCGCGGTCTTCTCATTTATTACTAAGACCTATCTGACCCTGTAACTATGATTTGTCTTTAAAAGCATGTATTAGCTGATGGAATGGAGACAAATATCTATTAAACTAAAGCACTAAAAATATCTAAATAAATAACAATACCCATCAATTATAATTTATAGTGCTTCCATTTTCAAAACCATGTGCAGGTAACAGTTTATGGTTGTAATATGAATTCATTTGCTACATGCTGCAACTTTATTAGGTCCTAATCCTCATTCTTTTTACAGAAAACATACTGGAAAAATAGCACTTTTTCAAACAGCGCAGAATGTCTGTTTTCTGTATTGGTACTTTTTTTCAACAGTTGTCACAAAAATAGACTTTTCAGTGTGTTAAAGATTTCCTCCAAAATTATTTCACCTTTCAAATAAAATTAATATCTTTCCTAACTTTGTAAATTACTTCTGCTTTTGTTTCTGCTTCTTAGCCGGATCTCACTCCACCTTTCGTGAGCTGCAGTGATATACATCCAGTTGTCATCACTCATGTTCTGCTATTTAGGCACAAAAATAAAACCTCTACATTTGCATGAATAACTTTCTTTACGCCAAAGAGAAAAGCATGAAAGAATAAAAGCAAAATGCTTTTGAAACTATGTTTTTTCTGTAACTTGCTGCAGCACTTTGACCAAATGGCAGATTACTCTCTTACCATTACATGAATTAAGTCCCATCCAGTGAGACTGTATTCTTATGAAATCATGACCTCCCAAAAAATCACAGAGATTTCTTTGGGTATCCTCCCTTAGACTTCATATACTGGTAAGATGTCTGTCTAGTGGCTTGCGTTCTCTGGTCAACACAGAAACTTTTCTGTTTCAGGATGAAAATAAACTCCTCATTATGTTGAATCATGCACTTGAATGTTTCCAATCAGCAAATTATTTTCTCTGGTCATCAGGAAGGATACTAGATTATTCTTCCTTTACTTGGCCAACTAAACTAGTTACCTTGGCTCCCTCTGTCTTACTGGGGAGACAGTCACCTCTGAGATCTAACTCCTATCTGTCTTTGACATTTTTCTTAGGATGGGCTCAGTTGTCCTCTCTTTTTCATGTCTCTTTCCAATAAATGTATGAGGTGAACTTTATTATCTTCAAGGGGATTTAGCCTTTTTAGAAGGCTAAATTTGATAAAATGAATGTCCACCTTCTTGTGTTTATTCTGATACCTGCTCTGTGAGAATCATGTTATTCTCTTCCTTGTGGTATACAAAGGAGAACGTGAACCCAGCAGTGCCTTGCCAAATTTGCCAGTCCAACCTTGTCCTATGCTTTCTATATTGTGATGCAACAACCTTCTTATAGAAATTCACAAAGGTTGTGTTGAAAGTGGGATTGCTTCCTCACTTCTCTAAAATCACCAGAACCAACATCTGAACTGAAGGAATTTCTGAAGTTCTCAGGCTCAGGTGGGTCTTCCACTGGGTACTAGTCTGACAGCATGATAAGACTCAGGTGCATGTATATAGTTGGAGCATGGAAGCCATGTCGTAGTTACTGTGCTTTCTGGGGATGTCTCTGATCTCACAGTCAGAGGATCCAACCGCAATGATACTGCAGTATTCATCTGCTATTCAACCTCATGGGTTGGGATGCTCCTTCAGTGGAGTTTCCACTCCCCTACCTTCAGGTGACCTCCTTCCATGACTTCAGGTGCATCTTGTCAAAGGGAGTGAGCATTTGTATAATTTGAACCCTTTAAATTAATGATCACATGACCTTTTGAAACCATTTGCTGCTTGAGAGCATTCTTAGCCAACTGTTGTATACATGCTGATTTGGAGATTCAAAACAAGACAGAGGACAAAGTGTAAGCATTTGGTCACCGCAATCTTACAATTAAAATGGTGTTCACACAAGAAAATGCAGTACATCCTACTATGTCAAAACACTCCACCACAGGAGGATAGTGTTTTGCTATACTACTGAAAAATTAATTGAGAATTTTTAGGCAGAAAAGTAAGTCCATATGAGTATAAACAGCAGACTGTACTGCACATATAAACAAAAGCACTGCGTTTATTAGAAAAAAACACACACCTCTGCAGTAATCAAATTATTTGATATGAAAATTTTACCTTTCTGAACAATAAGATAGCAAATAAGCACAGGGCAGAAGCCATTTGGTTTCATTAACTGAAATGAACTCCTCCACAGATAATTACTTTCCCTTCAGTCTCGCATTTCACTGAAAACTTGGTGCATTAAAAAGTATGGTCTGCTTCTTTTTTTTTTCTCTATTTACGCAAGGTTTATAATCATAATACAGTTTGTCATTCTTTATACAGCCACATAGCAAAATATGAAACAGTTGGATAAAAAACCCTTATTCCAAGCTTCCCTTATATGGCACATCACTGGCAAATGCCTCTCATGGATATCACAAAAATGTAATTATATGGTCATGGGGTTTTATCATTCAGATACAGTCTGTATTAGTGCATTTGAGTCTACTGCATGGGACTTTGAGTCTAGACAAAGCATGAAAGCAAAGCATCGACTGACAATGCCTTTTGCTGTCTCAGATATCCTCATCAGTCATATGTTAGGGTGCCTGTATCATCTACCTAGATCGTCTATTTTATCATGAATAAAAACATATTTTCAAACTGACTAGCCATTGATACAGTGCCAGTGTTGAGAATTTATAGGACTTCCAAATAACAAGTTTCTCCCTCTTCCCTACATATATATTGGTAATATAAATGAATATGCCACACAATCTGTGTAAACAGTAGTAGAAAAAATAAATTAGAAGGATATCCAAGGGAGCAAAGAACAATATGATATTGTCTTCAATTCTGGGAATTTCCTTTACTGTAACTACTCTGTCAGAGCTGTGCACAATATGGACACTGAAGTGTTAATGATGAGAATAAATTAATGGTCTGTAATATTTTAACTATGAGTCTGTTATAATAGCAGAACATATCAGGGAGAATCCATAGTATTAAGAAATCATAGAGCTCTGCTATAGGCATAAAGGAAAAATTAAATGAAAATGCAGATGCATTATATAGTAAACTATGTTCAGGGAATGAGATCACAGCCTATAAGAACTTTCATCAGTGGGAGGAGAGGATATTACTCTTAAAACTGCAAAGGCAGAATTATCCTTGTGCCCTTGTTTCACATCTAGAAATCTTTCTCAAACTTAGGTACTATAATGCTGTAAAGCATAAAATGTTCATATTCACATCATTCTATCAGAGGAAACAGAGTAGAATTTCTGCACCAAATAAAGTGTAACTTTGCCAAAGTCATAGATTAAATTGACATATAAAAGTCCAGAATGAGATTCTGTTTCTTGCAAGTCCTTAGCCTGCTTTTAAATGAAAGAAAACTCTTAAGAATCCACTTACGTGTCACATTTGATTTGAGACATTTTAACTAGGTTAAAATATTTAAAACCTGATATCATACCATATATGTTACAGTTTAAAATACCTTAGACCAAAAATTTTATGACAGTTTAAGGAAGAGAGGCAACTTCCATTCCATTTACTGAGGCTGTCTGTAACAGCTTTGCTTTTCAGATCATTTGAATATATCTTATTTAAGATTTGAGATGCAAATATAATAAAAGACAGCTCTAAATTATGTGATATACTTCAGTAATCAAGTGCAGACAAATGAAGTAGGCATTCATGGTCTCAATTTTCTCAGAATCTGAATAGTTGATAATTACAGCAGACAGTATTCTATCCCATTTAAAATACCTAGTAATACTGTATCTTTGTTACTAGGAAACCATTAACACATTATAGGAAACATGAAATCCCATAATAATGCATAATTTTGTTATTTAGCCTTCCCTTTTCCCTTTTAACCCTTCGAAATAGTTATTTTTCTGTTTGCTGCAGTGAAGAAAGGAAATATTTTCCAGCACTTGTGAAAGGTATTGTATTTAAGGTAAAAATTCTTTACATATTCACGTGGCTGATAATGTATTGTCAGTCCAAATTTACACAAGCTGATTTGTTAACATGTGTCACAACCTAGAACAAATCTTCTAGGCAAAAAAAAATTCTCTGATGTTTCTTTGAATCTTAAAGGGATACCATTTGTTACTCATGGATACAGTTTATGTGATGGTACCACATCTGCTGGAAAGCAATTTAAGCATGCATAACATCTTAGTTTAAAAAAAAATAGAAGTATGACATATCAATAATTCTTATGTTAAATGAGTTAGCAATGGCTGCAGCCACAAATACACAGTATAGTGGGTTTGGCAGGAAGATGGTCCTAAGAACTTCTTGCTCCCTACTTTACTAACAGTTCTGAGTTTAAAAAATGGGTTGAGCGGTCTTAACTCCATACTAGTTTGCTGTTGCAGTTGACACAATGAAAAGACCAGCATGCTCCTGCATGGGGATGGGAACAAATAGATAGGCATGCAGGATGTAAATTTTGTTAAGCCAACATTACTGCTGAACTCCTTAAACTGAGAAACTGAGGTTCCCTTGAACTCAGAACAGGCTTCAGCCTGTTCAGTCATTACTAAATGTAAGGTGCCATTCCTGTGCTTTCAGATATGAATGGGAATAAATCATATAATATTTGAGATAAAATTGTCAAATTATGATTTACAATTAAGATTGGTAAATAGTGGTGGAAAGCCATAAAGAATATCCATATAAAGAAACACGTTTGACAAAGCTGTGGAATGAAGACTATATACTGGAAAAAAACAACTCAGAAAAGGTAGTCACAGTAGACAAGCAGCTCAGAGAGATGCTGGCGTCACTCTTAGATGTAAATGCAGGGTTGTATTTGAGAAGAGTTGAGAGATTATCTTCTCCCTCATTATATGACATTATCAGACTAAAATATTGCATGTAGTTCTTGCATTTATGCACCTAATAGATGTAGAAAAATTACATTAGGAACAAGAAATGTGACTCAAATACTTTAGAGCTAGGAAAACGCCTTTTAGTTGTAGACTGAAGGTTCAGCTTATTAAAAGAAAGTGTAAATGATTTGTGTACATTTTCTAGGACATAAAATATTATATATAAATGGGTTCTGTTTGGTCATAGTCTTAAATATCCAGTTGCATAAGTTGCTGAGACACTTCAGTTTCTAGTAACATCACCTCTTGCAAATGGTTTCAGTCTTACCCAATAAGAATTCTTTGTACCAAAAATAAATGTTGTGGCTGTTTCTTAACACCCTTGTACATATGTCCCACAAATATAAGAAATAAGAATCTAAGTTTATTGGATCTTGAAATTGGTTGCAATTGTTCTTTCTCTTCTCTAAATAAAAAAAAAGACAAAAAAAAGTGTAGCTTTATGAATGTAATTGGAGATGAGGGATCATCAAACATCCATACGTTCATGAAAAAATAATATAGAATACTACTATATAATACTTATTTTTCCAGAAATGAATGATCGCATAAAAGTTTATGCCATTCCTTAAAACACCATTTTCTTTTCTCCAACTATTTGAGCAACTTTTAAAATTGTTACAAAAAGTAAAAAGCTAACAGAGAAAAGTTTTCCAGTATTTCATTAATCAAAGCCTCCAGAAATTCAGACTGACTGATTTTAACATCAAAATGTATCAGCAATATATCAGAAAAATATACTACTATGATAAACAATAAGGCATCCTTCTAACTCTAAAAAAAGAAACCATCTAAGAACTGCTTATTCCCAGGCAAAGGTTATTTTTTCAGATTTGCTGACATGAGAAGTAGTGTCAATGAAGATCCACTTTGATAAATAACAGGAATGTGTGTACAAACATGCAGTGTTCACTTTCTCAGTGTTGTCCATTTGAATTTGAATTGAGAGTTAATATTTCCTGTTTATTTTTTTATGTTTGTTTAAATAAAACAAACTTAAGAACACAGGTGCAATAGTATAGAACAATAGCATCATGTTATTCATCTTGCACTTTCTTTGCAAAAATTATTAAAGCAACATATCATATTTATGACATTCAGGAGAAAGGATCAGCATAATAAACCTGCAACACATATTGTGCTAGTAGGAGACTGATTGGTTTTTTTCCTGGCACAACTCACACAATCTGGATAATGGCCGCCATATTGACTTGCACAGTGTAGGCCATGAGAGGACAGGATGCTAATCTTATCATGTTTGTACAGTGACTCATCTTCCACATAAGTAATAGAGGCAGAGAAGCAGTAATGTCTTTGTAGTAAGTCTTTCCGCATTACCAGAATCAGTG
Source organism: Limnodromus scolopaceus (assembly GCA_028565335.1). NCBI lineage: Eukaryota > Metazoa > Chordata > Aves > Charadriiformes > Scolopacidae > Limnodromus > Limnodromus scolopaceus. The sequence continues at coordinate 185,635,334 of JAOXNO010000001.1, read as the reverse complement.
GGGTGAAATATGGGAGGTAGTGGGGCAAGGAAGGAAAATTTAAAAATATGAGTAAAAAGGGAGGATATGTAGAAATGCTGAGCTTTGCAGTTCCATCTGTGTTCTTCTTCAAAAATGAAAATTATTAATTCCCTGCTCTCACAGCTAGGGCAAATGATAAGAGTGGAGAATTAAGCCCACCAAATCTCACATTCCAGAAAAATAAATGCTATTATGACCTTCACACTTTTAGCTCTTCTTTGAGGAAAAGAGGAGGAATGTAGAAGTATGAGGTTGGATTATGCAGGAGACCTAAAGAATAACTGTGGAAGGAAATGTGAGGGAAGCCAAGTTAGTTGCAGTAGACAGTGGTATAGGACACAAGAATAGTGACTGGTTTATGGAAGGACTCAGTGCATCAGGCAGACCTGAGCAATAACAGAGAGGCAAGAATAGGACACGTGCAGCTGCTGTAGGGTGCTGGCATGAGGTTATGTGAGTATATGATATTGGGTAATCTACTCGTTTTTAAGAGCTGGCTTGCCTATATAGTAGGAGTGAAAGGCAGAACCCTGATATTGGAGACAGTAGTGTTCTCTCTGTCTTTGCTCTTCATCTCTGTGGCACTTCCCCATAGTTGCTGACTGTAAGGTCAGTGAAAGACAAGGCAGAAAAACATGACTGGGTGAAAAGAGAACGCTAAAGGAAAGGAAGAGTATTGAGTAATGTCAGCAGCTCTGATGAATGTCTAGCATTCCAGCGGGGCTGCTGGAGACGTGAAATGCATGCGATTTGGCAGATTAGAAAATAAATCTATGCCCAGAAAATGCTGTTGGCTGTTGCAGTCTTTCTCCTTTAACCTAGAAGGCTTTCAAGATTAGCTGTTGGTGCAAGAAATGGCTATGAGTTCAACAAAAAGAGCTATATGTCATCAAAAGGAGGAGTCCAAGTGAAACACTTAGCTTCAGTCCTGAATGCAGTGGTAAAGAGAAGCAATAAGAGCTGGTGTGATGAACACTTTGAGTGTTCAAATAGGAAAGGATAAGAAAAGACTTGAAAAGAAAAAAGGCAGCCCATTGGAGATTTTGGACAGGAAAGCAGGCTTGCTATTTATAATACTGAAATTGAACTTTCCATGAACTTTACAGCACATACCCATTTCCTATTTAGAAGGCACTTGGGAGACATGAGAAAACCACAAACCAATGAGGGAACATTACACTACTAAAAGGGTCCAGTGTAATGACAGTGAATGGAAGCAGAACAATTACATGATCTGCTGGGATGGTAGCCACAGAAGAACGGATCTTTGAAGGAAGTAGCACAGTGCTATGGAGAATCACTTTATTTTAAAGAGCAAGAATGGTTTGGAGGAGTCCTGCAGAACTGCATGCTGTAATCAGGAGGAGTTAGGAGAATATTTCAGAGATAGAGATATGCAAAACAGCGTTTGTCGGAAAAGGGAATTGATGAAACAGTGATAAGGTCTGTGGAAACTGTTAGACAACAGCAGAAGAGACTGAGGAAGAGTGAAGAAATACACTGAAAGTATGTGAGCAGAAAGAGAACAAGAGTAAGAAATAACCTTGTGATCAGCAGGAAAGCTATTTAACAGAATGCAACAAGAGATCAGTGGGAAGGTCTGGAAAAAAATTTGCTGGAAAACCCTCAGAAGTAAAAGGAAGAAAATTAACATGGTCACATGGTGTACATTTTCATATGAAATGTTACATAGAAGTCTTATCTAAACAAATTCAGGACTTTGTCTGAATGCATATGATTTTTAAGGAATAGGAATTGTATGATGATTTGTATTTTGTAGAGTATCTGCTGCTCTGAAATCCTCATCTTGACTGAGGCTTCTGAATGTTACTATACCATACATACTATATTATACCAATATTACATGACAGTAATTTCATTACTTCCATACAACAACTAGCATGGAAATAATATAACTTTGTGTGTATTCTTTGTGTTTGTGTGTGTAAGATCATTTCAGTGACATAGACTTAATTAATTTGGATCTAGAAAACATACCTAGGGTGCTTTGGGTACCCCGCCACCAGGGCTATACATGACTCAGAGCAGATCTTATGACAGGTGTCTTTCTGGTCATTGTAGCAGAAGCACAGAAGTCCTTTGCCTCCCTTATAGCCATGACACAACATTTAGTAAATCTGTCAGAATCAGCTGGGTCTTTCATGACCAGTATTCTAGAAGCACTTTGTTTCCTGAACGTCTCTTGAAAACCAAAGAGGTCATGCAGGACAAGACACTAGCAGTATCCAGGATTAAAGCAGACTTGCTTTGCTGAAAGTTTGGATTAAAATTGTTCTGCTTCAGTCTTTTAACTTGGCTCCTGAATTCTATTTGTACAAAATAAAGCAGAATTAAGCCTTTTCATTTCTGACCATGATATTAATGCTAAACAAAGAATTATTAACAAAAATATTAGTCAAAAGAAATAATCAGAATTACTTTTATATGCAGAGAAAAAAAAAGAAACTAGAGCAAAAGAGTCTAATTAATAAATGAAGAGGAAGAAAATTAGTGATGATGATATAATTGCTGAGGTGCTGACTACTCAGTTTTTAATGAGGGAAAAAGGGTGGGAAGTAAGTATAATTTGGAAGTAATGAAGCTTCTCTAAGTACAGCTGTTTATAAAATAGAGGTAAGAACATGCCGGAATGTATAATGGCTACATTTACCAGCACATCGCTTCTTTGTGCTGAAAGTATTGTCAGAAGCCAGATTCTCTTCTGCTTAAACTGCTGCTGCTACCTATTCAAGGAGCACAAGAGTTATCTAAGAATTTCTAGCAAATAGCATTCAATCTAAAATAATCTAAATTTTCTAACTAATTTACTGACATTGTTCTCGAAAGTCATAAAGAAATGACAGCACATCCCAGATACGATTCTGGAGTTAAAATGAATATTTATTTTTTTTCTGGTAACTAGTGTTTATGAGCTTGACATTTGTCACTAAAAGACAAAATGTGTAGTTATCTAAAGTTTGGAAACAATGGCTGCTATATATCTGAAAACGTGTCTGTAGTTCTTTAGTTTCTTAGTGGACTGTAGTCGATTTCTGATGTAGTCCACATAATTTGTTATCTCCATTGACATTCCCATCAGGCAGGACAAGACTGAAATGGGTATTCTAGAGAAGTTCACTTTACCTTTAAGGATGACTCCAATAGGGATCCAGGATCATATCTGAAGCATCTATCAGATAAATGTAAAGAAATTCTTAATGTTTCCTGAAATTCCATCTCCCCACTGACCAGAAGCTATAGCCAATGTTATTTCAATTTACAAGAAGGGTGTGAGGGAAGACCCAGGAATCTACTGACCTGTTAGACTGACCTCAGTACCTGCAAAAATTATGGAGAAGATCACACTGGGTGATACTGAAAGGCATTTTAAAGAACAAGGCAGTCATCAGGCACATTCAACACGGGTTCACAAAGGGAAAGTCCTGTTTAACTAATTTGATATCCTTCTATGATAAAGTCACCTGCCTAGTCAATGAATGGAAGCAGTGGATGTAGTTTTTCTGCATTTTTGTAAGGCTTCTGGTACTGTCCTTCACAATATTCTTCTGAATAAGTTGTTCAACTGTGAGATGAGCAGGCACATGGTGTGCTGGTTGAAGAACTGTCTGAAAGGCAGAGCTCAAAGCATTGTAGTGATTGGGGCTGCATCTGGCTGGCAACCAACCACCAGCAGTCTGTACAATATTTTTATCAATGATGCAGTATTTGAATAAACCATTAGCAAGTTTGCTGATGATACTAAACCAGGAGGTGCCGCTGAGTTTCTCAAGGGTCAAGAGGCCTTGAAGAGGGATCTAGATAGATTGTAGTATGGTGCTATCACCAATGGCATGAAATTTATCAAGAACAAATGCCAGACTCTGCACCGGGGATGGAGTAACGCAAGGGACAACTATAAACTGGGGAAGGAATGGCTGGAGAGCAGCCCTGTAGAAAGGGATCCGGGGGTGCTGGTTGACAGCAGGCTCAACAGGAGTTAGCAATATGCTCTGGCAGCCAAGATGGCATCCTGGGGTGCATTGAACACAGTATAACCAGCTGATCAAAAGAGATGATCATCCCACTGTACTCAGCATTGGTGCAGCGTCACCTTGAGTACCGTGTGCAGTTCTGGGACCCACAATTTCAGAAGTATGTGAAGGTACTTGAATGTGTCCAGAGGAGGGCAACAAAGCTGGTGAAAGGGCTGGAAGGCATGTCCTGTGAGCAGCAGCTAAGGACTGTGGATTTGCCCAGTTTGGAGAAAAGGAGGCTGAGGGGCAGCCTCATTGCTCTCTACGGTTTCCTGAGGAGGAGAAGTGGAGGGGGAGGTGCTGACCTCTTCTCCCTGATATCCAGCAATAGGACACATTGGAATGGTTCAAATCTGCATTAAGGGAGGTTCAAACTTGACATTAAGAAGCGTTTCTTTACTAAGAGGGTGGTCAAACACTGGAACAGGCTTGCTGGGCAGGTGGTCAATACCACAAGCTTGTCAATATTTAAGTGGCATTTGGCCAATGCCTGTAATAATTCACTTTGACTTTTGGTCAGCCCTGAATTGGTCAGGCAGTTGGACTAGATGATTGCTGTAGGTCCCTTCCAACTGAAATATTCTATTCTATTCTATTCTATTCTATTCTATTCTATTCTATTCTATTCTATTC
>JAOXNO010000001.1:185600371-185629572 GCA_028565335.1 Limnodromus scolopaceus | reverse complement strand
TCTCTGGAGACATTCAAAACCCGCCTGGACAAGTTCCTGTGCAACGTGCTCTAGGTAGACCCGCTCCGGCGGAGGGGGGGGGGTTGGACTAGATGATCTCCAGAGGTGCCTTCCAACCCCATATGATTCTAAATTTCACAGGCTTTTTCTCCATAAAATGCAAGAGACTGTAAGTGAATTCATGAGGGATATAAACAAAAATAATCCCATACGTAGTAAACTGCAAGGACCAAATTAAGGCAGGGATGTTAATCTAAAATTTCACACACAGAATGAACAGTCATATAAATGCAGAGTGATATCAATATGTGCAGGGTGTTTACCAAGGCAACATGGTATATATTGCAAATTACTTACCCGTATTGGCTTGATAGTCAGTAAACAAACCAAATACCAGTTTTACACGGAAGAAAAATCTAAAGGGAGTGGGTAAAGAAGAAAAAACATGTCCTTTGTACCTGTTCATCTACAGGAAAAATTAGATCAGTATTCTCATGTAGTTAAAAAGGCGTTTTACATTTTAAAAGTGTCTTTAATACTTAAAATGGAGAACACATATTTTCAAGTTTCATTTTACATTTCCAGGTCTCAAGAGTCACATTCAATTCTGATGTCACACAAAACTCCTGATGTACCTAAGTTCTTCTCCATTTATGTTCAAGACTGTGAAGCTATAAAGGATACTAGCTTTTTTTCCTTACAAATAAAAAATCATTTATTCTAGGAAGTAATATTTGCACAGTGCCTATTATGACAGGATGTATCTCTAATTGGTATCTCTGGTAACATTTAAAACACAAACACATTTAGTCTGCACAGTACCAAATCAAAACAATACTGAGTTTATCCAATTCAATACCAAATAAATACAAAATGAAGCAAGAGTGCTATTTATCCTTATTTTATAATTCACTGAACCTAATCAATTACATTTAACATATTTTATATCAACTATAGAATAACAGAGATGAAGGATATGAATTTAGTTGAACCCAAATAGCTGAAACTGAAATCCAGGTTGTAATTCCTCAAACTCTTGTAGTGCTCAGATCCAGGCATTGCATTCCACTGTCTTCTATGTATATATATTTTGCAATATGGTAAGGCAAGAAAGTTGATATGGTTTGGGAGCTCTGCTGTAATGGAAAACCTCTTACTTTCTTAAGGATTTGTCATGGTTTAACCCCAGCCAGCAGCACTTGCTCACTCACTCCCTCCGGTCTGGATGGGAGAGAAAATTGGAAGAGTAGAAGTGAGAAAAAACTTGTAGGTTGAGATAAAGAATGTTTAATAAGTAAAGCAAAAAGCCATGCACACAAGCATGACAAAACAAGAATTCACCACTTCCCATAGGCAGACAGGTATTCAGCCATCTCCAGGAAAGCAGGGCTCCATCAAGCATACCTGTTTCATCACTCTGTATATCTCCCCTGACCCCTTCTTCATTCTTTCCCTAGATTTATTGCTGAGGACACTGTCACATGGCACGGAATATCCCTGTGGTCAGTTGGGGTCAGCTGTTCTGGCTGTGTCCCCTCCCGACTTCTTGTGCACCCTCAGCCCATTCACTGGCAGGGCAGTGTGAGGAGCAGGAAAGGCCTTGACACTATGTAAATGCTGTTCAGCAGTAGCTAAAATATCAGTGTGTTATCAACACTATTTTCATCACAGACAAAATCTCACAGAATAATGAACATTGCAGGCCTTTTCCTTTTTTTTATTTTATTTTGAATTGTTTTTTTTACTACTCATGTTTGTTGTGATGACACCTCTGCTGTCACACTCCTAAACAAGGAGCCCCTTCTGTGATTCTGCTCTTCAGGGCAGGGATCTGCAATACACATGGTCACAGAATTCTTGGCAGGAAGAAGAAAACTTGGATGGTCCTCCTCTTGTTAGGTAAACAAAACTTCTGAGCCCTCTTGAGGGCCACCTTGCCATGTGCAGATGACCCTTACACAGGACACAATAGACGTAATTTGCCAGCCTACATTTGTTCAGATAAGACTGTTGTGTTCACCTCAACTTAAAGAAAGAATCTAACTAGTTTTGTTATTTAAAAAAAAAAAAAAGAAAGAAAATGGTCAGGCGTGTAGATGAGGCCTCCTTTAGCTAAATATATTGTCTTCAGCTCTCCTGGCTCTTTAGTGGATGGTGGTAGATGAAGACTCTCTATCCCTCTGAAGTCCCCAGGGGATACTATACTGGGGATAGCAGCAAGGATATTCCTTGCTGGCAAGTCACCCACAAAGACAACCCTCTACACTGCATGCTTCAGCTCATCAGGTTTACACATTTGACAATTTGTATTATGTCAACCCTACTAGATATCTTAAGAAGTTACAAACAGAGTATGTTGGTTGGTTTTTTTGAATTTGGTTTTGAGGGAAAAAAAGATCCCATGTGTCATATTTATGCCAATAAAGTATGTAGTAAGAAAACAAAAGAAGATTAATTTTCTTTTTTTTTTTTTTCAGTTTTACCGTTCTGCTGCCACAGAAACCAGTTTTTCTTGATTATCAGGAACAAGCAAGCAAAGAATAACCCTAAATGATCTGTCATTCAGGGCACCTACATCCTCTTTGGCAGTAGTATAGTGCAAATAAAGAGTGGCCAAGCTTAACTTTTTTGATGCATAGGAGTAAACTATAATTCCCAAATGACAGAGAAATGACAGATAAATTCTACATGCCTGAATTTGTCTTCAACTATGCCTCAACTATAATTCAGAAAAGTAAAAAGGAAAATATCCTTAAAACATCAGCTCATTAGTTCAACTTTTTAGCTCTTACAATAAAAAAACGTGGGACTGTTGTATCGAAAACGTGGGACTTCATAGGCATGGCAAGGTAAATAAGAAAGACTGCAGACAGCTAATTATCACAGGAACCTGTGGACTCAAGGAGTTGCCCTTAAAGCTATGCCTCTGGTGCTGTGCGGCAAGAGGTGCAACTATTCACAGAATCACAGAATCACATGGGGTTGGAAGGGACCTCTGGAGATCATCTAGTCCAACCCCCCTGCTAAAGTAGGTCCACCCGGAGCAGGTTGCACAGGAACTTGTCCAGGAGGGTCTCCATAGAAGGAGACTCCACCATCTCCCTGGACAGCTTGTTCCAGTGCTCAGCCACCCTCAAAGTAAAGAAGTTCCTCCTCATGTTTAGGTGGAATTTCTTATATTTGAGTTTGTGCCCATTTCCTCTTGTCCTATCCCTGGGCACCACTGAAAAAAGATTGGCCCCATCCTCTTGACACCCACCTTTTAAGTATTTATAAGCATTGATCAGATCACCCCTCAGCCTTCTCTTCTCAAGACTAAAAAGACCCAGATGCCTCAGCTTCTCCTCGTAAGGGAGATGCTCCAGCCCCTAATCATCTTTGTAGCCCTTTGCTGCACCCTCTCCAGCAGTTGCCTGTCCTTCTTGAACTGAGGAGCCCAGAACTAAGAACTAAACACAGTACTCCAGATGGGGCCTCACCAGGGCAGAGGAGATGGGGAGGATAACCTCTCTTGACCTGCTGGTCACACTCTTCCTGATGTGCCTTGTGCCGTTCTTTGTCACTGAACTCCCAGTGTGCAGCTTCTTCCCGTGGGTCCCTTCTTTCCCTCTTTTCCTTGCAACATTCAGCAGTCTCCAACCTTTATTTCCTGAGAATGTTCAGTTGCTCTTCAGGAAAGGCGTAACCTCCCTCCAAGGCACCCTACCTGACTCATTCAATTTCTTCTTAAAATAAAATAACAGACTAACCAAGATCAATCAGTGAAGAGAACAGACACTGTCCGTCATGGGTGAATATATTGTTACTTGACAAGAAGTAGGTGCATTCTGCCTGCCCTTCTGTGTGACAAAATATTGAATTCCTTCAGACCTTGTATGTTTAGGTCAAAATCTCAGAGTTTAAGCCAGTTTTTACACCCTGAGTAAACTTAGATTACAGTATCTAAGGCCCTTTTTCTCTCATATGAGTACTACTAGGGTTGCAAGGGGCTACTTGTTCTTTCAAACAGTGGTTTCCAAGAGTTTATCCAAGTCCCAAAAGAATGCTGAACCCTGGAGGTCCTGTCACATTGAACATGTCTGTTGCTCCCTCCCCTCTGAGAGCACACAAGGTGACCGGGATAAATAAAGTGAGACAAGTAGCAATTTTTATTCTGAAAACTTGGAAATGCTGGATTAATACACATATCACCTAGCAATTTGTGAGGATCAATATATCTGGAGAAAACAGAATGAGTTAATAAAAGTCAGGTTAGAGCAGGAGCTCCATGGGGGGAAATGTTATGGGCTCACAGAGCTTACTCTGAATTACACCTCAGCACGCATAGCAAAGGATGTGTGCAACATTCTAATAAACTTCTGCCTCTGATACGCAGCTGATACCAGAAGGCAACACAATGCTGAGATCATTTGCATATTGGCCAGTGGTTTAACCAGGTAGAAAGAAGACTGATTGGATATGGTAGTAAAGAAGGAGGGAGATAGCATACTACAAAAGATGGTTGAAGGGATGACAAGAAGATCGCCTGTTATGCATTTAAAGTTAACCATGTAACATTTGACTGCTAGCATTTTGAGAATTAGGATCTGTAATTTCTCTCCATGCCCTCCTTAGAAAGCCCACCCTCCCTATGTTTTATACCATGGCTTTTATTTCTGTTCCATTATAAGAAATCAGAGAGATTGTGTAGATGTAGCCTACAAAAGTATTTTACAGAAATGCTGTACTGTCCACAATTGTACAGCAAATGTATGTAAGTGCAACAGCTTCAGAGTAGTAGAATCCTAGGATGGTTTGGGTTGGAAGGGACCTTAAAGATCATTTAGTTCTAAATCCCCTGCCATGCGCAGGGATGCCTTTCACTAGATCAGGTTGCTCTTAATTAATCTTATTTCTTTCTCTTATCTTGTTAAGTCTTTCTCCTGTCCTCCCAGAAAACTGATGCCAAAAGTGCTAACACAGTTGTCCTTCTTGCTCCTCTATGATCCAGTCTATCTGCATTCAGCAATAAGATCTGGATTGATCTCACCCATCTTTGGAATTTCAGCTGGAATCTAAGTGCATGGCGGTGTACAATGATCTAAAATGCCTTTGTAGTCAAGAAACAGAGGTATTTGTGACCCAGAAATGCAGTCCACACCTCACTCTGCACAGATTATAACGAGATGTATGGCCATTCTGCTTCTAGCCTAGATTAGGTGGAATTAATTCTTGACTGAGTCTTATACCTTTGTAGCACATGCCTTGTAGCATGTGGCATTTTTCTGGCCCAAATGTCATTAATGAAATCAGCAAAGCGTGGCAGCGGACAAGTGAAATCAGGGTACCAGAGATCCTCCTTTGAGAAAAGATGCAGATGCTGCTAGATTTAATAAGAGGATAGGTTTTTTTCTGGGGGGTGTTTTGTATAACTGTAGAAAAGTAAGTCAATCCTGACTCTATAGTTTAGCATTCACATATTGCCCCACCAAAACACAAGTCTTAGGCTTTGTCTTACGGTGTTTCCTGAATTCTCTGTATTACCTGCAAAAAACAAAAAACCAACCAATATTCAAGTATTGTAGATATTTTTGGCATTGAATGGAAGGAAAAATTAAATTTGCATTTGCCTGTATCTTAACTCTGATTTTTTCTGGTTATCTAAGGTTTTGATTTTGCTACATTCTGGAAGGGCATAAGACCAGAAAATCTTAACTTGGCATTAGCAATGATTCTTGACACTGAATACAGACACCACACAGACAAAGAAGGATGAGCTTTCTTTTCATTTGGCACTGCTATGACATCACCTAGAATAATTCATTCTAATGTTAACACTACAGAGATTTTAATAAAATTGTGAGACTTCAGAAATTAAAAACAAATTATTAAGAAAATGGTATGATAACATTTTTTTGAAAGGTTACTTTTTCTGCAAGTAGTGGAGAAGTGGAAATGTAACAGTATTAATAAAATACAGAAAATTGTAATTACAGGGAATAGCTGAAGTTGTTCCAAAAGATTCGGACCTAGTGAAACAGGAAAACTGTATAAAAAGAACATAACTGAACAATGAGAACAAAAAAAATCATGAATAGTTCATTTAAAAGGTTTAGGGTAATACAGGTTTCATATTGAGTAATTCCAAATGGTACCAGGAAGTATCTGAGAGGTGCTATAGGAATCAGTTTCATGTTATTAGGCATAGATCTTTTAACCTGACTATTCAAAGTTGTTGAACACATGCAGCCATTGAGAGGTCAGAATGCTCTACCTCTCTAGGATCCAGATTTTTCGCTTCAGGTAAAAGTAATCTGTTCTAGGTTTAGCAACCAAGCTAATGAAGCTAACTAATTTAGATGCCTAAGTCATAGCTAGTAACCACAGATGTTCTCCATTGCTAATGGAGAGATGATGCTAAACTGGGAGGAGCAGGTGGCACACCAGAGGGTTGTGCTGCCAACCAGAGTGACGTCAACAAACTGGACCTGACAGGAACCTCATGATGTTCAGCAAAGAAAAGTATAAAGTCCTGCACCCCAAGCACCAGTATACGCTGGAAGCCACCTAGCTGGAAAGCAGCTTGGCAGAAAACGACCTGGGGGTCCTGGTGGACAAGCTGGACATGAGCCAGCAATGTGTCCTTGCTGCAAAGAAAGTGAATGGTATCTTGGACTGCATTAGAAGGAGAGTTGCCAGCAGGTTGAGGGAGATTATCCTTTCCCTCTACTCAGAACTGCTGAGGCCACACCTGGAGTACTGTGTCTAGTTCTGGGCTCTCAGTAGAAGAGAAATATGGAAATACTGGAGAGAGTCCAGCAAAGGGACACAAAGATGACTATGGAACTGAAGCAACTGACGTATAAGGAAAGGCTCAAAGAGCTGGGACTGTTCAACATGGAGAAGAGGAATCTTCTCCGTGTTGAAGGGGAAGTCTTACTAATGGGGAGGAGGATGAAGGGGAAGTCTTACTCTCAGGGGAATCTTACTAATGTATATGAATGCCTGAATGGAGATTGCAAAGAAGATGGAGCCAGGCTCTATTCAGTGGTGCCCAGTGACAGGACCAGAGGTAACAGGCAAAAACTGGAACACAGGATGTTTCCTCTTAATACAAGGAAACACTCTTTCACTGCGAGAGTGGCCAAGCACTGGTACAGGTTTCCTGGAGAAGTTGTGGAGTCTCCCTCCTTTGACGTATTCAAAAGCCATCTGGATGGGGTCCTGGGCAACAAGCTCTAGGTCGCCCTGCTTGCACAGGGGGGTTGGACCAGATTATTTCCAGAGATCCCTTCTGAATTCAGCCATTCTGTGATTCTGTGAAGGAAACTTACATACTCCACACTGAATAAAAGCTTGTTTCTTTCGCTTGAGTATGAAGAGAAAAGATGGAAAATAGCCAGGTCTTAGAGGTTCAGCTTCTAAACATATGAAGTTAGGTTAGATTACTTTGATGATTTTCACTCACAGTTGCCAAAATGCAGATGTAATTTAACTATCCAGCTTTTGGATATATAAACATAGGAAAGCCCTTAAGATGACTCCCACTTTTCTTTTTAAATTTAATTTTCACCAGTTCAGTAAACTGTGAATAAGGTCCATATTAGAATGTGAAGATTATAAAACTTCCTGTTCCATAAATAACTGTTCTGATATCTTATCTGATCTGAGCTAAATTTTTTCTTCTGGAAATGAATGCACAGGGGAAGAAAAACAAAATTATATAGTGTAAGCACAGCAAATACAGCATAACTGTTGTCAACAAAAACTACCACATAATTGTAACATAATCTTTCAAAATCTTTGACCTTTGCCTTATTCTTAGTAAATGTTATTCCTGTAGCTAATTTATTTTGTAAGTGGAAATTTTGCAAACTGCTTTGAAGTAGCTTAAAAACAGTCAAACATAGGCACAAAGAAGTTGGTCAACATGAAGTGTAATTTTTCACTGGATTTTCTTCCCAAGGTAAAAAATTATTTATTGGAAACCACCCAGTAAACTGACATTACTTAAACCTTTGTAAATATAAAACTAATACAAAATTACTGTATATATAAGTATCCTGAATTTTTAAAGTGCTTCCTCAGTTTATTCATGCAAATAGGATCAGAAAGTGTAAAGAATTGCAATTCCTCAGCTGAAAGTTACTATTTCTATTCATCACCCTCCTCAGATGAAATACAGTCACTGTCATTGAGACAAAGAAACACTCAGACTGGAAGTGACCCTGGGAGGTCTCAAGTCTAACCTGCTCAAAGCAGAGTCAACAGTATTCAGAGCAAGTTGCTAAGGGGTTTACCCACAGCAAATCCATGCTGGCTATTCTGAATCACCTCTGTTTTTCCCATGCATCCAGAGGTGACTTTCAAGCAGACTTGCTTCTCAGGGACCAGCCTGATGTTCTCTGGATTGTGCTTCTTGCCATTTTTGAGGACAGGACATTTGCTTTTCTCCAGTTATCATGAACCTCCCAGCCCCAATATCTATGACCATTCAGAAATTATACAGCCACCATTCTCTGCATCCTCAAGGGCATCCCATTTTGTCCCGTGGAATTTGATGGGTCAAGATTTCTCAAGAGAACCCTGACTCAATTCTTTTCCACTCCTGTTATTTCCTCTCCTCCTTAAATCCTGTCCCTAGGCACAAAGGCACAAGTGCAGATTAAGATACCAGCAATTAAATTTTCCCAACTGTGCATGCAATAACTGGAAATTGAAGTCAGGCAAATTCCTATATCACCCATACATTATCACAAGAATATATCTAATTGTGTACTAAAGGCGTTCTTAAATCAGTTTTATCTTAGAGACTTATACTGAGAGTGATCTAATTTTATTCAGGCATCGAAAGCTTAACTGTATAAAAGTGTAGTCACGATAGTTTAAACTGTCTCATGACAGGATCCAAAAAGCAGAAGAAAAAGGAAGGAAGGTGAAGCTGCGAGTGCAAAGAAAAGCCAGCAACACCCAACCCTGACTTAGACTAAACTGTCACAGAATCACCTGCTTGGCTGAATGCTGGCACTCTTGGCCATTTTTAAAGCCCATGGAGACAGACACCTACAACAAAGAAGTCACGTTACTTTAAACCAGAGCCAACAGTCTTCTGGGTGGTGTTGTTGACTACAGAATCAGCATGGGGTGACTACAGAGACAAGCCATCATTTGATGAATGTTGGTGTCCATAGTAGTTTCAGCTTAACCAACAGTCATAATTGACCCACAAACAGATGTCTTGGTGTAATTCAGTGGACAGTATGGAGGGAAAAGCACACAGTGAAGCTAGGACCTATTTCAGCTAGCACTGTCAGCCAAGTAAATGCTTGTCAGACTGCATCCTTGGGTGAATAGGATTTAGATATCTAAAGTCAGACTAGACAGATCCCATCTCTTATGTGTACATAAGGTAACCCTGGAAGTTTGGATGTGTGAAATATTTGAAGCTCTATTTTTAAAAAAAGACACATCTCCAATATTTTCTGCTATTTCTCTGTATGTTATGTGTAGATAGTAGGATTGTGAGAGTGTTATTATAGCCAATGGCTAGTCATTTTCAAAAATAGACTTAGGAAGTTGGAACCAAAGATATGGGCATTTCCATGTGTGCACCAAATATACAGTTAAGGACTAATACTTGAAGATACATGTCTTTTGGATGTGAATATTGGCTTAACTCATTTCCTTGTTTTTCTGTTTTCACTTTGAGAGAAATTTATCATTCATTTCAACAAATTTTATTCCAAATATAATCTTTTGGTGGCTTAGTTTGAAGGAAATTAATATTTGTTCTTGGTGGAAGAAATAACAGTGTTTTAAAAAGTCTGTGTTCATAAATAAATATTTTGAGTACGCTGAGTTTTCTGTATAAGCAATTCCTAGCTTACTGTCCAAGTTTAACTTACTGTTTTTGTCTCTGAAACATTTACACTGTGCTATATGCACTGAAGTAGGTTAATAATTCAATAAATAAATTCATTCATTACTTATTTAGTATAGTACCAGATGAAAAGAAAGCAGCCAGGATCACCCATGGATTTTCCACTTTGTTAAAAATTATCACAACAGTACTGGCATTGAAAAGGAAGCAATATCTATTACTGAGGTTTTCGAAGTGAAAGGGTGGGAAGGGACTGTTTTGCTGCGCCTGGTGCTGCAGTTGTTGATGATGAAATTTTCTCCCTGTTGTTATAAATGATCTGGCCCAAGAATTTCCATTCCACTGTCACTCAGAAAAATGTTAATGACTTTTCAATTCCACTTTTCTTTTTTATGTCAGCATGCTACCTAAGTTCAAGGCACTCTCTTGGAATATATTTATGCTCATAAATTAAATCAGCAGGTGATCAATGTTTAATGTTTACACTGCAGACACCTCAAGATTCTTTAACACCTAATTACATTTGTATTATCAGATTACTGTAGGAAAACCCTTGGACCAGATTCTTATCCACAACAATACATGTTATTACACTGATTTCAGTGCTGTCCTATTGAAATGAGGACTTCTATGAATTAAGAATATAACTCCTAATGGAAGAGAAGTTAAAATCGGGAGAAGGGTAACAGTACAGGGATGCCCTTTTGATATTCTTATCAGAATTTATTTGCTTTTCAAAGATGGATTACAGAGGAAGAAAACCTGTCAAGGTTTGTATTAAATTTACACATATCTTAACCTCTTATATTGCAAAGAATTACGGTAACACTATTAGCTATAAATAAGCATATTTAAGTGATAATTTGCACAGCACCACCACAGTTTCCATTAGGTTCAGGCTGTATGTATGCTTTTATAGAACAACTGCCAACATAAAACATAAACATAAGGGATCATCAATTTTAATTTTCCTCCATACCTTCAATTTTAATACAAGAAAACAAAAGTGATGATATAGCAGAAATTCTCAGTCACATAAGCAAATCTTTCCTCCTTCTCTTTTTTTTCTGGATTCATTAAGGGTGGTTTTCCCACAGCAAACTTCAGAAATAGGATGAGAAATACTGTTTTCACATAGGATTATTTGTCTCATTGTACCAGTGCATCGTTTGTTTTATAATGTCACTAAAAATGCATGTTTTAAAACTAGTATTAGTTATTTAGTAGTACTAAGACACTGTAATTTGAATCAGGGACCTATTGTATCTACTTGATTCAAACAAGGGAAAGTCAAGTTTTCCTGTCTATCCTAAAATACAGTCAAAGACAAAAACTATAATCAGACATAACAAAAACCAAGAACAAGAGAAAACAAAGGCTGAATTTAGAAATAACAATAACACTGACAATAAAACATTATATAGCCACATACACAATTTCAGTTGTTCAGAATCATATTTATATTATGATTCTTTTTATAAATACAAGACATCAGGAAAGAATATATAACTTCTTTGTTGCAATGTATGTAAAAGCCGTATAATGGCACTCATTTGTGTAAGTCACATTAACATTTGGATTATGTCATAAGCTAGAGTCATAAATATAAAAAAAAAAAATTTCCCATGAACACATATGTACAAGCAAAACAGAAGTTCAATATGAATACAGTACTTTTTATGTCAGGAAGAATTTTCATTCATTTTTGCATTTAAGGGGTTTTTTATATTTTTTCTTCAAGTTCTTCCCTCAATTGTGTTGTGCCTAGACAAGTAAATCACCTAAAGCACTATCATGAAAAACTGTGGCTAAGACATAGACTATATTTGAAAATCTGCCCTTAAATTTATTTCTGATACCTATGTAGAGAGTAACATCTATTTGAATATGCCTAGTAATGCTTGAAAAGGCAAGTAATTGCTCACCTTGCAGTAACTGATTCTGTGGGATGCAAGGCTTACAAAGATTCCACTCTCTTTGTGCATCTGTATCCCAGGTACAAGAAATATAATTCCTTTCCAACAAGCTAAAATGAGCATGGCAACTTCGTCAGCTTCCCATTTTACTCAGTAATAAAGACATCTCATTTTCGGAACTCCAGATTTGTCAAGACAGAACACAGGTTTGAGAATAACATGAATAAAGATTCTTTCTTCTTATCACAGTAGAAACTTGGTGAGCTGCAAGCAGTGTCTTATTTGTGGAAATGAATAAGAAGCCTACTGTAATATCAACAGAGTGATCTATCAAATCTTGTATCTAAGTAAAGTATTACACAATAACACAATGGTATCAAACTACAGATGGAACACTATATTCTAGTTAGACATATCAATCAGTTTTCAGAAAGACTGCAGTAGAGATTATATGAGTTCAGTCCATGTACATTGTTGTATATTCTAAGATATTCTTCATCAGTGAAACGTGGCATGTACATTTGCTGTTTGAAACCCACAGAATCACAGAATGGTAGGGGTTGGAAGGGACATTTAGAGATCATCTAGTCCAATCCCCCTGCCAAACCAGGTTCGCCTAGAGCAGGTTGCACAGGACCATGTCGGTGTGGGTTATGAATATCTTCAGAGAAAGAGACTCTACAGCCTCTCTGGGTAGCCTGTTCCAGCACTCTGGCACCCTCAAAGTACAGTTTTTCCTCGTGTTGAGATGGAATTTCCTGTGATCTGGTTTGTGCCCATTGCCGTTTGACCTGTCACTGGGCACCACTGAAAAGAGTCTGGCCCCATCCTCTTGACACCCAGCCTTTAGATATTTATAAACATTGACGAGATCCCCTCTCAATCTTCTTTTCTCCAGGCTGAAAAGACCCAGCTCTCTGAGCCTTTCTTCATAAGAGAGATGCTCCAGTCCTCTGATCATCTTCATAGCTCTCCATTGGACTCCAGTAGTGCCTTGTCTTTCTTGAAATGGGAGTCCAGAACTAGACACAGGGCTCCCAATGTGGCCTCAGTAGGGCAGAGTAGATGGGGAGGATGACATCCCTCAACCTGCTCTTTTTAATGCACCCCAGGTGACTATTGGCTTTCTTGGCCACAAGGGCACATTGCTGCCTCATAGTCAACTTGTTGTCCACCAGGACTCCCAGGTCCTTCTCCACAGAGCTGCCTTATAGCAGCTCAACCCCTTAACCTCTACATGCATGAAGTTATTCCTCTCTTGGTACCCACTATTCTACCCACTATGTCAGAACCAGTTTTGGTGCAAATGTAATTATAGGTCTAATCCAGACCTCTATAGGAAGAAGAAAATCAGTATAAATGCATCCAGGATGCAAAGCTGTGCTTTGGATTCAGAAAGAGGTCTAAGAAAAGAAACTGAGGAAGGGCTACATTAATCTGAGTGGTTTTGAACTCTTGAGTTCCCAGTTGCAAGGATACTGCCCCAGCCACCATGCCAGAATGATAAGATAATGGGACAATGCTTATTCTTACTTCTGGACCTTTATACAGAAAGAAGTGCAAAATGGATGAGAAGGCAGAAAACAAAAGAGCTTGACTTTCAGTTCAAAGAGAATCATAGACTCATAGAATTGTCTAGGTTGGAAGAGACCCTTGGTATCATCGAGTCCAACCATGAATGAAGCTCCCAAGGAAGGCAGAGAGCCAGAGCTCCTGAAGAGGACTTTACGGTGCATGGAGACATTTACTGTCCAGCCCTGATTTAAGTTCTTATTCAAACACACTCTTTTAGATACCATTTCATATTGGCCAGCTCTAGGCTGTTCTTCACACAGGGTATAAGAACACTTCTCACCTCTGGAAGCAATTATATACAAGGGTAGTTGCCTGAAATAAAAAAAACAAAAAACAACCCAAGAAAAAACCAACAGAGAAGGACAAGTACTTCAATTAGATCTCCAAAGGTAGGCTCTGTTAGGTGATTTCTTTTCTTTACAGAGAGACAGATCCCACAGATAATCCAAACCATACTGCTGTAATCATTAGACTTAATAGCAGGCTAAGAAAACACAGAAATCTGTCAGTGGAACTGGTGAATCAGACCATTTCCGCAAATACACAGGGAAAAAAGAAGACTAGATAAAGGTACCTGTCCCACCATGCAGTGCTTGTGCTGAGAATGAAAATGGATGTTGAAACAAAACTATATTCTGAGAGGGCAATGATCTGAGAACCAAAAGCAGAATAAGCAGACAGTAAATGTAAAGTGTTTATGAGAGTGTTTTGGATCACCGGCAAGGCAAAATGAGATTTTATCAGTTTTGGTAAAAACACATTTATCCAGAGGCTTATAAGGCTTATGACTCTATTTTTGCTTTTAAATGCAAGAATGAAAGTCCAATCAATAGTGCAAACCATTCACAAACTGACCAAACTATGTTTGAAACGAAAGACTTCTCAGGCTCAGCCTGCAAAAACTTGATTTCAGGAGGCTAAGAATAACTCCAAATGAGCAAGAACTAAGCAGTAGTTCTTGAACTACTGTAGTAGATAGTGAATAGAGACTAACTAAAGTTTAAGGCATCTCAAAAACCAATAAGGACAAAATTCTGGGGGAAAAGAAGAGGTATGATGTAAGATAGCTTACTTATAATTTTGCTTACCTCTGCAAAAAAAAATAATAAAGATACAGGTTAGACAGTCCAGTTGTAGTCATAACAGCTCCCACAGATAGTTATCTGCAATAATGTCATGGATAGGGAAAATCTGAAGAATTTTAAAGCTTAAAAAAGAAATAAAAGTGGAAATATGTTACTGTTGTAAGATCTGTTGGGCTCTTCTGTTAAACAGTGGAGAAAAGTTCTGTGAAAGGTGGAATTATTTATGTAACCTTTATCCATACTCAACACTAAAGCTAACAGCTGAAGACTGTCTTGTTTCCCTCACACCTACATCAAACCCAAATACTTTACAAGCTAACTATAAAGAAATTAAAGATGGCATTGATGTGTCTACCTGAAGATGGAAACTGCAAGTAATTGAACTGTGAGGAGGTTAATAAAAACACAATAGCTATCCAAGAAAATGAGTCAAAGCTGTGAGTCTTGATGAGCCTTTTTTTTTTTAAATGTGCAAACCTTTGTGATGTAGTGTGTACAAGGCATAGTAAGGCTGACAGTTCTGATCAAATATAAGATTAGCACTGTTCAAACACTGCAACTTGGTTATTGTATTATATTATTATACAACCAGGTTTGTATAACCTGTAGGGAAAATAGCCTAATACTATACTGCATCATATTGGTACAAACAGAAATAGATTAAAGTTATTTCAATGTAAAAAAACCCAAACAAATGAAAACAAAAAAACCACCCCAGAAGTCCTATGTAGAATAAGTGGTATTAATGTATTCTTAAAAGCTACCTTCCATCTACTCAAGAAAAATAATACAAAAGCTGCAGAAAAGACAGTCCTACAGCCCAGAAATGCCAAAGTTAAGTTTTCCTGTGCAATTGTAACTGCTCCCTTGTGCTTATGTATCATGAAAGCCTAATTGCTTGATCACCTACTAATTTTCAAATGATACATTAGAATATCTTGCAATAACTTTTACAGCCCATATGAGACACATTTTGGAAGGTATGGTTTTCCCGAGGAATTTCTCTATGTCACTGGGTATCTTGGTAAATAAATGTTATTCATGGACATTCATACACAAAAAACCCTTATACATTTATAAAAAGATTGCTGAAAAAAAATGTATATTTTTATCCAGAAAATTATATATAACTGGTAAAGTGAAGAAAAATTTGTCGCATTACAGATTTGTGCAAATAGTTTCAGTGAAGTTCAGTCCACTTTACCAACCTCCCACCCCCTCCTTCCCTCTAACTGTTCTCTCCACTGAAGTCCTGGGAAGACTGACTACAGACTGAGGAGCACAGACCAAATCCTTTCAAGAACTTCAGTTGAGGATGTATCTGCTGAAGAAGGTCTCAAAACTTCTTCCTCTAATGCATCTGTTTTATGGACAAATGTAAACCACCAAAAACTTCTGTGTTTTTGTTTTCCTTCACGTTCCACACACAGAAGTCTATGGGGCTGGATGGGATCCGCCCAAGGGTCATAAGAGAGCTATCAGAAGAACTCACCCTCTGTACTCAGCACTTGTGAGGCCATTTGTCAAATACTGTGTCCAGTTTTGGGGCCGTCACTACAAGGAAGACATTGAGGTGCTGGAGCGTGTTCAAAGAAAAGCAACAAAGCTGGTGAAGGGTCTCTAGCACAAGTCTTATGAGGAGAGACTGAGGGAACTGTGGTTGTTTAGCCTGCAAAAAAGGAGGCTGAGGGGAGACCTTATCACTCTCTACAACTACCTGAAAAGAGGTTGTAGGGAGGTGGGGGTTGGTCTCTTCTCCCAAGTAGCAAGTGGTAAGACAAGAGGAAATGGCCTCAGGTTGCACCAGGGAGGTTTATATTGGATATTAGGGAAAATTTCTTCACCAAAAGGGTTGTAAAGCATTGGAACAGGCTGCCCAGGGAAGTAGTTGAGTCACCATTGCTGGAGGTATTTTAAAGATGTGTAAATGTGGGACTTAGGGACATGGATTAGTGGTGGACTTGGCAGTGTTAGTTTTACAGTTGACTTCTACAGTTGATGATCTTAAAAGTCTTTTCCAACCTAGATTCTGTGAATCTATATGTAGGAGTAATTTTTAAAAAAATGACTTAGGATTCACACAGTCAATGTATCATGGCCAGCAGCCAAAAAAACAATATTAGAATTTGCCTGCCAGGCAGGTAACCTAGTGTGTGTGGGAGGGAAATGGCGGTGTGCTGAGCTGCTTATTTAACCAACTCCTAGGGAGTGTCACTGACCAGGAATACGACAAGTGGTATAAAACCAGGAACTCTGCAGTCAGTGAAGCAGTTCACACCAGAGGGAAAACCAAAGGAATTTACAGTCTCTTTCTCAGACTGCACAGGACTGCAAGAGTCAGCACAGTGATGATGTTGACATACCACAACACATGCTTCCCAGCAGCAGCCAGACTGACTGCTCCTGGCACAGAAGTCTTGACTGAGGTGAAGCTCCTGAAAGATGACTTAACCATTCAAGTCTCAGTTTGCAGAGAGTGACTCATGCTTCTCTTCACGACTCAGCTGGAAGTGATGATGTCCTCATCTGTATGAGGTGTGCTCTGCTCAAATCATTGAGCCACCAGATGAAGGTGCCGAGGAAGGAGATGAAGGAGACTGCACAGTGTTGGAGGGAGTGAATGGGAGGAAACCAAGTTCTTCATGAAGACTTGTCAGAGGTGAGCCAGAAGCTGAGTCAGTGGTGACTGGAAATAGTTGTGACTTCCACCAACAGAAAGAAGGGTCTTTCTACACTGCACATGTGCAACTGGAGGACACTTGCGACAGGTGAAAAAGAACGAGTTCCATCAGGGGATGCAGCTGATCCATATGTTGAAAAGGTGACATTAAGAGGCACTAAGAGGCTGCAGAGGTTAGAAACTGCTTTGTGCAGGTGACAGAGACACCACAGCTGATGAAGTTTGCCATATTTGGAGATTTGTTTCCAGGGGCTTGGATCTAAGGTGTTGCAAAAGGATTGCCAAGGCTTGCCCATCCCTCAGACTATTACTTCTATCATCCCTATGAGCAACAACATTGTCAAGGGAGACTCCAGGGCTCTGTGACCCAGGTGGAAGGGCACAGAAATCCAGATAGACTAGGGTAGGAGTGGAAATATACTGTGGATCAGCAGCTGGCTGAGCAGCTGGTTTTGCCAGCAGGATTTTGCCTTTTACAACTACGGCATTCTCTTTGAGGAATGATAACAACTACAGGGAGGTGGCATCTTCAGACAAAAGGTGGCATCTTTGTAAATAGGCTTAATTCATGATGAGGGCTTTAGACCATGCTTGGCAGGGGATAAAGCCCACAACTTGAAGAGAAGGCAAAGAAAGGAGGGCCTGGTGGACAGTGTAATGGAACAGGTTCACTTTTCCCCTGAGAAAGCAGCACAACTGCAGATTCTAAAAGACATCACTCCCTGAAGGATCTTTCTTTTATAGGTAAAAAAAAAGGAAGAATAAGAAAAATGTGGACCTGTTGCTGAATATGTTGAGGGACTAATAACAAAGGATATAGAAATTGCTGAAGTACTCAGTGCTTTCTTTGCCTCAGTCTTTACTGGCAAGGTCTGCTCCCAATCCCTGGTCCCTACCCGGTCCCTGGGCCTAGTGGCAGAGTCTGCAGGAGTCAAGTGCTACCCACAGTAGAGGAAGAATGAGCTGATGATAATTTAAGCAAGCTGGACATACACACGCATCCAGTACTGCAGAGGGAGTTGGCCAATGGCATCGCAGGGCTGCTCGATACCATCTTTGAATGTCACGGTCATCGGGAAATTCCTGATGACCAGAAAAAACATGTCACAGTCATCTTCAAGAAGATTGAGAAAGAGGACTGTAGGAACAACAGGCTAGTCAGCTTCACACCAGTCCCCAGGAAAATTATGGAGCAAGTCCTTCTGGAACCTTCCAGCACATGAAGGAGATGAACATGATTAGGAACAGTCAGTGTGGAGTTATCAAAGAAAGACGTGCCTGACCAACTTGACTGCCTTCTTTAATGACTTACCAGGTCCTGTGGATAAGGTGAGAACAGTAAATGCTGTTTAATTGGTTTTAGCAAGGCTTTTGGCATGATGTCCCATAGTATCTTTGTAGACAGGAGAAAGAGGTACTGGATGGGTGGACTACAAAGTGCATGCAGAGCCAGCAGCGATCAGCAGCTCAAAGTCCAACTGGCAGCTGATTATTAGTGGCAATCCTCAAGGGTGGGTACTTGGGTTGATTTTAAGGAAGCAGTGAAAGCCCATGGCTCCACAAGGAATGGGGAGACAGGAGCTGAGTGTGACAACACAGCCAGCAGGGCAGGGGCCTTTGCAGTAAGTCCTTTAGTACCTAAATGAGGCTAGTGGGGTCTCACTGTGGTAGGCAGTGTCAGACACTGTCCAGTTTGCAAGGCAAGTCCGTAGTGGCAAGGCACAGCTGAGGTCAAGCCAAGAAATCAGTCCACATATCAGGGTCCGAGTCTGGATCAGCAAGGTCCATGGCCAGGCATGGATGTGTCTGCAATGCAACAGGAGCTGTAGCTCAGGTTGGGGCCAAACAGCCAAGCTTCAGCTTAAAGCAGCTCCCAAGAGAAAGGAGTCAGTCTTTGCTAAGGCCTTCCTGCAGAGCTGTCTGGGACTACTCTGTTCAAGGCCACCAATAAAAGGGGGACAGCCCTCAGTTGTGCTACCTCTAAGTTGATCCTAAGCCCAGGGAGACAGACTTCCAGAAAGGAGGAATGACTTTAATAAAGACCAGAATGATGGGATGGAATGCACTCTCAGTTTTGTGAGTGATACTAATAAGAGGAACAGTGGGTAAGGTGGAGAGAAACAGGCTGGCAGGAACCTGTCAATGAAAAGAAGGGCCTGGCTGCCCTGCAAGAGAAAATTAAGTGGGAGCTGAGAGTAGCAGCAAGGTGGGCAGGGGCAGACCTCACTAACAAGGATCCAGAATGTTGAGTCATTAAATCTGGATCAGGGTCACGTTTGGACACAATGAACAGGTCCAGCTCCAATTCAGTGACCACCTCAAAAGCCTGCAGTGACAAGGCAGGTCTGATGCCATGTTAGGTAGATCTAAAGCCAAATCAGTGGGTCTAGGCCAGGGTGAGTATCAAGGAGGTATAAGATCAGGTGTAGATGTAAATGCTACACAACTGCAACGTAGCACAGGCAGGGGCGAGCAGTACAGCCTCAGCTTAAAAGCAGTTCCCAAGGGAACAGAGGGTAATGCCCTCGCTTCTATCTTGCTTTGCAACAGCTCTTACCAGCAAATGAGCTGACCTTGGTCTGAGCCAGCCGCACTCCTTAACTCAGCCAACTAAATTACTAGGAAGGGAGAATGTGTTCAGGAACCCGAGAGGGTCTCATGAACTTCAGCAATGGCAAATGTAAAATCCCACATCTGGAACAGAATATTATAACGACACAGGCTGACTATCTAGAAACCAGATCTGTAGAAATAGGACCTAGGGTTACCTAAAGGACAAGAAGATAAGCATGAATAAGTAGTGCACTTCTGCAGCAACACAACCTTAAACACAAATCGGGTTGCATTAGTAAGAATATAGCCAGTGGGTTAGTTGAAGTGCTTATTCTCTTCTAGCTGGCACTTGCAAGACTGCATTTGGAGAATTGTGTCAAATTTGGGGCTCCCCAGTATTAGAAAGGCATTGACAAACTGGCAGAGTGAGGCCATCAAGGTAGTTAGAGAATGAGAGCACATGACATATGAGGAGTGGCTTTTTCATTTTGAATAAAAGAAGGTTAGGTGACAGCTAACTGCTGTCCTCAACCATGCAGTGGGTGGAAACAGATAAGATGGAGGCAGTCTTCTTGGATATACACAGTGAAAATATGAGAGGCAATGACCAAAAGTTGCAGGAGGGCAAATTCCTGATCATTATAAGTGAAAAAGACACCATAAGTATGGCTGAATACTGGAAGAAGATTCCTGAAGAGGCTATAAAATCTTAAACTCTGGAGATATTCAAAACTTGACTGGACAAGGTTCCTCAGCAACCTACATTCAATGTTGGATCTAACTTCAAAGTTGACCTTGCTTAAGGTCTCACAATGTTGAGAGTTGGGGGGGGTCAGAGAAGGGAGAATTAGACCAGATCACCTTCCAAGGACCCTGCCAGACTAAATTACTCTAGGCCATGCATCTCATTGTCACTCAGCTTTTAGGAATGTCTTAGAACATATTTTGAAAGCAAGGCTTGGAAACACGGTCTGTATGTAACTTTTATTACAAGGTTATGATGAACGATAATATGAGATTCATTATAATGAAGAGCAGGTATTGATGGCTCCCTGTCCACATGGAAAATGGTGCCATGTGTGCTTCTGCAGGGGTGACCAAGGTTTGATATTATATAATAATGTCATTAATGATCTGAATGATGGAACAGAGTGTGTATTTATTAATTCTGCAAACAAGACTAGACTGGAAGCAACTGTGTATACATTGGAAGATAAGATTAGAATTCAAAATGATCCTGACAAACTGTAGGAATGGTCTGAGAAAAACAGGCTGTTATTGAACAGACACAAGCGTGAGGCATTACTTTTAGACAGCATAATAAATTGCACAAATACAGGATGTGGCTCATCCAGCCTGTTTGTGCTTCTGCAGAACAGGATCCAGGAGCAACAGAGGATCATAAGCTGAGGAAGAGTCAACAATGTCATGTTGCAGCAATAAAAGCAAACAACATGGGCATTTTTTGTTTAAAAGGTGTAGCCAGCCAGATGTGAAATAATCTTTCCTCTCTACACAGTACTGCAAAATCTCAACTGTAGTAACCAGTCCAGTTTAAAGTACTACTACAATTAACTCAAGATCACGTCCTTAAACATAAACCCTACTGGAATTCTGATGACAGGGTAATTTTGACTTGCTTTCTTGGGGCAACTCTAAACATTCAGAAATACATCCTTTTCCCTGCTGTGTGCCATACCCTTTCTTTTACAGTCATAGGTCAAAATCATTAAGCCAATATTAATAAATATCCTGAAAGATAATCCTAAAGCAGGGAAAAATAAATACTTGGAACTTGAGGAAGAAGTGTATCATAGCTCTTTCTTTCCTAGATGATAGATGGCTTTTTTTTTCAGTGCTGTCAGAAAAAATAAAAAAAAAGAACTACCCCAAGTAACACCTTGTTTTCATTTTAGTGCAAGCAAACAAGCAACTAAATCAATCCCCTTGTATAAATCCTGAACTTACTTTCACTCATGAAACTTCTCTGAAGTCAGTTGCTTTGTAGAAATATAATGAATATGTTTACTGGGTGTTTGCTGGTTTGTGGTTTGTTTGGTTTTTTTTTTAAACTACTTCTAATATTACACATATACTAGCTAAATATATAATTTAGGAAGATAACCATGGAATCACTGGGTCATAGAACAGCCTAGGTTGGAAGGGACCTCCAAAGATTATCTGGTCCAACCATGTTCCTCTACCATGTTCCTGGGGAGGTTGTACCAATGAATGATTGTTCTCACTCCAAAAAATTTCTTTCTTATGTTGACTCTCCCAGTGCAACTTGTACCCATAGTCCCTTGTCTTCTCTATGTGGTTCCTTGTGAGAACAGATTCTCCGTCATTTTTGTAGCTGCCTTTTAAGTCCTGCGATACTGTGATGAGGTACCTCCTGAGCTTTCTCTTCTCCACAGAAAAAAGACCTAACTCCTTCAGCCTTTCCTCACAGGGCAGGTTCCCCAGACTTTTGATCATCTTCATGGCTCTCCTTTGGACCTTCTCCAGTCTGTCCGCATCTTTCTTGAATTGTGGGGATTAGAACTGGACACAGTACTCTGGGTGCAGCCTGACAAGCACTGAGTAGAGTAGGAAAACAAGTGTTGAACAGAGAGGAAAATAATGTCAAATAATACTAATAGTTACTGTAAGGCCCTGCTGATGATATCAGTGATATTTTGGTAAACTGTTGAGTGTTCCCTGATAATAAAATCAGGCCATCAAACACATCTACTTTGTTGACATAAACTAGCCTATCAGTTTTAAACCTTCCACTGATCTCTATTACTTGGGGTATTATAAATATTAAGTCCTTAAAGTTATAATTTAATGGTGTCTGTTTCGGAAAATGCTTCTAATGAGATATGAGAGCTCGCGATCCTTTTTGTCTCCTGTTGTTGGTCATACTGCAGCATATAGACAAAGGTGTGTGACCAGCATCTTTTCTGTCTAAGCATTTATTTGGTTCCAAGTTGTTGAAGAATAAACATGCAGAAGCATATAGAATGAGCATCATTTGCCAATGAATTAGGTCTTTTTCTTCAACAAATAGACATGCATAATAGCAACGATTAGTTTGTTGTATTACTGGAGAGAATGTTTCCACCAAAAGTTAATTTCCATCATAAGTTATTGTCTAGAAACACAATAAAATAACAATGCCAAAATAACAATAATTTAGCTCATACATATGGAACTTAAAAAAATGCTTGCTTGTTGTATCATTTTTAAGACACCTAAATTAATCTTGAAAGAGTTACATGGTTTTAACCTGAATTAGAATTTGGAATTTATAAGAAAAAATATATTTTGCTAAAAACAGCACATGGAAATCTAGTTGTAAAAAGTACTTTGGACTAACAATGGCAGCATGGACTGATTTCTTTATGAATTAGCCACACTGTGATGAACGTCAGAGGATAATTCCTGAAGTTATTTGGCAGGTTGGCACACTGTATGCAAATAGTGTGCTTAACAAAGAGTAGGGAATATAGGGAGAGGAGAGACTAACATGATTTTCTTTAAGAGACTTACTGTTGTCTAGAAAATAGAACTTCATGGGTACGCATGTTACCAAATCACCATTGTGCAAGAGACAATAATATAGACTGAAGCATCTACAGGTCAAGGAGACGAGATATCAATAATAATGAAATGAAAAATCAGTTATGGAGAGAATCAACAAAGAGGTCAATATTAATTATTGACCTTCATAATAATTGACCTAATAATAACTTCAGTATTAAAAATTACTGTATTCATTTCAGTAGTGAAAAGACTCTCATGGTTAAGTTTGTAAAAAATAAAAAAGATGAGAATAAAATGGCTGAACTGATTACACAGCTCAAATTCCTGGTTCTGAAGCAAGATTTGTGAATCAATCACAGAATAACCCCTTTTAAGGCCAAGAACGTAAGACCTATGCATTACCACAACAAATTGTGCCGTCTGTTTCTTATAATATCACAAATCTTGCTATTTATATCTATGCAACTTTTACTATGATTATAACATAATGAATGCAATTAAGCAAAAAAAAAAAAAAAAAAGACAACTTGAACACATATTTTCATTTAAAAGTAAGAGTCATATTTAAGTGGATCCGGTTACTGTTAACTACTTCTCAGACTATTATCTCTTTTTGCTCTAAAAGCTTACATTTAATGAATTCTTCCCAGCAGTATTTACAACCATGAAAACAAATATAATGTCTATTTTATTTTTACTGCTAAGAGTGTAAAAAGCAGAGAGAAATTTATTTTTGAATAGCATAGATTTCATATATGTATATTAACGACATCTTTCTTAAATCACAACTGAGTTATTTGGATAACCTATTGCAATAAAAAATCAAAATAACTTAGTGAAGTCATACTGGCTTCATCTGCTTCACTGTGATTGAAATGTTTATAATCTCACAGGGAAGGTCTGTTACAGTGTTTCTGAAATTGCACAGGGTATAACAAAACTTGCCTCTGGAAATATATACAAGGTATTTTTCCCATGTTTTTTCTCTTTCAAGACTAAAGAAAATGAATTATAGAAAAAGCAGGTAAAAATCATTTACAGTTAGAGCAGCAAGAAAATTCTATCTTCAGGTTTTTTTACTTCTGCTTTAATGTACCCTGTTGCGTGGAAGTTTAAAAACAGTGAATGGAACTATTTGGTGCAATACATATGCACAGCAGGGTAAGTTTAGATGCTGTGATGGCCTTTCACTTTGTGTTTCCTAGCTTTTTATTTTAAACTTCTAAGAAATCCTGGTTTTCAAGAGAAAGAGGCTAATAGCACTTCCTGAGCCTGGCACAGGAACAAATCACATTATCCTTACTCCTGAGAATAGTCTAATTAAACACAACAGGAGTCCTCATATGGACATGGTAAAGCAAGCAGTATTTTGATGCCACTGTGGCAGATAAATGAAAATTCTCTAATTCTTTCAAACATGGTTTGGTCCTGATCTACATCATTTCACTATTATAAAACACCAAAAAACCATTTTCTAAGATTTAATGTAAATATAGGTCTGTACAAAGCAGTCCCTGTTCACTTAAGTAGTTCCATTATTTGTAGCCAAGAGTCTGTCTGCTAAAACATGTTTTTTCAGGCTTTCTCAGTTGAATGACTACATAATCTTTTTACCCAAAAAATGAAGCAGTATTGCTACAGTTTATTTTACAACTGAAATAAAAATTGAGTCACACCTTTCATAGAATCATAGAATGGTTTGGATTGGAAGGAAACTTAAAGATCATCTAGTTCTAACCCCCCTGCCATGGGCAGGGACACTAGAGCAGGTTGCTCAAAGCCCCATCCAGCCTGGCCTTGAACACCTCCAGGGATGGGGCATCCACAATTATTCATTAGTTTTATTTTCTCCCCCATCTGTTTGTTTGTTGCATGTATAGGAACATGGATACATGTCTTTTTCTGCGGTTTTTGAAATTATATTTGAGACCACATTTTGGCATTTAAGGAGAATGAAAAAATTAGAAGACTGTCACAGAAGAAACCTCCCATCCTCTATTACAGGTGATGCAAAGGCATGCTCTGGGAGCAAAAATGCTTTACTCATTTCAGTGGGGAGCAAGTGTTGTGAAAATTACAGAAAGGAACAAGATCAGATCCTGGCATCAGTCTTGTCTTTGTGAAGGACAAAGGAGTGCATAGCATCTTTCCACACATACTGTCCTCTGCCACACATAGTCTGGGCCTGTGTCAATGATTGATGTTGCAAGGGCACGAAGATGATCAGAGGGCTGGAGCACCTCTTCTATGAGGACAGGCTGAGAGAGTTGGGGTTGTTCAGCCTGGAGAAGAGAAGGCTCTGGGGAGACCCTATAGCAGCCTTCCAGTACCTGAAGGGGGCCTACAGGAGGGATGGGGAGGGACTCTTGATCAGGGAGTGTAGCAATAGGACAAAGGGTAATGGTTTTAAATTGAACGAGGGGAGATTTAGATTAGATGCTAGAAAGAAATTCTTTACTGTGAGAGTGGTGAGACATTGGAACAGGTTGCCCAGAGAATTTGTGGATGTCCCATCCCTGGAAGTGTTCAAGACCAGGCTGGATGGGGCTTTGAGCAACCTGGTCTAGTGGGAGGTGTCCCTGCCCAGGGCAGGGGGGCTGGAACTAGATGGTCTTTATGGTCCCTTCCAACCTGAACCATTCTATGATTCGATGATTCAATGATAATTATGCAAATATTGGGATTTGCTAATGCAAAAGACCATGCTGGACTAGGACCCAACTGGTCACCTCATGAATGAAATTGTCACTGACAAATTCAGTCTTTGTACTGAATGTGTCAATATCAAGATGAGATAAACATTATTTTTAAAGAAAAGAAATGAAAGATGTTCTGTAGCATTTCTAGTGTACATACTCTTATTTCAATTTTCAATCTTTTGAGGTGTCAAAATGGAAGCAAATGAACACCACACCTGCAGTTACTACAGGGCTGAGATCAGTGTTACAAATCTGTTGTTCTTTCAGAATGCCAGTGCTACAATAATGTTCATGAGTTCATGAATGGCTCACCTCAATGAACATTTGCTTACCAAAACCAAACACTGTTAATTAGAGAAGACAGCTACTTCTCAATAGTGTTACAGCTTATAAAGAGAACATGATTTTGTAAAAATTTCTTGATAAAGCCAAATATGAGTTCTGAGAACTAAAGGAACTCTCCTATTTAACATAAAGATGGGAATTCACCTTCTTTTTAAATGATTTTTTCTTTCTAACCTAGATACAGTATATTATGTGATTTCAGCAGAGGAAATGGCAGTCAGACAGTTTAAGTCCTAAACTGGGAATTATATAAAGAAGGATTTCACAAATACAACTTCTAAACAAACTCACAATTGCAACTTTATCAGAAATTCAATGTGGAGGAACTCATTGATAGTTGTACATGGAATAGCTGTAGTCAACAATTAACCCAGCATTTGGGTACATGTATAAAATCATGGAGTCTTCCATGAATGAAGTATAGAATGGATAACAGAAGTATAAAATGGATAGTAGTATAGAATGGATAATAAAACATATCAAGCCATATTTTGTTATCCCACTTCTCTAGAGAAAGGAAGTTTATGTGGTTGTGATATTGGTCCATCTGTTCCATCACAAAGATGTATAAGTCATTGTCAAATTTTAAGCAAATTTAACGATGGATCTCAAAAGTTACAGCTATTTTGGAATTTGTAGAAGTTGGTAAGCGGGGAGAGATGCAAATTAATATACCTAACCATAGAAAAGCAATTATAACTTCGCTCCCTTCCCATTTAACAGGCAGCAGCAACGTGATGAATCAGAAGAAGAAAACTGGTCAACCCTATCAGCCAGCATGAAGCTTCCAGCCAACTATACTATTTGTAGCAACATGACTCACCATATAGATATGGATATGGGAATAACAAAGACAAGAACTGTTGGGTGTTAGCTCCTAAGGGTGCTACAATCTTCAGTGACTGTTACAGAGTTCTAGGGCTGGGTTTCAGTTTTGTGAAAAAGGTCATGTGTTCTTGAATTTTCGAAAATATTTACATGTGTCATTAAATAACTTACCTTTACATGAAGTTGAGGACCTCCAAACTCTAAGAGGTTACCTGGTTGCCAGATAGGATCATTATGAACATGAAATATTCCTTTCTGAAATCAAGATGAACAGTTTTGGGCAGCCTAACTAGAACATTTGCATAATTGATTGGTTTGTAGACTAAACAGCAATTTAACATTCCTACGTAGTCAAAAGGTTTACCTTGTGGATTGGCTCTTTTGTTTCTTTTTATGGGAAATGGGGCAAAGTAAAACAAATAATAGAATCTTTCACTTTAATTTCAAAGTTAAGGATTTTGTCTAGGTTTTTCTGGAGAATCATTTTAAAAGCTTCCGGAATAATACTTACTTCAGCCAAGGACAGAAACACCTAGTGGAATTTGAAACACATATCAGCTCATCATTATCCACTAGCTGGAAGTTATTGTGCCCAGAACTCACCCTGTGATATACAAGAGCTTCTCATCCACTTCAGTCAAAAGTCTGCCTGGTTACCTCGCTCAAATACTTGTCTTTGGCGGTTTAAACTAAGATGGGCTGACTCTGTAGTAAAGCAGTTAAGTGCATGTGTACTCAGTTTTGCTAGTTCTTGCTGTGGTGCTGGTGGGAATGGAACCTTTGGCCCCTCCACGAGTATACGAAATTAAAGTATACCTTTGCTCCGAGTCATACAAGGTTGCTTGTGGATGGTGACAATTTGCAACGGAATGTCCTTCCAAGAAAACTTTGTGCTTTCTTATCTCCCATAACCAATCTTTTGGGTCTTTTCCTCAACTTTTGCAGCTTTCTGAAAGAATGTTGGCACTGTGATTCCCAGCTCCCCACTATTTTAGTCATGTCTATGCATCTGGGCTATGCATACTATCAAGCACTTATGGACCTTTCAAGCAAGCAAATATAACATACTGTATTTACAAGTACATAGAGCTAACACATCTCATAGTACAGAGCTGAGGTCTTCTCTTTCTTCTCTTGGTGGAGCCTAGAGCAGCTGCTGTAATTCTGGAGGACGTAGCATTCGAGTCTTGCTGATTCACTGTGTTTATGCAGTTTATCATCTAAAGCTGGATGTAAGGAGGACCTTGGCAACCCAGCCAAATCCCCAAATTTGGGATTACAGAAGAGAGAGGATAAATAGGATTCTAAGACCAGGGGACAAAACCTGTTGCAAAATTCCAACTTTGCGATGACAGCCCCTATGAAGCCAAGATAGAACATGTTTTTGAACAGGGATGGATTATCTCCAGCACACGTAGATCAAATACATACAACTTTATTCAAACAACTATTTGAATAATTTGAGCCTCCTCAAGGCATCAGAGGTATTTCTGTATTTTCGGATATGATACTGGAGAGACTTGAAAAAAATGCCCATTGGCATGAGGCACCATTGAAACCAAGGGGCTTGGTAAGACTGCTGTCTACTGGACATCTTTGTATGGGACACCACCACCAAGAACAGTAAGTGCAAGTACTAACAAGAACTCTGGAAAAATAGCCCTCTCGTTGAACAAGCAGCACACAAGCTCCCAGGCTGGCAGACCCCAGTGTTTCCTGTCCTTCCCCATGCCCAAGGGGACCACAGCTCAGGAGCCCTTGCACAGCCCCTGGCACCCTCACTCAAACCTGACCACTTGCTAAGACTGAAGTTACTAAAAAATCCCACCTCAAAAGGTCCTCATCCACACATTTTTCCTCACACAACAGCATGGGACCAGTGCGGGAAAGGCAGGGCCGAGACTAGAGGCTGGAAAGCGTGGGATCCGGCCGAGAAGCGCGGCCGGCCGCGGGGGGCAGCCCAGGGCCCCTCACCAGCAGGCTCCTAGGGAAAGCCAGAAGGGGCCACCTCCCTGACAGGGAGGCCTGCGGCTGCCAACGAGCGACAACCGCCGCGGCGGGGGCCGCCGGCCCGCAGCCCCACGGACGGCCCGGGAGGCGGCGCAGCGGCCCGCCCCTCCCGCAGGGGGCGCC